>NC_047562.1:42401405-43603905 GCF_902806645.1 Magallana gigas | reverse complement strand
AATATATTATTATTTTGAGAAGGATGCTTCTTTAGCTAAGGAACAGATGTTTTCTTATCAATGTACTGGGTAAAAAGCATCGCTTAACATTCTGCAAACATTTTTGTAACGACAGCAACAGACATCACTGTAGTTTCATGGACTACATATATTGTTTTATATGCATAAGGGATGACGAGTGGCTTGTTGGAAGAAAATATTAAAACTTACATAAAAATGTGTTATGAATAGCGGGTAAATTTGTAAAGACAAACCCATTTCATGGTATTTGGGGATATGAAAAAGATGGATTCCTCCGATGTCTGACCATAAACTCCGGGTCATTTATTCCCAGGCAGGAGGCCCTTCCATTGGTCTTGCCGACGTGTACATTCTATGTATTACTAGATTGTGATCAGCAAAATGTTATTGCTGTATTATCAACAAACCTTAAATCATATTATTTGCTGCTTATTGTTGGTGTATCTAGGATAAAAGAAAAACCATATAACTAATGAATAAAACAAGATGTATTGACTCTGATTAGTAAAGTTTATTAAAACTACCGTTTAAAAAAAAATATTCTGTTCATTATTAATTAAGCAATTTCACTTTCTTTCTGTCAGGCATTTTCATAATTGTACACAACACACAAAATCAGAAGAAAGCTTGTGGCATTTTCAGAATTTTCCTACAGGTGTTATATCATGTAGGATTGCTTCATCAGAAAAGATATAATTATCAACCAGCGCATGATTTCTTGAAAACAGTAGTAATCTTCAGAAACGTAGAATAATGTTGGTATCCATTGTATTTCATATACACAACAAACATGTCTACGGTTCATTTGTCTCTGTTTAGATTTTCTAAAATTCACAGTCAATAAAACTGCTATGGACTTTTCTTTTTATAAACAATATTGAAGAGACTTAAATTATCAATTTCAATTGTAATTTTGTAATTTATGTTCTTAATTGTTTTGATTTTGAGGGAAATATTGCTTTGCTCAGCTCTGAATAAGAGCTGCGGTTTTCTAAATAAGTCTTATATAAGCCATGATTATTAAGCCTGAATAAGGCTGCGACTTTTAACTTAAAACTTCTTAGCCAAAATAAGGCTTCAGTTATTTTATATCTTTCATTTGATTCTGTGCTGACGCATTTTACCATTTTAATAAACTTCCAATAAATTCATATAGCATAACTTGTTTTCTTTCAAACAAAACCCCGTAACACATCTCTTGACTAAAAAATTAGATAGGCCCTAACTATATTTCAATAACGTTGATGAACAGTTGGAATTTTTCATCCGTCAGTTTAGTCTCATAGATAATTAAGTTTTTAAGGACACATACGGTAAAAAGTTGAAAATTGAATTTTTCTCTATGAACTGCGCAATGCACCAAAGATAAAAAAAAGGTATAATGAAATGATTGTGCTTCCTTATATATGTTTATGTTTTGCATTTTTACATATTTGGGCGGTGACATCAAGTCGAGGACGTAACTCTACACTTGGTAGGGATCTTATTTCTATGTGTCTGACAATGTTTCATTCCTATGTGTATATTATAGATGTATATAACTTCTTTTCATCTGCAATCGCTCAATGTGAAGGAAAACGTGGTTGTTATTTTTACAATCAAAGAATATAGACAACGTTTAACATTACGACCATTTTTTAGGGGTTTTCTTTATAATCCAAAAATAAATTTTTGTTTTTTTAATAATCATATTTATAAGACTTAATTAATTTAGGATAATAAAAATAGGTATATTTTTTAAAATGCGATATGGATGTTGTTCATTGAAAACTGCTGTGTATCCTAAATGTTGATAATAACGAGCAAAGCGAGCTCTAACAACCAGTGTGCGCGGGAAAAAGAACGAGCAAAACCAACAGTTCATAAAACAGAATGTTTTGTCTACGTCCCATAATGCTCTCTAATTTTTTTCACCCGTGGTGCTATGCCAAAAATGGCTGACATTTAACTAGTAATTTACGGTGTCTTGAGGTTTTAAAACACGTTCTTAGTCCTGCACAAGCTTTGGCGAGACCCAAGAAATTTGTTATATGCCTCCATACATTCGTATTGAGTTGAGATACATTAACAAAGACGAAAAAAGTTATGGATGACGTCACAGTGCTTTCGCACTATATTTCCAGCGATAAACTAGATCGAGATGGATCAAACATCTGTAATGCGTGTACTACACATATGTAGCAATTTTATATATATTGCAATACCTGCCTCAGCAATCTAATTAAAATAAGACGTTCTGAATCCGCTAACGCTTCTCAAAATGTAGCGGATTCAGAACGTCTAATTTTGATTAGAATGCCTGCCTCAGATGATGTTTTTAATTTTTTTTTTTTTTGGTTTTGATAGAGAGATTAAATATATGCTAGCAAGAGTCATACTTTACTGTCATATCGATCCAATTTTAAGCCAATTGTGCATGCATGTTCAGTAAATATAAGTAGTAAAAATAAGAAAAAAGGGTCATTTTAAACTAAACAAAAAAGAACAAAGAGAAAAAATAAATAGTTGAAAAATCTATAGAGATATTGTATGTTGTCAAACCATCAAATTGGAAAATAGGAAATTACACACCTACAACTAAATAAACAGGGACCGGGGGCACAATTACAACGTATATAATTAGAATAAACATATATTAACAAATAAAAAAATTAAAAACCAGGAAGAAATAGATACAGTTCAGAAAACAACAAGGTACCAAACAAATTATATTGTATTTATCATTGACAGTTTTGACCAAATCGAACACAAATTACGTTTTGACAGACTGATCAATTCTCCCCAGAAGTAATGGTTTTAGGTGGAAACAAATCTACGTATTTATAATACTTATTTTTTAAACATAGAAATAAAATTAAAAAAATATAATGGAAATAATTCTCTCTTTCTCTCTCTCTCTCTCTCAATTTTTTATAGTTGATAACTAATTAACATGACAATGATGCACGGTATGTGTAGTTCTTGCTAGCTGCGCTCCCCAACGGTGCACCGTAAAAACATTTTATGAATAATAAATATAACCCATTTTATTATGTAGCATTGCTTATGGGTGTCTAAATTGCAAAAAAATAAGTTATACACACCAAAATTAAAGCTAACTTTAAATGGATTATGAAACAAATCCTGATGAAATGGCAGATGTACTAGTAATGTATTTAAATGCTATCATTAAAAAACCATACATTAATTTAAAAAATGAAACATTATTACTTATTATGACAAGTAATAAGACATACGGCAATTATCATAACTAATACATTGATTAATAATTAAATCACAAAGCAAATTAATTTTACTAAATATCATTCATTTACAATTTTTTAAAGATTTACACATCTTGTACATTCCTATTCATGTGTCATGATGGCATATGACGTGGGACATCTAGAATAATCATGAGCAGATATAAAACTTAGGTGGAATCGATCAGCTCCGTTTTGTGACGTACCAGTACATTTTTTTTAATAAACAATGAAATACACAATAACTATATCTATGTCTTCTTCCACGAACGATCTTTATGTGCATTTATAACATCATAACGTTATAGGTTTAAACCAGAAAGTCAGTTAACCTTGAAAATACAGTGTCGGTCGATCTTGTAATTTAAATGAATATGAATGCTTTTTCATATTTATAGATATCTGAATGTAACCAATATTACTTTCAAACCATTGTGCTATTGTTATTGTTGTAAGAATTATGCTAACAGTATGAGTGTATCTAAGCTACATTCTAACAATTATAGTTGTTCATTAAAAACGGTCATTTTTTACGTCAACCTGCAATATTTACAAAAATAAAAGAGAGTGTGGTAATGCTTAAGTTGAGAATTTCCCATTCATATTTAGATGTTAATCAAGCATTGATTATACGTTTATTCAAGAAAACTGATTTATCTCTCGAACCCTTTTGATTACGGGGACATATTATAAAAACTAACGCATCTGATCTTGATCAGTACCAGTCTTTGTATCCCACAAAAGACTCGCAGAGCACACAATTCTTCCTCATTGTCCATAGAATTAAATTGGAAACCTCCGGTTTGCGACTATTCCATGAGTGACTAGTTGTTTGTTGTATATAAGACCACTTATAATGACACTTAAGAGGCCGAATGGAGTTAGATTTGCAAATTATATAACAAAGAAGCATTGCATGCACAATTTATTTGATTATTTTCAAATAAATTGCTTGATATTTTTAATTCTATCAATCTGTAGGTGTACGTAGGCAACATTTAAAAAGGCATAACAATAGGATTAAAAAAAGAAAGGATTAAAGTAATGACAATTATTTATTAGGAAAAGCTGTTTTCTAGGACTTCAAGTGAAATTTGAAAGAAGTCGTGATCATGATCCTTTATAGTTTGTCTGCTTGACTTTGACACTTGTCTGAGAAGTGTTGATTATAAGAAGTAGGAAAGAACAACAACAAACCAAGCCAATCTTCAAAATAGCGCCGTAGTGCCTAAAAGTTTTATAATGATGTAATATTTTCCCATAATTGTTAATATTCTCAAAATGGTACAGTTTGTTCAATATCATTTTTCTATCTGTTAAACTAAATTGTAAAAGCTCGAACTTAATATCAGTTTTTGTTTGATCGAAAATGAAATTAAAAGTTCCTGGGTTAACAGGAATATTTAAAGCTCATTTCGGTTTTGTTAGACTGTATTTTGTGGGGGGGGGGGGAGCAGGTGAATTAGAATCTATATGATGAACACAGCACACATTGGGTATCAACTCGTAGGTAAAACTCAACAACAACAGCAGTATGTCATTATTGAATACCGAACCTTTATATATTGACACAAACTTATTACAATTCAATCAAAAAATACACATGACAGTCTTACAAAATGTCAGGTTTACTCAAGTAACCTGTAAAAATACACGTACAAGATATATATCTTGGTTATCAACAAATGGTTACCTTTTGTAGTGTTAATCTGAGTTAACAAATTTAAATTTTTCACAATGACACATAAAAAAGCATGAGTTACAACAAATGATAACTACCCAAACAAGTGAGGACTTTTTCGGATTTTGAACGTCATCTACGAATCTACTTGCACCGTCAACATCATGACAATAATCCAGTTAAAAATGAACAGTGAATTTCTGTTGTTCACCTTAACGCAGAAGGACAGCATTTACTCAAGCATTGATTGTTTTTTTTGTTTGTTTTTTTTTTAGCGCGACCAACGATATCCAAAAATAGGAATAAAATGCTAATATTTACAATCTTGTCTTGTTCGCAAATGTGAAATATACCTCAAAATCACAAAATTGTCCTGTGGGTAAGTTAAGATTAATGGAAAAGCTACTGTAACAGCCACAAACATGAACTTTAATTTTCACTTGTGACGTTGCACTCTTACAGCGTTCAACGTTTGTAACGTCATTATAGAACTCATCACATTAATGAAAAATTAGCTAATCCTACCTGATCATAAGCCATAAAAAAAATTAAGCACTAATATAAACAATCAAAAACATAAAACAACCTTTGGTTTATTGTCAATTCTCATTAAATAGAAGGACATTGAGGAAAAAACCAATACTTTTATATTGTTACCAGGGAAACCGTTAAAGACTATTGAAATACTTTTTTAACGATTTTTTTTTAATTTTAAAACCTAATTGGGTAACTATTTAATCTTTACAACCATATCAGTTTCCATGCAATGTTAATTCTATTTATGAAAATGACACCTGTTGCTATTGTAACAAGACCAAAAAATACGAAAAAAATAAAGTTGTTTTATTATGCTGTTAGTCCTTGTTTTAGATATTTTAAGCATTCTTACTGTACGTAGAAACTTGTAGAAATGACCTCAATTTTCATAATATACCACAAAAGGCTTTGTAATGCTACACAGATGTGTTGTTGCTATTGAAAATAAAGTACCATAAAAACATCCATTTTTTATTTTTTGAAAAAGTCCTTAGTTACGGCAGCTATGTTTAGAAAAATTCAATTTCTTTTCATGTTTCACTAAGGCTGAGAACAAACTTGATGTTCTTTTCTCAACAATTAATATCAAATAATAATATTTTATTAATTGAAATACCCATTCAAACATTCCTCAAAATATTAGAGTTGTTCTTATTTTTTAGCTTGTTGCTATAGTAACAGTTCTAATTCTTATTATATTATATATATTTTATTTTTTATTTGGCACGGCTTAATGTTGTGTACGAAACCTTTCAAGATTTTCATTTAAATTTCACATTAGAGGAAATTATATTTGGAAATTTATGTTTTGTTAGCATGGAAAATATGCGTTTCTCCATAAATATTTTTATTTTACACATCAAAGTCTATCAAACTGTAAAGTATGAAAAAAATCCAGGACTATTTTTGGCCTCCTAATTTTGATTCTTACATAAAATTTATCTTAAGGTCTACATTAATTCTTTTTCCTTACTTGTTATAAACTTTTTGCAGAAAATATGAGTAGTAACTAATGCAACGGGTAGAAACATGATTGGGTTTAGCGGTTTTAAGGAAATAACCCCGTACGCTTACATTTATGATATTGTTAAAATGTTATTCATCTTACAATTTGTGTCTGAACTGTAATGTGAGTACTACATGAAGAATTCATGAAGGCATTACCCAGCTAATAGCATCATTTTATATTGTTGAAAATTTACTCAATGCATTGCCATCTGTTGATGCATTACGGAAAATGAAGCATGTTGACATTGGCCGAATACAGTTGGTGCTTTCCTCCATGCATGGTAATAAATTGAACTAGAACGGAGTCCCAAAGAATATGTTGCATTATTTTATTCTTATCATAGGAAATATCATACGTTGCATGCAAAGATCATTACAATTAAGGGTTGATTTGTAGTGTAAAATTAGATTCCTTGAATATCAAAGTACAGTTGTAATGCCTAACATTTATTCTCAATTAAAATCATTTCCCCAAATAGACTGGGTCATTTACGTAACTGGAACTATTCAAGAGAAAAAATCCCGAAACGAATAGAAACTTTAATAGGCTGGTATTATTGAAAAGATCACTTATTGGAATGCACAGTTTGTAAATTTCAGCTGTTGTTCCTGAACTTAATTAAAACCTAAAATGTCAATTAATTGTTGACATCACTGACACTTTCCTGTAATTTTAAAGCAATTCTATTGGCTCATAAAGCTGATCTCACATTGAAAACGTTTTTATATTTAAATTACCCAATCGTTTAAATATTATTATATCGAGTTTGTAATTCATTTGTTTACTTCTTGTCGTTATATGAGCACTAGTATATTCGACAAACTGCGTCTTTGATTAAAAAAAAAACACTGCGCATATTCACTTTTTGAAAGGAAATCAGTGATAACACGTTTCTGAATCTAAGATGCTGGTATAAAGATTTAGAAATGAAGAGTTATTTCACAAGCCTTAAAGTTAATGGAACGTATCGCATCCTTTGGTCCTTTCTTCTGATTGCGGTGTGTTCTATTGGTATGACTGATGGTTGTCCCTCTCGCTGTTATTGCAGTGGGGGAACGTGTGAATCTGTGTTTTGCATCCGTCGAGGCTTGGAAAACGTTCCAACGGGGATACCAAATGATACATGCCATCTGTAAGTCATTGCCGTATTTACTGTATACTTATAGTACATGAAGAACTGATAACGATAATGATACATGTACAAATAAAGTGATTTACGTAACAAATATGGAATTAACCAATTACCAATAAGTTACTGAAACATAATGCCTCCGTAAGTTTATAAAATTGATTTTTACTTCTTTATCATTAATTATACTGAATGATATACCGCGCAAGCGCCAGAATTAACACTTTATACATTAATAGGATACAATGCTTAATATGTTAAACACATTTATTTGTTAATTTTTGTGTATATACTGTGCCCGAATTCTCTCTTAGTTGCTTTCTTGACCTATTGTTTAAAATTTAAATTAAAAAACCCTATGCTTGGCTGGATATTTAAGGAAGCGGGCATGGATGAAAAATCTAAACCGAAATGGATGATATATACCTGTACGTGGCCTTTAGATAATTCTTTATGTTGCAGCTGACTGGAAAAAAAAATAACAAACATTTTATAATTTAAAACCAGCGAGTTGGTATTAAGTGCTTGGTATCTCTAGGTTTTATTTTTAAAGTAAAATTTGACTTTGATTTTTATCACTGTCCTAAATAAAAATTTCAGATAAAAAACTATTTTGAAAAAACAATGAAGGGGTAGGGGTTCCCCTACGTTTAATGCATGATTTATTTATTAATATAGACGTAGAACAGAATATGTTTATTGTTTACAAATTAATTTCTTAGGTGTGTTTTTTTTCGCATATTATAAACCAAAGTTGTCAGTTCCAAAGATTGTGCTAAAAAGTTAACTGCCCTACACTCTCCGCCATGATGTTTAGTCAACCCGTGTTCCTTGGCACCCCGTTCGGAAAACTAAAATCTAGTTTAAATAAATAGTTTAATAAAAACTAAAATCATATTTAATTGTTCTTGTTACCTCGTTCTGCAAAGTTCTTTCCCATTCTCTCACCAAAGGTCGTGCTTCGCAAACGAATGAGTTTTCTATATGAAAACTAAAATCGCGTATTCAAGAAACGAATGGCCTTATTTATTTATTCAGCATGATGTTTCAACTCTTGAATTTTATAGTTTGTTGGCAAAATGTTTTAATTTTTTAGTATAGATTATTATAATTTTAAATAAAGCCTTCCCATTCATAACCCTGTCCGGTCCATATAACCCATTCTTAATTGATATTCAAATCTTTTTCTTGAAATATGTGAGGAAATGTAATTACTTTCCTAAAATTTGGTCTTTTCTTAATAAGTCACACCTGTTTTAAATGATCATTTGTGGTAGGATGAAAACTGCCACCTAAGACAGGTGAACTCTTATTCCAAGTTTCAAATCACTGAAGAAAAATCTCTAAAATCTCTGAGTTTGTTCATTTTAAAGATAGTTTCGACACAGTCAACAAATTAAGAAGTTATAAGTCACATGAAATCAATTTATTCCAAAAAAATCTAATTCTTTATCTATGTTTTATTAAACTTTTATTTATTTTCCTCATATATTTTTTTAAAATTTTATTTTGTTTTGTGGAGATAATAATTCATATGTTATACTTACAAATCATTGTCACACAAAATCATGACACAGTCTCCAATATTTTAAATGAGGATATGCATTGTTTACCTAGCTCTACAGCCATGGTCTTATTTTCTAACTGGGAAGATATCATTCTACTTTCTATTCACATAAATTTATTCAGAATGCGTGAATCTTACTCAGAAATGAATAATACTGGTAAAGGGGCTTGCATACGTGTTGAGCACAAGACTATAAACAACTAAAAACAATGGCTACTGGCTGCGTTGGATAGGCGGCCGCTTAAATGAGTTAATTTATAGTGAAACACTAAACGGGCGGGATTGAAACTGGCAGTTCATGCAAAGTGGCCGCTGATTAAAGGTGGCCGTTTCAGCAGGTGCAACTGTATTTTTTAAAATCCTTTTAAGGTGCCTAAATAACTTGAAATAGTTTCTCAACTCAGAGGAAATTATTGCAATGTTTGTGCTTATTTTATGTATATATCTATGCAATGGGTATCGTTCCGATCTTCTCAATTTGTCGTTTAACTGCTTTCCACCTGAATCTCAAACGACCGTGTAGTGAACGACCAGCGCGCTAGTTTCTCTTCGTCATCAAAAGCAAGATTTTGTTTGTCTTGCCTAGATGGCCCAGTGGTTAGCGCGGTGGCCGCTCTCTGATAGGAGAATGGGTTCCAGAGGTCGTGAGTTCAAGCCCAGGCAGGGGCGGAGGTGGAGCTTCTAAAAGGTCAATCTCTCTCTCTCTCTCTCTCTCTCTCTCTCTCTCTCTCTCTCTCTCTGTGTGTGTGATTGATAGATTGATATATTTAAAAAAGAACTCATTTCATTCTCAGTTAACTTGATAAACAGTTTCTAGATGAGAATTTTTTTTTCTCATAAGACAATTTCGACAATTTACACCGGAAAAAAATTCGGAGGTTAGATTTATCTTAATATGAAATATTTCTTCAAAGTGCGTTATGAGTGTCGATACTAAAAAATGTTGATCTTCCTTCGCAAGGAATTTTTTTTTTTCAAAGTGGAAAACTTAATCCAAACATTAAGCGCATTTTAAAAAAAATATTTCACAGTGCGTAATTTGTTCAAAGTACATTGCCACAAACCATAAACTCTTGGTCATTTATTCCCAGGATTTGATGGTTTATTTCAGGTAGCAACCGACAGTTTCGGATAAAGTACCCAGATAAAGTTAATTTGAGAATTGCTGTACCTGAAGGGTTATGCGTGTTGCTTAAATTCGTGAAAAGAGTTTTAACGATTATTATTACTTTTTTTAGAGTGATGTATTTTGTTGAATTGGTATGCAATATGTAGGCCCTTAAGGGGATGAGAATCAGAAGTAAAATGCGAAACTTGCAGTTATGACTGTTGTGTTGACGTTCCACAGTGATATTGCAAATTACATACGGGAGATAAAATACATGTAACACGAAGAGTACGTGAATGAGGCATTGTAAACTATACAGCGGTAAGTTTCTTACTTGTGATGGTGCAACATGCACGCATTACGGAATGTCAATCCTTTACAGGGAATTAGCTGGGGGGGGGGGGGGGTTTAAAAAGCTGAAAAATCACAAAAAAGGGCGAAATAAGAAAGCCAGTATCTATCAATCTCAGAAAAACCAGTATGTAGAACATTTTACAGGTTTTGACTAGTAATTTTCTTCATAAATTGGTGATTGGCTTTATAAGGAGTATATTAAAGTTATTTGTGCTGAATGGGAACTGATTAGGTAAAACTATTGAACTACCATTTTCAAAAATGAAAGAAAAATTATTCTTTTCATTATTTTCTAAGCAATTGCACTTTCTTTGTGTTAGGCATTTTATTTATTGTTTGCATTGTTTTATTGTTCACAGCACACAACATCAGGAGAAAGTCTGCGGTATATTGCATTTTTCTTCCTACAGGTTTAATTAGGTTAACATTGCTTCCTCAGAAAAGATTTTATCAACCAGCGTATGATGTTTTGAAAACAGTAGTAATTTTTAGAAACGTAGAACAATGTTGGAAACCATTGTATTTCATATACATTCATGTATACGGTTCGTTTGGCTCAGCTTAGATTTTCTAAATTTATTCACTGTACCTTTTCTTGACCGTATAGATCTTAAAAACCAGTAGAGTAAGGATTTTGCGCGGTAGGCTGACTGATTCGTACAAGGCGCTTAAATCGGCAAACGCGCTATGCCACAAGACGCGTATATATTATGATTGAGAGGACTGAGGGGGGCTAAACTGCCCGCAGCTTTAAATACCTATATCATACAAAACTATTCACAGTCAATAAATCTGTTATAAACTTTTCTTTTTATGTACAATATGAAAGAGATTTTTATTATCAATGTAATTTTCTAATCATCTTTCTTTAATTGTTTAAATTGCGAAATTGTTTAGCCGTTGCCTTATGTTTGTAACGCGATCTCTGTCTATTGAAATTCTGATTATTTTCATTTTGAAGGATTCTTTGCTTTGTTCAGCTCTGAATAAGGCTGCGACTACTATCATAACTTTCCTAGCCAGAATAAGGCTTCAGTTATTTTAAATCTTTCATTTAATGTTGTGCTGACGCATCTTACCACTTTGATAGACTTCCAATAAATTCATACACCATAACCTCTTTTCCTTCAAACAAAACGAACCCTGGAAGAAATCTCTTGACTTAAAAATTAGATATGCCCTACATATATTTAAGTAACGTTGATAAACAAATGGAATTTCTCAGCCGTCAATTTCCTCTTATAAATAAGTTATGAAGGACACATACGGTAAGATGTTAAAATTGAATTTCTCTCCATGAACTGTGCATTGCGGCAAAGATAAAACAAAGGTATAATGAAATTACTGTGCTTCCTTACAAATGTTTATGTTTGACATTTATGTGTGGTTGGTCTGTGAGATCTAGTCAGGGCCCTACGTCTACACTTGGTAGGGGTCTTATTTCTATGTATCTAGCAAAGTGTCATTCCCAAGTGTATATTATAGATGTATATAACTTATTTTCATCTCCAATCACTCACAGTGATGGAAAAAGCTAATGTTATTTTTTTTCTCATTTAAAATCTTTGTTTATAATCTTCCTTTATCAATCTCATTCATGATATTACGACTATAAATGGCCCATGTTGATTTCAATAAACATCTATCGTTACTTTCCTGGTCTTCTATAAAATGCAGTTCATAATCTTTTTATATGAACAGAGACTACTGTATTGGTAATCATGCGCGGATCTAGAGGGGGGGGGGGTCGGGGGGGTCCCGACCCCCCCTGGAAAATGAAAATTTATTAAATTTACATAGTAAAATTATCGCGAAAATATGCCTCGGACCCCCCCCCCCCTGGCAAACACAATCATCCTTCGGAACCCCCTGGAAAAATTTTCTGGATCCGCGTATGGTAAAATTTTTTTATTTAAATGGTTTTAGAGCGGATACCTTCAAAATTTAGTAATGAAGGTGTGATTTGTAAAATATAATTTTTTCACTTTTATTTGCACCACACAATACAATCAAAGCATCGATTGACGGATGTCTGAGAAGGTAACGGGAAGTGTTCGATCAAATCAATAATTTCTGTCCTCCTTTTTAATTGCATTGATTGATTGAGTGATATTTACGCATATCACAGAAGACCAAATCGTCAAATCTGGTGCCTATGAATACAATACCAATCAGTATATTTCGAGGAAAATGTTTGACATCTTCTTGCAACTTTAAACTTAATCTAGTCCTGATATTATACCTACGGTGACAACGTTTCATTTATTAACAGTTGAATGATTCTATTTTTTTAATTCAATATCACTTGAAAGGCTATATCCATCGGTTAAAACAGTGACAAGGATCCAACTTATAAATTTTTTACATGGCTAAGGTTATATCCATCGGTTAACAGAATGAAAAATAGAATTCAGTAATTAAAATTTAAAGCGCTGTGCACTGTTTTTGTCAGCATGGTTCGGCTGTTCCAATTGCTCTTCCGTTAATAGCGCATTACTCGTAAAAGTATTCATGACAGGAAATAAAGGTTTGTTAAAATATCAAAGCATCAAATCGATATTTTTTTGGAAAATGTGGTTTTATAAGTGCAACGGTATGTGCACAATGTTGCAGATATGAGACTGCATCTTTCAAAAGTAAAAGTTCAATGCTTAAATATTTTACAATTTATGTTTTAAATAACAAGCTTCTTTTCTGCTTTGACACTCTATGTGCACTAACTCTTAAAATATTGTACTTATGTGATATGAAAAATTCTTGGATTGATCACTGTCTAAAATATCCATATAAATAAAGTCAGAGCCATGGTTAGTAGATAAATTCAAACATACAAACAAGAATGAAAAGTATATATAGTTGTTGCACAGTTGATTGTAATGCAACAAAAGTGCTATCATCAACCCATAGGTTAAATTGTTGTCATCTCCGATATAGTTTAAATTAAACAAATTGTGTGTGTATGTGGGATATTAGTCATATTTCAATATGCAATTGAATGCAAACTATATTTTTTCCCCATTGAATTGTCAAGTTTTATTTCAACAGTAAGTATACACATTTTAGCTGTGTCCTTTCAATTGTATAACTCAAATACGTCTTGTGGATGTAACTAAGCTTCTGCAAATATGCAAACATGAGACGTGCAGAGCTGGATCTCATGTTTTGAAATATATACTTCACTGTTTTTTGTTTCCAATGTAAGAAGTGTTCTTTCATCTTTTAACACTAAATCCATATCCAAATCCTAAGCTTATGCGTGTAAAGACACGCTGGGGAATGACTTTGCTACATTCCTAATGTTCGTGTGTTATATAAAGAACACTGTGCCGGATGATTATGAGTGTATAATCGTTATTTGTTTTAAATGCGTGCAATCAAGATAAGTGTTTATCTTTCAAACCTGTTTTATTATGAGAGAACATTATTCAATAAACACATTTGATCTTGGTCTGCATCAGTCACTTTGTCTCACAAAAGACTCAAATAACACCCAATTCTTCCTCATTGTCCATGGAAATGAATTGGAAACTTCCGATCTATGAATATTTCATGATTGACAGTGCTGTTTATAAATCCATTTATAATGACACTAAGTCAAGGGACCGACTGGGGCTAATTTTTTGAATTATAATACATAAAGTAATAAAACAAAACTAATATATTTCATCTCCACTCCTTCTTCACATAAAGAGGGATACATAGTATTCAATGAAATGAAAAACTTTACAGAAATGACCGAGGTGCAACGTCATGCGGTTAAAATACACAGAATTTAATCATGTCAGTGAGATTTTGCACAAAAGTAATCCTTAAAACACAATCACTTCATACAATAGATCATTAATTGTACTTTATCAAAAAAGTAACAGCTTGCAGTCATTGTGAAAATATATGAATGATATCTAGTCAAATAAATTGTATAATCCGATTCCCTTGTAATATTACTGGTTTTTTAATATTGTTTCCTTCTCCAATTTGTGAATGGATGTTATTGTAAATGACGTCATGATGAATATTTATTTCAAATAGTAACTAATAATAAGTGCATTAAAGAAAGTTCACTAAATATGTTTGTATACAATATAATTTCGTACACAGCATTGTATTTTTTTAAAAATAAAACAATACTGTATCATATCGTTTGATAATTTATATTTAATGTACAACATTGTAAAATTGATATGATATCTTGGCATCAAAAAATGATACATTTTTTGAACATTTGTATCTTGACACAAAAATATGTTTTCGCCATCAGAAGACACAAACGGGCTAGCAAAAGGTAAAGTTAAATGTAGTTTAAAAATAAATGTACATGTAATAAATACATAAATCGTTGACTATTTTCTAATGCAAATCAAATAGCAAAAATTTAATGGAAAAGACACCGTTAGCATAACGCTTACTGATGCTAATTCAGCAATATATTCTTATTTGCTGTCAATGTCTATACATTCGACATCAGTCTTCGATTAGTCGACATACTTTCTCTTCCAAATTATGCCAGGTTATTGAAACGTTAATTTGAGCATAAAATAGCCTGTCAACGCCTTAAACTTTCACTTGCAACAAATTTTCTTTTATCAAAAGTAGGTTTGGTTTACATATGTTACTTTTCTTCGATATAACTCAGTATCAAGAATTACTTGTAGTTTTCACGATACACAGTGAAATTAATATTAAAAATATGTAAACAAACTTTAGAATGTAAAATGTTTCAACTAATCTATCTGTATTATGTTACAATCTTCAAGACTGTCTGTCACTGCACAATTATAAATCACAAAAACTGGTTTTAGATATGTGTTGTAGGGCCGCCATACTTCACTCAAACACTCCTAAGAGACCTACACCATTCCAATAAAAATGTAAAAGAAGGCAGCACGCAGAATACGATATCCGGTACTACATTCAGCATATAAAAATCTTCATTTTCTTAACAGCTATTGATTTATATATAAATTTTTAAACAACAAAGCAAAACCAAAAAGGAACTGGAAAAAAATCCTTAAAACACAATCACTTCATACAATAGATCATTAATTGTACTTTATCAAAAATTCTCGAAATTCTACTTTATTTTTGTACTTCTTGTGCGTGATATGAACACTGTATTTGCGAATCAGACTCCGTCTTCAATAAAAAATCAAAACACCGCGCATTATCACTTGATTGAAATGAAATGAAATCAGTTATGACACCTTTTGGAACTCAGAAGGCTTATAGAACGAATAAGGAACGAGAAGTTATTACATGAGCTTCAAAATGAATGGAACTTATTGTATCCTTTGGTCATTTCTTTTGATTGCGGAGTGTTCTTTTGGTATGACTGATGGTTGTCCCGATCCCTGTTATTGCTATGGGTTAACGTGTAAAAATGTAGATTGCGAGGTTCAAGGGCTGGAAAACGTTCCGAAGGGGATACCCAACGATACATGCATTCTGTAAGTCATTGTCATATTTACTGTATACTTATACTACATGTAGAACTGATGACGATAATGATAACTAAATACATGTATGTGATTAACCTAACACAGTTAAATATAACCAATTACATGTACCAATATGTAACTAAAACAAAATTCCTCTGGAAATTCATAAAATTGACGTTTACTTTTTAATTATCCATAGTATTATATGTATATCTTCCGTGTATGATTCTATCTATTTTTTACGGACACTTTTTGTTGATTCATAACTCTAATGAAACAATCAGTCTGAAATCTACACGCCCTGTTTATCGATTTGTCGAAACCTACAGCTACCAAAGAAAAAATTTACGGACTGCATGAAATAATTATAATAATCATGTCAGACTCGTGAATTTATAGGATACAATTTGGCTGTTTCCCTTAGCTTGTATATTGATAAACAGTTACAGATATTTTGTGAATTTTACTTACTTTTTACAATCAAATTAATGATTCGTTAAAAGAAAGAGGTAAATATAAACAATAAAACTATTTGATTAGGAAGGTCGGGATCATTGAAGAAAAGATCTAAATTACCCACTAACGCGGGTTATTTTTTCTTATTTTTTGTATTTCTTCTGCAATGTCGTCACCTTCATGATGCATGTATGCATGAATCACAAAAGGAAGCATTTAATTGTTTAAATAACTGAATATAAATAATTCGTTCTTATTCATAACCCTGCCTGGTTCATATATATCATTAATTTCGTATTGATAATCAAATCAATTCTTTAAAAATGTGAGAAAATTGGCAAAATTTCTTCCCAAAATTCTACTGTATCATAATACATATATTATAATTGTTTTAAGTGGTGTATTAGGTCATACAAAATTAATCTCCTGGGTCTCCGGCCAATATATTTAAAAACAGATACGGTCGAGCGATAATTTTTGTTCTTTTCAGGTCATTAAAAAAGGATGTCGTATTTTTTCATTTATTTTAACAAATGAATGTAGAATCCAGAAAAAAGCGATGTTTTCAGGACTCTGGACCCAATTCCACTGTGTCAGATACATAGCGACTTTAAGGTGGGTCGCGGGTTTACCCCATAAACAATCTCACGAGAAAACATACCCTGAAAATTTGTCGATTCGTTTATTAGCATTTAAATCTCATTATATAAAAAAATTTAAACTTTGCCTAAATTATTTTCATGCAAAACCGCCTCAAACTTAGTATTATTTTTGTGCTGTTTTGAAATTTATAGGAAAATTAGCATTTTTTCTTCATTTTCGAATTTAAGTTATTTCAGAATATTGTAAATAACTTTTTAACAATTTAGACGAATCTATCAACATTTTCTCTACGTAAAGAACATATGATTTATAAATTAATTATGAAAAAAAATTAATATGATTATAATCTCGCTAGATTTTTTGCTATTCAATTTTTAATTTCCGATTATTTACCAAACAATTGTCACTTTTCCGTATTGTACGTCATACTTGTAAGTACAAAGTCAAAACTAGGTATAAATCTCTTTCATTAAATTTTCTTATGGGATTTAATTCAGAATTGTTCAAACTGCAACTTTTTTTTCAGAGTTATATTGAAAAAATGTCACGGATTTCTACTTTACATTAATATAGCCCCCATCCCCCCCATCCCCCAATAAAGAAAACAAAACAAAAACATTAGGAAGTATAAGCACATTTTATCGGATAATACGTACATGTAGACATTTATAACATTTGAGTAAAAGTGATTATTTTTTCAAAAGAATAAAGTGCTTATAATCAGTAAACTAATTGAAAAAACAATTTTTTTTAAAAAAAATATGGTAAATGAGTTTTTTGGATAATTTGAAAGCATAAAAGAGATCATTTTGTCTGACAAGAAAAGAGAAGGCTTACTTGACCCTAATGATACATGTATGACAAGTTGTTTTTGTAAGATCACATGCATAAACGATAATTCATTGTACATTATTTCAAATGTAGAACTTGGAAAGTTTTTCACAAACAGAGTCAAGTTTTGTAATCCCCCCTCCCTCAGCATTTGTTTTTATCATTCCCGTTCCTTCCCATTTTCTAGCTAAAGATATGTGAAATTCGCCAATTCCCTGCGCGGCTAGATTGCTGCACTGTGTTTTAGAGAGTACCTGGTTCCCCATCTAAATATTTCCATCTTCTGATTAATAAACAGTCTCAAAAATAGATGAGATCCACTTTCTACACGAATGTATCTTATGGACTTTTCATTGGCAAATTTATAAAATTACTTGACTACTTTCCTGTCTATTTCTGGGTGCGAATAGCATACATAATATACAAAACTATAGTTCATGCTCATTTTGAAGTGTAGCAATGTTTCATTGTTAATATTTAATCGTCGAATTATTATACATACCCAAGTTTATGACTACACTACTGACATTAATGAGTTTTGATGTATTCACATATACTGAAACACTATCACTAGCTCCAGTTTTTACTGATTATCAACGTAAATATGTTTTGTTCCTGCACTTCCTCCTTATAATTCATACATAAATTTTTAAAACAATAGAATCAAACGATATCTTAATCTTTTTCTAATATAACCTGTGGGGTTATGTTATATAATGTAAATAGTGCGAAATGTATCAATTGTCACGTCATAAACAAATGTACATAAAACGACCGCTCGAGTCGTAAAAGTTGCGTACAGAAATTGATGACTAAAGCAAACCCGTGGCCCACCTTAAGGAGTGATTGTCACGAACATTGAAATCTCAATATTACGTCACAATCACTAAAAGTCAATGAAAATCGCTTATGACGCAATATATAGCTGTTCAACGTCATCAATATTAATTAATACCCACTTGATGTAGCGCACGTAGTGACTGACCACACTGTTCTTTAACATGCTGAAATATGCTTTTCAACATTATTTAACATGCACAAAATATCTTTAGGGGATGTCAAGTACTGTGGTGAGTTACATTATACTTCAAGTTTATTATCATCATCTACATACGTTAATCTACAGAATTTGAGCCAGTGAACATTGCGATCAGTTCAATACTTGTATTAAAAATAGAGTAAAACCGCTCATTTGCTAAAGTTTTGAAGTATTTTATCATACACACATCTTTTGCATACTCTGATAGTTGTTTTGTTTTATAAATCAACCTCTAACTAATGTATGTAAACCTTTCCTTTTAGTTTTCGTGAAAATCACTATTGTAGAAGTGAATTGGGTCTGTCGTCCTAAAGCAAAAAATAGTTACCATGCAATCTATGTATTAGGTTAGCTGAAAATAAATGAAATACTGTAAATTCCTTATTTTACATGAGAACTTGAATTCATGTTTCAACCGTTTTGCTTCAAATTGACTTATTATCAGATTGCTAACGCTGATTTTTATTATTGATCCGTTTAGTTTACCTGTGTCCAAGAAATAAGAGAGTGTTTTAAATTTTAAATCCGCAAGATGTACTTCTCGCGATATTTCGTTGATATTAAATCTGGGTTTGAGGGTTTAAGTGATATTTACACAGGGCGAAAAACAACCTTTAAGCAAGTCCTTAAAGGTGGCTTAAAGGTGGCGTAAAGGTGGCTTAAAGGTCATACAATCTTTAAGCCACCTTTAAGTCACCTTTAAGCTGAGCTTATAGGTCCTTTATGTCCAAACTTCTTTAAGTCACCTTTAAGCCATCTTTAAGCCACCTTTAAGCATCTTTAAGTGGCATTTACGCTTCCTTTAAGTTGTCTTTAAACCATCTTTAAGTTCCCTTTAAGTCAAGTTTGATCAAGCTGAACGATAAAAAAACATATATTAAATGCAAAAGCTCTTTTATAGGGATGGGAGGGGGTCATCCGAGTGATAATATAATTTCTAAGGAAATGGGGGGTGTTCCAGGCGGTTTTAATTGTCGCTCCATTAAACACAGATCGCTATCATCAGCACCGCTCCGATGGACACAGATTGCCGTTATAAAATTCTTTATAATTTTTGGGGGGTTTAAAAATTAGTGTAGGGGTGAGCGCAGTCTCTGTATCTTAATATGTGCATAAAACTAATTAAAGTATGTTTGTTTCCTATTATAAATTAATCGGTGAAAAAAATCTCTCTCTCTCTCTCTCTCTCTCTCTCTCTCTCTCTCTCTCTCTCTCTCTCTCAGTTCATCCGGTTATTAAACAAAATAAAGATAATGAACCAAGAATGCATGATTTAATTTTATAATCGGTTTAAGGTTTGTATTGTTTTTTCAATTTTATTAATATTATTTCTAACTCTAGATTCGCTAGATACATGTTAAAGATGAAAATACTCTCAACTGCCTTTGTTATATCGGGCAGGATATTACTGCTTTGTTTGTCTAGACATAGGTTTGTTCGTTTGTGTATATCTAATTAGAGTCTGTTGTTTGTCCAACTTCAGAAAACCCCTGGAACTAACACAGAATATACAAGATATACACAACAGTTGTGTCGTGTGCCCAGGTGCATGTTTGTGTATATCTAATTAAAGTCTATTGTTTGTCCAACTTAAGAAAACCCCTGGAACTAACACAGAATAAACAAGATATACACAACAGGTGTGTCGTGTGCCCAGGTGCACGTCAGGGTTTCTAAAGGCGTTGAATCGTAGTATGTACGAGTATACGAAAAGTTTAGTGAATAAAAGTTTTAAAATTTACATTTGTAATTCATTTTCAAAGTATTATTTCCTAGCTCTGGGTTTCAAAAATGTTATGTCTACAAATTAACGATACATGTATGTAAGAGTGAAATATTTAGGCTAATTAATTATTGTACTGGTGATCATAAATAGGGGTTGATTTTTTAAATATATGTATAAGGGTAAATATGTCACATACCCGGCCTGGCACATCATACAATTGTATGTACAATTATATGTATACATCATTTGCAATATGCCACATGCAGTAAATACGTCACCGGTAATTGGTAATATTGTTTGTTATAGAATTGATAGTTTAAAAATCATCTACATACAATAACATGTAAATATTTAAACATATCGGAACGGCGCCACGATCATGAAAACCGGGAAATTGCGGGAAATTGAACAAATACCCTAATAGTATCAATGCATTTAAGAAAAGAAATGATTTCATTTTCTTTCTTACATATTTATAGCTATAAATTAGATGAACGTATAGATACTCGGTTTAAATTTATTAACTAAGAAAGCCTACTAGTGAACCTAACGGTTTCCATTTAGTTTAATATATTTTTGTTCACTGAAGACCAAGTTCCGTATTTCATTCTAAATACATGCATGCATGTAATTTATAAATTAGATATAATTGATTGTTACAAACTGAATTGTCTGTCATTATCTTTTCAAGTAAACACATTCAATATATTGATTCAATATCTACTGATATATAGGATATAAAAACTCTCATAAATATGTAAGTTGAAGTGTGGTGATGCTAGTAAAATAAGGGTGTCGGGTTCAATTCTCGCTGTGGGTGATTTTTGTTGGTTTTTTTTTTTCATTTTTTTTTCTAGAACAAAATCCGTTTAATACCTTTTCTTTCATAAAGTTAATACATTTTGTTGGAAATTAAGCACAATATTGAATTAAATTTTTTTTAATGGCTTAAAGGTAGCTTAAAGGTGGCTTAAAGGTGGCTTAAAGAAGTTTGGACATTAAGGACCTATAAGTTGTCCTTAAAGGTGGCTTAAAGGTGGCTTAAAGGTGGCATAAAGATAGTCTTTAAGCTGCCTTTAAGCCATCTTTACGCTTTCTTTAAGCCACCTTTAAGCAACACATTTAGCTTAAAGGTGGCTTAAAGATCGTCTTTAAGCTACCTTTAAACACCTTTAAGCTATCTTTAAGGAGGACTTAAAGATGGTCATTCATCCTGTGTTAATTGACTAACGTGATCCCTGCGCAAGCGTTTTAGATTTTCTATCTCTATGAGTGTTATCCCTTGATAGTTGTATTATACAAGATGGGGCGTACTAAAGTAACAACTACAGCATTCGATTTCCTTAATTATACATGTACGTAGCACTTGCATTTAAACATTGATACATACCTTTTTTGGCTGAAACAAAAATGAGAACATACGTAAAGTGAACAGACGCATTGCCAAAAAGACGTCTATTACATGCAGCATGATTTGGTATGATGTGACGGAGTATTGTGAAGATCATTATAGTTACGTATCTATTTGATCTATTTAATCTAGTAGATGAAAAAGAAAAGACCGACAAGTTTATAAACGTTAATATATGAATTCTTAATGAATAATTTGAATTCACCCCACTCACTTCTTTGGTCTTTATAACGCCATGTACAAAGGAAAGTTTTACTTTTAGGCAGACATAATTTTCCTTGGGTTTGCAAGAGTATACATGCTATGTATTATTAGATTGTAACCAGCAAAATATTAATGCTGTTATATCAACAAACTTTAAATATTATTTGCTGCTTATTATTGGTGTATCTTGGCTTAAAGCTAAGCCATAAAACTGATGATTCAAACAAGATGTGTTTTGTTCATTATTTACTGAGTAATTGCATTTTCTTTGTGTCATGCATTTCCTGAGAGTTTTTTTTTACAGTGTTGTACTGTACACAGCACTGCAAATGTTCAGATACAAAATCAGGAGAAAGTCTATAGTATTTTGAGACATTTACAACAGGTGTAATTAGGTTTCCTTGCTGAAAAATATTAGTATCAGCCTTCGCATGATGTCTTGAAAACTGTAGAAATCCTCAATAGTTGTTGGGATTCAGTGTATTTTATATACATTCAACACTTATACGGTTCGTTTGGTCCGGTTTAGATTTTGTAAAATATCTATTGTACGTTTTCTCGATTGTACGGATCTTAAAGACAGTACTGTATGGATTTTGCGCAGTATGCTGATCGATGTGTATGACGCGCCACAATTCTCAGCGAACGCGATATGACACTAGTTGGGTCTTTATCATGATTGAGAGATCTGAGGGGGCTAAACCGTCAACATGTTTAAACACATATATCATACTAAACTTTTCAACCTCAATACATATGTTATGGACTTTTTTATGAATAATATGACCGAGAATTTTTATTATCAATGTCATTCTGTAATTATTGTGTAAATTGCGAAATTGTAAAGATGTTGTCTTAATTTGTTACGTAATTATTGTCTATATAAAAGCTGATTTTTTATGATTTTGAGGGATTCATCGCTTTGATCAGCTCTGAATAAAAGTTGGGTTTCCTGAATAAGGAACGCTTAAATAAGTCCTAAAATACCGTTACCTGGTCAATCAGCCTTAATAAAGCTGCAACCATTAACTTAAAACCTCCTAGCCAAAATAGGGCTTCACTTTTTTACACCTTATATTTGATACTTTGCTGATGCATTTTACCATTTTATTAGACTTTCAATAAACTCATACACCATAACTTGTTTTCCATCACTCAAACGAGGCCTGTAACAAATCCCTTATCTCAAGAATTAGATAGATCCTAACTATATTTCAATAACGTTGATAAACAAATGACATTTTTTATCCGCCAATTTTGTCTTATTATAACTTACGAAGGATATATACGGTAAGAAGTTGAAAACTGCATTTATTTGTATGAACTGCTCAATGCGTCAATGATAAAGAAATGTATAGTGAAATGATTGTGCCTCCTTACCAATGCTTATGTTTGACATTTATATGTGGGCTGCGAATTATGTAATTAGTCAAGGCCTTAATTCTGGACTTGGTAGGGGTCTTATTTCTATATATCTTACAATTTGTCATTCCCATGTGTATATTATACATGTATAAAATTTATTGTCATCTCCAATCACTTAATATGACGGAAAACGTGTGTGTTACTTTTGCCTTTTCATTTAAATTTTTTATTACAATCTTCGTTTATCAATCGCAATCATGATTTTACGATTATAAATGCCTTTTGCTGAAATAAATATACATATATCATTGCACACTTGCCGATACCCAGTGTATTATATAATGCCGTTCATAATCTTTGTATATAAATGGAGACTGGTGTTTTTGAAGTATTTATTTTAAATTTCAATGCGGAAGTTTTAATGTTTTAGAGCGGATACTTTAAACAATTAAGTAATAAAGGTTTGGTTTGTAAGAATAATTCGTTTCACTGATAAATACATCACACAATACAATGGAAGCACCGTGTTCATATACAAAAATACCAGTTTGTAATTATGCACTACAAACAGAGAATATGAACAAAGTTCAATATAACGAAACTGTTTGAGGTTTTTTTTCTATTAAACCCAAGATGTGAAACTCTTGGTTGCTTTAATTACCATTTTTGTCAGACTTAATTAGTTTAGGATAATGAAAATAGATAGTCTTTTTAAATGTGATGTGGATGTTATTCATCGAAAACTGATTTGCAACGTAAAGATTGCAATGTGAATATGAATATTGAAGTTTAACCAGTGTATAATGTGGCGGTTTTGTTGTTGTTTTTTTTGGATGTCTGAATTGCAAAAATAGGTAATGAACACAAATAATTAACTTTAACTGTAATAGGAAACATTTCCTAATGCAAAAACTCTCTGTCCAAGATATTCTTTCCTCTGGCATGTTTTTGTCAACATTGTGATTGACATATATGTTTTTATGTACTCATTAAGGAACCTTGGGTCCAACCAGATAAACAGGATAGACAGTAATGCCTTTCAGGGATTATCACAGCTTGAAGCATTGTAAGTAAACAAAAATCTATTACGTCATTTACGTACCCTCTTTCTTAAACAAATAAAAGGATAATTACATAATTAATTAAATACATATACTTGTTTCAGAGAAAATAAAAGTAAAGTAAAATACAAATCAGCCTTGCTACAAGAGAAGTAATTAAGGATAATTAAAATAAAAGTACATTTATATATCTAACACATCTATAAAGATTAGTAACGGTAATATAGACAGATATGCAAGAAAGTAAATGCAAGTTTCTAATGTCAGGTATTTATTAAATCAACACGGGTCATTTGAAAAGGTAAAATATTTGATAAGAGAATCGGTATAAGATTTTCAATAAAAAATATTTAAGTTAAAAGTTAAAATCAGCACTCATGTTTCCGTATCAGTGAATGATTGAATCAGAAAATGAAATATTTAAAATATACACTAAGGAATGACAAATTTCTAGATACATAGATTTAAGACCCCTACTAAGTCTAAAATAACTCTCTAATCTGTACAAAAGTAATCAAGATTATATCTGTATGATGTTCTAATAAAACATTGCTGACTACCTTTGCCT
Organism: Magallana gigas; assembly: GCF_902806645.1. Taxonomy (NCBI): domain Eukaryota; kingdom Metazoa; phylum Mollusca; class Bivalvia; order Ostreida; family Ostreidae; genus Magallana; species Magallana gigas. The sequence goes on along the minus strand of NC_047562.1, from coordinate 43,578,558 downwards.
CCTGCATTTCACATTTGGTCTTTTTTTTTTATCTAAACTTGTTAATGAATATTAAGATACTGAAGCCATATTTTTATCTTCATGTATGAAATTACATAGGCTATTTTTTGAATATAACGTTTGTTTTATGGTGAATAGATATGCCTTTAGGTGCTTTATGATACAACCACATTACGCGGATATAATATGGCAACTCTCAGCGATCGATTGGGTTAAATTCCTCTGATTGATGTGACGTCGGAATAAGCATCATGATGTCATATTTTAATCTGAAACATGTCAAATTTTGCTTTATCTCTGGTTTAAATTATAAAAACTACCGGAGTAAAATGTGTCTAGAAACTCTTCTAACTGAATATATTTTCGATATTTCTGTATTACGTATCATTATCATTTATGGCGTCACATGCATGTTTAATAGAGTAGATCAATGTCGGGAGACAAATCATTGGATATTATCAGGATAATACGAGCATAAATATTTTGTTTTTTAGCGAGTGTATAGTTTACAATGTCCCATCCACCTACTTTTCGTGTTATTTTACCCCCGTCTGTAACCTGCAATTTCACTGTGTAAACTCTCTGTTCATGATATTCTTTCCTCGGCATGTTTTTGTTAACATTGTGATTGACAAATATGTTTTTTTATGTACTCATTCAGGGACCTTCGTTGGAACCAGATAAACAGGATCGACAGTAATGCCTTTCAGGGATTATCACAGCTTGAAATATTGTAAGTAAACAAAAATCTATTACATCATGTATGTACCCTCTTTCTCAAACAAATTAAAGGACAATTACATAATTAATTATATACATATACTTGTTTCAGAGAAAATAAAAGTAAAGTAAAATACAAATCAGCATTGCTACAAGAGAAGTAATTAAGGATAATTAAAATAAAGGTACATTTATATAGCTAACACATCTATAAAGATTAATAACGGTAATATAGACAGATAGGCAAGAAAGTAAAGGCAAGTTTCTGATGTCAGGTATTTATTAAATCAACACGGGTCATTTGAAGAGGGCACACAATCCTTCCTCATCGTCCATTAAAAAGGAATTAGAAACTTCCGATCTGTGACTATTTTATGCGCGAAAATGCTGTCTATAAAACCATTTATAATGACACATCAGATACCAAATGGAGTTAGCTTTGTAGAATATACAACATATTGTAATGAAACCAAACTAATATATTTTACCCCTCTCTTCACCAAGAAAGAAAATAAAATAAAAGAGAAACATGTTATTCAATAAAATGAAAAGTGAATGTAAAATGACTGCGGTAGATATGTATGCTGTGAAATACACAGTATTTTATCATGTCATTGAAATTTCGCGGAAAAGTCAGATTTAAAACATAATCACAACGTACAATAAATCATGAATTATACTTTATCAGATAACTGATAACTATTATGTCCTTGGATTATGACTGGTTATTTGATGTCGTTTAATTTTCCAATTTGTAAATGAACATTGCTGTAAAAGACGCCATAATAGAAATTTATTTTAAGTACAAGTAATAACACCTACATGTAATAGGTGCAGCATAAAACAAAGATCACTAAAGATATTGCTTGAGTTAACGTTGTTTAGTATATTAACATGGATTCACTTTTGTACAGCTTGTTTTACAAGCAGAACGCTTTGAAAGAGTTACATTACTGCCATTAGGTATATTGATTGCTCTCTTGAAAACGTCCAGACACTTTAATGAGAATAATAAGGTCAATAATATTTTTAACCCGTATAATGAAATGCTTAGTACAACGTGTCAAAAGGTTCTGTAAAGGATATAAATCCAAATCCTAAAAAGAGTATTTATGCCTGTTGATAAGTGCATTGCGCTAGTATGCATCTTTCTGCGGGATGCGTCATCCTAACACTTTTGTTTTTAGCATGCGTAAGTTTTAAACCGAGATCAAAATGAAAACAAAAATATATAACAAAAATTGTTGACACGTTCAGGGATTAATTATTTTGAGTAGGATTTGAATCTAGATAATGGCTACAAGCATCCAAATTATTTAGACAGAAATATTAAGCTATTTACGTCGTATCGGTGTTTTTAAAAAATAAATGTTTGTGTTTTTCTTTTATCAAAGTTTATGTTATAAACTTCCCGAACATTTCAATTTAATTAAAACACATTTCATAATACTGAATATATCTTCAGATACATTGTTTTACATCTCGGTCCGGACTGCAAACACCCAGTTCAAAATATTCATTTTAACATGATGTCACAAGCTTTTCTAGTAACTATGTAAAGAAGAGGTCGACGCCAAAGTGTGGTCGATATGTTGGTAGTGACCATGATCTAACACATTTGAAGAGTAAGAAATACAAACGAAATGTTTTTGCCGAGGAGATGTGAAAATGTTTTTCTTTTTAGAAAAAAAGAAAAATTCAAAGATAAAGTACAAAAAAAAATATAAGGGACAGAGTCATTAAGGAGAGAATATAGATGGTGATGAATGTTCAAAATGTTGAAATATATCTTTCCAATAGGTAAAAGAATGATAATTACAATTTTCAAAAGAAATCATTTTTCTACAAACATTATTCTGGTTATAGATTTTTTAATTATATTAAAATGTAGCCTTGATGTTATCATTTTACTTTGCAGAATATATTGTTTTGTAAAAAAAAAAAAATGATTAAATTGTCTAACCTATGAATATCTCTGTTGCCAGAAAGGATTGAATATTTATCAAATTTTGTTTGTAAACCAAAGATACACTGTATCTGTAATCTATTTCTCCAATTCAATCCAAATTTCTTTCACTAAATTACAGTCGACAAAAATATGTTGTTTTGTTCTGGTCTGTTGACAAAAGTAACACAACGAAGAGTGTACTATCCCTACTCATGTAAATGATATTTGATTGGCTAGATCCTATGTAATAGTTGGTATTGAAGCTAAAGTTATTTTGAATCTTTGTGTGCACTAAAGGGGCTGAATATACATTTTCCTCCATTGTTTTTTAGTTAATTCGACTTCTGACATCCATTTTGATTCAGATTTTGGATAATTTTTTTTATATTAAGAGGTTGTACATGTCACTACATCCCTTCTTAGATCTACAAAATATTTTTAGGTAAATGTAAAAATAATAAAATAATGACCAAGAAAAAGATACAGGATTTGAGTAACCTGCCCTATCGTCTCATGGAACTAAAAAAAATAGAAATTGGAGGCAGGGGAGATGGTCGATTGAAAAAAATTGCAGCCAATGCTTACAAATAATTATTATAATATGCATGTAAAGAATAATGCGCAAAAATAAATTTAAAACTATTGTATGAGTTATGAGTATTATCTATTCAAACTATACGAGAGGTGTCCAAAAAATATAAAGATGCAATTATTAGGAAAGTGTCATAATATCTTAAAATAGAGTATAATAATGTATATGCATAAAAATCAGAGCAATGTACATTTTTGTATTGGAGTTATCATTATATATTCATTGCCTACACAGACCGCACGGCCCAGTCTGACGTTGAGTTATAACGACGTTTCTATAACGTCGTAGTCCTGGGTTTAACCGAGAGTAATACTCCGCATTCACCGTTTGGTCAGAGGGTACATTCGCATACTCCTTCAAAATATCACTTGTGCCGCTTGTGAATGTAAACTCGAACAATTTCGAGTTTTTTCCTGTTTCCTCCATCGTTTGTTTTATTACTATCGGTATTTTACCTCAGTCGACACAATTTATGATTGCGCGCTGTTTCGTGCTTCAAATGACGTATGAAAACGACGTACACTATACAGACTACATCACAAAAGAAGATTACGAAGTTTTGAAATGTTTTATAAAAACTATAACTCTTCATAACTAAAAACTCAATTACAAAGTTTGGACAATTTTTTCGCTGGGCCGTGCGTACTATCCACAACCCTTTGATACATTAAAATTTCAGTTTAATTCTATGGAAAACATTCAGAACCACTTTAGTTTGATTTGAAATTTTATGAAAAAATTAGATATACAATATGTACATATAAATCCATTTAAAATGACGAGAACGCGATTGTCAACGAACGTTTTGGACAACCCTCGTAAAACTATTGTCGTACACTGACAACCAAACATTTAACAATTTATCAATTATGTTGTACAAAATTAAGCAAACATAGGCCATATACTTGAGATATTTTTTCTTCCTTCGTGGCCACGAAATAAAAGTATTGGCCACGTAATGAAAGTCGTTCCCAGAAAGAAAAGTATTTCCCACGAAATAAATAATTTCAAATGAAATTACAATTGAAGAAGTTTATCGAATACTATGTCAAAAATTTCATCTTTGTATCTTATAATTTCTTCAAAATAAACATTGTATCCATAATCCATGTAAACCCTAAATTGATAAACACAACCTACCGTATCCAGTGAAAGGGAGTACCCTATATGCAATAGTTTGCCAAAAAAGGTTCAAAAGCTAATATATATATTTTTTTTTATAAATTATCAGAGCTCAAAATCATAGCAATATACACACCTCTGGTATATGTTAAATTGATCTGGAAAAGAACAACTTCCTATCTTGAAAACTGTAGGAAGAGTTATCCCTTTTGGCAGCCGCCCGCCCGCCCGCTATTTTAATAACTGGATTTTTCAGTTGGAAAACCCGGTTAAAAAAATACAAAATGGAGGCCAGGAAGATGGTGAATGAGAAAAACTACTGCCAGTTTTTACATATAATAAAGACTAGAATATGCATGTGAGGAATTATGAGCAAAAATAGATTTAAAATAGATTTATTGTATAGTTAATAAGTACTATTTATTCAAAATAAAAGTTTTAAAACTTTTGTTGTACATTGGCAACCAAACATTAAACAATTTATCAAAAAATGTTGCACGATATTAGACTAACAAAAAACCCAGATATAATATTTTTATATCCTCTCCAAACAAAAGTCTTTAAAGTTGTAAATCGCACATACACAAAACACACAAATTTCAATATTTAGCAAGAAGTCCAATTTTTCTTATTTTATCAACTTTTTGAACAACAGTGTCAAATGAATGTTGAAACTATTAAGGTGTACATGTATTTGGTCAATGTGGATGTTTTGGTCATATACCAGGGGTATGACTATGGAATAAAAGGGGCGGGGATAACCGACCATGCAAATTCGATGAGTATTGTTCTTAGGGTGCGTTGTGGGTTGTGTGATTAATTTGCGCCTTTTCATCTCTAAACTTGTTGAAACCTCAAAAGATGGGTTTTCCTAATAAAGTTTGATAATGACTGAGTCGAAAAGTTATGGGTACCACGCACAAAAGCGGTCTGACCGTTTTTGAATCCTCAGTTTAATGTCATATTTGTGCCCTTGTGCAGAATAAGGTACCGCATCTGCGATGTGTACATGGTTCTTTTTGGGTCGTCTTCATTTAATCATTAAAATTGTGTTTCGTTTAACATCAGGAGAGTATCTTCGATTTGAAATTTAATTAAAAATGACATACCTGTAATGAGAGAAGAATGAGAGTCGTTGTCCTGGCTCTGGAGCCATAAAACTTAGACGAGCTTACTCATGATCTAAGTCTCACTTTTACAAAAGGAACATATAGTGGAAAAGTGAGACTTAGATCAAAAGTGAGCTCATCTAAGTTTTATGGCCTGAACTAATCGTTGATATCGTTAGTTTATCAAGAGTTGTTTGTTAATGGAAACCAGAATATACCAAACCATGTAAGATTTTGCAGTTCCGAGTCTAACAGTGTGTATGTTCTGTAATTAATGAGATTGTGTGCTTTACCTCTATTTACAGTGTTGTTATTGCTAATAAATATTATAAATATATACTGTACTCAAGAAGTTTTTGAGTTTCTTTGCCTCGGCTGCTATTATCTGACTCTTGATTAATAGGTAACGCAATTGAAGTGTGTAACTAATCTGCACCTCAAACTAAAAAATTAAAAAATATAATAATTTAAGCATTTGGAAGGTAAAATATTTTAACTGATCATTATGAAAAGCGTCTTTTTTTAAATATTTGACTCGAAATGCCAATACCTAAAGACTGGGAGATGTTAACTCGAATCCTTTGTTACTGTGACTTTATAAAGCGTTGTAGGTTCATTCACCACTCATAGTAATCATGCAATTATAGATAATATTTTATGTAAGATCAAATTCTCTTCAGTGGCCACACCCATTATTGAATTCAAATAAATGGAAATTTTCTGAAATGTTAATAGCAGGGTAAAGAATTCTAAACTGGTATACTCTGGAAAGATGGAAATACAAAACATGTTTTATAAAATGAATCTTTATATTTCATCAAACTAATCATGTTATAAAGTTTGTTAATAAAGAGTGTTACTATTCTTATTAATGGTGTCTTTATACTTTAATAATGATGATGGAGAATAACAAAACTAATATATGTTTTTATCTACACGAGTTAAAAAAGCAGATCTTCATAACACGAAATTGTAAGATAGCAAGCAATGGTTGCTTTGTTTCAAACAGATAAGCGAGAACCAATATTTTAGTAAGGCATTGCAAAAACTATTTGCTTTAAGCGTTTGATATACTGAATGCATATAAATTACAAACTAAGTTATAGAAAAAGTTATCTTACAGTTTAGGCAGCCGATTATGATGTACGATTCATAAATTTTTGTTTAGTTACTTGGTACACGAGAAGTGCTCAAAAAGGCCTATAGAATATACTTGCAGACAGATATAAAAACTAGAAATTTGATTAAATGTTTGATTTTCTGCATGGATATAACATTCATTTGAATGGATTTTTTTTTTTTGGGGGGGGGGGGGGGGGGGGCATTACCAGTCAGTGTATTTATCCATGAATACCTTTTATTCATTGATAGGTATCTATCTTCCAACGAGATTAGTCAGATTGGCAACAACGCCTTTCAAGGGTTGTCACAGCTAACATATTTGTGGGTAATTTTTTTCCTACTGTCACTTTACCTTTTGGCTCTCTAACAAATTGCAAAAGAACTTTAGACTTTTTTTTATATAAATGTAACAGTTACACATGAACGGTATTTTTTTTTACATTAAAACATTTTGACAGGCTTATAAAGACGCCTACAGCATTTTAGTAATATCACAAATTAATTATTCAGTTTTGTTTAGGAAAATAGCTCATAGATTCTCACCCTTGTAGAAGTAACCAATATTTTTAACAACCATCAGTGTTATGTTGCACGAACTATTTTGGGTGGAACTTGATCTGAGTAAAATCCCCTAGGGAGAACAATGACTGTTGAATTTTCTTCACATTCTTTCATGTTAAAAATTGCATTCATGTATCTACCTAATTTATGAATTTACACCCGACAAATGTGTCGTATTATGCTGAGTGTATCGAGCAGTTCATAACAATTTATGAAAAAATACATCAAGTATAATACGTACTGGTAACGAAAGTTCCCCTTTGAACCTTTATCTAACATCCTGAAAAAGGCAAACTCAACTGCAGTTACACACTCTAGCTTTTGAAATACAAGCGAACAACAACAACGCCAAACCGATATACAGAAGTGTTAAAATATACGGTAGAAGAAGAATTATTCGCTGACGATATAATTTCATTATTTCCTTTGCAGTATTAATCAACTTAATTAAATCAATTAATACGATCTTTTAACAAAAGTTTAATTGTGAGACCATCTTGGTCAAAGTGTTATCTTAAATTCAGAGCTGAAACATGATACATTTTAAAGATTAGAATATGCCAAATTAAATCCTAACGAAATTTTATTTGGTTTAAGTTTAAGAACATCAAAGGCTTAACCCAACCAATATGTGTGCTTCTACAGTAATATAGAATAAATTCACATCATAAGATGTTTGTAGCTATGGCTGTCTGTTGTGTTCTGTAATGCATCTTTTTGTTGGTATATAAATGTAACATTAACGCATAACTTTCATACTATTGATATGCACAATAAAACGACACATAAAAATAATTCATTACACATGCACAATTAAACTTTGAATTACAGATTCAAAACTTTTGTTGTACACTGGCAACCAAACATTGAACAATTTATCAAAATATATTGCACGATATTAGACTAAAAAAAACCGAATACAATAAATTTATATCTTCTCCGAACAAAAGTCTTTAATGTTAAAAATCGCACATACACACAGCACAAATATGTAAATATTAGCATTAAATCATGAATTTTTGAAAGATACAGTCTCATTACTGCAGCAGAGTGTGTGCATACAATCTGAGTAACGCGCGTTACAATGTTATACTAGTGGTAACACACACATTGTACTCAAAGGTTAAAATGACGATTTACGATGTCAAGATCTATGAAAGGTGCCTACAAGTTTTTGAAATTCAAGATATAAATTCTTTCAATGATGCTTCTTAACAATACCTTTGTTTCATAGCGGGACTGACATTTTTGTAAACACAATGAAAAATCATGTTTTCAACAACCTTTTTTTATGAAATATGAATTTTTCTTCATTTTTTACTAATGAAATATGTCTAGAATGCCTACAGTCTCTCCAAAAACGGCATGAAACAAGTTCTTGACCTTCACTTATAAATGATGTCAAATTAAAAATATAGGTATCGGGATTATTTTTCCCGTGATTAAATATAAAATGTTAAAAAATTGTTTTGTTTTCTTCTTAATTTCTTTAAAGCTGTAAATTACGAAAAAAGATTCATCAAATCAATTATGACGTCATAATGGTTCTAGCACCAGAACACACTGTGAAATCATTTACTAGATCTTGACCTTAAGGAAAGAGTCTTCTCGTTATCAAACATGCTTCTTATAATAAGAAATTCATGAAATTTTAACACAGTCAAACATATCATAGAACCATATGATTCTATCAGTTTAATTAAAATTTGACCTCTTTGTTTTCGCATAAAGGTCAGGTCAAGGTCACTACCTTCTTCCTCATTTCAAAGGATGATAAAAATAATGTAGTTCATTGCAGTTATGCAGATATCTGTTTAAGATATGAAGATACTATTATTCAATGAAATGATAGAATATTAGAATGTCTATCAGCTTATATTACTAAATTTGAATAAATATTAAAACTAAAAGTGATGTTTCTTAGCCCGCTTTTCCTCTAATTTTATTAAATTTTGAAGATATTATGATTGTTTTTTATGCTTCCAATAATAAGATATCTCTGATTTTTACGTATTATGAAGACTTTTTATAAATATATAAATGGAGAGAAAAGGTAATATATTAACCATCTAATAAGAGAGAAAAACTGATATTCGTGATTTTTTTAACACAAATGTATAAAAAAGCGCATTAAAAAGCTTATAAAAATATAATTTGATAGGCAAATCATGTTTTAAAAACATATTCTGAAAGCCAAGTATCATATCATTAGTTCACATTAGTTAAACATTAATGTTATTGTTTTAAAAATGCTAAAACAGACTCATTAATCTACAGCAATTCTGAAATGCGAAACATGTGTTATTTTCCTACACCAATAATCCGCCAAAAATATAGTCCTTGTTAGATTATAAACATCAATTACTTTTTCTATGCCAAGTTGTATGATAGTAAAAGAAAAATGAAAAACTCCCATTCCTCATTTAATCAATAATGTAATTGATTAGATAATTTATGAAAAACATAATCCTTGTGGTCTGAAAGCGCCATGCTAAATAATAATAATAAAAAAGTAACATTTTCTCGTTTTTATATACATGTTCATGAAAAAGGAAGCTGGGGTTGGGGGACGGTTTAAAGATAGCTTTGAAAATTTTCGATGCTTAGCAATCGGTGTCCTGAAAGGTAATGAGAACCCATGCTATTGAAATGACGCTCCCACAATTTTACCGCGAAATAAATCCATTGGTTACATCTGGCGACGTTGATTTGTGTCCATATATGAAGATGCTGTATATCCTTTGATAATACCTCAGGAAAGATAACCCTCGTGGATTTTACAGAAATTTTCAATACGCATAAAATTTTTTTAAGAAATCCTAAATTTTTTATAAAATATACTTTCAAACAAAAGAAATTTGAAATTTAAGAATTTTTTAAAATTACCTGCATTGAAATAAAACTCATCTGCATGAACGTTTTGGTTTCTTTAGATTTTCCATTACCAGTCATTCAATTACACAGTGTTATTATCCCAAACGTTGATACATTGCATTGTATTCATTGATAGATATCTATATTCCAACTAGACTAGTCATATTACCAATTATGCATTTCAAGAGCTGTCACAGCTTAGAGAGTTGTGAGTAAAATGTTTTTATTATATTATCATTTAGCCTTGATTTTATCATTTTACTTTGCAGAGTATATTGTTTTGTAAAAAAAAATGATTAAATTGTCTAACCTTCGAATATCTCTGTTATCATATTTTCCAAAAAAGATTGAATATTTATCAAACTGTGTTTGTAAACCAAAGATATCTGTCATCCATATCTCCAATTCAATCCAAATTTCTTTCACTAAATTACCGTCGACAAAAATATCTTCTATTTGTGTTAGGGGTCTGTTGACAAAAGTAACACAACGAAAAGAGTTATATCCCTACTTTATGTAAATAATAATTGGCTGGCTAGATCCTATGTAATAGTGGTTATGGAAGCCATAGTAATTTTGAATCCTTTTTGCACTTGAGGGGCAGAGTATAAATTTTCCTCCATTGCTTTTGAGTTAATTCGATTTCTGACATCCATTTTGTGTCAGATTTTGTATAAGTTCTATTATCAAATATAAAGAGGTTGTAAATGTCACAACAATCCTTCTTAGATGTACAAAATATTTTTATGGTTAAATTTTGTTATGCTTCTTTTGACTGTTTGAATCTTGAAATTAAAATGCTGTTTAGTAGGTAAACCTCTTCAAAAAGTCGCTTGAATTCGTGCGCTAAATGGACCTAGTCCGGTTTGTATTATTATTAGGGACTAGGGGGCTAAAACTACTCGCAACTTGCATACATGCTGATTCCTTTAAAAGTTAAAAATGCCTGACTCAAAAATGGAATAAATGTACTTAAAACAGTAAAAAGCCAACAAAAGTTTCCATACGTCAATTTCCTTTTTTTATAAAATTCACATTACAGAAAATGCCTTTTCATAGGCTTCTGGTGACAATCAATTATAAACAATATTACTGATATTATAAGGTTACAAAAAGTAAAAAAAAAATGAAATAAGTTGAAGTATTATACCTATGCTGAGGTCACTTGTCACATTATTTTTTAAATTTTAAGTAGGTTAAGATTAAATTTGTATGTAAATAAAGTGGTTTTAATCAACTGTACCTAAATGGGTTCTTGGAATAGAATTTTGTAGTAGTGATTATCTTTTTCGAAAATTCTTCCTGCATTATTTTACTTAAGTTTTTTCCCAGGGACATTATTGCATTTACTTCCTTGAATGTTGAATCATTTTTATTCGTGGGGGTCAATGTTTTTGAAAAAGCCAACGTTTTCTTCGATCATGGGAATGGTATATTGATGGTTGTGTATTCTGAATAATTGTCAGTGACAAAAGCAGATGAAATGTTTCAATTGTTTTGAGTTTGATAGATAGAAATTCTTATTCTGTTTAGATCATTGCATTCCTTCAATTATTGAATAACTGATAACCAATTATATTATTTATGTGCACAAAAAAGAATCTAATTTAAAATACTGTGTAATAATTCAATATCGTGGTGGCTTACTTTTCGTGGAATTCCCGGGTACATCTTTATCAAAACTTAACATCCTCAACAAATATATCAATTATGATTATAAAGTCATATTTCCGTTTGTAAGTACAAGAAAACACACAAATTACGTCCGTGTGAACGTATAGAATTGCAGCAATCCACGAATATTGATCCCCACAAGTTTTAATGATTCCACAGTAAACTGATGAACTTTGTCTGTTTTAAATAATGTTGTGGCTTCACTGTGATTATGTTAAGAATAAAAAGAATGATGTTTAAGTCTCGGGTACACACATTGAAAAGATGCAATTGATTGATGAGAATAATGTTTTATAAGAATTGTGTTTGTACCTGTTTACATCGTATTTACCAATGATAGAATATATATTAGTCATAAATTAAATGAGCCCCATAGTGAATATATTTTCTTCCAGTCGATGATAATCATGTCATTGCATGATAGTCAATAGACGCTCATCACTGGTGAGATTTATTATCCAATGCTGAGATCAACGCAACATTTTTATTTCTCTAAAAATATTCATTTATAAATATTATTGCATAGGTCAAATAATACATATTTGTAATGGTTTTAACAAGCATTCACCGGAAACATCAATTTCATACTTATCTTAAATGTTACAAACACTGACATGCGTGCAGAGAAAAATACAAAAATAATATGGACCCCTACGTGCCTGTTTACATTATTGTATTTATTCTTGATATGCATAAAAAGTATCTCTGTTGGATTTTTATTGTAAACTTCCAAGCCTATTTTTAACAATTTATTGTTATTTTACTCATGTAGGTCCCTTCGTGGAAATCAGATAAGTAAGATCGACAGCAACACCTTTCAGGGCCTATCACAGCTTCTAACACTGTAAGTCTGTTACTTCGATGTATTATATCTAGGAATAAATATTTCCCCTATTTAATAGTTAAATAAAAACGATTTTTGACTGCTCCTATTTCACGGTTCTAATCCAGTTCAAGTAAACTTTTACTGAATTGTCATTGATGATGAAATATTTCTTTTGAATAAGAAATATAAATTGATTTTGTAATAGTCGACTTAAACAACTTAAAATATGAATACGGTCCTATCAATGCTTCTTGGATATATTTTGTTTTCCAATAAGGGATAAAGAACATGCAATAAATTGTATTATGGCTGTTAAACATTTGCTATTGATACACCGAATGTGTTATTTTCAACCACTTCTGAACAGCAATTACATATCATGATGAAAATAGAAGTCACTGCACATTCCAGTTAGTATGGTCATAACCCTACAGTGATCATGGTCATTTCTAAAAACTCATCACAGTATTTTCAATATTTCTATCCAAAATGTAGTGTCTATAAAATCAAATGATAATATTTCAATACCAGGAATTTGCGAGAATTATTAGAAGGTATTTGTTATGCTAGTTTTAGTAAATATAATACGATTTCGAAGATATGACTGCTTATTAGGCGTTCTTAAACCCTATGATTTTACTTTGAACTTAAAGCATTAACTTGTTCTATTGTACAACTGTGTATCATACTTTTACAGCAATATTGTCGCTTTTAGGGACTGATTAGAAGTAGATTGTCAAATTCTGTTTGGCTTAAAATATGATTTTTGACTAGAAAACATCATTTTAAAGTAGGTACATAAAATGACAAAACACCAGAAGTAACAAAATATCCCCTAATTCAAATTTTAAATATACTATGATTAAAAAGCCTACTTTAAAGTAAATGTAAAAAAAAATATACATGACTATGAAAAAAATACAAGATGTTGCGTAACCTGCCCCATCATCTCATGAAACTTAAAAAAATAGAAAATGGAGGCAGGGAAAATGGTCGATTGAGAAAAACTGCAGCCAATGCTTACAAATAATGAAGACTTTAATATGCATGTGAAGAATAATGCGCAAAAATAGATCTAAAACTATTGAATAAGTTATGAGTATTATCTATTCAATATGAAAGATTTAAAACTTTTGTCGTCACTGGCAATTAAACATTGAACATTTTATCAAAATATGTTGCACGATATTAAGCAAGCAAAATACAGATACAGCATTTTATTAGCTTTCAAAACAAAAGACTTTAAAGTTCAAAATCCCACATACAAACAACACACGGAATTAAATTTTAATAGCTTTTTTTAGCAAGAAGTCTACCTTTTCTTACTTTATTAACTTTTCCAAGAACAGTGTCAAAGAATGTTGACATAATTAAGGTGTATGAGGTCAACGTGGATATTTTTGTCAGATACCAGCGGTATGACTATGATATAAAAGGGGGGATAATCGACCATACAAAGGACTTGTGTATTGTTGTAATGGTGTGTTATGTGGGTTCTTTGATTGATTTTGAGCTATTTTATGTTTGTCTTAATTTTTTGCAACCTTGATGGATTGGTTGTCCTATTGTAGTTTGATAATGACTGAGTAAAAAAGCTATGGTTACCACGCGCAAAATATGTGTGACTGTCTGTGCATCATTGACAATGATATGCATTTAAACATTCAACATTGCCACAATTTCCTTTTAAATAAGCCTTTGCTGGTATGATACTTGTTTGTCAAACGTTGATTCCATGTACATTTATGTACATGAATTTCTTTTTTGACAGCCTTTATAAGTCATAGATTGTCAGCATAGGTTGTCCAACATAGAGGTGTTTCTTCCCTCAGTCTAACGTCGTGTTTCTCTCTACCCTTGTGCATAATTAGATAACGCAACTGAGGTGTGTACGTAGTTTTTTGGTTTCCATTTAATCGTTAAAATTGTGTTTAATTTAACATCAGTAAAGTATCTTCGAGTTGAAATTTAATTAAAATGACATACATGTAGTAAGTGAGGAATCAGAGTCGTTGTCCAGGACTAATAGTTGATATTGTGACTTTATCAAGAGTTGTTGGTTTATGGAAACAGGTTTTATACCAAACCATGTCATGCGTTCATAAGAATGGTGACCTTTTCTTTCTCGTCGGATGTGATTGAACTATTTTTGGTAATTTTACATATGCAAAAGATCAATACAAGAAAAATAATATATAAACCAAACAGGGACAGACTAATTGGTTACGTACTACATTTTATCCCTCATTTAAAGCAAAGTAAAGTAGCAAAGTTGTCTAATTTGTATTAAACATTCAAATAAGACTGTTACAATAAGTAAAGTAAATATTATAGACTTCTAAATGTAAACCATTAGTTTTACTGGCCTGATTTATCAATAAGATGTTTTGATTTCCAATCTGACACTGTGTATGTAATTTATCAGAATTTGTGTTTTATCTTTGTTTACAGGTATGCAAATGCTAATAAATATCATAGATATTCAATGAACTTAAGAACTTTGACAGTTGTTTTGACTGCTATTATCTGCTTCTTGAATAATAGATAATGCAATTAAAATTTGCTAATAATCTAGATCTCATACTAGCCATTTAAAAGTTGTAATAATCTAAGAATGCATAAGGCAGAATATTTTCACTGATTAATTATGAAAAGCGTTAATTTCTGACATTTGACTGCAAATGTCAATACCTTAAAATTGGGAGACGTTCCTTCATGATTATGCCTTGATGAAGCACTGAAGGTTCTTTGACCACTTATAGTAGTCATACAATTGTAAATAATATTTTCATTTAAGAACAAATTTACTTCAGTGACTATATTGATTACATTATTTCTAGGGTTTTAAAAATATATTTTATGCTTTTTTTTTGACTGTTTGAATCTTGAAAAAAAAATACTGTTAAGAAGGTAAACTGCTTCATACAATTATAAATAATATTTTCATTTAAGAACAGATTTTCTTCAGTGACTATACCGATTACTGAATTTAAATGAAAGAAACATTTCTTAAACGTTAGTAGTAATGTGAAGAATGCTAATCTGGAAATATGGAAATACACCACAGATCGTCAGGAAGTTAAATCTTTATATTTAAATCGAACTTACTTGGTATAATATTTGTATATAGAAAGTGTTACTGTATTATTCATGGTGTGTACTTTAATGCTGAGGATGGACAATAACTAAAATAGTATATGTTCTTATCTACATGAGATAAGATTAAATAGCGGAAATGGTAAAACAGTAAGCCAGTATTGCTTTGTTGCAAACAGATAAGTGGGAAAACATATTTTGGTAAGGCATTGCACAAAGTTTTTGCTTTAAGGATTTGATATTTTGAATGTATATGATTCACATAGTAAATTGAAGAAAATGTTTGGGTTACAGGTTAAGTAGCCAATTATGATTTTTGTTTCGTAGATATTTGTTTAGTAACTTTGTGCTTGAGAATTGTTCAAAATACAAATATCCAAAATTGATAATGTTCAAACTCATATTCCCATGAAATCTCTATCTGCTGGAAATTGAACCCGCTTAGCCCTTCACCTTTTTAATGTAAACCATCACAAAACAAATAGGTATGTTTCACTCTGTCACTTTTGTGATAATATTTTTTAACGAAATAATCAGGGAAATGTCAATAGTTGATTATATTACAATAGTAAATAACCTTAAATAAGATTAATAATTAAATAATGAATATATTTATGCCATTATATTTTACAACTAAACAATCAATAACTCCCATTACTCATTTAATCAATGATCTAATTGATTAGATAATTTATGAAAAACATAATCCTTGTGGTCTGAAAGCGCCATGCTAAATCAAAAAAATGAAAATACGTAACAATTTCTCTTTTTTATATACATGTTCATGAAAAAGGAAGCTGGGGTTGGGGGACGGTTTAAAGATTGTTTTGAAAATGTTCGATGCTTAGCAATCGGTGTTCTGAAGGGTAGAAAGAACCCACGCTATTAAAATGACGCTCCCACAATTTTACCGCGAAATTAATCTATTGGTTACAACCGGCGAAGTTGATTTTGTGTCCATACGAAGATGTATAACTTTTGATAATACCGCAGGAAAGATCACCCTCGCAGTTCTAACAGATATTTTCAATATGGATAATCTATTTTAAAAAATCTTAAAATTCCTATAAAATATGATTGCAAACAAATAAAAGCTTGAAATTAAAGATTTTTTAAATTTTCTGCATTGATATAAAATTCATTTGCAAGAACGTATTTGTTACTTTGGTTTTTTGATTACCAGTCATTCAATTTAACAGTGTTATTATCCCGAACGTGGATACATTGCTTTGTATTCATTGATAGGTATCTACATTCCAACCAGATCAGTCAGATAAACAATAATGCATTTCAAAGGCTGTCACAGCTAAACGAATTGTGAGTGTTTTTAATCATATTAACATTTAGCCTTGATGTTATCATTTTACTTTGCAAAATATATTGTTTTGTAAAAGAAAATGATTAAATTGTCTAACCTATGAATAGCTCTATTATCATATTTTCCAAAAAAGATTTAATATTTATCAAACTTTGTTTGTAAACCAAAGATGTCTGTCATCCATTTGTCCAATTCAATCCGAATTTCTTTCACTAAATTATAGTCAACAAAAATATGTTCTATTGTCTCAGGGGTCTGTTGACAAAGGTAACACAACGAAGAATTTACTTTCCCTACTCTATGTAAAAAAATAATTGATTGTCTAGATCCTATGTAATAGTTGGTATTGAAGCCACAGTAATTTTGAATCCTTGAATACTTCTGATGACCGTAATCATTTATAAACAATATTGCTGATATTTCAAGGTTTAAAAAGGTGAAAAAGAAAGAATTAAGTTGAAATATTATACTTATGCTGAGGTCCATTGGCAAATTTTAGTTTTAAGTAGATTAAAATAAATTTGTATGTAATATACGTTTTCTATAAACTGTACTTATATGGGTTCTTGGAATGTAATTTTGAAGAAGTGATTATCGTTTTAGAGAATTCTTCCGGCATTATTTTAACTGTAGCTTTTTCTCATGGACATTGTTGCATTTACTTTCATGGTTACAAATTATAAATTATAAAAGATTATAGAATCATTTTTATTCGTTTGGGTCAATGTTTGTGGGTAGCCAAAATTGTCCTCGATCATGGGGACGTAATTTCGATAGTTGTGTATTCGGGATAATTTTAATAAATATTAAACAAGTGATTGTGTATAGGTTTGTGGGATTCCAAATTTGTTCGCAATGGTATCTCACGAAAGCCACACACATTGGTCCCCCACGAAAAATGAAGAATCCACAGTCTTGCACAATATTGTATTTTTTTTAATAAGAAAAATCAATGTTCATCATGTAAGCATGGTTTTTTCCGCTTACTAGCGTCATAAAGCTTATGCCTTTTTGCAAATATACGTGGAATTTTTAATTGATAAATATAACTCAAAAACACAACTCCAAATTTATGTTTTTTGTCTTCATAACATCACATTAAATCGCATATACATCACTGCAATGACAAGTAGGGAACAAATGAGAACGAATGTAGCATTGATTTTTAAGTTGTGCTGGCTTGTATTAATAGAGAGTGATGCATTTTTATATTTTGTTTGTATTAATACATATGTAGATATTAAAATGAATAGAACTCATTGAATGTGTAAGAGATAAAATCGAATGTTTATTATTCAAAACTTAAACCTCCTATATGCAGATAAAAATGACACCCCTTGATATTCTGATACATTGAAAGAATATCTTAAAGTCTATTGTGACAAATATTTATCAGCGACAAAAGCAGTCGAAATGTTTCAATGTTCTCAGTTTGGTTGATAAAAATTCTTATTCTGTTTAGATCATTGCATTCGTTAAATTATTGAATAGGTAAGAAACATTTATTTCGAATTCATTGGTTGTACAAAATAGAATCTACTTTTAAATAGTTCTTGGATAGTGAGGAATCATAAGATTACGTGGTCGCTCAAGTTTTGTGGAATTAATTTGTAGGTACCTCTTTACCACGAATTGACATCCTCTACAAAGTAATTAATCAATTGATTAAGGTTATAAAGTAGCATTTTCCTTTGTTGGTATTAGAAAACACACGAAATTACGTCCCCATGAACCTTTAAATTTTCAGCAATCCACGAATATTGACCTCATTAATTTTAAAGATTCCACAGTAAACTGATAAAATTTGCCTGATATAAATATTGTTGTTGCTTTATTGTACAAATGTAATTATAATTAGAATAAAATGAATGACGTTAAAGTCTCGAATACACACATTGAAAAAATGATTTGACCATTGGTGATGTGCAGAAAATTCCTCTTAAATATATTTTGTGAGCCTGCCTAACTATGAAATGATTTAGGTTTTGGATTGTTGTTTCTATGTTTGTACCTGTTTATATGGTATTACTAATAATAAAATGTATTTTAGTCATGAATAAAATGAGTTCTATAATGAATATATTTTCGACTAAAAGTTCACTTGATTATCATGATATTGCATGACAGTCACTGGAAGCACCTCACCAGACTTATTGGCCAATGCTGAGATCAACGCTATATTTTTTTCTCTATAAATATTCAAATTATAGATGCTTTTGCATAGGTCTTTAATACATATTTGTAAAGGTTTTAGCAAGCATTCATCGAAAACATCAATACATTCGTCTTATATTAAATGTTAAAAACACTAACATGAGTGCAGGGAAGACAAAAATAAGTTGGTAATATGACCCCCACGTTCCTGCCTACATTATTGTATTTATTCCTGATATGCATAATAATTATATCTCTTGGATTTGTATTGTAAACTTTCAAGTTCATTTTTATCAATTTATTGTTATTTTACTCATGTAGATACCTTAAAGACAATCAGATAAGCACGATCGTAAGCAACGCTTTTCAGGGTCTATCACAGCTTCAAATACTGTAAGTCTGTTTCCCTTATGTATTATTCCTATGAATAAATACTCCGGCAATTTATTTCTTAGATTAAAAACGATTGTTGCCTGGTCCTATTTCACTGTTCTAATCCACTGCAAGTACAATTTTACTGAATTGTCATTGATGATGAATTTTTTTTTTCCAATAAGAAATATAAATTGATTTTAAAATAGTCGACTTGAACATGTTAGCAAGTAAGATATGAATATGGTCCAGGCAATGCTTCTCTGATATAATTTGTCTTTCGATAAGGAATAAAGAACATGCAATAAATTGTATTATGACTATGAAACATTTGCTATTATTGCTATTATTGTCAAATATTGTTGAAGAACAAACACATACCATAATGAAAACATAGGTAACAGCACATTCCAGTTAGTATGGCCATAAACCTCTGTTGACCATGGTCATTTCTTAAAATGCATCACGGTCTTTTTAATATTTCTCTTAAAATGTAAAGTTTATAAAACCAAATGATAATATTTCAATATCATGAATTTGCGAGAATTATTAAAAGGTGCTTGTTATGATAGTTTCCTAAAATGAAATACGAATTCGAGGATATGACTGCTTATTAGGCAGTCAATGCTTAAAAATAATAAGGACTATAATATGCATGTGAGGAATAATGCGCAAATATGGATTTAAAACCATTGTATAAGATTAAGTATTATTTATTCAAAACAAAAGATTCAAAACCATTGTCGTACACTGACAACCAAACATTGAACAATTTATCAAAATATGTTACACGATATTATGCAAACAAATACAGATACAACATTTTATTCCCTTTCGAAACAAAAGTCTTTAAAGTTCAAAATCCCAAATACACACAGCACACGAAATGAAATTTTAATAGCCATTTTAGCAAGCAGACAACCTATTCTTATTTTATTAACTTTCAAAGAACAGTGTCAAAGAATATTGACATCATTAAGGTGTATGAGGTAAACGTGGATATTTTTGTCAGATACCAGGGATATGACTATGCTATACATGTAAAAGGGGGATATCCGACCATGCAAAGGACTTGTGTTTTGTTGTAATGGTGTGTTATGGGCTCTTTGATTGATTTTGCGCTACTTTATTTTTGTGTTAATTTGTTGCAACCTTGGTGAACTGGTGGATTGGTTGTCCTGTTGTGGTTTGATAATGACTGAGTCGAAAAGCTATGGTTAGCACGCGCAAAAGCTGTGTGACTTTTTTCGCATCATTGACAACGATATGCATTTAAACATTCAAGATGGCCACAATTTCCTTTTAAATAAGTATTTGCTGGTAAGATACGTGTTTGTCAAACGTTGATTCCATGTACATTTATGTACATGGATTTCCTTTTGACAGCCATTATAAGTTATGAATTGTCACCATGGGTTGTCCAGCTTAGAAGTGTTTATTCCCTCAGTCTAACGTCGTGTTTCTCTCTGCCCTTGTGCAAAATCAGATAATGCAACTGAGTTGTGTACGTAGTTTTTATGGTTTCCATTTAATCGTTAATATTATGTTTAATTTAACATCAGTAAAGTATCTTCGAGTTGGAATTCAATTTAAAATAACTTACATGTAGTGAGTGAGGAATGAGAGTCATTGTCCAAAACTAATAGTTGAAATTGTGACTTAATCAAGAGTTGTTGGTTTATGGAAACCGGATTTATACCAAACCATGTGATGCTTTCATACGAATGGTGACATTTTCTTTCTCGTCTAATGGGATTGAACTATTTTTTGCATTTGTTAATATGTTTAAAATAATAAATTAAAAAAACTAATATATAAACCAAACAAGGATACAACAATTGGTTACGTGCTACATTTCATTCCTCAATTAAAGCGAAGTAAATAGCAAAGTTGTCTAACTTGTTTTATACATTCAAACAATTTGCAAGACTGTAACAATCAGTAAAGTAAATATTATAGACTTCGAAGTGTAAACCATTAGTTTTACTGGTGGCCCATCAATAAGATGTTTGGCTCCCATTTTCTGACATTGTGTTTGTAATAATGACAATTTGTGTTTTATCTCTGTTGTCAATTATGCAAATGCTAATAAATATTATAAATATCTAATGTACTTAAGAACTTTAACTGTTGTTTTGACTGCTATTATCTACTTCTTGGTTAATAGATAACGCAATTAGAATATGTTAATAATCTGGATCTCAAACTAGCCGGTTAAAACTAATAATTTAAGCGTGTATAAGGCAGAATATTTTCACTGATTAATTATGAAAAGCGTCTTATTTCTGAAAGTTGACCTAAAATGTCAATACCTAAAGATTGGGAGACGGTTGCTCGAATCCTTTGTTATGATGACTTTATAAAGCGTTGTGAGTTCAATAATCATTCATAGTAGTCATAGTAGTCATGCTTAACTAGTATAATCTGGAAATATGGAAATACATTACACATCGTTAGGAAGATAAATCTTTATTTATAAATCAAGCTTACTTGGTATAATATTTGTATATAGAAAGTGTAACTGTATTATTCATGGTGTGTATATACTTTAATGTTGAAGATGGGACAATAACTAAAATAATATATGTTCTTATCTACATGAGATTAGATTGAAATAGGGGAGCTTCACAAAACAAAATTGTGAAATAGTAAGCCAGGATTGTTTTGTTGCAAACAGATAAGTGAGAAACAATATTTTGGTAAGGCATTGCAGAATTTTTTTCTTTAAGGGTTTGATATACTGAATGCATATGATTTGCATACTAATATTTAGAAACTTTTCGGCTTACAGTTTAAGTAGCCAATTATGATTTGCATTTCGTAATTTTTTGTTTCGTTACTTTGTACACGAGAATTGTACAAAAATACTTTATCTATAATTGATAATGTTAAAAATAGACCATTCCTGCACATAGCATTATTCCACTCATATACCCACGAAATAATTGACCTCTATCTGCTCGAAAGTGAATCACCTGAGTCCTTCGCCTTTATAAAGTGACATAGCATAACAAATAGGTATTTTGCGCTCTGCCAGTTTTGTAACTTTATTATTTAACGAAATGTAACTTGAAATAATCAAGAAAATGACAATAGATGATTATATAACAATTAGGTTATATAAGATTAACCATGAAATTATGAATATTAATATTTGATTCTTAATGCTGTAATATTTTACAACTAAAACAATCAATAACTCCCATTACTCATGTAATCAATGATGTGATTAATTAGATAATTTATGAAAAACATAATTTTTGTGGTCTGAAAGCGCCATACTAAATAAAATAATGAAAATACGGAACATTTTTTTCTTCATTATACACATGTTCATGAAGAAGGGGGGTGGGGGTGGGGCCGTTTAAAGATCACTTAAGTTTGAACATTTTCAATGCTAAGCTATCGGCGTCCTGAAAGAAAGTGAATACCCTCGCTATTGAAATGACGCTCCTAGAATTTTACCGCGAAATAAATCCATTAGTTACATCCGCCGATGTGATTGTGTGTCCTTATGAATATGCTGTATAACTTTTGATAATATTGCAGGAATGATAACCCTCGCGGACTTAACAGAAATTTTCAATATGCATACAATGTTTTTAGATATCTTAAAATTCTAATAAAATATGCTTGCAAACAAATAAAAACTTGATATTTAAGAAATGTTTAATTTCCGGCATTGCTATAAAATTCTTTTGCATGTACGGTTTGGTTTCTTTGTTTTTTTCATTACCAGTCATTCAATTTAACAGTGTTATAATCACAAACGTTGATACATTGCATTGTATTGATTGTATTCATTGATAGGTCTCTGTATTCCAACCAGATAAGTCAGATTGACAATAATGCATTCCAAGGCCTGTCAAAGCTTAGAGAATTGTGAGTGAAATGTTTTTGTCTACTGTCACATTACTTTTAAGCTATATAACAAATTGAAGAAAAACTTTAGACTTTTTTTTCATAACTGTAGCCGTTACATGTGAACGATTTGTCAATGATATTTCATCGCGACGACGGCCTAAAATATTAAGACGTCTTCAACGTTTTAGTTAGATAATTAATTAAGTAATTATTTAATTTTGTTTAGAAATAATAGCTCATAGAATCTCACCCTTATAAAAGTATCCGATCTTAATAACAACGATCAGTATTATGTAGTATGAACTATTCTGGGGGAATCTTGTTCTGAGTAAAATTCCCTAGGAAGAAGAATGAAGATTTAATTTTTCTACAGATTCCTTCATGTAAAAAATTGCATTCATTTTTTTTACCTTATTCATGAAATTTGACACCCGGTATAACGAAGAATATTGACCCGGGGGCCATTTTTCAACGTTAAATATTGACCCGGGGTCAATTTTCAACGTTGAAAATTGAGACCGAAAGTCGTAGAATATATACCTGGGGCCATTTTTCAACAGGTTGAAAATTATTTTTTAACCCTCTTATGAAATCGACACGTTGAAAAATGACCTTGTTGAAAATTGACTCCGACTTCACAGTTTTGAATTGTCTTTGAACTGAACTGGCACTTGTACTTCACTGTTTATATATACAATTATGTACTTGAAAGTTTCAGTTTCAAAACTGAACTCTTTCATAATGTCCGCTTTATTTGCCGACTTGGGTGATTTGACATGTTAAAGGTTGATGTTGTCGACTACAATCATTTATTAGTACACTGAAAACTTGGTAGATATCTATTCATTATACTACTAGTATGTAAAAAAAACTTACAAGAAAAGCTTTTGCTTCTGAATTAGACGGATGAGACGGGGTAGCAAATCCTTTTTCATTACATAAATTGGATTTTCATTCCCTCTTGGAACATAATAAAAATGTAATCAATGACCGATTAATTATTAGTCTTTGCTCTTATCATTTTTGTAGCTTAAAGAAAATACGTTATTTGTTTTCAAGTATACTTAAATAAAAAAATAATTAATGTCGCTTTCTTCAAAAATTGACTTTAACCCTAACTATTCCCTTTAATTGATGTAAACTCGTCATAATCTCTGATAAATATGTCTAACAAATACTGGCCGTTAACTTCACTTTTTAGGCACATCGGCATAGCTTAATTCAACAGGCACCTGACGTTTCCGTCAATAAAAGAATGTATACACTCTTCCATTTTAATACTGTATTATAAACAATGGGTTACAGTAACTGCAGAACAATAGCTGGTTCGTCAAACCGAATTTTCCATGGAGCTACAATTATGCAGCTAGTAAAGAGTTTATATACATATCAAATTTAATTTCGAAAAGTTTTGCTGGGATCGATCATGCGAATAGTACGCTTACAAGCGAACTTATCTAAAAAAAACCTCGTATGTATTGCTGTTAGTTGATCATTAATAAGTCAAACAATTACTTAAGCTGAAAACATAGCTGCCGTCTGTTAAAAATGAGGAGCGTGGATAAGACATTTTACGTTTGGTCATGAATACCACATGTAGAGGAAAACAGCAACCGCCCCCAATCGAGTACTCTTACTAAATTGGCGATCAAAAAATAGCCCTCAAGGGTCACAGAAGGCAAATTTACTCTATATGTAATTAAGCGAGACCTTATCTATCTATCCATTACTATCGTCTTTTTTGAAAGAGATATTTGACCCTCTCAATGTTGTTCAATTAAATATAATTGCCCAAACCTGAAGATAAACATCATGGTGATGAAAGTGTTGAGGTTGTTTCGAACAGAGTTGTATATAAAAATAGTATCTCCCTCTCGCAGATGCAGGCCTTATCTGTACCTGGTCCAATAATAACCGAATGGTTCCCTAACTCTTATCCATGAACTGTATTCTAAAGACAGGCACGAGTGCAATTATATTAAACAACCACAAGTGTAAACTGAGCACCACAAAGAGCCATATGAATGGCAAATTATACGAATATTCTCCTCTATGGAATATTGTCCTCACAATAAATTAAAATAAAATTTAGGTAACACTTGACGTTGTTTTTAAGAAAGTCCTGTAGCCCTATTTCTTACAAATTCTAAAAACTATAACATAAAAAAGGATCTAATTAATATGATATAAGATACAAATAAAGTGTGTATGAAATGCACGTTAATAAAATATCTAACGAGTCTTATTATAATACGCTTTCCGGATTAACGTCCAGAATCTTAACAATTAAACCTTACTGGGTAACTGTACTGCTGTTCTTATGGAATTTAAATGATTTTAAATTGCTGCTGTCAAAACCATATGCAACACGAGTCTAGAACAGAACAGCATTAAACTGATGGATGGTAAATATTTGACCGAATATGACAAAACTGTCGAAATAGTTTATTTGGGCGTATTTGCAAACAATTCATCATGACCTTAACACAATACGACAATATTTATGTGGTGCTAGTTAAAAAGACGAATGATTTAATAGATTATACAGAGACTAATAATTTAGCGAGTACAACGTACCAGAGGTTTCTTTTAATGCACACAAACGACACTCTGGATTCGCAGAGGGAGCAGATAACGGTCTGATAGAAATGATACATAATATATTTTTTAATTTGAAATATTTTTAATAAGAAAATTTAAAATGTGACAAAAGCGGACAAAAGTAGAAAATATCCAATATATGCACATCAAGAGTCCTACAGGCATTTTCCTGTCACCTGAGTACCATAGTCTTTAGATTGACATGTCCGAGAGTCATTGTTGAATTTCTGTTTTGAATTTCAAGCTTCATACAGAAGTCTTACCCTAATCCGAGTCTCCTCTAACTGTTACCCCTGTATTTCATGATTTGATGTTTGAAAAACGTTTATTCATAAAAGAGAGATATGAATCGTGGAAAATATTGAACTATCTTTTTTTTTTACCTCCATGGGCCAAACATTGTCAATGTCTGGTGACCTGCAGTACTTAAATGGTCAATCTTTTATATTATTTTTTTTATTTCTACACGCATAGAACGCACAGAAATAAAAGTAGTCTCCTAAACAAAACACATGTTTTATCTACTGAGTATAACAGCCAAGTGACAATTTCCCTTTGGTTTTAAAATAAATTATAAAAATGTAAAGTCTATAATGGACGACAAACAGCAATATGTTACCCGAGTTACTATACTGTCATATTTGTCAACCCCCTCTTTACCTTTTTCAGATAAAACCTATCAATTCCTGCCCCATATAGAAGTGAAGAAGATGATTTTTTAAGATTCATTACATTTTCACTATATGGCAAATTGGCCACACCCTAGGGCCTAAACTCACGAAATGAGGATCGTGAGTTTAACAATTTAAATAGAGATTTACATGAACATCATAACCATGCATTCAATTTATCTCGTAAATATACATGTTAGTAGAGAAGATTACTTTATAAGATTCAATTCATTTGCACTATATGGCCATATTGGTCGCACCCTAGGGCCTGAACCCCAGGGGCCATGAATTTCACAATTGTCTAAGAGGAATACATGTACATAATAGCCATGCATTTTTTTTTATTAAACATGTGTGGCAGTAGAAAAGAATATTTTTGAAAATGTGCCTTTTTTCGTATTTGGCCCCGCCCGTGAGGCTTTTCGGGTGCTATGGGAATGAATTCTATAATATACATCCATATTATCCTTGAGATGCATTACACCAAATATAGTAACTATTTGCTATTTACTTTTCAAGAAGTAAAAGATGTAAAAGTTGTAATCGTACACGACGATGCTCAGCGCACGATCATGGACAAAAACAAAATGTAATAGGTTAAATGAGTGACGCAGGTGACCTGAACATTACTATTTTACCCCAAATAGAAGAGGGGTGAAGACCCTTCAAACTAGAGAAGAGACACTCTCTTTCATGATTTCTGCCCTTAAAGTATGATAGAAAATTCAAAGAGAAATGGCGTTTGATCTATCTGTGCACTTGTTAACGTCTGGTAGATACGAAGCAAGCAAACTGAATAAAAAAAACCACTTGAAAAAGTTTATGACACGAACAATTGAAAATGTCAAATTTTTGGGACAACTAGTCCCTTCGTCAGCAGACGAAAAATACACTGACTGAAAACAAATAAAGGAAAACTATCAATGCAACTAAAACTACTATTACATCATGTATAGTTTTCAAATGTTTTGGAAAGAGCTGGCCATTCTGCCGATCGCTCTGGAGTAATCAGTCGATGGGTTATTCCAAAGTAACGGAACAAAATACTATTGATGCATGTAAAAGTTGCCCTTTATTTAACTTAATAGTTTCTCGAACAAGCCCAAACTAAACTGGTATGCTATTCAGCATAGTTATGTAGCATTTGCATGATTCAAAATTAATTCGGAAAATTGCACGTTTTGGGGAAAATTTGATAATTTTAATTTTCTTGAATAAAAATTAACAAAAGTCCCTGCCGTATTGGATTTGGAATTTATAGACTAGACTTCTAATGTATTATTCTCTGCGCTACTAAGCCTAACAATTAAAAGTCGAAAATGACCTATTTCAATTATTGGGAAATAAATATTTTTTTTTAAATCCAAGCTGTATAAGTACTCGGGAATTGCGGATCAGTAGCCTGATGACAATACCAATGCATTCTCCCACTGCTTGAAATACATTTGCTTGATAGACAACTAATCTGATACAATAAAAAAATAAATAGAATTTGATCAATATCATTTCAAGGTAAATAGGTTTGAAGATCATTTGAAAAACCATAAAATCATCATAATTTGCGTTACAAAACTTTCTTAATACTAAGCAACAGTTTGTGTTTATAGGTTGTTTTTTTTTTAAATATAAAATTCAACATCCATTAATTCAATGACATTTATGTTGTGAACCTATCAATGCATTAATTGTGATCATTTATAATGAATACATCAAGATTTATATCATCAACAATTAAATATTTTCTTCCAATTTAAAAAAAAATCTGAATCTCAAAATAAGAGGATGAAATCTGTAACTTCCTTTTCGTTAGTAGGTTTGAAAAAATGAAACATTTGTGAGCCATACAACCAAATCTTACCTATTGTATGTAAATGCAATATCATAGTCAACAGTTCCAAATGACTCCAAAAATTTTAAATAAACAGTGCCTAGATACACAGTAAAATCCACGTATATATTTGATCAGAACCGAAATAGTGGTTGTCAAGAAAGAACAAACACAAAAGCAAAGAAAAAAAAAAACGTGCATGTAAAACTGTTTCATAGAAAATTGGCAAAGGGTCCAGATTTTCTTGTTGCTGCAAAATGTTAAACATATATGCATTAACATCCAAAAACAATTATCATTGTTAGGAATTTTACACATGTTTGTTAGTCATATCTTATGGACACTTGAAATCAAGAGATAGCAACTATTTCGACTTTTTTTTTAATTAAAAAAGGTGATTTTTATTGGTCAAGAATTCTGCAGCAGTCTCCTGATGGCCGCTAACGCAAAGTATTAAGAATTAAATATCAATAAAAGCAAATACACCAACAAATCAAACAAAATGCTAAAAAGTTATTTAACACCAGACTTTTGCATGCACGGAATATCAAAGAACTTCAAAATGTTACATTGAATTTAACTATTTACACGTAGTTCTTTATTTAAATCTCTGACAACGATAACGTTAAATAAAAAAAATGTATGATTGCAATAATATTATCAGTAGGACGTCATATACTAAATGTTGACATATTTTATGTTTTGTGAGCGGTAGTTCCCCAGATCATCAAGTGGTTTTAGATTAAATCAAAATTGGAACACAATTTAAAAGTTTGTTATTATAAAATTGAATATTTTTTTCCTTTTCCTCAGTAAACAACTTATTATGAGTCTTACTTTTGGAATTGTTTTCAATATAGAAGGATGCCTACTCTCTACAATTAAAAGTAGGGATGATAGGGTGCCAATTTGTTCACATTGCCGATTTCTTGTGCAGAGAACAGTAAAACCCTTTATTTGATTGTGCATGAATATTTCAAAATTAATTGTTGTACATGTATTTTGTTATAATTCATTCATTGATATATCAACAAGAAAGAATAAAAGCATATGTTTCACAGCCAAGTTAAGTTTCTCTTTAGTTTCCTACCCCCCCTCCACCGCACCAAAATTGACAATAATTACATATAAGTCATACAAATGTTTACTTTTTTTGTAAGTAAATCTCTAAAGATGTAAATAAGCACTGCAAACAAAGATGTGTGTATTTAATATACTACTACATTACACTAACCCAGATAAAATGTAATCAGGATGAAGCTACAAGGGGTGAGTGGTGCAAATTTACCAATTTGTCGCCATACACACAGAACACCAAATAAAGAAACTGTGAGTGGTGGGTGGAATGCATAAAAGATGGCGGCAAATTATCGCAAATAATCAGTGCAAAAACCCACAAATAGGCTGTTATTTGTTACATATCCTGCAAAAACACTGATGAAAAATGTTATCGTCCCATAACATATCCGATTAGGTTAATGTGTACATATGGTCAACGTACATGTAATTCTAATATACAAGAAGGCGGACGTATCAGGCGGGGATCCAGAAAATTAAATTTCAAAAATGATCGGTTGAATTACATTAAATGCTTTGAAAATTGTTTTAAACTATCGCACGGGTCAAAATGCGTGATAGAAGCTATGTACAGTGTAATTGGAAACTTTCATTTTATATCAATATGTAGTATTACCTATTATAACAAATGAGAGTATAGCACAACTGCCACAAACAATACATGTCCTTTACCGGCACCACCTCCCTCCCCATAAAAAAATAAAACAATTGCCGTTTTATTTGCTAAAATGTGTGTGGTTCAAGATTTTTCTAAAGGACATACCCGATTAGAATTGAAAAAAAGAGTCGTACGTTTAAAACTAATTTTGTCAAAACTTTTAGATTCATTTGGTTATATTTTGGTCCATTTGGGTAAATATATGCACCAGCGCAGCTCTAATTTATATATAATCAAGCCATAAATTCAAAATATTTTCAAAAATCAATAGCTTTAAATCCAGTGGATGAAAGAAAAGGAAAGCAAGTCGAACTCGATGAATGCTAATACCTGTGTTGAATGAATGGTTCAGTAGGATATGCGCAAAAAGTCCCGTCTACTCTTTCCTACCCTATAATTATTGGAATATTAAATCCGATTATAGGAGTCAAATTTAAAATCAAGTACGGATATGTACCTGTTTATCAAAAGTAAAACTACTCATAATTTATCTACAGTGCATCGTTATGGAGCTACACGGAAAGTTTTATATTAATTTGCCGAGCCAAATAAAAAAAACCTGGAAAACGAAGAGAAAACAAAGTGGGGACAGAATAACTGACAAATTAATTAGGACTATATAGCCGCCCCCCCCCCCCCCCTCTTGAAATGTATATACTGAAAACGGATTATTGGCGTACAACATCCGCACACAATTTAAAGAAAATTTCATGTTTTTTTTATCATTTTCGCTAGCTTGAGAATTTGTGTTTTATCTCTGTTTACAGGTATGCAAATGCTAATCAATATTATGAAAATCTAATGTACTCAAGAACTTTAACAGTTGTTTTGACTGCAATTATCTGCTTCTTGATTAATAGATAAGGCAATTAAAATATGTTAATAATCAGGATCTCATAGTAGCCAATTAAAAAGTGTAATGATTTAAACATGTAAAACAGAATACTTTCACTGATTAATTATGAAAAGCGTCTAATTTCTGATATTTGACTCAAATGTCAATATCTAAAGATTGGGAGACGCTGACTCGAATCTTTCGTTATTATACTTTTATCAGGCACTGAAAGTTCATTGACCAAACATAGTAGTCACACTATTATGAATGATATTTTCATCTAAAATAACTACACCAATTACTGAATTTAAATGAAAGAAACATTTCTTAAATGTTAGTAGCAATGTGAAGAATGCTTAACTAGTATAATCTTGAAATATGGAAATACAGGACAGATCGTCAGGAAGATAAAGCTTTATATTTAAATCAAGCTTACGTGCTATAAAATTTGTATATAGAAAGTGTTACTGTATTATTCATGGTTTGTATATACTTTACTGTTGAGGATGTACAATAACTAAAAAAAATATATGTTCTTATATACGTGCGATAAAATTAAATAGCAGAGCTTCACAACACGAAATTGTAAAACAGTAAGACAGGATTGTTTTGTTGCAAACAGATAAGTGAGAAACAATATTTTTGTAAGGCATTGCAGAAATTATTTGCTTTAAGGGTTTGATATACTGAATGCATATGATTTACATACTAAATTAAAGAAAAGTTTTGGCTTATAGTTTAAGTAGCCAATTATCATTTGCGTTTCGTAAATATTTGTTTACTAACTTTGTGCACGAGAATTTTACATAATACATTGATCCATAATTGATAATGTTCAAACTTAACCATGCATATAGCATTTTTTCACTCATACATGTATTCCCATAAAACGATTGACTTCTATCCGCTCGAAATTGAACCACCTGAGCCCTTCACCTTAAAAAAGGTAAAACATCACAAAACAAATACGTATATTGCACGTATGTGCCATTTTGAGACTTTATAATTAACGAAATAATCAGGAAAATTACAATAGATAATTGTATAACAATAGTTATTAACTTTAAATAAGAATCATAATAAAATGATAAAAATTTGATTCTTTATGTCATAATATTTTACAACTAAAACAATAAATAACTCCCATTACTCATGTAATCAATGATGTAAATAATTAGATAATTTATGAAAAACAAAGTCCTTGTGGTATGAAAGCGCGATACTAAATAAAATAATATAAATATTTTTTCCTTTATTATATACATATTCATGAAAATGGAAGGTGGAGTTGGGGGCGGTTTGAAGATCGCTTTTAAAATGTTCAATGCTTAGCAATCGGCGTCCTGAACAGATAGTGAGGACCCACGCTATTGAAATGACGCTCCCACAATTTTACCGTGAAATAAATCCATTGGTGACATCTGGCGACGTTGAGTTTGTGTCAATATTTGAAGACGCTGTATAAGTTTTGATAATATCGAAGGAAAAATAACCCTCGCGGATTGAACAGAAAGTTTTGATATATATAAAGTATTTTAAGAAATCTTAAAATTCTTATAAGATATGCTTTCAAAGAAATAAAAGTTTAAGATTTTTTTATATTTTCTGCATCGATATAAAATTCATTTGCATGAACATTTTGGTTTCTTTAGTCTTTCCATTACCAGTCATTCAATTTAATAGTGTTATTATCCCGAACGTTGATATGTTGCATTGTATTCATTGATAGGTATCTATATTCCAACCAGATTTGTCAGATTAACAATAATGCATTTCAATGGCTCTCATAGCTAAGAGAATTATGAGTAAAATTGTTTTATTATATTAACATTTAGCCTTGATCTTATCATTTTATTTTGCAGAATATATTGATTTGTAAAAAAAAAATGATTAAATTGTCTAACCTATGAATATCGCTGTTATCATATTTTCCGAAAAAAATTGAATATTTATCAAATTTTGTTTGTAAACCAAAGGTATCTATCATCCATTTCTCAACTCAATCCAAATTTCGTTCACTAAATAACATTCGACAAAAATATGTTCAATTGTCTAAGGGTTCTGTTGACAAAAGTAACAACGTAGGGTTTACTCTCCCTACTCTATAAAGTTATATTATGAGTTAAATTTGTCTCCATTGTTTTTGAGTTCGATTTTTGACATCCATTTTGTTTCAGATTTTGTATAAGTTCTTTTCTTTGATATCAAGAGGTTGTAAATGTCACTACAACCCTTTTTAGATCTACAAAATATTTTTAGGGGTTTAAAAATATCTGTTCACGCTTTTCTTGACTGTTTGAATCTTGCAAAAATACTGTTAAGTAGGTAAACTGCATCAAAAAGTCGCTTCAATTCCTGCATTAATGGACTTAGTCCGGTCTGTATTGTTATAAGGGACTAGGAAGGCTAAAACTACTCGCAACTTGCCTACATACTGATTCCTTATAAAGTTAAAGATTCTTGACTCAAAAATGAAATAAATGTACTTACAACAGTAATAATCCAACGACATTTTCCATACGTCAATTTCCTTTTATAAAATTTACATTACAGAAGATGTCTAATCATAGGCTTTTGGTGACCGTTTTCTTTTATAAACAATATTTCTGATATTTCAAGGTTTCAAAAAGTAAAAATGAAATAAGTTAAAATAGAATGCCTATGCTGAGGTCAATTATTTTTAAATTCTAAGTCGGTTAAGATAACATTTTATGTAAATAAAGTTTTTTTTTAATGAACTGTACTGAATTGGGTTCTTGAAATATAATTTTGTAGTAGTGATTATGTTTTTCGAGAATTCTTCCTGCATTAATTTAATTTAGCTTTTTCCCATGGACATTATTGCATTTTCTTCCTTGATTGTTGAAATATTTTTATTCGTGGGGGTCAATGTTTGTGGGAAGCCAACATTTTTCTCGATCATCGGGACGTAATGTCGATGGTTGTGTATTCTGAATAATTGTAATAAATATTAAACAAGTGATTGTGTATAGGTTTGGTGATGTACAAATTCATTTGCAGGGGTATCCCACGAAAGCAACAAACATTGGTCCCCCACGAAAAATGAAGATTCCACAGTATTGCATACTATTGTATCTTTGATCATAAGAAAAACTAGATGCTGTCATTAGACAGTAATACCCGCACCAAGTGTTTACCCCTAAATAACACTGTTTTGTACCAGTTTAATTCAAATTGAAGGCCACATGCAAGCACCGGTAATACAATTAAAAACTATAGTTTTCGTAACTGAAGGATGAGATCCCTTCCCATGTGATAGTACACATGAGCAGCACTTAATGTGCAATTTGGGGTTGAAGTGTTTGCAGTGAATTTTCAGTTAATCAATAATCTTAACATTTTATGTCATAGAAAGTATAATGAATATTTTTTTCACCTAAACGTTAATTATTTTGTTATTGCATGACCGTCACTCGACGCACTTCACCGGTCAAATTTATTAGCTGAGATCAACGAAACATTTTTTTCTCTCAAAATATTCAAATCATAAATGTTATTGCATAGATCTATAATACATATTTGTAAAGGTTTAAACAAACATTCATCGGAAACATCAATTCCATACTTATATTAAATGAAACAAACCCTAACATGAATGAAGAGGGGAAAAAATAACATGCTTGTATAATGAATCGCAACGTACCTGCTTACATTATTGTATTTATTCTTGATATGCATGATAATTATCTCTCTTGGATTTGTATTGTAAACTTCCAAGTCTATCTTTATCACTTGTTTGTTACTTTATTCATATAGGTACCTTCATGATAATCAGATAAGTAAGATCGACAGCAACATCTTTCAGGGACTGTCACAGCTTCAAACACTGTAAGTCTGGTATTCTAATGTATTTTTACTAAGAATAAATATTCCGCCAATTTATTTGTTAGATAAAACGATTGCTGCCTGGTTCTCATTCACGGTTCTAATCCACTATAAGTAAACTTTTACTTAGTTGTCATTGTTATATCGAAAATTATTAAATATTTTCTGAATAAAAAATATACATTGATTTTGTAATAGTCGACTAATAAGATATGAATAGGGTCCGAACAATGTTTCTCTAATATTTTTGTCTTTCAGTAAGGAATACTATAAAGAACATGCAATAAATTATGTTATGGCTGTTAAACATTTGCTATTGATACACCGAATGTGTTACATGTATTGTCAACCATTTCTGAACAAACAAATATCATTATGGAAATAGAGGTCACTGCACATTCCAGTTAGTATGGTCATACATGTAACCCTCTAGTGACCATGGTTATTTCTAAAAATGCATCACAGTATTTTAATATCTCTATCAAAAATGTAATGTCTATATAATCGAATGATAATATTCCAATTTATAACCCTGAATTTGCGAGAATTATCAAAAGGTATTTGTTATGCCAGTGTCATAAAATGTTTTACAAATATGACTGCTTATTAGGCGTTCTTTTACCTTAGGCTTTTACTTTGAACTTAAGGCATTAACTTATTTTACAACGGTTCACCATACATTTACAGTGGTATTGTCGCCTTTTAGGACTGTTTAGAAGTAGACTGTCACATTTTGTTTGGCTTGAAATATGAGTTTTGACTAGAAAACATCATATAAAAGTATGGACATAAACTGACAAAACACCGGAAGTAGAGAAATATTCCCTAATTAAAATTTTAAAAATACTATGATTAAAAAGCATACATTCAAGTAAATGTAAAAATAATATACATGACTGAGATAATACAAGATGGTGCGTAACCTGCCCTAACATCTCATTCAACTAAAACAAATAGAAAATGGAGGCAGGGGAGATGGTCGATTGAGAAAAACTGCAGCCAATCCTTACAGATAATGAAGACTATAATATGCATGTAAGAAATAATGCGCAAAAATAGTTAATCAAGAACTTTTACAGTTGTTTTGACTGGACTGCTATCATATGCTTCCTGAATAATAGATAACGCAAATAAAGTGTGTTACTAATCTGGATCTCAAACTAGCAAATTAAAAATTGTAATGATTTAAACATTTATAAAGCAGAATAGTTCAGTAAAATTAAAAATAAAGTTTTAAACGGTGGCTGGCTGTTCCTCTTATATTTTGTTTCGGTAGTCGCCGATCAAAAAACAAAGCAATGAATTCACAGAATTAAAATATATTGATGTTATTATCAAAAAGGACATTAATTCTTCTTTTTTTTGAAAGTTGAATCTCATCATACTTTATAATTGAAAAATGTGTTTTACTCGTAAATCATCATACTTTGTACTCATGTAGAACCCTTGGCAGTAATCAGATTAGTATGATCAACAACAACACCTTACTGTGGTTATCTCAGCTTCAAACACTGTAAGTGTGGAACGGTTTTAACTACTATCTTATTAATGTGTCATCAGCACGATCTACTCAACAAAATTTACATGTTGAATGATGCCAGCACGTTTCTTTCTGATAAAATACGTGTCTGATAATTAATCAATTTATGGACTTCACAATGCCTACTAGTAGCCTTGCACATTTCCCAAGCTCTATCCATGCTACTATTAAACATACCTTACTAGAAAATGGCTGTTTAATATATCAACGGCGTCGTTAGTTAAAGGTGGATTTGTTATGCAGTGAGATAATCATATGATTACTTGCTAGATTTTTATTTATAGAAAATACGGATTTTTCTAATCCTAAACGTATCATGAACTGTAAAAATTGCATGAAAAAATGATTATTACGATATTTTTTATTTATTTAGCAATTATGTCGATAATTTTTTTCAAGCTGACATAAATCCATGAAAGTATGTGGTCGCCAAATAGTTTTCGATCGCTTCTTAACTACTACTGGGGTCTATTTACTGGTCGAAAAAGTTATGTTCGGTTGGTTTTTTGATCGAGGTATACATATTGCATTGACTTCTTAGTACATGAACAAGCGTAATTCCACCCATTTAAATTCACTATGTTACAAATCAAGACAAAAATGAGTAAATAAATCAATTTTCCCTTGCTATTAAAACTGCATATTGTGACGTAATGTATTGATCATTTGACTAAGTAATAAAAAAAAATAATTGATACATAATTATATCATATAGAGATAAAAAATAACAGTCACTGAAAGTGAAAAACTGTTAAAAATCCTTTGCCAAGCATGCATAATGATGCAATTTTCCATGATAAAAGAAAATGGTACATGTACCTCATGATTCCAAGAGCTTAATTTTAAGGTAAACTTAAATAGTACTGTGTCGTCCTCTACTTGAGATACTTTTGCTCTTGATATTTTTGTTTTCTTTACCATTATATTTTAAAAGTGTTATAATACGTGTGTCTTTTGCAATACATAAATTGGAAATTGGAAAGCTTACAGGTAACAAACCTTGTACATTAAAATCTATTAAATTGGAGTTCACAAATATCACAAATATATTTTCTTCACAAATACAGTTCTTACACCTACACCGATCACTAACCATGTATGTGCCCTAATATATCATATATATATATATATATATATTAAAGAAAGTGACTGAAAAAAATATCAATGAAACAAAGCTACTACAACAATTAATTTCACAAATCAACCTTTGTCTTTTGTATTCTAGTTACCCCTCCCCCCAAAATTGAGTGCAACATTGATATCTAAGTTGTGATGGCTTGTAATAAATAAGCGTTGTGCTTTTTTAATATAGAGTATCTTTGTAAATGTCCATGTATTCGCAAATGGTGAAATGTATAGAGCTCTTTGGATATAAAAGAAAATGCACCTTAATAAAATATCTAACGAATCTAATAATGAATCGAATCTAAAACGCTTTT
The DNA here is from genome assembly GCF_902806645.1 of Magallana gigas. Classification (NCBI taxonomy): domain Eukaryota; kingdom Metazoa; phylum Mollusca; class Bivalvia; order Ostreida; family Ostreidae; genus Magallana; species Magallana gigas. The sequence goes on along the minus strand of NC_047562.1, from coordinate 43,540,711 downwards.
TTCGGATAAATGTCCAGAAATTTAACAATCGAACTTTTAAAAAAAGTGTGCATCATTCTGATTCAGCTATGAAACTACTTCCCATTCGAAATTGCAGATCGATTGATATGATTTTGATTGATTTTAAACGAAATAATAATCCAAAAAATCTACTCCAATCAGTACCTCCGTACTTTGATCAAGGAAATCGGATGAACTAAAATTGAAGTCGGTTAAGTAGGTCTGCTGCCTGATCTTTATTTTGTACTTTTGTGATATTAAAATATTATTTCTTCTAAATAAAACGCATTGTATATTAAATAGTATGTTATAATGCCGTCATCCTGGGTGTTAATATTTCTATATTGAACATTATCCCCTATCCCCGCTATCATGCATTCTATCCAACTAAGTAGTTTTATCAATTTGCATTAATATTGTTACATCCACATTCGGGGAAAAGGTGTAAAAAAAAAATGCCCTTTATTTTTTGACATTGGTACACTAAACCGGTAATGCGATTTACAGAATTATCATGAAATTGTTGAAAGACACTGACAATGTCCCTGCAGTTGCTTGAATATATGTTTCTAGGAAATATTAAACTGTCTTAATGATAAAAATCAGATTCCAGTTTTATTAGGATCACTCTATAGTTAGAGGTCACGTCTTTAAGCTTGGGATTTTAACAACCCATGGAAGAAAAGAAGCACATGTCGTATTTGAGTGTGTTTCCTTTTCTTTGAAAGCACAATATATGACACATTTTGATTGAATAAAAAGGTCATCTATTATACAACTACTTGTATTTAAATTTGGTTGTATGCGTCACAATATAACGGCATGAAAGGCGTATTAATCAGCCGTTTTTTGTTATATTTAACTTTTCTTTTTACAAATTATCCTCAGTTTTTAATTTAATGGGCCAAATTTTCTACTTTTTGCACATAAACTCAGTACACGAAATATTTAACCTATTTCAGCAACAAGTCCATCTAATTTTACTTAAGTAACTTTTTAAACGACATGGTAAAAGAATGTAGACAGTATTTAGGTGGTTTGGTTAAGTTTCTCCATTTCGTGTTTGTGTAAATTTGTTGCAACCTCGATGGATCGGTAGCCCTGTTGTAGTTCGATGTTGGCAGAGTCGAAAAGCTGTGGGTATTGTGTGCAAAACCGTTATGACTGTTTTTGCATCATCAATAACGATTTGCATTTAAAAGCTCCACATTGCTACAATATGTGTTGTGTTTTTGCGAATCTAAAACTAGCAAATTAAAAAATCTAATATTGTAAGCATTTTTTAGACAGCAATATATGTAAGCTGGTTATTATGACAAGCGTCTATATTGACTCATAACGTCAGTACTTAAAGACTTGGAGTCGTTGACTCGAACCTGTCGTTATTGTTATGCTTTTTACAAACACTGTAAATGCATTAACAAACATAAGCAGTCATACAATTACATTGTGTAAAACATATTTTTTTGTAAGAAAAAGTTTCATCGGTGACTATACTGATTATGGAATTTGAATGAAAGGGATATTTATTTAAACGTTGGGAGCAGGGTCAAGAATGTTAAACTGCTATAATCCGGAAAGATGGAAATGCAACACAGGGGTGTTTATATTTCATTCAAGCCAACAAGTGCTAATATATTTTTTTTATATATATGAAGTGTTACTATTTTAATCATGGTGGGTATATACTTTATTGTTGATGATGGACAATAATTAGAAAAAAAAGAATGTTTTATGTATATAAGATAAAATTAAAAAAATTATAGCTTCATAACTTCAGATAGTGATGTTATTAAGCAAAGATTGTTTGGTTGCAAACAGAAACGTTCGAGCCTAATAGTTTGGTAATACATTCCAGGAATTATTTTTCGCTCTAAGGGTTTGATATACTGAAAGAATATAATTAACATACACAATTGTAAAAAAAATAATTAAAAAAACAAAAACAAAACAAAAAAACCTTTGGCATTCAGTTTAAGTAGCCCATTATGATTTCAGATCCACAAATTTGAGTTTAAATTGAATTGGAATACGTATAAAATATATTTTCAAACGCAAAAAAAAATTGACATTTAACTCAATATTTGACTTATTGCATTGATAATTCATTTGCACAAGCGCTTTTGTTTCTTTTGTTTTCTTATTACCAGGCATTCAGTTTAACAATGTAATTACCCCAAACGTTTATATCTTTTGTTCATTGATAGGTCCTTATTTTCAAACCAGATTAGTCAAATTGACGTCAATGCATTTCAAGGGCTGTCACAGCTTCGAGAATTGTGAGTAAAAACCAAGTTTTTTTTTAGTTTTTTTTTTTTTTTTGGAAAACGGGCTAATTAATGAACGGTTTAGCAATTCACGACAGGTAAACAACATCAGTTTAAATAGGGGAAGACACTGGACTTTTTGCATGTTTTTAGAAATTACATTTGAGCGCATATAGATAGATTATTTTACATATAAATTTTGACAAAAAACATTGACCAGCTGAAGGAGGAAAATATTTCAAATTGCGCTTGTGAGCTTTTATGGCTTTAAATGTGGGGCAGAGCTCAAAGTTTAAAAGAGATTGAACATGAATAATGATTATTATATCTTTAATGTGATTGATTTGTTTTGGTTTTTTTAAGAAAGATATTCCACAAGAATACAAATATTTGAATTTAAATACATATGATATATATACAAAAAGAAAAATTCCAAAATTTACTGCCAAATTACTGGGGCCGTATTTCGGACCATCTTTGTATAAAAACATTTTTTTTTAAAAATGTAACAGTTACACGTGGACGGATTTTTTTTAAATATCAGCATTTTACCATGATGACAGGCTAAAAAGGGAAGCCTTCAACAAAATTTATGTTACATCATAAATTATCTAATTTTGTTTACGAATAATAGGTCATTAAATATTCTCTTTGTAAAGGTATTGGATAATAATACCATCATTCATATCATGTAGCATGAACTGTATCGAGCGGAGCTTGGTACAAATCGTAGGGAGAACCAAGAAAAAATAATTTTTCTACTTAATCCGTCTTTTAAAAATTGAAATCCATGCGTTTATCCTATTTTAAAAATTGGATTACCCGACGACAATGGGTTATGGTGTTAAATACGTCAAAAAATCAAGTGAAATGCATATGCGTACTGGTAAAGAAAATCACCCTTTGATTGTCCTCTGTCACATTATGTAATAAACAAACTTAGCTGCAAAATTAATTACTTTTTTTTAAAAATAAAATTACAACAAAACCAAACATTTATACAGATGCATAAAGCAAAAGAATAAAATAATGTGTGGATATCAGGAAGAAAAATCAATTTATAATGCCTACTGGTAAAGACAGTCAACCAGTTACATTCATATTAAACTTTTGCAAACGTTACTGCAAAAACACTCTGGTATTGCAAATACAAAGCCAAAGCTTTTAAACAGATATATAAAGATTAACTAAAGGAAAAAATCACACCATAAGATACTTATCATATTGATTGCATGCAGTGTTATGTTATACTGTTATAGCTTAAATCTGTAGGTATATGATATAAAGATACAACTTGAATACCTTTGGTATGTATTTGCCAATACAACTACAAAGAGAACATAAAGTATTCCACTTGCGCAGTAAAACTTTGAAATTTTGAATCTAAGATTTAAGGAAAATAGTGAAATCTTAAAGATAAAACGATTACAAAAAATAAAATAACAATATATATTCCAAATTCTTTTTATTGAATCAATTTAACAAGTTATATTTTCCCTGGGATTTATACATAAATCACTTTAAAATTAATATTACAAATTACTGCTACATAAAGATTCGCTTTTATACACAAAAATGTAAGAGAAAGTACTAATGGATTTGTTCAATTAACATTTTTTGCATTGCAAAATAAAGCTATGGCAAATAATAAATTAGGAATAGTATTCATAAATTTTACATAATAGATAATATGTTTGTGAATTTTAAGCTGCATTCATCAAACGCTTTTTTCTGTAAAGTGTCGGAATCGACGAGTAAACTACTATTTGCTTTTTAGTTTTCTAATCAATGCTTCGTATTGTGAACACAAGAGTGGAATTAATAAAATCTTCAAAATATGATATACTTTAATCTAGGGTGTTAAATATAATGCATACGACCAAATGCGTCTGATACTAAACGTTGTCATCACAAATAAATCGATATCATAAACGGCTGTTATTTACTGACCCGAAATTACTTGACATTCCATTATTTAACAAACGATGTACTATTAAATGTTTGCATATCACCTAGTTTATATCTTAGCAAAAGGATTAGATGTGTAAATGCTGTTTCCTTTCATTACTCAATCCCTTTTCACTTAGTATTTTCAAAGGATGTATGTGTTATCTTTTAGTGACATGTGTTGAAACGTTGTTGGTTGGAACAAAACTTTTCTTTTTCTTCTACTGAATACACACTTTAAGTTAACTGAATATCGCAAATTGTGCTAATGTTCACACATTCCATCAATATTCATCAATAAAAGAATACAGAGTTACAAACAAAGATCTCATTTGCTGAAAGGAGGATCTTATGGAAACTAAACCAGAGTCCATCATTCTAGATGCAGGATTACGTTAAAGCTTTAAGAGCAAATTAAAGTTTTGAAACATATGTTCTGTTAAACGTGTCACACATGTAGTAAACGTTCTTACTTGAAAGGCAGTGATAATAGGAAGGAACGATAAGACTAGTGTAGGAAGCAGAATTAGTGTCACGAGCAGTGTTAATATCTGTGTATTGATTTGAAAATTACGATGAATTAATTCTGCATATAATTGAGGCACATGATTCCTAAAAGTTATATCAACCCAGTACCGGAAGTCTGCGGTTTACCCAGCCATTAAGTCTAGATGGTAAAGCGACTAATATAATAATCGTTATCTTTAAAAAATCATTACAACTCATGAAGTAGTGTAAATTAACCATAGAAAATATATAGATCCAGCAATTTGTTAAGAAGATAAAAATCGATGCTGTATTGAGCCGTCTCATTCAGTTTATTTGCCTGATGTATGACAGGGTTGAGTCTTATTTATTTTACGGATTTGAATAATATTTCTTCAGTCTTTTCTCTGTCTATTTTTTACAAACAGTTATTCTGGGAGTTGTGTGTTATGTTATTTTTTGTACGGTAGATTTCCCTTCTACGTGAATTTATAATGTTAAACAACAATGGTTGGTTGCAAATCGCAAGAACATTAAACTGAATATGCTTGTTTACAACATACTTTATGTGTTGATTTTGAGTGACTTTAAGTTTTGATTTTGAGTGTTTAGGACAACAAAGGTTTGCGAACGATAACATTGTCTAGTCTCCTAACTAAAAGTCATTTTTTGAAAATTGTCTAATTAAAGTTATTTTTTATAATAATATAAACATTATGTATATTTTCATTAAATATAGATGATTTGGTCAAACAAAGAGAGATAACTTTGTATTTTGGGTTAAAATAGCTCATTTCATAATAGAAAATAACGGAAAACGGAAATGTTTTTTAAAACACCTCCCCCCCCCCCCCGTGAAACAAAAATTCCATTTGAGAGGTTTTATATATTGTTATTTACCATATTAATACCAAAGGGTTTGATGTTTCACGGGGGGGGGGGGGGCATATGTTTACAGACCAAAATACATTCCAAAACAAGAATTTTGCTTTGTAAAATTAAAAAAAAAAAATTAAAACGAAATTTTACTTTAATATCTATCTGTGATTATGAATTTTTCATGCACATATTGGCCGCTAAATAATATTTTCCTCACACATAGAGACCGATTTCAATGAATTTTTTTAATACCCCCCGTAACCAAAACTTTTGTTTCAAAATTAATAATTTGATTAAACATTTTTTTTATATAAATCAATTTGGGTTTGATCATACTTTTTAGTAGATACATTTGTTTTTGAATATTTGACAAAAATTCCGAAATATTTGGATGTAAAATGTAGGCGGGAAACGGGCGTTAGCGTTCACAGTCCTTTCTTTTAACTTTATGTTAATATCACTACTATACAAACCCACCCTTCCATCTCCAACTGCCCTTTCAAACATCTTAAAAATCAAGCTAAAAACCAATGATCTTATACATAAAACAACTCAGATATAAAAAAAAATTGTAAATAATTTTTTTTTAAAAATCATTTATAAAGTGCATAGCGATAAAATATACTACGATTTAGATAAAACATACAAACTTGAATTATACGTTCGTAAAAAAATGCTTCTTTTCAAACTTTATTTCATAAAACTGCGTTTTACTTATAAATGATTATACCTTGTACTCATGGAGGTACCTTAATAGAAATCAGATTAGTAGAATTGACAGCGACGCTTTTCTGGGATTACTGCACCTTCAAGAACTGTAAGTCTGATCTTTCTATTCTTTCCTTATTTATTTATAATCTTTACGTTCTACCCAGCAATGATTTCAGAAGTTGTATTGCATGTAAAATGTTGTCAGCAGGCTTCTCTCTGATTAAATATAAGATACAATTTTTTTTTATTATTAATGAACTAAGCAATACCTAGATTTGCACATATCTCAGTCTCTAGCCATGCTGTTCTGAAACCTTTAATCGTTTAATGGCAAATCGCATACTTTACCAGTAAATGGTTGCTAAACAGTCGCTTTTGTTAGGCCTTTAGAAACCTTAACTTGGTATAATTGAGGTATTTTAGCAAAACACGAATTTATGATACTAAATGTAGTATGAACAAAAAAGACTGCATGAATAAATGTTCATTATAACATGTGTGATTGATCAACAATGATATTTCACTTTATTTTCAATGCTGACATGAACTAAAAAATGTATTTGATCGCCATTTTATTTTCGATCGACTCTCAGCTGCTACTGAGATCGATTGACAAGTCGAGAAAGTGTTACGATCGGTTGCTTTCCGAACGAGGCATCCAAGTTGCATAGACTTCTAAATGCATTACCTATATTTTGTTGCAATGTGTTTTAGAAGTCAAAATAATCTACAATCAATGAAAAATAAAAAAAGTATATTATTTGAAAGATTTGCAAAGGTATCCGCATTTAAATAGTGGTATCTTACTTTGCGTGCTCATCGAATACTTGTGTCGTTCATACAAAATGCACTTCTTATAACATGGTAAATAAGTGGTAGTAAATCCAAAAAAATATAACAACGTGTTGTCGATTTTATCCGTTATTACATGGAACACTTTGTAATCTTAAGTTCATGCTGTTACTGGACAATCTACATGTACTACAGTGTATTGTTTGGGAATGTGCGATGGTATAACAGTATGACATAGGAACCACAGCTAATTACGACAATTTTTTGCATATGTGTGCTTCAATTTCAGTCTGTTTTCATAGGCTTTTTAATAGATTTTTCTCACCGTGCAGCTGTTGTCATTTGTTTTATTTCACACCGCGATTCTGCAATTCTATCCGTCCAATGTATCGTTTTTTGATGAATAAAATACTTTAATGCGGCGAAGAATGAAACGTAATCTCCGCCTTAAGAGGTGTGTAGAGATGAGCGTAACAGCTTATGTGGCGGTAATAGGAGATAGAGGGGTAATACTGCGTATTCATGAATTAATGTAATTTTAAATCTTGGAATGCTCGACTACCGTGACGTTATTTCTTGCAAATTCAAATAAAAGTGATGAAAAATACAAAAAAATTGATGAAATTTGATCGTCGTTTCTACTTTATGTAAATGATGATAGAACAGTAATTTTGAGACTTAATGCGATGTGCAACTTACGCTACCAAAGAAACTATAATGTGTGGGTTTTTTTTAACCCATGGGAAACAAAATCTAGCACTACAGCTAACACTAATAAAGAAACAATAATATAGTTTAGTAAGTAGTGTTAGTTGTAATGCTAGATTTTTTTTTCTTTGTTTTTACCCCATGTAGGAACTGGCTGTCTAAGAAATTTGACAATATCAATATTGTTCGTGTCGTCAGCCATTTTCGGTGCTTTATAAATTCAGTTTACTGGTATAATATCTATACATTCGATCCGTCACTTTAAAGATGCCTAATGTTGTTGATTTTATTTAGTGCTTTCTCTCTCTCTCTCTCTCTCTCTCTCTCTCTCTCTCTCTCTCTCTCTCTCTCTCCCTCTCTCTGTCTCTCTCTCTATATATATATATATATGCGTATTGTCATATTGTTACAAATCTTTGTATCCTGCAGATGCTGAAAAGTGTTGTTGCTTTGGATACAAATCGTTTCTTATTAGCTTTTTTGCACAAATTTCGTGATTCATTCTATATATTTTATCAAAGCAGCACAACTTTTAATTAAATTAAACATCCCCTCTATTTATATAATCAAAAGATAAAAATAAATTGTCTAGTTTATGCCCATGTGAAAAGTGGATTAATATAGCCTTTTTGTTGTCAAACACATCAAAGGTAAAAAATGAATACATTTTTTAATATTAAAGTTACCTGCTGATATAAATTAAAGTGGAGTGCACCGAAAATCCTTGACAAGCAAAGATTCAAATTAGTTTAATTATAGCATTTTTGACAATTGTTTGTTTTGTGTGTTGTCATAGTTAACATTTATGGTACTTTCGAGTCGATGTGACAACGAAGTAGACCCTAACAGTGCTGTTCACCATTAGGGTCAGATATTACTTGTTTACTATATACTAAGAGTTTCATGTAACTCTTTAACCCGTAACCACTTTAAAAGATGTGATATTGATGGTCAAACTTGCAATATCTTTATCAATATTTAGAAATAATACCATCAGTTTATCATTTAAAGATGGTGAAAGTTTGGATTATTTTTTGATTAGGTTTATTCTGACTTTATTTTTTGCTGAAAAGAGTTACAAATCATTATGCTCTCTGTTATGATTATTTTATTATTGTAGGTGAAATCGGTAAAAAAGAACTTTTTTAAGTTAGAATTCTTTTGGGTAAAATTATATAATTGTATTTTATTATAAACAAACTAACCCTTTTAAACAGCTAATAAACTCGCCAGGTCGTGTGATTTTATTGGATGCCAAGAGTTTAGACTGTCTTAAAGAAGTAAATATCAGTCGAACTACGTGGTCTTACCTTCTTCTAACACATCATTTAAGGATTACGTTTAGGCCTAATCCACTGATGATAATGAAAACCAATCTTTTGTGTGTTAAAAACCTTTTGATGATGGGTTATTTAAAGTAGATCAATGATCCAGCGACAAACTTTTTGAGTTATGGGCCATTGAGTATATCTGGAACATTCAAAAAAATCTCTAAATATTGTTCACTATGATTGCAATTTTCTTAATTATGAAAATAATACACATTGCCAGACTCTTTTAAAAATGAAATACAGTTTATAAGTGGCAGTTGCACTAAATAGATACAGAGGATTAAGTTTTCATTGACAATATTTTATTAATCTTCCAGTCCAAATCTCCCCTATCAGTTTTCAAATCTCTGCCAATTTTTATTCAATTTTACAAAAAATTCAAATTGAATGTTGATAATACTTAACATGTATAGTATTAACCTAATAATATTGCCCTAATTCTGCTGGCATAGAATTTAAATGAGGTCAATGATCAAAATTTTGAGATATGGTGTATTTTATAGTTTTTAAGCATTTTTCAATATTTTGTAGTGTGTGCCATACGTTTGTCTTATATATTTTCGAAAAGTTCATATGATAATCAAATGATATATATCGCTTTATTTGTGTTTTTAAAAAAGAAGGTCTTCATACAACATTATGGAAATCCTATGGATATACAAATGCTTTTTTTATATTGCACGGACAAGTTTTTGATGATCATAGGATCGGTTTGTTGTCGACTCTTTAAATCTCACGTTACGATATATTATTATTCTTATATGGATGCCTGAATGTATGTTCTGTGTTTATCAGAACAGTGATTGAAACTGTGATGCCCATGAATTTAATCTAGTTTAAGGGTATCGAAATGAACAAAATAGTAATCAGAAGCAAGAATTAAACAGCAATGTGTTTGTCTGTGATCATTTGAATAAATACGAATCAATGTCAGATAAATAATCAAGTAAAATTTTTTAGACGCTGTTTCATTGTAGATACCTGCTTGATAATAATATTACGTTCCTGAGTAAAGAAATGTTTATGGCACTCCCGAACCTAACAAATCTGTAAGTATTTGTAAAAAAAGAACTATTTAAACTTCACATAAACATATTGATTTTTTATAACTCTCATAATCTGATTATTTATTTTAATTGTTTCAATACTGGAAGTTTTAATATTTTATTGATTACATGCATTTTATTATTCCATTCTTACATGTATACAAATTCGATATTCGATTAAATAAATCTTGAAATATTACAATAAAACAAATATTACTGTTGCGGTGTGTTTGTTGTTACCGGTGCAACGCGTTATTTTGACCCAAGTCTACAATTGACCCAGGGGTCGTTTTTAAACATTGAATATTGATATCAAAAGTGTTGATAAAGACCCTGGTCATTTGAAAACTGTCCTGATCATGGAATTTTGATCATGAACTGGTTCTAAATGTAACAGAAAATAAGCACAAACTAACAATCTGACATTGTAAAAAATCATTTTTTTTTATGTTGGATGTTAATAGGTGTTATAATAATAAACTACTACGATAACCCAACTCATCCGTCCCATTCAAAACAAAAGGTTATTTTTAAGCCTTATTTACATAGTTCATTAACAGGATACACAGTTGTTTAGTACAAACACGAATTTGGCGAAATATCAGATAATACAAAGTGTTGTGGAGTTCCTTGCAAACTTTTACGATTATATCGAATTTGCATAATGCGGAGTGATTTAGAATCCCGAAAAAGTGAAAAACAAAGAACTGTAAAACTTGCATAACGAAATTCTTTTTAGTTTAAAAAGTTAGCAATACCATTTTCACATAAACTCTTTAAATTATAATCCGATAATTAATAGTTTCAAAAGAATGTATTTTCATTTAATGCTTGAATTACTTAGCATCTGGTTTGAAAGACATGTATTTAGCGAAGTAGCTTTACTTATTATTACAAATCGTCATACGGATTACGGATATGGTGAATTACATCTAATGGTTTCTAGGACTTCGTTATCATCGAATTTTACATGCAGTCTTTAAAATTATATCAAATGGCTGTAATCGGATAAAACAACCTAAAACAAATTAGCCACCTATGCATATGTATTGGACAGTATAAAAAAATTAAAATTTTAAGACTGAAACTTTCAAGCATAAACATGTACGTATAAACCCCGTAGAGCAAGTTCCTGTTCCAGTTCAAAGACAGTTCAAAAGTTCAAAACTCTGTGTTTGAACTCAATTTTAAACAAGGTTAATATTTAACGTGTTGGAGCCATTTTTAAAAAAAAATCAAGCTGTTGTAAAATGACCCCGGGAAAAAGTTTTAGGACTTTTGGTATCCATTTTCAACGCTAAGAATTCCCCCCCCCCCCGACTCCCGGGTCAATTTTCAGCCAGGGTCAATATTCTTCGTTACACCGGCGACCAGACAGCGATCAGTTAATCAAGAAATGAGTTTAATTTATTTTAATGTTATCAGATATAACATTACGTACTTTAAGCTTTATAAACCGCGAAGCAATTTTTAAAAACAAGTATTGATTATCCCCAGATATGTTATATATACATGAACATGTAGCATATGTAGAAATTACCTGTATGACATAAGTAAAAATGAAATTCATCCCATATAAAATCAAATTTTCTGTAACTAAAATAAGGTAATAAGACCCATTGTCACCTCAGGTCGAGCACATTAAAGCGTTTTGCACGTGCGTTGTAATGTGGGAAAATTTTGTTATTCGATAAAGAAAAACATATTTAGATAATCGAATGAGACGGAACACACAAAAAAAGTAAAAAATATTATCTTAGAAGTAGCTGTGTGTGTTTGCAGATCTCTTATTTGCTCAGAGAAAGCATGTAGCTGAACGAAATCAATTGTGAAAACATAACAAAAAATTAAACTGCATTATTAAAATGCACATCAGGATCTTTTTTATTTCAAATCTTTTTGTTCATAAAAACAAATGGTTTGTAGCCTTGTCTTACCCGTACGTCCATTGTTTTCTTGTACGTACGTTTTTGTGCATAGTTATCGGGAACTTTGTGTAAAATAGACAATAGGCCTTTGTCCTAGTTTACAGCTTTATTCATCGAGGCAGAACATTAAATTATTGAATGCAGTTCTAAGAATAGTTTATCATAAAACCTCTTACGTGTAGATGGTATATAATGCAACCACGGTTTTTGTGAAGTACACAAATTGGGTGTGACATATGAGAGAGAGAGAGAGAGAGAGATAGAGAGAGAGAGAGAGAGAGAGAGAGATGAAATATCTTTGTCACACATTTATTCTAATCCGTTCTTTGGAACTCTCATAAGTCTTAATTCTCAAGTCAATACATTATTATGAGATAGTAACACGACAAGAATAAATACATGTATCTTTCTATCGACGGAAAGTTTTAGTTGTATGTTTATATGGTAAAGAATACCTCTAGAATATGGATAATTGCATACAATTAATTTATTAAAGGTATATAGGAGGAAATCCATTTGATTGTACGTGCGATTTAGAGCCGTTTACAGTGTTTATGAAGAAAAAGAAAATGCTGCCCTATAATTCATGGGCTGAAGAACCTAAGTGCAACTCCCCAAGTCATTTAAATGGAGAACAGATAATTGACGTTCCATTCCACAATATGAGCTGTGGTACACAATATGGCAAGTATAATGCGAAAACATGTCCCCTGTAATGGTCATGATTTCATTTTCATTTAATGTGGTATAACTTTTTCGTAGTTTGATGAGTAATATTGTCTTTGATTTTTAACGACATCATTTGAGAAATGTATAAAAATAAAAAACAAATAATAAGAAAATGATACTTGAAGTTATATTTTGATCACATATATCTCAATTACGAGAATCAGCATATATATTAAATACTCAATCTGATATTTCAATGTAAAATACTAATTAATAACTCTTGTATTAATCAAGAACACAAAACTTTTAAACATCGGAGAGTAAAAACATCAGACCGTTAAGATTATTGAATCCTAAGAAAACTTGATTTTTTAACGTAATCAAAGGAAAGGAAACATATCAATGTTTTTAGAGTGATAATCGCCAATGATCGTTTTCTCTTTTATTTGTATGCTAGTAATAATTATCTCAAAATAGTATATATAATTTATAATCGTAGAAACCACAATTTCCATACGCCAGACCACTGAATATGAGACCACAAAGCAAACAGAATATTTAACACCAACGAAGAGTGGTCAACACACGCCTGGTATTTTTCTTATGTGATTAATTAATGCTAAGCATAGCTTTTAACTATTTTTCGGCGTATGCATATTTTAAAAAAATCGTAACGTCTAATTTTTTTTTCATGAATGTAATAATAATGAATCTCGGCAAAATCGAATGCAATGGCGAGTTGCTGAGGTTTACCAAGTTTTCTATAATATATGTGAAATATTCATTGAAACATATAAGGTTAATAGGAATATTTCGTCACTACTGCTTAGGACAAACGTTGAAAGCAGTCCTTGAAACCGAGGGTTTATTTTTCAAATATAATGTACACTTTGTTCAGTGGATCTTAAACAATACAGGTAGGTAATATATTATCTTTATTTTAGACCAACCGAAAACGTTGACGCTTCGGCCGTTTGAACATCGTGTTCTTTATGTAACGGTTTTAAGTAAAATCATAAAGAATGTACTTAATAGTAGTATTTCATCTCATGAACATAAATCGGTCGAAATTCGAGAAGACCTGGGGGTTTAGGTTCTTTTTTTCACAAGAGGAAATAGGGCAAAAAGTACAGCATGCGCATCATGTATGGGGAATTTACAGGATGTACAGGTAAATGTAAGGTAAGAAAAAAATATGTATATGCTTACGTCATATTATAAGATTTTAATACCAAGATTCAAGGTATATGAATAGAAACATTTTCTATATATTCTAATTCTACCAGGCATATCAATTGTTTACAATGGATAATTCTACACATCAAAATGGATCTCGAGAAGTCAATAATATAAAGCTGCATAACATCTACATATCGCTTTGCCTAATGAAATTTTATGAAATGTCTTTCAACTGTAACTGTATTCTTTAGAATAGTCCTATTTAAATTTAGCTTTTGAAAATTGCATAGAGTTGCATGTACCTCTATGTGAACCCGAATGACCGAAAAGGAAATGAAATAAATATTTTATGAATATTGATTGATTTTATTCTGACACTGTTGCAGTTTTTTTAAAGGATGTTGCAATGCAAGAAGACGACTGATGGACGCCAATAAAACAAGAAAACACTAATATTTAATTTTATTCTATAAATGAGGAGATAAAATACATACTACATACACTGTACCTTCTCCATGGTTGAGGTAGTTTCTATTTTATCTTCTTTTCTTGCAATCTAACCTGAATTCCTCTGCAGTTTCATTCAGATTCATTCACATGCGTTTTTCACCACAACTTTATATATTGCTTTAAATTTTAAAAATGGTTGTTTGGAATGCATGCTGACTTTAAAAATTGCATTATTTTTAGACCTTGATTTAATTAACAGAAGGAGTTGGTGGTCAATTACCAAAACAATCTACAGGGTTATTTTATTTTTGACAGAATTGATCACATTTTGAGTTGACACTTCTTGGATAAATAAGACTTAGTGTAAGAAAAAGGAGGAGCAACAAAATTTTTAAAAAAATTAAAAATCGTATCAAAAAGATCTCATATGTCTTGGTAAATGGCGGTATGCTTTATGAATACAAAGGTGTAATATTTTACCTATTTATACAGAAGTGCTTGATATTTATTTGAACCTTTTCTACACACCATTGTTGTATTAGTACAACAATTTTCATTGCAAAACCAATAATGCCATTTTTGAAAATCAAATCGATTTACGTGATTAGAAATAAAACTATTATAACAGAAAGTAGCTTATACATTTGCCACATCGTTTACACAAACAGGAACGTCTTTTTGACCCACGTATGTTGCTGCATGTAACTAAGGTGATCACAGGTTGTAATTTAATATACGTATGAGATCTAATCATACTAAAGGTACCTTACTCTTGCTTTAAATCTTTGTTACGAATTATAAATTTAAAGCTCATATTTTCTTCGTTTATATTTGTTTTGCCTCGGATTAGAATGTCACAACGTCATTGGATAAACAGCATCACGTGATTGCCTTATACATTTATTTACACCGTGAGCGTCAAAATTTATACGCAACATGGCGGACGTAACGTTATTTGATCTGAATTGTTACACAAACGTACACCAATACCTTTAATTTTGTAGCCCCAAAATATATATAATAAGAGTGACCCCCCCCCCCTCCATTTTGTCCGTTGCGTATCAAAACTATCCTACAATGGCATCCAGGTTTGCACAGACGACTGACGAGGAATGTGTAAAAAAAAAAATAGAGAAATAAGCTATGAATTAAATTGTTATATACTAGTATTATCTTTTGTTTGTTTACATATCAAATTTTAGGTCTTCGGCAAAACAAAACACTTATTAGGTTTGTTACTGACTGTTTACAGAAATTAGTGACGTCGGTAAAGTCCACAGAAGGCGAGGCGAAGCCCACACATTAAATAATCCCATTTGATCACACAGCGCGTTGCGAATATATACTGCCATAAAATAAGATTCCGATGACAAAACTCTGAAAATTATTGACGGACATTGTGAGTCAAGCATAATTTCTGAATGAACCAATTCAGGCCGCGGTTTTATAAAAAAGGCCGACATTAGTCTCCTTTCGTACTAAATACATCATGATTTTAAACTTATTCAATTATATAGTTAAGATAAATCAAATCAAATTGAATAATAATAATGCAATATTCTAGGAATTGTTAACATTAATTCATTCATTACTTTCGTAAAATGTTGTCTTTTTTCTATAAAATTTTTTATAAGGGTATGCTCCGTTGGTTTTACATAATAAATTGTTTATCGACTATAACACAAATATCTAAATACATACATTTTTCCACACTCATACACTAATGCGAAACAAAAATATTTGTAGAAAGTTGTATAAAATCAAAGGAATTTCATTCTTATGTAGTTAGTTACATTTGGTTCAATATATTACAAATGAAAATATAATATATTGCGTGTAGTCATTTTAAGAGATCAATTCTTCAGCATAGGTACTCGGGAATTTTGCAAATATTTATTGCATGCATATTTTACCTAGCAGGACAGTTTACAGTAGTAAAACAATGGAACATTTTGTTGAACATATCACAGTCTTACACATTTAACAATCGGCTAGTTAATGAACAACAGTGAAATCATTTAAGGTAGATTTCTTTTTGGCTTAAAATATAGTTTTGTATCTTCTACAAATAGTAGAGTTCTTGGGATGTTTTCAGTTTTGAAATATCAATATCCTTGGAGCTCATCATTTTAAAATTGTCAAAATTTGCTATGCCATAAGAATATGTACCTATGGCAACAAATCCATTAGATGGTTTAGATGGAATGGTTGTTGTAAACAAAGGAACTCCATTCACACTGCCAACAGCGGTAGATTTCTGAGAATGAAAGAGAAATTATATCAATGGTGTCGGCTAGTGAAACATCCACGTTTTGACAATGGTTCAACTCGACGAATTTTATTCAATCAAAAACTCGCGCGCTATTCCTACATATCTATGGGCTTTGTTGTAATTTGGTAAAGTAATTATTGCCAATCTCGCAAATGCTTGTGTGCTTAATAGCCATGCATATTTACAAAATATGATTATCATTACTCTTAAATTTCCAAAATTTATCTCCCTTATGAGCGATACATAGTGAAAAGTAGAAAAGATGGCTTAGTTGATCAACGATAAGTACCTGTATGAATACATGGCTCTTGTCTATGATTCTTTGATCAAGACGTTTGAGTAAATGTATACCATAAGTACAGAAAGTAGGGAGACGGGGAAAAAGAAGATATTTATGCATAAAGTTTATACCAGTAGGTTATTGCAATAACAGTCCGTTTTAGATCATACAATACTATAAGTATCTCTTTTGTATCTCAATTTTAATATCGCTGGACTAAATATATGATCCACAGAAGTCATACATCTATAGATACAAACATATCTATACCCAGTACTTGGGTATCAATGTTTCTATATTTTATGCATTCAGAGATTTTTCAAAAAAAAAATTTCAGACTGAAAATGAGTAAAACATCCCAATTACAAAAAGGCCTATAACGTATATTACTGAAAATTGTCGGTTATTTTTCGTTCAAAGACACGCAAGTGTTTACACAGTACTACTTATTTCCCTCTCTTACCAGCAGTATACTTACTTTGACAGTGAGGCTTATATTATTCCATCCATTTGTTGATACATTAACTGATCCTTCTTTAATAACTTTTGTACGAGCTGTAATCAAAAATTATTAAAATCTAAATGCGAGTATAACAATACACTTAAATTAATTAAAAAACAACAACAGAAAAAGAGAGGGTAAAATTTAAATAATTTCGGAATAAAAAGGGCATTTAAATCAAATACAGAACAACATTTTGGAAATATAAATACATGACCACTTACACAAGTCATTAGCAAGAACAAATTTCTGATGATCAGGAAGTATAAAGAGAAAAATCCCCTTGGCTTCCCAAGCATTGCATCCCCCTTGATCCACCCTGACAGCAACAAATGTCCCTGAACTTCCACTGACCTTGGGGATTTGTGTCTCGACAGTCACAGAAATATCAGTCCTACAAAAAGACAGGTACTCATGTCAAAGAATGGGTAATTAAAAAAATACAAATTAAGGCCATATTTTATATCTTTCTTAATAGACATGCACAATAGAATATTTCATTTACGTATAGATTAAGATCATGTTACATATTTATCTCAGAGATTTTCTTTTTCAAAAAGTAATATAATTGTAATTGGTGCAAAAATATATAGTAAGGATAATTTTATATGCATTAGCAAAATAGTTTTTGAAATGTTTTTAATATTGTTAGCTGAAGAAGTTCAACAAATACTCATAACTTATATCAAAACAATATTGATTTCAGCTTTCAATAGTTTTACTGTGGAACTCAACTTATAACAGATTCTCAACTTGTTGCTTCTTTCGAAATAAAAATGTCATCCTTGATATTGTTTCCTTTAATTTTATCTCTCATTATGGCTTCTTCCTTATCTCTTTATAGCCAAACGTACTAAAATGTACTCAACTCGAGAAAATTGTGTACAGTGATTCGGTTCAAGATATCTCACTACACCTAGATTTATACTTTTTAAGACACTACGTCACAATATTGCGATTTACACGTTTTGTCAAACTGTTCATATCTTTCGGTAGGGGGTGTATAACGTCGTAGCTCAGTGGTTATATTGTTGGGCTTCGTGATCATGAGTTCATGAGTTCGTATCCGCCTTTAGCCTTTGTTCATGTTTACTGAATTAAATTTTATAAAATGTAATTGTTGTGCCTATTGGATTGAAATACTTGTTATCCATTATGATATCTCTCTTAATCAAGTGATTTTCAGCTGATATTAGAACATATTTCAAGGTGTAGTGAGCCACCTTAAGAGGAAACTATAATTTACAACAGTGCTAAAGACAACATATAGCAAACAGAGCTCATTTAAGTTGTTGTAAGCAGAAAGACTTCAAACACACAATAATGATCAAGGTCTGAAACTAACAAAACCTTTAATGATCCTAAAAGCAAAAACAAATCCCTTGCATAACAGAATGTCTTTGTTAGAATAAGAAATGAAAGGTATGTCCCGTGTTTTGCATGTATCATTATATCAACAGAACACTGCACTGTCCTTTGTGCATAATAGTGAGATAATGTTTGTGCATGTATGTTTCAGCAGTGAACTGTGATCATTGTTGGAGGAGAGACTCGTATGAATAAGATAGAGCAGCTGCTACATACCAAGAAAAGTTTCCTATGAGATCAATTGGGAAGACTAGATTCAATATACACCAGTATATAGGTGGGTAGGTAACGACTTGGGTCAGCACCATTCCATGACTAAGATCCTCAGATTTTCTGGTTTCAAACACACCTACTTGTTGAGCAAAGAGTGAAGGCTCAACATTTTCTGGGTACCCTGTGTGTACAGAAAGACATGACTCAAATGATTTCCTTGAAATGACGATGCAAGAATAGACAGAATGACATCTGAATTATCGTAAGTAGTGAAGTACAGTTTTAAGGAGAAGAGTGCAAGGTGTGTGCACTAGTACAGCAATTCACAGAGCATTGTCTAAAAAGATCTTTTCATGTACCTGAAAACAAAGAACAAAATAAAGATCATAGCCTATTTTCCTTTTTAATATTGATAGATTTTATCCATAGAGAAAAGAAGAAAGTCTTTAAAGTCAGTGGTAAGGAAACTGAAAGACAGACTATTTGATATGGTCATGGTAAGTCACAAGAATATAAAATCAAAGAGCAGAAAAAAAAGTTAGCAAATGATGCACTGACAGATTTGTATTTTTCACAACTTAACCAAAATTTACCCAACATAGTAAAATTGCATTCAAAATCTACAATTTTTGTTAAATCTAATTCATAGCATTTTTCTATTGCTTGGATGATCATGAAAGTAATATTAGGTTTAAACAAGCCAACAAAGTGTATACCAGTAAGTACGCCTTTGTTTATCGTTACCTCTTATTGGCATATTGAGATAGTTGAGGTTTTTTTTTAATGATAATATGCCAATGTATTTGCGAGTATTTGATAAACTCCTTCAAATAAAGTTACCATGACAATGATCATTTACCAGTTATGATCGCCTATAATATTCACAGACTTATTTGCTTTCTCTGCTTGACACCAAGAAACAGGAATATTCAAAACAGTCTGCGTTAAAATCTGTTTTCTGGAGGGGTCTGACGATTTCATGATTTCATATGTACCTGTCTGTTGTGCAAAGTTGTTTGGTTCAGACAAATAAGGATATCCTGTTCAGAAAAGTTATTGAATCATGATGTTAGAACAGATATCAGCATCCTTGAAATTTGGTATATATCTATTCATGCAAAAGATAGTTGTTACCTGAATTTAAAGTGTAGACAAGTTGATAATTAATATGCATCTATTGCAATTCCAATTAATTCCATGAAATGAAATTAACAGTGCGAACCATCAAAGTTTTCACTATATGGCAGTGGGAATAACTTTACATCTGGAGAGTTTGGGTATTGTCCTTTTTGTCCTGTAGACAACGTTGTTATGGTGATCACTTAATCTGCTTTAACAAGGATATTGATCTGTCCATTGTTTACCTAGATTTTTATTGATAACATTCCAGAGATTTTGTATCAACAGAGTCTCAAGATAACAAAAACAAAAATTTATCATTTTTGCAAGAAACTACAAAGCCTTAACAAGGGGTTTAACACAGAATAAAGTTCTGGTTATTCAGTAAGCTAAAAACTAAGTGTGACTGAAATGTTACTGAAGGTGATTGGTTAAAACAACTCCTCCATTCAGTAACCTGTTCAGTCCTTTTAGTTTGTATTCTATTGACTGAATGGCAGAGATATCCTGTAAAGATTTTATTCCTCATGTTCAATCACTCTAGGATGAAAAACTATTTTTTATATTTTAATCTTTCATCTGAAAATGTTTGAAATACATGCAATTTTGACACACCAGTTAAACATAATTAAGCAAACACTACATCTCTTTACGACAGTTTTGTAAAGAAATGATTAGGTTTCCCATCAGTATTTTGGACCCTTAATGAATAAATTAAATATACCTTGACTTGTCCAAAAGATCTGAAGAAGTCAGACTGGGAAGTATTCTGTTCAAAATGGAGGCTACTCTTCCACACATATACGCTTGAAATACTTGCCTGCAATAATTATTTTGATCACATACAGAATAATTGCAGTATTGTTCTTTATAGCATATATGAATGATTACAAATTAGGCCAATGAAGACGTTTTAAGGACATATGCGACTTTCTTCAGTTTTATGTAACTTTCTTTAATAAATTATTTATTTTTTATTTTGCATTCAAACCTGATAATGCCAAAAATTCAGGGTGCATTACAAGGCTATTTTTGGAGTTAGAATATTTTGAATTGTTCTTTCAATAGCATGCAAAATGCAATTATATACTTATTAATAAAGTCATAGTATATATTTTCAATTTGAAATAGTGTATAACCAAAGAGAAAAATGAAAATTTAATTTTTGAATTACGTAGGGAAAATCTTAAATAGATCTAGTATGATAGATTTGATCACACCCTGGCCTAAATTATCACCTCAAAATATTCAAAGAATGATTCCTTATTCCTTATATTTATATAATTTTATGCCATTGTACGATTACATATCTTAATATAAATAAGCAAACCCCGCTGGTGCCCTAATTATACTTCTTTTGAAGTTATGGGATTTATAGTACGAAAATCGATACGTAGTCTTATCACAGGCAAAGACAATGGAAAATGTAAATATGTTTACTTACAAAGCTGCCTTTAAGTTGTATAGTGACATTCTGTGGTTTGACAGAATATGATGGGAGTGGAGGGCGAATACAAATAGAATGGACATGACTCTGAAAGAACATTTTATAACAGAAATATGTACACGAGCCATACTTTTGCTTCGTTAAAAATATAATTTGTTTTTCTCAAATAATTTCAAAATTTAAGAAGTTGAAAATCCCATTGATAGCAATACATTATTTTTATTAGCTGTGTGTTTAAAGTAACTGTGGCATGCATAAATTTGAAGTAATATGATGCTAATTAGTATAACAAATTAGTATAACAATTGAATAGAATTCTAAATCCTTTATTTTGTCTTAAAGATTAATGAAGTTGGACAGTAAAAGAACTCAGAGTTTGTTGTTATAATTTTGAATTCTTACAATTGTTTCTATAATAATAGTGAGATCCTTGTTGTTGGGGCTGGTTAGAGACACCATGCTTCCCCCCTGGTGTAACTTACTGACTCCGTGATCATGGGACAGGTACTTCCATCCAGGTTTGTTGAACTGTGAGGTATGGGCTGACAAACATGTATCAGAAGGTGAATTTGAGGCACAAAAAGCACATAAATTCAAGTGCATTATATCTTTCATTTTACATTTTTATATAATTTCTACAACAATTCAACAATTAGAAATTACACAAACCTGGATCACAAAGTACACTTAGAATGTCATGAAAAAATAGTATTCTCTATTAACCTTGGGTGAATTTTAAATCTAGAATACTTTAACATTTGTGACAATTGTAATAGGCTACAATCCAGATAAATGATGTCATGAGGTAAAAATATACATGTACTTCTGATGATGTGTTATACATTATTCTCAAAATAAACATCGAGCCTTCCTTCACGACTTAGAAATATAACTGATGAAGTAAGATCCTATATTTATTTTCGATCTAAATTGATATAGCACATTTAAAATTTGTCTCTCTTGTATTCAGCGTTATGTTTTGGTCTTAGCACTTGTATACACCTGTGATCCAGATAGGACTCTCAACGACAAAGTGTCCACTCCATGGAGACTCTGCAGTCATCAGTCCATTCCGAGGAAACAAAGGAAATTCGTAATAACTGGCAATTAGATTCCATGAGATGGTGCTACAATGTGTGGAATACAGTATAAGGCTGAAATCTGTATGCATTGGATAGACTTGTTACAGTAAATAATGTTTTATGTTGCTTCTTTGGCATATTGTGTGTCGAGTCTCTCTAAAAACTTTTTTTGATTGAAACAAAGATCACCTACAATGATGCAAACTTGATGGGAAACCATAAATAACTGTATAATATGTTGATTTTTTAACAAGGTGGAAAACATTTAAACTGTAGAAAATCATGTACATATTTTTTCCGATAAGCTTTAATATAAACGAGCAGTTCAGTATTGAATTTATATGGGAATAAAAGGTGTACAATTCCAACCATTCAATTTTTAAAAAATTTGGTATGCTAAATTCTAAATGTTGATTATTATATTGTTTTTTGTTGTTTTTTTTTTGGGGGGGGGGGGGTGACTGTAATAGCTATTGGATGTTAAACGAAATTCTTAAATGGACACATTCAGTCGGTGAGAACAATTATCATTATCTGTTTGCAAAACTGCCAGATAAAACTCGTGTTAAAGTGCCAAAGGATGTTATAGTCAACACTACATCTATTTGTTGTACACATGAGGGAAGTTCCGATAGAACAAAAAAAATAAACAAAAAAAAAAAACCCAAAACAAAACATTTCAATTTCTCTGAGCAGGAAAACAGTTGGAAAATTAAAGAGACATGACAAATTAAAACGTTAACATACCAAATACAAAGTTATATATCAAAAGAATCTAAATTAACTAGTTTTGTTTTGTGATAATAACTGCAAATGCAATAAGGATGGAAACATTTAGCAAAGGGATTTTATACTGACATAGTCTTGTCATAACATATATGCTTCCCTCAAAAAATGGTGAAGAGTAACCTCCATTGAGGACTACTAAGTGAAAGTTGACAACAAAGGTTGTGGCAATAGAACTAGGAGTGTACACAGATAGCTCCTTTACAGCACAGTTCCCGTCTACGGACGTGTCCATTAGGGTTGAACTGATGATTTTAAAGTACAACGGGGTAATATACATGAAATTTCAGTCAGACAGGTTAATTGACAAACAGTCAAAACAAAAGTAAACATACAAACAGACAGAAAAAACATATTTTTTTATGTCATAATATTGTTTGTTCATAAGGCGCAAATGGTGTTTTCTAGATCTGAGACACTTGGATACAACATCAAACTAAATATCAAGAATCTTGAGTTTTGGGAGACTAATCTGGTAAGTTCTCTATATTTTCTTTAATGACTAGTTGTAAGAAAGTAATCTTTTGAACTTCTAAGTATCTCTTTACATGTATCTCTTATTATATTGTAGAACTTTTACAACATGTCAAAAAAGCTACAGGGAACCCTCTCCAGTTTCTGTCAGGGTACAAAAAACGTTTCTCACAAATATGACATCAGATGTGCTCACAGAGCGTAAGTACGATATAGATACACGCAATATTTTGGAAAGGCGTTATAGCATGTTTTATTGAAGAAAAACATCTCTTTTATTATTAGCAGAATATTACAAGCGTCTCGGGTGTACAATGTTTGTATACTTATGCCTTATCATTGGTAATTTAATGTACTATTGAAACTGTTCAAGGTGCCTGCAGACTATGGTGGAATGGCATATATCGGTGGAGCCTGCACTGACTATGCATGTTTTGTCGACGCTGAACGGTCTTTAACCGGCTACAAGGCCCTTACACATGAAATTGGACATAAGTAAGAACTATTTTATCCCTTTATGATAATACACCTTCAAACTGCGACTTTTACTTTGTGCAGACGATGTTTTTGGAATTTTTTAAATTAATTTTTGTATTAGCTTGGGAATGAACCATGACGCGGGCAGGTGTTACGGAACTGACGTAGGTATCATGGGAGGATACGGCGCAGGATGGAGTTCATGTAGCGTCAACGATCTTCATAACTTTCTTCAGTGGGTATTTCTAGAAATAGATAGAAAGTAAATATAAACAGAGCTATAATACAACAAAACGAGCGTATCCTATGATATTGTGTGTACAAACAATTATATCATTGTTATTTCAATTCATGTAACGTAACGAACCTAACCCTTCATCTGACATTTATAAAACATATCCTTTACGGTAACCTTACATTTATAATGTCATTTTTTTAAACGCCAACTGCAGCTCTCATATTCCTTACGAAGAATTTAACACACTGCTGGAATACAGGGGTTCATAAAAAAGTCTCTGATTGATCATTTTTTGATCGCGATTGATAGTGTGATTGATTAATTGATTAAACATGTATGCAATATGGACGTTTCCGTTTACCATGTTGTCTGAAAGTCACTTTGCGCCTGCATCATCGTGTAATGCATGCCATTTTGAACTCAAACCTCAATTCGATAACTGATAAAATAAAAATATTTTATGTGTATACATAAAATTATGTATTTATTAAATGAGGAAAATCATTTTTCTTTGATACAGACTTGAGAAAGCACAATGTGTGTTCAGAGAAGCTGAAGCTTTAGCTGAGCTGAGCTCATCTTTGATTGGTAAATAACTAATTTATCTATTCTTATTTAGTATATCATAAAGCATCATGGTCCTAAAGTCAAATGACTGATACTGACATTTTCCAATGTATATGTCTGTGATAATTTTGTTATGTACCTGTCAGTCCAATATTTGACAAAGACGTCCTGTTGGGGCGCATTCGGGGTTTGCATAAACAATAATCTAATATTAAATCGTACAATTACTGAAAGTTTTATTCATAATTTACATTTTTCAGTGCCTTTGTCTGTGATAACACTACAAATAGATTTTGTATTCACAGTCCAGTATATTCAAATGACGAATCGTTAGCACGCAACAGGGTTTGCAAAATTAAAAGACATCACATTAATATGTCAATATTCTTATGTTTAATCGTACAGTTGCTAAAAATTATATTAATATAAGTAATAAGGGATCATTCTTTGACTATTATGAGGTGATAATTTCGGTGGAGGGGGAAAGGGGCATGGTCAAATCTATCATAAAGTCCTTCCGGCTTTATTGGTTTGATCACGCTCTGACTGAAATTATCACCTCATAATACTCATAGAATGATTCCCTACTGTTTAATTAATACCAGAATAATCATTTTTATTTTTTTAGCTACATTTTGTATTATTACGAATATGATTTTATTTATCCTTTTCTAAAGAAACCTACAACCACATTTAAAACTTGATATGAAAATAATTAACTTTTTGTAAAAATATTCTTAAATTAGGTCAGGAATACAGTCCAGATGATATCTGTGAGAATAGATACGGTCCAAACTTCTTTTTAAGAAAGTTTGAGTATAACTCGGTAAGTCTTAACAAACTCTTCATCCTTAACGCAGTTAAGAGGACTTAACGGTCGTTGGCAATATCACACTATACAATTCGTTTTAAAAAGGCTTAAAATTGTTTACAGATTTAGGGAAAAACACTAATCTTAAAGCAAAAAAAAAGGAAGATTTTTCACAAGGTAGATCTGATGATTAATTCATTGACCATCCGTCCTTACTAATAATTGAAGATTGATTAATTAAGAAACATATAGAATATATAACATAGAATTTTTATACGCCCATTTTTGGTAGCACTGCGAGGCTTACAGTTGTGTGAATCTTACGGAGGGATCCCTATACGGCCGGATGTTTAACCATGGATGGCAGGACATACCCGGCTCCTACTGTGGCGAAGGAAAAGTGCGTTGAGTCAGAGCATTCACTTGTAAAAATGATAGCTTGATTTAATTTATGTTTTCGTCTAAAAGATGAAAAAACTATTTTTTAGGACGGAGATGATCTCACTTACTCTTCTTTTCATTTGATTTTTAAAGAAAAAATGTTGAACATCCTTTCATATCTCGTGAGATTGTTTAGTTTTCTTGTTTAGAATTATGTATTGGTTAAACATCGGTGGTTTTACATAGATTTGCTTTAAACTAACTTGTACCACGTTTGCGGATGCCAGACAAACCCCTAAAATCATCAGACCAGGAGGGTGGGGTCTTTGGGGAGCGTGGCAGTCCTGCTCCAGAACATGTGGGGTGGGGGTAACATACAGACGCCGAAGATGCAACAATCCAAGGTGATTTTTTTATTCATTTTGATGCACGTTTATTATCAAATATTTGCTGAATAGTATTAAAACATATAAAAAGCTCAGACTAGCTTTTGATCAACTGTTTATTAAATTCAGTGAAGCGTATCATTGGACTTTGATATATATGAACTGTAAAGAAGATTTTTACCTACATGAAGTTTCAAGTTTAATTTAACTCCATAGTCTAAAAACATGGTTTATACCAATGTAAATGAATCATTATCTAACATTGACAGCCCAATAAACCACCCAGGCTGTGAAGGAGGGGATAGCAATGCAAATGAAGCCAAGATTTGTAAATCTGAGGTTAGTGTAACATTTCCAGCTGCCACTATAATGCATAGAGAAACCAGTAAAGAAAACCAAAGAGACACCATTTACTAATACTATAATAATTTGAATTATTTTCTGTTCTAGCCATGTTCAGATGATAGTCCAAAACAGGCAGATCTGATTAAGCAGAGAGCTTCAGAAACGTGTCTTACAATGCTTGAAAATAAAGTGTTGAATTCGTCAGAGTATAATTCAACGGGGGATAGATACAGTCATTCTGGTGAGAAATAGCCACGCATGCTTAAATTTATGCTTTATTAGTATTTACTCGTCATTCCTTTTTGTAATATAAATATGTCGTATAAACCTTAATTTTTTCCATGTTTTTTGAACGGTATAAAATAACTCAGAATGGATATACTGAGTACTCTGTCCCGAGTTTTTGCTTCCACCACTTTTGCTTGATATTTCAATAATAGTAAATACCTTTGTGCTCAAACTACGTTCATCCACTAATATGAAAAATATCCATATTATCTGTTTTAAAACGCCCCCTCTACCGCTTCAGGTTTCAATACACATCCTAAAATTGAAAGTCTACGGAAATTTTACTTTGCATCAGCCATTAATAAGCCCGGATGATAACGTTAAAAAATCGCGCTTTGTATTCCAAGTGTATTCCGAATGGAGAAAAGATGTAAACGTTTCCCATTACAAATCTCCGTAAGAAAATTGTTTTCGTTCCTGTGAAATTTTATGAGTGAACAGGGATAATTGTTCAATGAAGATATCTTGGATATATTCCCTTTCATCGATTTCAAATTTCTTTCTTTCACAGGTATGTGTATTTTTATTAAAAATCATCAAAAATTGATGGAAGCAATAACTCGGGACAGACTGTAGTTGATTCATTAAAATTATGTTGTAAGAACCCATTTCATCCTTTTTACTAGGAAATTATGTGTGTGAAGTTAGATGTAAAGAAGTGGGTGATTTCAAATCGCCATATTTCACAAGATTCGGCTTAATGCCGCATGGTACCCCATGCGATGCCAAAGTAATTAAGTACATGGATTTCATGAGCTCACCTTGGCCAAGAAAGAAGGGCCTCACTCCTATTTGTTTGGAGGGATATTGCAGGGCAAGTAAAAAAAATCTTGTCTCTAGGTTTTCTACTGATATCTACTATTTATGAAATTATTTTGATATTTTTTTAGTAATTGGGATCTGACCACTCGTGCATTTTTTTTATGCTAAAAGGCATCAGCAATATTGAATTCAAGACTAACTATTTCTGGGTTCGAACTCATACTTTATTTGGATTTTACAAATAAAAAGATTATTTAATTTTCCGTAATAAAAAGGCTCGAAGTTGCTTTCGATGAATCTTCTCAGGGCAGAATTAAACAGGAATAAAATCCAGGAGAGACGTTTGTCCTGAGATGATAAACTTATAGAATTTAGAAAGCAAAAAAAAGGCTATATATTACCTAGCACTGCAAGCACATACAAATGTACTTAAAATTCACTTTCTGTTTCACTGTTTTTAGATTTTCTTTTAATGCTTGCATGTTTATGTTATATCTTTATGTTTAGATCTTTGGGTGCGACGATGCTTTCCTTGGAGGGACAGAAGAGTTTGATGAATGTGGTGTTTGTGGTGGGGATGGGTCCACATGTGACGTCATACAGGGAACATTCACGGGTATACCTGGAGAAGGTAACTTGTTTCGCGACATTTAACTTTACCTTTGTAGTACAATTACATGTAAATATGCCGGTATTGCCGCCTTAATATAAAACAACAATACTGCAGCCCTAACGGAAGTGTTACTATGTTTTAATACGTATCCACTCCGTATCTAATGGGATACAAATTCATTCTATATTGTAACATTGAAACTTTTAACCAATGCCAGATAGAATGCTTTAATGTCTTTTTAATGGGTTTTTATAACTATAATAAAATTATTGTCATCCTGTACACAATTTCCAAAAAGGGTTACTAATATTTCAATGTAGATAAAAACAATTTTTTGCAGGTAATAGAACTCTAATGATTGAGATACCGAAAGGAGCATATAATATTCAAATTTGGTTTAACTACTGGATAATGGGAAATAACTTCATAGGTAAGTAAAGATGCATTCACTGTCAAAAATCATCGTTATTATACAAAAATGTCTATTAATCTGATAGTTTTCCCTGCTATTAACCTATTGATTTTGATAAAAGAAAACGCTTGATAGGATACTTTCTCTTTTGGCAAAAAAATTTAAAATATCATTCATACGAAATAAAGGCATAGCTGTGTTCTCAATTATGATCTTTATCGATGTAACATATAAGCCAACCCAATGCATTTATGTGGAAGTTTGGAAGATGCTCATTACTTTTACATTTCGTTTGTAAAAAATATTCATTATGAATTAAGACAACCATTTCTGTATGACCTTTTATCGTTGAACTTTTTGAATATAATTGATGTACTTTGAGGTAACAAAACTTTATCTCATGATGATATATGAAATATATGATATATGAAAATATAAAAATATCTAAAGAAGTGCATACACTTATAAAAAAGTGTGGAAGATTTATCTAAGTTTTTAAATCATTTGCATAACTTTCTTACCCATACTAATTTTAATTCTAGATTTGCACAGTATTACATCATTCACAACTAATGATTTTTTTGTGTTTCACTAAGTGTTCTTTAACTGTTATAAATGTTAACTGGCATTGTATGGAATTGTAATTGTAATATATCATGTACAAGGAGAGAACTCTCTAAGTTTCTGGAAAGTGTGTCCAATCCTTTTGGCATCATTAGTCAATAAAATATGTTCAACTCAGATACTATGTCAAGCTAACATCCAGGCATTGTCAATTTATAGTCGCGATTAAATTCCTTATCATTTTAACTCTCATTTTCTCTCTTTATGTCTCTCTCTCACTCGTTCCCTTAAATTTTATCTTTCTCTTTTACTCTTTATTTCGATGTATTCCCCGTTTCTCTCTCTCTCTCTCTCTCTCTCTCTCTCTCTCTCTCTCTCTCTCTCTCTCTCTCTTACAGTTTGACTTTTTCATTACACAAGAGATGTACGATAAAGATGACGTCCCCGTTATCGTCAGCCATGTTGGAAGCAGCTGGGTGTGGAACACGGATGAGAGTAAAAATCCGGTCAATTTTGCGAACACCTACTGGCATTATAAATATATTGAGTACTTGTATACAACGAGACCTATCTCCGAGCCTGCTATCATCAAGGTAGGATTACACATAAAGAAACTTACTTACTTTAATCCACATTCAAAAATTGATTAAAATTTTCAAAAATTAACATTTAATAACCATGTGAGAAAAAACTTTGAAATGGTAATTTTTACAGACTTGTTCTATTCATCTATTAGTGATTATAAAGAGAAGTATTGAGGCAATATGCATGGTTATTAAACTAGGTCATAGACATTACGTATTATTTAATAAGATTACCTCGATTCAGCAACGTTGGTAAGCTCTGAAACAAGTTTTAAAGGAATGATAGGAAATAATGATATATAGATAGCTAGAAGCAGGCAACATGATCAGTTTGATGTAAAATAATTAAAAAAGTACAGTATTTTTACAAAATATAGATTATTTTAAATCTGTACACCATAATTTCATCATTATAAACCGTCAACAAATTTAATTTTGAAATAAATTTGGGGAAAGCCGTTCGTAAACTCCTTGTCTAGTTTTATATTTTTAAGGTAATTATTAAATGTTAATGTATCTTCTCCTTCTTCTTCTTCTTCTTTAGAATACTGAGTAGGGTCTTCAAGGAGCATTAATACGTATGCAAAGAAAAAGTTGTAATAAAATAATCTAATGCGACTGAAAAAACATTGAATGCCACCATAGCTTGCTATTGAGGTCGCATTATAACGTAACCTTGTTTATAAATCAAGCTACTATTATGCAACATCAATAGATCGAGTTCAGTTCATGGAGCATCTTCTTATGATCGAGGTCAGTTCATCGAGGTCAACTGCATTACTGAATGAATTTCGATCGAAATTCTTACGCGTGAGACAAAATGTGCATTCGTGAATAAACAGGTCGAACTGTATTTAATGTATGTTTGCATCTCTTAAGGTAAATGAATGAAGGAAAAAACCTGAATGAAATATTATATAAAAACTAAACCAAAGCTTCAAGTTTTTAAATAAGAACTACTTATGCAAGCGGAATGTGTGCGCACGTGGACGCATTTGCCGGATGCCTCATATGGACACAACAGTGATCGGCCGAAGCAGGTTACAAAAAGTCTTCAAAGCAATATTTTTCTACCAAATGAAAATGGTCCGTAATTGCAATTGGTTTTCTTTTTTATTGATTTCAGCTTTATCAAAAGAACGCTTTGGAAAACAAAGGCATTCATTACGCTTATTCTTTACCCAAAACTGGTGAGTTTTAATAAACAGCTGATTCAATATGATTATGTTATATTCTTAGTTTTAATCAATGGGAATAAAATATTATATAAAATACGTTATCTTATATTGTCTAAAATGCATGTTTGATAATATAATCCATCAATTTGTGGAACAGATTTCCTTTGCAAATCGTGTATAAAAGTGTTAAAAAGACAATTTATTGCTATTAACCTTCATTAATATTAACGGTACAGAATGATAACAACATATTTAGTAAATAAGGGTTTAAGTTTTTTAGAGTGACAAAGGTCATTGTCTATGTATTTTTAAATACAACTAATTCTACAAGATTTATTTTAACATTTATTTAAGGTGAATGTAAGAATAACGGGACATACAACTTTAAACTGCGTACTTGTGACTGTCCTACTAGATTTTACAGTATTAAAATATATGGGATATTTTGTTTATTTTACAGTTGTGTTAACAAAAATAGAACGAGAGGATATATGCAAGAATAATGCCATGCATGTTGTACATTGATGCAAATTTTACGTTATATAAATAATTTTATCACATGTTTAGCTCAGTATGCGGTGGATATCACTCATGTGATTAATTGATGATATTACTCTGTGTTTTCTTACGTCATGTGACCTCATGGTTATGGTTCTTGATTGACGTAAAATAAAAGTACAAAAATTATTTAGTTGAAAAGTGTGGAGTTGTACTTGTGAAGCATTTATTGCCGTTTTATTCATGAAATGAAAAAAAATAGTTTTGAAAATAAAATGTTAAAGTATCTTTGTTAAATCGTTAAGGAAAATTTGCGTAAAGTTGTTGACGTCTTGCAGTAAATATGCTGTGGGGCTCACAATTTAATAATTTTTACAGAAAAAAAATAAGATTTCACAAGAGACGTAGTAAACATGTGGTAATAAAATCTCTTATGATCTGCAAAGGTTAATGATTTATATCAAACTCGTATTGTGTTTACTATCCCCTCACCAAGCCTCGGGAATAGAAATAACACAATTTGCTAGACAGAAATCATATACCCACCCAAATCATGAAAGATCCTATATAAAGTATTCAACTTTCAAAATAAACATTCAATTTCAATCCAAATTTTATTCGGTATCAGAAAATTGATGTGAGAAGATCTGTTTAAGAAATGTGTCATTTGCATCTTAAAAATGTTAAAACCCAAAAAGTTCACTTCAACGTAACTATTCATAAAATATTAGCATACCGTTAGATGATAGGATAAACGTTGTAGGCTTCGGGATCATAAAGAAATTTCAGACTTTAGTCAAAATTTGAACCAGTCATAAAATAATGGTTTATCATAAAATGACAATGGAAATTTATAATTGAAAACATTATATCAAGACACTTTTAATAGCATTTCAATTTTGTCAGTATTTTTAATCAAGAGATATAATTTTTCACTTAAGTCTAAGTTTGCTTCATAAATCTGGGACCTGGTTTTGGAGAACTTACATATTGATTTCCTCTTAAAGATAAGCTTTGTTTAAATATTAAAAAATCATCAAACTTGAAGGCAAAATGTAATGAATTCTTTGTTACTTAATTAGAGGTTTAAAAATACAAACATCTATGTCTAGATTTAAAGGAATTCAATGAATAATGAAGGGATATTAAACAATGAGAATTATTTTACACTAGTTAAATATGTATTTCTAGATAACAATGAAATTGAAATAAACTAAATTCACATGACTGACTACATATAAGAGGCCGGTCATTTGGAAGTTGATTTTTAAAACAAAGTAATTTCCTCTAGATGAATTATTTGTTTTTTAGATTCGTCAAACTATCTGCGGTTTATTTCACATTTTGATAAAAAGAAAGTTTCTGCATGTATGAACCAAAAGAGTTTTACGGATTTTAAGTTCCTGTTTAGAATATCTTAATAAAACATACTTTGCCAAAAGACTTCAGTGCAAATTCAAGGTGTGATTAATTAGACCATACTCAAAATGATGGTGGAGTAATTTTATTTGATAACACCCACAAAATGATACCATAATTAAGAATATAGGGCCATTCATTTATCAAGTACAAAATGTGGATGTTATATTGAATACCTTAATTTGATGCCCATCCAACTTCTTAAAGTAAATATAATGACACCTGATATTTCTGTTGTATTAACAGGAGCTGACTGTGACAGTCGTTGTAATATTTACTGCTTCAATGGCGCGGCATTGGACGAGTCCACTTGCAAGTGCCAGTGTAAGGAACACCAGACGGGAAGTTATTGTAAGTGTGAAACAGGATATACCGGGAAAGACTGCACGGAGAAAAAAAGTGAATAATTACCATTGTCTGAATAAAATTTGAATGTAGACTTTTGCTCTTCTTTTTGTCTTCAATTGCCTATGAAAGTTAACTTGATTCTTGTGAAGTAGCTTGTGTGTTGGAGCAGAACCATCCAAATAAAAAGAAACCGTATAACACGAATAACAAATCCATGATGGAATAAAGAGGAGAATCATAAAGTCAATCATTTACAAATTGTTCTGCTTGAGTCTTTATGAATTATTTTTACACGAAATGTAAGCAAGCGCAGTTCAATATAGTGTTCCGATTGGCCACTTCGACCTTCGCTCATGGCTTATTAACAAAACAATCTTGACTTTTTGGAATAAAGTTACCAAGTCCCCCCCCCCCCCAAATCATTATTTGATGATAATCGGCACACACTACCAATTTTCCGTTCCGTGTACATGATGATATTAAGATACACAATGCAAATGAATAAAAAATTAGAGTATATTAACAAAAGTGTAAACTAATGACACATATAGCGTGGAATACAGGTGTTCCAAACTCTTTCTTACCTCGACGAAAAAAAAATGATCAGAAATAGAACAGTTAAGTCATTCTGAAAAATTGGTGTTTAACCTATGATGCGATGTAGACCTTAAAACACTTCCAGTGACACGAAAGAATAGCTCTATACTCATGTACCAAAAATATTGAGAGGCGTATAATGCAATGCATTTTTGCGCTGTTAATGATTCAAGTAATTTATTCAAAGCTATTTGTCTTTTCATCTATAATTTTTCTGCCGACGTTAACATAAAATGAGCATTGATGAAGTCAGTTGACACATTTACATATATAGATAATGTTTCCAAGTAGTATTGAAATTGGCAAAACATTGTTACTGATTATAGCTATGAAGCGGTTTCTATACATTGTAGTCCTTCGTCATGAAATAGCTTGACCTTTTTCAGGAAATAGAGAAAATCTAGAGATCAGCATGCTGGAATGCGGACTGCATATACTAAACGAACAGGGTGTCGAAGACGAAAGTTCGAAGAAAATATTTAAATCCACGGAACTGTTAACAGTGTCAACTCTTTGAGTATACGAGTAGGTGCAAAAATGCAAGCATTATTTAAAACAAAAGAGGGCCAATGGACCAAAACATTCACCTGAATATAGATTCCTAGGTAGTTTTTGTATTATTTTCTATATTTTGCAAAAAAAAATGTATTTAAACTGATGATATAAAAAGGTATTATTTGGGAAATGGTCTTACATTTGCGGGTAACAAGTGTGCATCACATAGAAAGAAGAGTACAATCATTCTAGTACCACATTTCGATGGATATAAACCGCAAATGACGCTGTCGATATCGGGTTGAACATCGACATACCTCCCCGCAACAATCAATGATATTTGTCATTCACGTTCCGTGTAAATGTTCTGATTACAATTATAAATAATTCATCATAAATTAGATGCACTTGAAAACTTGTAATTTTATTTTTGTAGTGTAACCTTCCTGACTACCGGACAGTCATTAGGTATTGATTTTCCTCATTTTTTTATCCTTTCAGTTTTGATGTGTTAAAAGTCATTTTTTTTTATTTCAATAAAACAGAGTGTACTGATGATTACACCTCATTAGCTATTGATGTTTTTGTCCAATTATAGATAAAAAATACATGTAGTACAAAAAGCGATCCATGGGAAATCAATTTTATTTTTATCAATTATAGTTCATTGGAAAAGAACATTGTTGTTAGAAATTATATGTTAGATTAGAGAATCTCAATTCACAGTTGCATTATCAATTCTTTTTTAAACTAAAAAAATTAAAGCATTTTAATTCTTAATCTCTATTATTAATATCAAAATATCAAATTATCAATTATTATACAGGTTTTGCAATAAATATTAACATGCATCTGAAAAACACAGAAATAATACCTATCTGCAACGTAAAGGATGTCTTAATGTTTTAATTACCACTTTTTTGAGCAAAAAAGGTAATATTTTGCAAGGAGAGAATGTAATTTACATTTTATTTTGATATACTTTTCTTTTTGTAAATCATCTTAATAACATGTGTCTGAGTTTTAAATGTATTTATTGAAACTCTTGAATGTTGCCCTCTTGTATTCTTAATTGATTATCGGAATATGCCTAGTTTTTGCAAAACTCCATTTAGCATTTTTATCCACAAGAGCCGAATGCTCAGATAAACTTTTCTGATTAAAATTTGGTCGTAGTTTTTTGTTGTTTTAAATTTGGAATTTACCGGAAGGTAGTAAATATAAAATTTAATTCTATAGTATTTATTGCGCTTGGGTAAATTCAAAATTTACAACAAGACAGTTGTCTGTCTATAATTTTGTCTTCATAAATTTTTCAGATTTTTAAAAATCTTTTCCGCCAAAATTACTAGGTCAAGTTCAACCAATCTTGGCTCTTATGCAAAGAATCCTCGCCTCTTTTTAACTTGAAGATAAGGTAGAATAACTGAAATATTGTTAATATGATTTTCTCAAAACCTATTAGGCCATAAAAGCTGAAACTTGTGAACGTGTGTGGAATCTTCTTCAGTTAGTGTAAATTCAAGCTTTTACAAAACATGGACGATTAGAAAAAGAATCTCTTGTGATGCACATCTTCTTGCAAGAAACCACACAGCCGGAAAGAATGAAACTTAAACCATCCTCAGGTGTTGTAGATTTACGTTTGTTCAAATTGTACCATATACTCCGTAATCAGACAGTAGAATTTATTGTAAATCTACGCTTACTCCGTCAAACAACTGGCCAACCTCAATAAACCTCAATAAACAAAGTAAATTGCCACTGTAGAGAAAATGAAATTAATTTTCATAGGGACATCCTGAAATCTTTCGAAGACATTTTCTATACTATTGTTGGTTATTGGTGCAACGGATCGCATAATTTCTGACAAGATTGTAATTGAATTAAACGACAGTCATGGATCATTAAGTACGTCGGCGTGGAAAGGCCAGATAAAAAGAATAATAACCGTTATTTGTTCGGGCGAGTAAGATATTTTTTCGGATAAATTTTGAACAAATAAAGACGAATTAGATATTTGTTCGGACGAATTTTGAACAAATTAGGACGAATTAGATATTTGTTTGGACGAATAACATATTTGTTCGGAAGTATTAGCCTTTAGT
Organism: Magallana gigas; assembly: GCF_902806645.1. NCBI lineage: Eukaryota > Metazoa > Mollusca > Bivalvia > Ostreida > Ostreidae > Magallana > Magallana gigas. The sequence goes on along the minus strand of NC_047562.1, from coordinate 43,503,704 downwards.
TCGAACGAATAAAAGAACGAGAGAGAGAGAGAGAGAGAGAGAGAGAGAGAGAGAGAGAGAGAGAGAGAGATTTTAATACTCATTAAAGATACGAATATATGAATGTCTAATCAGCTTTTGAGATCAGGCGTGGATATAGAACATTTTCCGGTGGAGGGGGGGGGGGCTGAAAAGTTTTTAGGTCGAACCTATCTATGCACACATACACATGGAAATACCCTCTCTAGGCAATGCAGGTTTTCGTATAGTTTATAAAACTAATATGTTTTACGGTGTAACCGTTTGGAAGGCGAAGCCAATATACGTAAATGGGGCTAGATCAGTAGATGCCATTTCATCATCTCTGGCTCATTTCATAAATTGTTTTGTTTGTTCTAATTGTATTGCTTGTTAAATATGTTGAAGCCCGGCCCTGATATGATATAGACTATACTCTGCCCCATGATACTGTTTTCATCACATTTTTACACTGTTATAGAAACGTACACATCTAAAAGAAATGCAATTGAAATCCTTCATTAAAACAGAATCTTTTTTTTAACTCAGATATTTTAACAGGAACAAAAACAGATTTCTTTACAATTTATCTTTTTTCCATTCGGAAGTCTCTTGGAAAACCTCGCACAATTTTCAAATGCTATAATCCAGATCTTATTTTATATCATTTGCAATTATACAAATCTCCATAGATTTATATTTGATAATCGCTTTTTCGGCCAAACAAGTCAGAGAGAGAGAGAGAGAGAGAGAGAGAGAGAGAGAGAGAGAGAGAGAGAGAGAGAGAGAGAGAGAGAGAGAGAGAGAGCGCAAGGAAATTCAAATACAAAAACCTGTAAATAAATTTTCATTCTGATATGTAAATAAATATTGTTTGAACCGTGAACTATTTCATTTTCGTAAGCCAAGGGTTTCTGATCCGCTGCGCTGTGATCTGCTCCTGGAGATCACAAACTCTTGGCTAGCAAAGATTGGGATATTTATGAATAACTAATAACTAGACTTTGACCCGTGCGTGCACAGGTTGACATTGCATATCGGACATTTACGAAATAGGTACACCGACACACCTTATTATTGACAATTACATACAAGAGCTATAAGCCTACAATAATGCTATTAAATTCACTACATTTTCCTTAGTTTGAATAATCGTACTGTGTCTCAGGAAAGGCCCTCACCACAGTTACATGTAGAATGCCTCCCTTATATTCGTAATGTAGCAGAAAATTGCAGAATCGCTCCGGAACGATTTTGGAGAAAGTTAATGAAGTTGCATTGAAAATAAAAGCAACAGGGAGGATTCACCCCCCCCCCTACTTTTTCCTCGCAACAAACACAATTGTTCCTTAAAAGACCTTAAAGAGAATGAAATATTAATAATGGTATTGAAAATTAGAGTCCTAGTAGGTATACTAGCACACCCCTCCCCCCACCACCACCATCGCGGATTAGGAATTTCATGATTGGGGGGGGGGGGATTGGGCAGGTAAGATTGGAGTTATTGGTATACCCTCCCCCACTGATTAGAATTTTCATGATTATGGGAATTCTTGTCAATATTTTTCATGATTAGTTTAGCCCCCCCCCCTTCAATTTGCTTCCGACGCCACTGTTATTAGAGTACATGCAACAAATCGTTAAAGTATAGGCCTCGCCTGAATTAGAAAATATCTGCAAATGCATCCTTATAGCTACCAAAAAGTTGTGACAAGACCCCCCCCCCCCCCCCACGCGAAAAATTACACGGGGTTCGTCAGCTGAGTTGCAAAGTTATCGATAAGAAAAACAAACTATTTAAAGACATTGGTTTTGAGATTGTGATTACTCGGTAATATGAGACACACATCAACACGATTGCATATTCGGATTAACAAGTTAACATGTCTGGATTTTGGAACACGATTACCCTCCATATTTTTTTTTGGGGGGGGGGGGATGAATTAGAATGGGGAAATATTTTACAATGTGTCTGTTAAAGATTAGGATGTCTACAAAATTAATGTTTGATTATCTTTTGTTTTATATTGAATTATTTATTGGTTGTAACTTTTTTTTGATAATTGATTTGAATTCTGGGAACGAAATGACCTGGCTATGAATATGTTAGGCTACGATTTGAAATGAAACCTAAAAAACGAAATCTGATATTGAAAGTAGGAGAAAAACGTCTTTCGTGTTTTCAAAAAGTAATCAGAAAGCAAATTTAATTCAAATACATGATGTTATTTTAATAACAATGGATTAAAACTGCTTCACTGTTGAAACACGGTTTTTGTCCAATCAGATGTCCTGAAATTCATTTGATCGGATCTAGTGCAACTGTTGAAAGTTGTAGGAAACAAATATTTAAGAACACACTAGGTAAGTTTGAATGTATTTATTACTCATTAAACAAAGTTGATAAATTATCACCAAACGTGAAGTTAGTACGAGATTCAAATTCAACATGGATGCCGGTGATGTCACTGCGCGTGAAGTTATTCTTTTTTCCTCCATCTTGGAAAAGTTTTTCAACTTCATAAGTATAGAGTGTAATTTCTATTTTTAGACATATATACACGTGTTGTCTAGGGAAAGCTTCGGGCCCGTGAGAGGGCTTCGCCCTCTATAAAATGTGTCCGCTTAATGCCATAACAAATGCATGTAATACAGCTCCCACCTTTTAGCGAAATAGAATAACATATATTTGCCTATTATTTACATTAAAATATATATCAATATGAGCATTAATATTTATTTTGCTTTAATATTTATTTTGCCGTGGCTTAGCTACATAACATGAAGGGCATTGCCTCGTAGGATCTAAAAGCCGGGTTTACATGAATTAAAACGATAATTGTAGAGTGAGTTTAGGATAAGTTATATTATGCATCATGTAAGTTTGGCGTACAATGTTGCGTTAAAATTATGATTATTGAATATTAATTTTATTCAGATCCAATAGATAGAATGATTCTACTTTATCTTGATTTTTCTAGTACCAATAATCAGCAACGGATATGCACAGAAAAGGAACTTTGCTATGGATTTTGTATGAAATATGTTATCTCTTTTGTGGCTGTCCAGGTTATCGTCAATTCTAAGAATGGGGTAAGTGTTATCTGTAAAGGGTTATAAACACAGAGTGTATGCTATTTTACTGTTCATACAACGGATGTTATTTATTAATAACTTTACACCGATTCAGATTTGGAGTTTTTTAATAGTAATTCTTAATACTTAAGGGTGTTGTTTACTCAGGATTTGAGTTCTCAAATTCGGATTGTTATAAAGTTCAATGTAATGAGTAAAATTTGTTCTAAACAAAAAAAGTATTAATAAAATGAATTATTATTGACAAAACATTTGATTTTTTTACTTTATTACGTAATTAGGCTCAAACAAAAATAGACTTTTGGCCAAACAGAGGAAATTCGGACTAAATTTTGCAGATTTTGTTTTCCGCTAAAACATTTTTGGAAGTACTCTAATATTGAAAGTTAAGATTTTATATTTTAGTCTATATAATTTTTCATATTTTCTGCTGGTTTTACCTCACTTATTCATTAAAATAATTGTATGGCACGAATTGCGAAAATATTAAAAAATGCTTAAAAACGATAAAAGACACCATATCTCAAAATTTTGATCATTTACCTAATATAAATTTTATGCCAACAGAATAAGGACAATATAAGTAGTTCAATGCTATAAATGTTTTTGTATTTTCATCATTCAATTTTTTGTAAACTTAGATCAAAAATGGGTAGGAATTTGAAAACTGATAGAGGAAATTCGGACTGGAATATTTTTTCAAATTGTAGCTGAAATCTTAATGTTTTGTACCTATTTAGTGCCACTGTCATTCATAAAATGTATTACACTTTTTAAAGTGCTTTATTATTTGAAATATATTTACAATTAAGAAAATGTCAATTGTAGTGTAAAATTTTATGGGATTTTTCTTGATTTTTCAAAAAATATTCAATGGCCATTTACTCAAAAAGTAGGTCATTTATCTACTTTTTTGAAAGTGAAAAATAACACTACAATCAAAGGTCTGTAACATACAATAGATGGGGTTTCATTATCATCAGTGGAATTTTTTTTCATTCTGAGTAAACGTCATCCATAAATATATAAATGTGTAATAGATAACAAAAAACTCTTTTTTTAAATTCAAAGGTGTTAATGTATTTCATAGATAGTGTTGAATGTTTGTGTTATGGAAATAGGACCAAGTACTCAAAGGGAGACAGTTGAGAAAATGGAAATCCGACCGTAATGAGGAAGAACACAACTCCGCCAATTTCATTTCCATAATAAAGATCATTTAAAATTTTTTTTAGTAAATCAATTTTAAACAACAATAAAATATTGATTGTAAACTTGATTCAATTTACTGATTAAGACAATAAAAATTCAAAATACAAAGTTATAGTTTTTGTTCATATCATAGCAACGGAAACAGTAAATATCAATACTTTTAAAACGTTTTTGTTTTAAACCCGTTTCTCTCAACCAAAAAATGTCTTTCTACTTATTAGAAAGCTAAAATATTGGAATGTGGTCATTTTTAACGTTTAACGACCGAATTTATTACCTCATAATACTCAAAGAATGATTCCTTATTTCCTAATTATTGCCCTTTGTATCTATCATTGAAATTTACAAAAGCTCATGATGTTTTTTCCGGTTAAATTATATACATAGGATAGTTCCCGAACGTACGGCTTTAAAATTGCATTAAACAGATAGCTGAATCATTTTATTTAATTACAAACAATTCAAATTCATCACAACACTTGTCCATAACTGTGACGTTTATCATATACAGTGTCGCGAACTTTTTTTTTTATTATCTCCCATTGATGATAATAAAGGAGCACAATATAAACGGACCTTTTATTACAGTCCTATATATGTATGTATGTATTTTATGAATTCTTATCAATACAATTTGAATCAATGAAAGATATCTTTCCTTCGACAAAAATAAACCTAAATGCTTCAGACTTTGTCTTAATTATATTCCTTTATACTATTGATAAGAACAACATTTTTTATTTTATTACTTTTGCTTTGAAGTTAAAAATCAAGACATATTAGGTTAACCTAAATAACATACGTTCACAATCATGTAAAGTTTTACACATCTGTGTACATTCGTATTCATGTGTTATGATAACGTTTGTCGTGTGAGAAAAATTATAACAAATTTGGCAGAGCAAATACAGAATTTAAGATGGAATATATCTTGTGACAAACCAGTACCATTTTTTTAATTAACAATGAAAAAAAAACTGTATCCATACCTTCTTCCACGGACGATCTTTATGTGCATTTAAAACATCCTAGCGTTATAGGTTTAAACCGGAGAGCCTTTAAAACACAGTGTCGGTCAAGCTTGTACAATTTGAAAAAAAATCGAGATTTTATTTTAGTAAATATGAATGCTCTTTCATCTTTATGGATATCTGGATGTAACCAATTTTACTTTCAAACCTTTGTGCCATTGTTATTTTTGAAAGATTTATGCAAACAGCATGTGTGTATGATCTTAGTTCATCCAACCAATAGTTGTTCATTAAATAACGTGTCGTTTGTATGATGTATAGCTGCAATATTCATAAAAATAAATTGGAATGTGGCAATACGTAAATTGAGAGTTTCCCATTCCTATTTAGATGTTAATCAAGCATTGATTATGCGTTTAATCATGATAACTGAATTGTCGCTTGAACCCTTTTAATTATGGGGACATATTATTCAATAAACACATCTGATCTCGGTCAGTACCAGTCTCTGTGTCTCACGGAAGACTCAAATAACACACAATTCTTCCTCATTGTCCATAGAATTTGATTGGAAACCTCCGGTTTGTGACTATTTTATGAGTGACTAGTTGTATGATGTATATAAATACAATTTATAATGACACTTGAGAGGCCGACTGTAGTTAGCTTTGCAAATCATATAAAAAATAAGCATTGCATGCACGATTTAAATGTTTTTTTTCTAATTATATGCTAGTTTTTGAACTACATTAATCTACAGGCTCGTAAAGGCAGCTAAACACAACACTATGTAAAATGAAAAAGGGATTTTATAGCAATTAACTTTTTATCGTATTAATTGTAATTTTGCTCTACTACTGGCTGTTGCTAAGGTATGAAAATTGTTGCACATTTGTTAGAAGTTTACATGTTCAATACTTCAATGGGAAAAAATTATCAATGAATCAAGTTTTACAAAATTAGCCATGGGATTAAAGTATTCAGTTTATCGTTATGAGATTTTGTGGAAAGAAAAGATTTAAAACACAATCACTACATACCGGTTTATTCATTGATGAATTGTAGTTCATCAAAGATTTAACAAAAACATGCTAGTTTTGGCATTTCATTGCAGTCATTATGAAAATATATAAATTTCCATAATTGCTGACATATATACTTCAAAACAATGGGGACAATTGCATTCAAATTGTATTTCTATTTGTGAAGCTAAATTTAAAGTAATGTTGCCAACAAAAACAAAATAGCGATTCAAAAATATTAAAGTTAAAATTAACAAACCTACTTGTATATCCTGAAACAATCGGAACCGACAGGAACCGCACGGCTCAGGAGACCCAAAAACAGGAACAGATCTAATGAAGATTTACAGTGTATGACCTTTTACGTCTACTTAAAAATGATATTTTTCTTTTAACCTAAAACCTAAATGAAATGAAATGAAATAAAATAAAATCTTTAGATGTGTCAATGCATTTTACAAAGTTATTGTAAATTTGCCTACGACGGATATTATAGATTGAAGAAACAATTTGAGCCACCACGCCAAGTTGTGTGACTAATGGTTATACTATTAGTAAAATACTAATTAGAATTGTCTGTAAAAAAGTCAGATTTATAGTACGAATAAAAGAAATCCGGATAATATAGAGTTAATAAACATTGCTGATGATATGAGAACGATAATGTTGCAATCCATACTTTTAGTAGTTAAAGCTTGTTTGATTGGAGAGCAGGGTGGGGTAATTGTAATATGTAATGGTAATTGAGCGTAATTTATAACAAATTCTAATGTAATTGAAAGCAATGTTTAATTGACCACACTTTCAATTAGTAGTAATACATGTTTTGGTAATTTAATTAATTATTTTTAAAAAAGACATGTAATTACTTTTCAGTTACTTTCAATTACACACTCATGTACATACATTCTATATGAATATGAAAGCTGTCCACTGCACATAGTCCCCATGCATATTATCAATTATACTTTAGATACAAACCAACAAATTATTCAAATATATATAACTGTGTTCAAATACAAGGTCAAGTTAGATAAAGTATTCAAATGTATTAATTTTAACTAGTATTGTTAACTAATATAAACAACTAATTTAATGATTCAGTACTAATATAAAAATCTTATTCAATGATTCAGTATCATCTGAATGTTCTTTTATTTTAAAGGAACATGGTCACGATTTGGTTAAATTCTTTTTTTTCTGTTTTTATTATTTACAATGCTTCAGGAAAGCAATTCAAATAATCAAATGAAATTTGGGAGTCAGTAGTTAAGTTATAAGCAATACACAGAGCTTGCAGCTCTTTGTCACGTGAACAAGGCTCGTGCCTTGTTTTTGATTACATATGTTCAATATACCAGTAAAAAATCCTTTTCAAGCTGATTTGTATCTTTTCTTATTCATTTTAAGCATAAATAAACAGTTCCTAACATTTAACACATTTATATTAGGTCTTAAATTGGAATTTTTGATTCAGCATTCAAAATGTAAACAAATGCGTTGTTTACATAGCACAGAATTGTAATCTTTGTAACTCGCTCAAAACTCAACGAGTAACACTCAAATATTGGTTACCTATTAAAAATACTTTACTAAAGCAATGTAAATATTGAAATCGTAAAAAATGTTGACCGAAAATCGTGACCATGCTCCTTTAAAGTATAAAGAACTGTAGATTCCTTATTTTATGCGAGTACTTAATTCCGCGATTCAATAATTTACCAACAAATCGCGAGAACATAAAATCGCGAATGCCGAAATTTTATCGTAGTTTCATGTAGTTTTCATGTGTCCCAAAATTAAAAGAGAGATTCTAGAATTCGCGAGATGGGCTTCTCGCGATTTTACGCGGATATTAATTCCTCGCGTTTAATTAGGAATTTACAGTATTCACTTTTGTAAAGTATTAGTTATCAATTTATTTGTTGCGGATTAAATATTTTTCAAATTGATTTGCTTATCTCTTTTTCCCTAAAAATAACACATGTTTCCCCTTCTACTGGAAAAAATAATGTTTGCAAATGTCTTTGAATTGGCATTAATGAAATACAAAAAAAAATCTGTTTAATAAATAAAATGATAGTATACACTATTTTGCCATGGTTTTTTATTATTTCCGTAGCAAAATCTGTTCACAGGGGTACTTTTTTTGATAATTTTAGATACAAACAGTAGATGTGAATTATGATTACATTAGAAATAATATTGACGCTTTTTTCATACTATTATCTGTATTTTTCAATGTGTCTATAAAGAGAAATTAAGTTGATATTTAGACAAAAGTAAGAAGGTTCAGTTTCAGTTTTCAAGACATGATAGGTGCAGGTTAATGGACATGACTTTAGAACATTCAATGAACATTTAATGCATCTACAAGCTTATGTGCATTCATAACTATATCATGGTTTTGAGAAATTTCTATATCAAATTTGTATACCGGGTATGCTCCATCTGCTTTAATTCAATAAATGCATGTATTTTATCAAATGTAATATAAAGAACTTTATATGATTTTAGTCAAATTTGGCCCCCAAAATTCGCTTTTTTTAAAATGATTCAGGTACATTAATTTGTTGTGTTTATAAAAGAGTTGACATGAAATATGTTTTTCACCTATTTATTTGATTTATATGCACTCACTGGCAGTATATGACGTCAGAAGTGACGCTATTTTAATAATTGATTCAAAATCAACCAAAAATTGACATTTTTCTTATCTTTTTTCGAATGGGAAATACAGAGCGACTCTTTGAACAAGAACGAACTTTTTGTCACTTATAAGTATTGGAAAGATACAACTTTGGTGAAAATATTTTGTTTGTTAAGTAGTCGCGTAATGTTTCCTTAAAGAAAAACTGCCTCAAAACAAGCCATTTTATGCTAAAAATGAGAAAATGGCGGGAAAAGGTAAACTTTATGAAGTCATATTTTTAAATTGTGGGCACTAAAATCAAAATGAAAATTATGAAAAAACTTCAAATGTATATTTGTACAAATAAAACAAAGAATTACAGTAAAATGATAATGTTCATTTTAGGGGGCCATTTTAGGCTCAAACAATATATAGTCCTTTCAATTAAAAATACAAATAAATTTCAAATATAAAATTCAATTAATTAATCTAAAAAGTATTTTTTGGAAAAATCCATGTAAAGGTAATGCTAATTTAATTGAAGGTTTTGAGCGAGTAATTATAATTCAATTAATTAATAAATTAATCAACTATTTTTTAATGCAATTGACATGTTGGATATGAAATTAAATTTTCCTGGAGTAACGGGGATATTTAAGACTTACTTATATAAAATTGGAGCATTTCTGCATTTGAGGGTGTATGGGGGGGGGGGGTAAAAACAGGTCAATTAGAATGTTATATAAACAAAGCACATACTGGGTGTCAACTCCTTGCTAAATTCAAGAACAGCATTATCATTATTAAATACGAAACATTTATACACAAAAAATGTCTTCATTCTATCCGAAGACACACTTTACAATGTTACAAAAAATCAGGTTTACTCACGTAAACCGTAAAAATATACGTAAATGAAATATTTCTTGGTTATCAATAAACGTTTACCTTTTGTAGTGTTAATCTGGGTTAATCAATTTAAATTTTCTGAATGACACATAAAATATAAAACGGTTTATGCTTTTTATTGTTTCCATGCTTCCATAAATATTGCTTGTTGGTATTTCCTTGCTTTAAAAATCGGAAGGTTTTAAGTTTCAACAAACGATAACTAACCAAACAAGTGAGGACATTTTTCGAACTGTAAACGTCATCTACGAATTTACTTGCACCGTCAACATCATGACAATAGTCCAATTAAAGAATAATAGAGATTTTCTGTAGTTCACCTTAAAGCAGAAGACAGCGTTAACTTAAGCATTGATTGCTAATTGTTTTAATATCGTCGGTCCTGCAACACACCAGGCCTCCAGACAAATTGAAAAACGCGTTAGCGCGGTATGGTAATTTGTCTGCACGATCTGGTGTGTTATAGGACCGGCGATATAAAAAGAATACGAATTTAATGCTAAAATTTACATTCTTGCCTTGTCCGCAAAAGTAAATATACCTCAAAATTATTCAATTATCATATGTATAACAGCCACAAGCTTGGACTTTAATTTTCAGTGGTGACGTTGCACTTTAACAGCGTTCAACGTTTGTAACGTCATTTTTAACTCATAAAATCAATAAAAAAATAACTAATCGTGCATAATTTTAAGCCATATAATAAGGATTTGCCAACTAATATAACCAAGCAAAGACACAAAACAACCTTTATATTGTCAATTCTAATTTTATGGAAGAAATTTTAATAATGTTATCATGGGCACTGATAAAGGTTATTGAGATCGGTTTTTAATGATGTTTTATTTAAATACTGAATTGGGTAACTGTTTAATTTACCACTCCTTTCAGCGTCAATGCGATGAGCATTTTTTTCACGAAAAATGACACCCGTTGCTATAGTAACAAGACCAATAAATACGAAAGACTAAAAACAATTGGGGTTGTTTTAATATGCTGTTATTCCTGATTTTAGATATTTGTGGCAATTTTTCGTTGAAACTTGGTAAAATCTTCCTCAATTTTCATAATATACCACAAAAAGCTTTGTTATGCAACACAAATTTGTTAATGCTATAGAAATTGAAGTACCATAAAAATCACATATTCTTTTTTTACGTTTTGAAAAGTCCATAGCAACGTCTTTTATGTTTAGCGACATACTTTATTTTTTCTCACCAATTGATATCAAATAATAATATTAGAAAGTTGATTAATCCACATTTAAGAATGCCTTCAAATCTTAGAATTTTCCTTTTTTTTCAGCTTGTTATCATAGCAAAGATTTCATTTTAAATTCGTTATGGCACATAATTAAATTATGTTTACAAATATTGTCTATATTTGCATTTAAATTTCAAAGTAGATAAAAATATCATAATTTGAAATTTCTGTTTTGTTACCATGAAAAACATGCCTTTGTTCATAAATGTTTTTCTTTTTCTAGACAAATTAGCAATTGTTTCATAATATCTTTACCCTGGAAATCCCAGATTATTTCAATTAACTAGAGTGTGTTCTAAAATAAGAATTTAAATGCCATTTTGACATCTTTTTCCTCTGTTGCCATGGTAACGGGACCTCATAGCAACAAATAACTGGTTTTAAGCTTTTTTTACACATCAAAGTTTATCAAAGTCTATGTGTTAAGTATGAAGAAAATCCGTGACTATGCGTGGCCAGCAAATTATGATTCTTCCAAAGAATTAATCTCAAAATGCACGATAAGGTTTATTTCCTTACTTGTAAAAAACCTTTGGCAGAAAATAACTAATGGAACGGGTAGAAACATGAATTGATTTAACGCTTGTACGGAAAAAAAACTTGTAAGCTTACATTTATGCTCTTGTTGAAATGTTATTTATCTTACAATTTGTCTCTGAACTGTAATGTGAGTACTACAAGAAGAATTCATGATCTTATGAAGACATTCATCAGCCAATATCATTATTTTATGTTGTTGAAAATTTATTAATTGCATTGCCATCCGTGGATGAATAACGGAAAATTGATTGCATTGTACATATGTAGTTGGTTCTCTCCTCCATGGTAATAAATTGTATTAGTATGGAGTCTCAAAGATTATTTTGCACAGTATTATTCTTATCATAGGAATTATCATGCGTACCATGCAAAGATCATAACAATTTAGGGTTGATTCTTCGTGTAAAATAAAGGTTCCTTGATTATTAGAGTGATGTATAACATTATTCTCAGTTACAATCCTTTTCTCAATAGACTAGGACATTTAGATAATTGAAAAAATATAAAAGAAAAAAGAAAACGAAAAATTTAGAAACTTTTAATAGGCTTGTATCATTATAAAGATCTCAGCTTAAATTTAAGTCTTCATTATAACAATCATTATTTAAACAGCTATATAATTTAATAATATTAAAGTTGTTGATCCTGAACTTACTTTAAACCTAAAATGTCAGTTAGTTATTTATATTATTGATACTTCCTGTTATTTTAAAGCAATCCTATTGGTTCTAAAGCTGATCTCACATTGAAAACGTTTGCACATTCAAATTATCAATCATTTGAATGTTATTATTTCGAGATAGTTTTTCCTTTGTTTAATACTTCTGCGTTATATGAGCGCTAGTATATTTTAAACTTAAACTGCGTCTTCATTTTGAATAACACTGCGTTATTTACTTCATGAAAGGAAATAAGTGATAACAAGTTTAGGAACTTAAAATGCTGAAATAATGATTTATGAATGAAGAGTTATTTCATGAGCCTTAAAATGAACGGAACTTATTGTATCCTCTGGTCATTTCTTCTTTATGGGATTTGTTTTACTGGTATGACAGACGGTTGTCCCGATCGTTGTTGGTGCTATGAGGGAACGTGTAAAGGTGTGAACTGCGTGGCAGAACGTCTTGAAAACGTTCCGACGGGGATACCCAATGATACATGCGAACTGTAAGTCATTGCCATATTTACTTTACACTTATAGTACATGTTAAACTGATGACGATGATAATAACTAATTACGTGAATCACATCAAAAATATAAAATTAACCAAATACTAATAAGTAACTGAAACACAATGCCTCTGTAAATTCATAAACTTAACGTTTACTTCTTAATTATTTATTTTAACATATTTTTTTCTACCGTGTATGATTCCCTCCATTTCTTACGGAAACTTTTAGTTGATTCACAACCGTATGGAAACAGCCAGTCTGAGATCTACACGCCCTGTTTATCGATTGGTCAAAACCTACAGCGACCTAAGAAAAATTCACGGACTGCATGAAATGTTAAAAATTATGTCAGACTCGAGTCCATATAGCAGACGATTTAGCTGTTTCATTTAGTTTATGTATTGATATACATTAACATATATTTGTGAATTTTATTCACTTTTTACAATCAATTTAATAATTTGTTAAAAGAAAGAATGATGTAAATATAAACACTAAAAAAATTTGGTTATGAAAATTGCGAAAAGATTTTCAAAACCCACTAACGCGGGTTATGTATTTTTTCTGCAATGTCGCCACCTTTATGTAAAGTATGAATCACAAAAGAAAATATTTGACTGTAAAAATTTTATAAATAATCTATTCCTATTCATAACCCGCCCGGTTAATAAATATTATATATAATCAATTTTGCATTGGTATTTAAATCATTCTCAAAACCAAAAATGTGAGAAAATTGGCAACATCCTTTTTAAAATTCCGTCTTATCTTAACAAATGTATTATAATTGTTTTAAGTGGGACATACACTGTACAAAAAAAAAAATCTCTCGGTTCTTCGGCCAATATTTTTAAACACTAATTTTCAAATTGTTAACGCTGAATTTCTATCATCGCTCTGTTTAGTTAACATATGTACAAACAATAAAAGAGAGAGTTTGAAAACTGTGAAATGTACTTCTCGCAATATTACTCCGATATAAATTCCTTAAATAATGTTTTTCTTCATTTTTGAGATGGTTCACGGTTTGTTATTGTCATTTTTTCATTTATATCAAACTACAAATTAATTGCAGTCCCGATCATAATTTAAACACAACTTCTCATAAAAATATTCGTCAGCCATTTGCAGTTTGTTATAATTTACCCGGATCATAGCGATGTTTGCAATAATGTTCTTTGTATAAGGCAAGTATTACAATGACTCGTGTATCTAAAATGCGGTCCTTAATCCTGGAATTCACAAGCGCACTAGAATTTGTGTTTTAATTATGGATAAATATGGTCAATGCGCAATTTTAAATCAGGTGCGCGTGGGCCCGAGAATCAATGAATTACATTGAAATAGTTTCTTAGACGAAAACGTTATGATAACAGGATAGCAGATAATGTACAGAAGCAGGATGGATGAATAAAGAAGTATATAAGTCAAATATATGAAAAAATAGGCAATTTGAGTCTCTTAGTAGAATTGAGGTTGAAGTCAGTAGTTCAGAACAAAAGACATAGTGAATTAAAGCTCGGAATATGCGGCTAACAAGCACGATACGTTTAACACGTGAATTGAACTATAATTATTCAAAAACAAATAATCGACTTCGTAAAACATCTTGTGACATTCATGATTGTGTCGTAAAAAGTATTAAAGCCATGATAAAGTGAGCGACCTTAAATAGATAGAATTGTATTGTTTTGTTTGTACTAATAGTATTCAAGTTTTCATATAATTTAACACATCGTAATGCACTGGATATTCAGCATAGTTTAAAATGACATGAGGTGATAATGAACAATATTTTGCAAGAGGGCCAGGGAAACATTTTTGGTTATAACAGCAACATACATGACTAGTTTCAGACGACAATCAAACGAATGGTGTTATAAACTTATTCCTGGACTATTGTATCCTAAAAAGGTACGCTTAAAGACACAACAGAGTATTAATCTTTAAATGCATGAATGTTTTTGCGGAATGATTGTTCAATAAAACCACTTAATTTTACAGAGAGCCTATAATGCAAGTGCTTTTGTATAGAACAGTGCATTTGAGGCTTTTGGGATATCTATTTCAGTGAGTTTCCCCTCTAAACTCTGGGCTTGAGGGTTTTATTGATATCTAATTGACTAACTTGATCCCCGGGCAAGCGTTTTAGATCGTCTATCCTAGGGCTGTTATCTCTTTATAGTTGCTTTATACAAAGGGGGTTATACTAAAGATACAACCACACCATTCGATTTCCTTAATCATACGTACACGTGTCACTTGCATACATACAATGTACATAGATACATAGCCATTAATATTTGCTAATAAAAATAGAAATAAATGCGTGCAAATGAAAACAAACGCATTGACAAAAACAAGTCTTCTAAAAGACGTCTAAAGGCATGATTAGGTGAGGTGTGAAGAGTATTGAGAAGAACAACAATATTTCCGTATCTAATTTAGTAAATGAAAAAGAAAAGGGCAGACCAGTTTATAAACTTAACGGGTAATTTGTAATGAAAAATTCATTTGATGGTATTTGGGGATTTGATGGATTCCTCTGGTGTCTGACCATAAACTCCGGGTCATTTATTTCCAGACAGGCGGCACTTCCCTTGATCTTGCCGACGTGTACATTCTATGCATTATTAGATTGTGATCGGCAAAATGTTATTGCTGTATGATCAACAAACGTTAAATCATATTATTTGCTGCTTATTGTTGGTGTATCTAGGATAAAAGATAATTCATATAACTGATGAATTAAACAAGATGTATTGACTCCGATTAGTAAAATTTATTGAAGCTACCGTTTTCCCAAAAAAATAATTAATCTGTTCATTATTAATTGAGCAATTTCACTTTCTTTCGTCAGCAATTTCCTTAATTGTACACAGCACACACAATCAGGAGAAAGCCTGCGGCATTTTGAGAATTTTCCAACAGGTGTTATTACATGAAGGTGTGCTTCATCAGAAAATATATTATCAACCAGCGCATGATTTCTTTAAAAACAGTTGTAATCTTAAGAAACGTAAAATAATGTTAGTATCCATTGTATTTCATATACATTTAATATGTATACGGTTCATTTAGCCCAGTTTAGATTTTCTAAAATTCTGTCAATAAATATGTAATGGACTTTTATTTTTATAAACAATATTAAAAAGACTTAAACTATCAATTTCAATTGTAATTTTGTAATTATTTTTCTTTAATTGTTTTGATTTTGAGGGAATCATTGCTCTGCTCAGCTCTGAATAAGAGCGGGAGCTTTCTAAAAAGGAACGCTAAAATAGGTCCTATATAAGCCATGCTTATTTTCTCGAAATTCTAGTCGGAAAAATTCTAAAGTTCATGTTATAAAAATTTGCATAACATATTGTTGATTCTAAAATTGATAATTATTAATAAAATCAACTCCCGACGGTACCTCAGTAATTTGAATTTTTTTGGTTTTTGATAGAGATATTAAATATATGCTAGCAAGAGTAATACTTTGCTGTCATAGCGATCCAATTTTAAGCCAATTTTGCATGCATGTTCAGTAAATATGAGTCGGGAAGATAAGAAAAAAGGTCATTTTGAACTAAATAAAAAAGAACAAAGAGAAAAAAATAAACAGTTGAAAAATCTATTGAGATATTGCATATTGTCAAACCATCAAATTGGAAAATGGGAATTACACACCTACAATTAACTAAACAGGGACCGGGGGCACAGATAGAAGGTATGTAATTAGAATAAACATAAATAAACAAATAAAAAAATATAAAAGATATAATTCAGAAAGTAACAAGGTACCCAAAAAATTATATTGTATTTATCTTTAACAGTTTTGAGCAAATCAAACACAAATTACGTTTTGACAGACTGATCAATTCTCCCCAAAAGTTTTAGGTGGAAGCAAATCTCTGTATTTGTAAGAACTTTTTAAACTAAGAAATCTTATGATTCTCTCTCTCTCCCTTTCTCTCTCTCTCTCCCTCCCTCTCTCTCTCTCTCTCTTTCAATTTGTTCATAGTTGATAACTAAATAGCATGACAATGATGCAATCTATGTGTAGTTCTTACTAGCTGCGCTCGCCACAACGGTGCACCGTAAAACATATTATGAATAATAAAATTAAACCATTTTATTATGTTGCGTTGCTTTTGGGTGTCTAAATTGCAAATATGAGTTATGAACACGAAAAATTAACTTGAACTGGAATATGAAACAAATCCTGATGAAATGGCAGATGTACTATTAATGTATATAAATGCTTTTATTGAAAAATGACACATTAATTTAAAAGGTGAAACATTATTACTTTTTATGATAAGTAATAAGACATACAGCAAATTATCATAACTAATACATTGATTAATAATTGAAAAACAAAGCAAATTAAGTTTGCTAAATATCATTCATTTAGAATAATCTTGTACATTCCTATTCATGTGTCATGAGTATGAAGTGAGAGATTTAGAATAATCATGAGCAGATACAAAATTTAAGGTTAAATCGATCAGCTCCGTTTTGTGACGTACAAGTACATTTTTTGGAATAAACAATAAAATAAACAATATCTCTATCCATGTATTCTTCCAATAACGATCTTTATTTGCATTTATAACATCATAGCGTTATAGGTTTAAATAAAAAAGTCAGTTAACCTTTGAAATACAGTGTCGGTCGAACCTGTATTTTAAGTGAATATGAATTCTCTTTCATATTTATGGATATCTGAATGTAAGCAATATTACTTTCAAACCAGTGTGCTATTGTTTTTGTTGTAAAAATAATGCTAACAGTGTGAGTGTATCTTAGCTACATACACACAATTAAGGTTGTTCATTAAAAACTTGTCATTTGTTTGATGTCAAGCAGCAATATTTACAGAAAAAAAGAAGTGTGGAAATACTTACTCTGAGAGTTTTCCATTCGTATTTAGATGTAAATCAAGTATTAATTATACGTTTAATCATTATAACTGATTTGTCTTTTGAACCCTTTTAATTATGATGACATATTATTTAAAAGACACATTTGATCTTGGTGAGTACCAGTCTCTGTGTCCCACAAAAGACTCAAAAGCACACAACTCTTCCTCATCGTCCATAGAATTTAACTGGAAACTTCCAGTGCGTGACAATTCCATGAGAGAATAGTAGTATAATGTATATAAAAACCACTTATAATGACACTTGAGAGACCGGCTGAAGTTAGCTTTGCAAATTATATAACAAAGAAACATTGAATGCACGAATTTATGTTTTTCCTCATGATATACTAGTTTTTTAACTTTAAAAATCTGCAGGTGTGTACAGGCAGCATAAAAAAGATATAACACTATGTTTAAAAATAGGATTGAACAGGAATCAAACGTTCTATGGTTTGAATTAAACTTTTGGTGTATTAGGTTAGCTGTTTCTAAGGTATGAAAATTGTTGCACATGCGTTAGAAGTTTACATAAATTATTCAATGGGACACAATATTCAAGGAAACAAGTTGTACAGAATTGGCCATACGGTTAAAATATTTAATTTTTCATCATGAGATTTTGTGGAAAAATTAGATTCAGAACATAACCACTAAATACAATCATTGATGAAATCAAGTTTATTAGAGATTTGCCAAATGTATGCTAGTTTTGGCATTTTCTGTTAATAATATGAAAAGTATACCAAGAAAATATATCCAATAAATTGCTTTAATTTTGTGTTTGTCCTTTGTTTGATCTCGTTTACTTCTCCAATTTGTAACATCTAATATAAGTAGTGCATTGGACACAATTTATTAAACGTATTGTTTAAATACATGTTCTTTGTCTATTTAACATAAAATCACTGATAAACAGGTTTTATTTCGCAAGCATGATAAAATGAAAGATACCTACAGTTGCCACTAGGTATGGAAAATACCATCATAAAAATGCCCAGCTAGTGTAATGAGAATGATAAGATCAATAAACTTTTTCGAATCCAGTTTATGAAATGCTATTGCATCTGTACAGTCAGTTCAAGCATATCTTTTACAACATACACCATAACATAGCATAGCTTTGAAATCTCATAGCATAGCATTTGAATCTCATAGCATAGCATTGGAATCTCATACCATAGCATACAATCTCATAGAATCGCATTCGTCATATCATACCATAGCATACCATAGCATAGCATACAACATTATTTTAACTCTGTTTTAAATGTTTTTATTTGAAAAAATAAATGTTTACATGATAGATTTGTGGTAAACTTTGGCTTCTTATTATTTCACTTCGAAATGTGTGGAACTCTTCTGTGTATGGAGGCGTTTTTGTTCAAATCTCATAGCATACCATAGCATAGCATAGCATACCATATCATTAGGCACTTCATTTCAATTGCTCATAGCATAGGATACAAATCTCATAGTTTACCATACAAATCTCATAGCATATCATTAAAATCGCATACCATAGCATAGCATTAAATTGTAAAAGATATGCATGAAACGACTGTACCATGTCTCAAAATGTTTTGCAAAGGGCATAAATCCATGTCTTAAACACCAACGTTAAAAATGTGGCTAACAAATATGACTATCTAGAATAAGTAAAGCATTGTAAATACTGTAATGTATTAAACTTGGAAAAGTGAACTTTGAAGTAAGTTGTGACCTTTATAGTTTGTCTGCCTGACCTTTATGACACTTGTCTGAGAAGTGTTAACTATAAGAGGTAGGAATGTAGCATGATTTTAAAAGTGGGGGTGGGCGTGGGGGGGGGGGGGTGCACAGTGGGTAGACTTATCCATAATTTTGTCAAGCCCAAAAAATGGAATACCTTGATATGTATATCTTGACACAACAGTTTCTTCATTCTATCAGAGGATACACTGGACAATCTTACAAAAGGTCAGGTTTACTCAATGTAACTGTAAAAATATACGTAAATGAGTTACCTTTTGTAGTGTTAATCTCGGTTAACAAATTGTATTTATTCAACGGCACATACAATGTAAAATGGTATTATCTGTTTTATTGCTGGTATTTCCATGCTTCAAAAATCGAAAGGTTTTAAGTTACAACAAATGATAACCAACCAAACAAGGTAGGACATTTTTCTGATTGTGAACGTCATCTTCGAATATACTTGCACCGTCAACATCATGACAATAGTGCAATTAAAGAAAAGGAGTGATTTTCTGTAGTTCACCTCAAAGCAGAAGGACAGCATTTACTTATTAAGAAATTTTTTTCCTTATTTTTGGATATCGTTGGTTCTATAATACACCAGGCCGTGCAAGCAAATTGAATGCTGCGTTAGCGCGGTATGATAATTTGTCTGCATGGCCTGGTATGTTATAGGACCTACGATATCGAAAAATAAGAACAATATGCTAATATTACATTCTTGCCATGTTCGCAAAATTAATGTGAAATGTAGCTCAAAATCACTCAATTATCCTGTGGTTAAGTTTAAATTAATTGAAGAGCTACTGTAACAGCCAAAACCTTGAACTTTGAATTTCACTCAAAATAATGAAAAATTAACTAATCTAACCTTTTTGAGGTCATATAATAAGGTTTTGCCCACTATTATAAGCAAATAAAAACATAAAACATAAAACAGCCTTTGGTATATCGTCAATTATTATAGAAGAAATACTTAAATACTTTTATAATGTTACCATGGAAACCGTTAAAAATTATTGAAATAGTTTCGTTACGATTTTTTAAAAACCGAATTGGGTAACTATTTAATTTTTACAACCTTATCAGTGTCCATGCAACATGAGTTTTAATAATGAAAAATGACATCCGTTGCTATGGTACCGAGGCCATGAAATACGATAAATTAAAACAATGGGGTTGTTTTAATATGCTGTAATTCCTTATTTATTAGACTTTTAGCAATTCTTTCTGATGATACCTGTTAAAATGTACCTCAATTTTATAATATACCACAAAAAGATTTGATATGCAACATAGATGTTTTGTTGCTATGGAAATTAAAGTACCATAAAAACATTCAATTTGTTTTGCTTTGTAAAAAGCCCATAGCAACGGCAATCATTTAAAGGAAAATTTTAATTTTTTAAGCCGCACTTAGGTTAAGGACATACTTGATTTTTTCTCAACAATTATTATCATCTTATCATATTTATAATTGATTAATACCCAATCAAAAATGCCTTAGATTTTAAGAATTTACTTGTTTTTTAGCTTGTTACTAGAGCAACAGTTCTGAATGTTTAGTTTTTATTTTGTATGGCACAAACGTTATGGTGTTGACATTTAAATTTCAAATTAAAGGAAATTCCATTACTCAAAATATGTTCTTAAATAAGAATTTGAATGCAATTTAGACACCTTTACCTTCAGTTGCCATGGCAGCGGGACCACATAACAACAAATAAATTGTGTTAATTTTTTTTTTCCTTAAATATCAAAGTCTTTCTCAAACTGTAAAGTATGAAGAAAATCCGTGACTATGTGTGGCCACCGAATTTTGATTTAACTAATACATCATGTCATGTTGTTGAAAATGTATTTATTGCATTGCTATATATGGTAATAAATTGTACTAGAACGGAGTCCAAAAGATTATTTTGCATAGTATTATTCTTATCATAGGACATATCATGCATAACATGTAAAAATCATAACAATTCAGGGTTGATTCGTCGTGTAGAAAAGGGTTCATTGAGTATCAAAGTGTGGCTTAACATTATTCGCAATTGCAATCACTTTCCCAATAGACTGGGTCATTTACGTAACAGGAAATATACAAGAGAAAAGAAAATGAAAACAATAGAAACTTTTAAGACTTGTATTATTATAAAGATCCCTTATTATACGCGTACAGTTTGTATATTTCAGCTGTGACTCCTGAAGTTAATTAAAACCTGAAATGTCAATTAATAGTTTACATTACTGACTCCTTCCTGTTATTTTAAAGCAATCCTATTGGCTCCGAAAGCTGATCTCACATTGAAAACGTTTATACATTAAAATTACCCAATCATTTTAATGTTATCATATCGAGATTGTATTTCATTTGTTTACATTTTGTAGTTATATGATCACTAGTATATTCGATAATCAAACTGCATCTTCGCTTAAAAAGCACTGCGCATATTTACTATATAAAAGGAAATCAGCGATAACACGTTTTGGAACTTGAAATACTGGTATAACGATTTAGCAAGAAAGAGTTATTTTATAAGCCTTAAAATGAATGGGACTTACTGTATCATTTGGACGTTTCTTCTGTATGGGTTGTGTTTAACTGGTATGACTGACAGTTGTCCCGCTGACTGTTCTTGCGTTGGGGATACGTGTAAATATGTGTCTTGCTACAATCGAGGCCTGGGAAACGTTCCGACGGGGATACCCAAAGATACATGCGAACTGTAAGTCATTTTCATATTTATTGTATATTTCTACTACATGTAGAACTGATAACGATAATGCTAAAAAATTAAGTGATTTACCTTACCAATATAAATTAACCAATTACCAATAAGTTACTGAAACATAATAAATCTGTAAATTTATAAAATTGATTTTCACCTCTTTATCATTCATTATACTAAATGATATACCGCGCAAGAGCGAGAATTAACATTTTATACATTAATAGAATACAATGCTTAATATGTTGAACCATTTTTTCTGTTAATTGTTGTGTATATACTGTGCCCGAATTCTCTCTTTATTGGTTTTTTGACATATTGCTTAAAATTTAAATTAAAAACCCCAATGCTTGGCTGGGTATTTAAAGAAGCGGACATGGATGAAAAATCTAACTCGAAATCCATGATATATACATGTACATGGCCTTAAGGTAATTCTTTTTGTTGCAGCTGACTGGAAATAAAAATAACAAACTTTTTTTAAATTTAAAACCACTGAGTGGGAATTAAGTGAGTCGTATGTCTAGAATTTATTTTTTAAGTAAAATTTGACTTTGATTTTTATCACTGTCCTTAATAAAAATTTCAGATTAGAGACTGTTTTGAAAAAAAAATGAGGGGGGGGGGGGGGTCCCCCACAATTCAAAATCACCGTTTTATGCATGATTTATTTATTAATATAAACGTAGAACAGAATCTGTTCATTGTTAACAAATTAATTTCTAAAGGTTTTTTTTCGCATATTATAAACCAAAGTTGTCAGTTCCAAAGTATTTGCCAAATAGTTAACTGTCCTACACTCTCCGCCATGATGTTTAGTCAACCCGTGTTCCTTGGCACCCCGTTTGGAAAGTACTTTCAATCAAAACTAAAATCTAGTTTAAATAAAACGTTTGATAAAAACTAAAATTGTTTTAAATGTTTCATTATATTTCTTATCTGTTATTGTATTAAAGTATCTAATACAAGGTATTTGCCCGCTATGTATGGTCAACTCGTATTACACTTCTCGTTAATTATCAACCTGCGTTCTTGTCACCCCGTTCTGCAAAGTTCTATCCCATTCTCTCGCCAAAGGTCGTGCTACATCGCGCATTCAAGAAATGAATTGCCTTATTTTATTTATTCAGCATGTGTCAACTCTTAACTTTTACAGTTTATTGGCAGAATGTTTTAATTTTTTAGTATATATCATTATAATTTTAAATAAAGCCTTCCCATTCATAAACCTGTCCGTCCATATAGCCCATTCTTAATTGATATTCAAATCATTTTCTTGAAAAATGTGAGAAAATGTATTACTTTCCTAAAATTTGGTCTCTTCTTAATAAGTCGCACCTATTTTAAATGATCATTTGTGGTAGAATGAAAACTGCCACCTAAGACAGGTGGATTCTTATTCAAAGTTTCAAATGACATAAATCCTAAGCGGCTTTGGAAGTAAATGAAATCAACAGAATCAGTTTGAAATGCGTTTTGTGAATAAGTAGTCATACAATATTGAAAATATTTGAACAAGTATAATGGCAATAAGTGAAAAAAAGATACCCCGAATGATATCAATGGACGTCAAAATGCAGAACGACACATTTCGGTAAGACGGACGTTAGACAACAGGTCATACAGGGCAAGTTTGGAGCCGACAGATCGTTTGTACTTAGAAAATATTAAAACAAAACAAAACTATAAATACATGTTGAATGTGCACTCAAGTTACATATTCAAAGATGATATTTTTTCTAAGACATTTTCGAAAATAAAACGTAAATTTTATCGTAAACAATGTGGAGGGTTTAGCAACAACGTAAAACTGGAAATTTTCGACGTCGCACATTGCGTCGCTTACAAAACTTGTTGTTACTAATTATTCATTTTCTCGAGAAGTACATAAAGTACAGATTGGAATTCTTCAGTATTGTTTGCCAAAGGATCAATGAAAAAAAACATAGAAGTCGAATGAAATTGCAGTGAACAAATTATAAATTATGTGACCTGTGTGCATTATTTTGGGACAACCGTCGTATATATAAAGTGCATTGCCACAGACCATGATCTCTTGGTCATTTATTCCCAGGATTTGAAGGTCTATTTCAGGGTGCAAAACACAGTTTTATATGTAACGTTATAAGGACGTTTTCAGATGAGGGGCAAGCTAAACTGACCCCAAAAAAAATAAATTGTAAAAACATGTTACATATATATCTATATATCAATAGAAAGATAAAATCGTGAATTTTTAAAATATTTAAAAATAATGCTCATGTAACTTAATGCTATAATTCATTTGGCACTCAAAACATGTGGAAACTAGACAAAAGGATGCCTCTAAATGCAGTACACTCATGCATTTTAGGCTCTCCCTAAAAGCAGAATGCAACTAAATCAGTCATTTTTATTTATGTACATTTTCAAGAACAAGTCCTTAGGCATCATTTCATAGTATTTTTAGGGTACACTCGCCAGCCTTTTAAAGAGCTACGTTACCCGCTAAAATCATGAAATTCTGCATGTGTAAAATCCGGGTGATTTTGGAGTTACCTCCCTTTATTTAAGTCTCACAAAATTTATTTTTTAAAAATGTTCTACATACTTTTTTCATGTATTCGAACAATAATCCACTTTATTATGCAACTGAGAATTTAAAGAATTAATGTTCATGTATACCGTATAAAAATAGCAGGAAAATCCTTACCCATCGTCCCTTTCCCCAGAGAAACCCCCCTGGATTGTATACGAAACTGTGTTTAGCCACCTCAGGTAGCAGGCCACAGTTTCGGATAAAGTACCCGGATAAAGGAGAATTTTGTAAAATTGAGAATTGTTGTAACTGAAGGGTTACATGTATGAGTGTTGCTTAAATTCATGAAATGAGTTTTAATGATTATTATTAGTTAGAGTTATGTCTTTTGTGAATTAGTATGCAATATATAGGCCCTTAAGTACATGAAAATCAGAAGTAAAATGCGAAACTTGCGGCTATGACTGTTGTGTTGACGTTACACAGTGAAATAGCAAGTTACATACGGGAGATAAAATAACACGAATAGTACTTGAATGGGACATTGTAAACTATACACCAGTAAGTTTCTGACATGTAATGGTGCAACATGCACGCAGTACGAAATGTCAACCCTTTACAGGGAATTACCTGGGGGAGGTCTAAAAAGCTGAAAAATTACGAAGTATGGGCGAATATGAAAGGGTCGAAATCTCAGAGAGACCAGTATGTAGAACATTTGACAGGTTGTGACTACTTTCTTCAGAAATTGGTGACTGGCTTTATAAGGAATGAATTAAAGGTATTTGTGCTAAATGGGAACTGAGGATTCTAGTTACAGAGTTCCAAAGACATACATTACCTGGCTACAATAAATTGTATAAAAAAAAACTGTCCCGTGCCACGTCAGTGATATATGATAAGCCAACTTGATCCTTGGGCTTTTCGGATCTTCTTGTCCCCAGGTAATTGATTTATACAAGAAAAGGCATGCTAAAGTTTCAGCCTCGTACTTATTACTTACTCATTATTAAGATACTTAATAATAGAGGACTGAGGGGGATATGTATAGCTGTCGCTTTCTGTCTGTCACGCGATCTCTGTCTATTAAAATGCTGATTATTTTCATTTTGAGGGATTCGTTATCATAACATTCCTAGCCAGAATAAGGCTTCAGTTATTTTAAATCTTTCATTTGATGTTGTGCTGACGCATTTTACCATTATGATAGACGTCCATTAAATTCATACACCATAACTTGTTTTCCTTCCTTATGAACCCCGTAACAAATCTCTTGACTCAAAAATAAGATATGCCCTAACTATATTTCAGTAACTTTGATAAACAAATGGAATTTTTCATCCGTCAATTTCCTCTTATAAGTAAGTTATGAGGGACACATACGGTAAGATGTTGAAAATTGAATTTCTCTCCATGAACTGCGCATTGCGGCAAAGATAAAACAAAGGTATAATGAAATGACTGTGCTTCATTATAAATGTTTTTGTTTGACATTTATGTGTGGTTGGTCTGTGAGATCTAGTCAGGGCCTCAAGTCTACACCTGGTAGGGGTCTTATTTCTATGTATCTAGCAATGTGACATTCCAATGTGTATATTAGAGATATTTTCATCTCCAATCACTCACAGTGATGGAAAACGTTATTGTTATTTTTTTTCTCATTTAAAATCTTTGTTTACATTCTTCCTTTATCAATCTCATTCATAATATTACGACTATAAATGGCCCGTGTTGATTTCAATAAACATCCATCGTTACCCTCCTAGTCTTCTATAAAATGCAGTTCATTATCTTTTTATATGAACAGAGACTAGTGTATTGGTAATTCTTTTTTTATTTAAATGGTTTTAGAGCGGATACCTTCAGAATTTAGTAATGAAGGTGAGATTTGTAAAATATATTGTTTTCACTGATATATGCACCACACAAAACAATCAAAGCATCGTTTGACGGATATCTGAGAAGGTAACGGGAAGTGTTCGATAATTGATGTTTATTAAAATCAATAATTTCATTTCTGTCCTCCCATTTAATTGCATTGATTGATTGAGTGATATTTACACATATCACAGAAGACCCAATCATCAAATCTGGTGCCTATGAATACAATACCAATCAGTATTTCTCGAGGAAAATGTTTGAAATCTTCTTGCAACTTTAAACTTAATCTAGACCTGATATTATACCTACGGTGACAACGTTTAAATGATTAACAGTTGAATGAATCTAATTTATTTATTCATTATCACTTGAAAGGCTATATCCATCGGTTTACAAAATGAAAAATAAAATTATATTTGTTAACAGTGAAAAGGATCCAACTTATAGATTTATTACATCGCTAAGGTTATATCCATCGGTTAACAGAATGGAAAATCTAATTAAGTAATTAGAATTTAAAGCGCTGTGCACTGTTTGTCAGCATAGTTCTGCTGTTCAAATTGGTCTTCTATTAAAAGTGCATTACTTGTAAGATTATTCATAATTGGAAATAAAGGTTTGTAAAAATATCAAAGTATCAAATCGTTATTTTTTGAAAAATGTGGTTTTATAAGTGCAACGGTATGTACACAATGTTGCATATATGAGACCGCATCTTTCAAAAGTAAAAATTCAATGCTTAATTCTTTTTACAATTTATGTTTTAAATAACAAGCTTGTTTTCTGCTTTGACACTTTATGTGTACTATTTCTTAAAATATTGTACTTATGTGATATGAACAATTCTTGGATTGATCACTGTCTAAAATACCCATCTAAATAAAGTTAGAGCCATGGTTAGTAGATATATTCAAACATACAAACAAGAATGAAAGGTATATATGGTTGTTGCACAGTTGATTCTGATGCAACAAAAGCGCTATCATCAACCCATGGGTTAAATTGTTGTCATTTTCGATATGGTTTAAATTAAACAAATTGTGTGTGAATGTGGGATATTAGTCAGAGTTCAAGATACAGTTGTATTTAAACTAGATTTTCCCCGATTGAATTGTCAAGCTGTATTTCAAGTGTAAGTTTACACATTTTAGCTGTGTCCTTTAAATTGTATAGCTCAAATACGTCTTGTGAATGTAACTAAGCCTCTGCAAATATGCAAAAATGAGGCGTGCAGAGCTGGATCTCATGTTTTAAATATATACTAAACTATTAAGTTTTTTAAACAATGTAAAAAGTGTTCTTTCATCTTTTAATTCGAAATCCATCTCCAAATCCTAAGCATATGCGTGTAAAGACACGCTGGGGAAGGACTTGGCTATATTCCTAGTGTTCGTGTGTTATATAAAGAACACTGTGCCGTATGATTATGCCAATGCCAAGGTATGCACTCGCTTAAGATGCAGTTTCCTATAAATTCATTTAAACCAAATGATTGATCATTGCTTAGAGAGTGTACAATCGTTATTTGATTTAAATTATGCGTGTAATCAAGATAGGAGTTTATCTTTCAAACCTGTTTTATTATGAGAGAATATTATTCAATAAACACATTTGATATTGGTCTGCATCAGTCACCGTATCTCACAAAAGACTCAAATAGCACCCAATTCTTCCTCATTGTCCATGGAAATGAATTGGAAACTTCCGATCTATGATTATTACATGATTGACAGTGCTGTTTATAATGATATTTAGTCAAGGGACCGACTTGAGCTAACTTTTTAAATTATAATACAAAAAGTAATAAAACAAAACTAATATTTTTTTTACCCCCCCCTCCCCCCTTCTTCACAAAAAGAGGGAGACATAGTATTCAATGAAATGAAAAGCTTTACAGAATTGAGAAATGACCGAGGTGCAACGGCATGCGGTTAAAATACACAGAATTTAATCATGTCATTGAGAATTTGCACAAAAGTAATCCTTAAAACACAATCACTTCATACAATAGATCATTGATTGTACTTTATCAGAAAATTAACAGGTATATGCTACATTTGGTATTTTTCATGCAGTCATTGTGAAGATATATAAATTGTATATTCGTATTTCATTGTAATATTACTGGTTATTTAATATCGTTTCCTTCTCCAATTTGTGAATGGATGTTATTGTAAATGACGTCATGATGAATATTTATTTCAAATAGTAACTAATAATAAGTGCATTAAAGAAAGTTCACTAATCATTTTTGTAAATAATATAATTTCGTACACAACTTTGTATATTTTTTCAAATAATACAATATTGTATCATATCATATGATAATTTATATTAAATGTACAATATTGTATAAACGATATGATATCTTGGTATCAAAATATGATACATTTTTTTAATAATATAAATTTTGAATAATGTGATATTTACATAATTTCATGGTCGTATCAAAAATTAAAAATATCAGGTTGTTCAGATATAAATTAACATTTTCTATATCCAATCATGTGGATTATACTTACATCAAACTGCACTTTTCATATAATATGATACATGTTTTTGTGGGCTCATATTGCCCTGTCAGCTTTGATTATCTATCTATCGCCTATGTTATTCGGAACTCATCAGCTTTTTCGCGACTGGTAAAATTGCTAGCCATGTGATTTGCTAGAAATGAATTTAACTTGGAAAAAAATAAACAGAATTATATAAAATTAAAATCTGCAGGCATATGGTCTATTCCGAAAATATAATTTGAGCCTCATGTAACAAAAAAAATAGTCAAACGGCGGTTCATTCTTTGTTATAAACGTATGGCTTTCTTTTTCAGTACCAATCTGGGATTTGAAAAAAAAATCATCTTTTAAGTAACAACTAAAATGGTTTTAAAATGTATTGTAATTTTTTTTCCTTTGCCACAGCGCTCATGACTTTTAAAGTGACAAAAAATGTTTGTTCAACAAAAAACAAAAATTGATAATGTATGTGAGGATGTATGTTACACCTTGTGAACTTATATATAAATTAAAGATAACAAAAATGAAAATTTAAAATAAATATCAATTAAAACATTAGAAAATATATATAAACTGAAAATTTTCATAAAATGACTTAACAAGTTATTTAAAAAATAACATTTCAAAATACAGGAATTAAAATGTATTTGTTTTGGCAGTGTTATCTAGTGAAATCCATTGCATATTACTATTTTCGGTTCATTAAAGTTCGTTTCATGGTGCACGAAACAGTTTTATATTTCAGTAGCGATGAATGTTACATATGTACTCTGTAAATTTTTTCTCTGGTGTTCAAGTACCAATGGTCCGCTTATGTATTGATAAACAGTAACAGATATTTTGTGAATTTCACTTACTTTTTACAATCAAATTAATGATTCGTTAAAAGAAAGATGTAAACATAAACAATAAAACTCTTTGGATATGAAGGTCGGGAGCAATGAAGAAAAGATCTACATTACCCACTAACGCGGGTTATTATTATTTCTTTTTTTTTTTGGTATTTTTTTCTGCAATGTCGTCACCTTCATGATACATGTATGCAAAAAAGAAGCATTTTATTGGTTAAATTATGTAAATAATTAATTCTTTTTCATAAACCTGCCCGGTCCATATATCATCAATTTCGTATTGATATTCAAATCATTCTTTAAATATGTGAGAAAATTGGCAATACCCTTCTTAAAATTCGACCTTATCTTAATACATGTATTATGAATGTTTTAAGTGGTTTATTAGGCCATACAAAATTAGGCTCTTGGTTCTCTGGTCAATATCTTTAAAAACAGATGTGGTCGAGCGATAATATTTTTTTCTTTTCATGTCATTAAAACAGATGTCGTATTCTTTTTATCTATTTAAACAAATACATGTATAATCCAGAAAAAGTGATGCTTTATGGACGACGGACCCAATTCCAATTGCACAGATACAGCTAAAGGGAGGGATTGTCACAAACATTGAAATCTCAATATTACGTCACAATCACTTAAAGTCAATGAAAATCGCTTCCGACGCAATATATAGCTGTTCAACGTCATCAATACTAATTAATACCCACTTTATGTAGCGAAAGTAGTGACTTATCTCACTGTTATTTAACATGCTGAAATATGCTTTTCAACATTATTTAACATGTACAAATATCTTTAAGGGATGTCAAGTACTGTGGTGAGTTTTATATTATTTCAAGTTTCTTATCACCATCTACATACGTTAATCTACAGAATTTGAGCCAGTGAACATTGCGATCCGTTCAATACTTGTATTGAAAATAGAGTAAAACCGCTCGTGTGCTTACGTTTTGAAGTATTTTATCATACACAAATGTTAAACATACTCTGATAGTTATTTTGTTTCATTAATCAACCTCTTAATAGTGTACATAAACTTCTCCTTAGAGTTTGCTAGTACTTCTCATGAAAAATTGAAGTAAAATAACGAAAAATCGCACAAATGGCATGTGCTCCCGTCAAAACGAAATCGATGACTTGGTCCTTTTTTAAATGATATTAATTCAAAATCATCTTAAGTGCCATATTTTATTTTGGATAGAAAATCTATTGCAGAATTTTTTAAAAAGAAATTGTTTTTCTCTCACAAGAACGCTTTTCCCCATTGTGTTTAATTGAAAGAGAGAAGTAACACTATTTAAAAAAAAATGATTTCTACTAAAAATCTTATTCGATTTTTATGTTATTTTTTTTATTGATTCTAATATATTTTTAGTAACTCTAACTCATATACAATTTTAATGATAATCACTATTGTTAAAGTGAATTGGATCTTGAGTCCTTATAGCAAATAGATACTTACCATGCAATGCATGTATTTAATTTAATGGCTCAAAATAAATGAAATATTGTAAATTTCTTATTTTACATGAGAACTTAAATACACGATTCAACCGTTTTGCTTCAAATTGACTGATTATCAAATTGCTAACTCCGAGTTTTTATGATTGATCCGTTTAGTTTACATGTATTTAAGAAATAAGAGAGTGTTTGAAATCCGCGAGATGTACTTCTCGCAATATTACGCAGATATTAATTCGTGATGTTTAATTAGGAATCTGCAGAAAGTCCTGTTTTTTAAGCAATGAGGGATACTAAGTAATGGCCACGGCTGCTCATAATTAAAATTGATACAGAATACATGTACAAGGTGAACCCTAAGACCAGCGGTTCACTCGTAAAAATTTATACCCAATTCACCAATCTCTACCCAGAGTTATCGTTCCTGCTTCGCTCCACTTATACCTCTGTTAACGTCTAAAAAGTAGTGCCACGAAAACATTGGTAATGGAGTATTACTCCGAGAAATAATTCTTTGTTTGTTATCGTGATTTACCAATAAAAAATCTTTTTATTTCAATATTTTAAGCGAGGCTTTAACATTGAAATGTAGACTGAATACATATAAAACTATAATTTATAATATCATGATTGAGAATGGGTTTTGCCAAGATTCTTAGTATTTAGACGTTAACAGAGGTGTTGTAGCGCAGCGTAATACGCCCTCTGGTGAGAGATTGCCAATTCACTAATACTTAAACATATTTTATAAACCATTTGAAGTCCACGTGAGCACTACTGATAAGCTGAACTATTCGCTGGCAAGCTCAGCAGTTGTCTCTCACAGATCAGGCAGCCGTGAAGGATGTGGTTGACTCTTATAGTGGCAGCTTCATCCTGAAAAAAATTAATATGCAGAGCCAGAAAAATTAAAATGTCAATTGAAATAACATAAAATTCAATAGGGCAACTGAAAATATGAAGGGGTGGGTGGGTGGGTAAAATTTAAAGCGGCGACTGATAAGATGATCTGCAGGGAGTCTAAGACGTCACACGTTCAAGCTTAAATCCCAAAGTGCAAGCGATGACCATCTAATATGCGTAAATGTACCCAAGGGTTGAAGGATTATTTTAATGGCGGAAATATTTAACTTTGATAAACTGATTTAAGGTATCCGATGTACAATTGAGCCAGAGAGCTCGGGATTTTCCGGGATGAGCTCGGTAGATTTCGAAGCTTGAAATAAATTTTCAAAAAGTCGCACTATTTTTGATCTGACATAATAAACGATAAAGAATAAACAATTGATGCATAAAGTCAAGAAATATTTTTTTTCTTAATTTTAAAACGAGTTATTTTAACTTTTTCACCGTTACGCTGATTGTGACGTTGTAGCAGCTTTACGTCATTTGCCGTTGTATGACGTTATTTTTTTCCCGCGGCGCTCTGGCAATAACGTGAAGAAAAAAATCCTAATTTATAGAGTAAGAGTTGCAGTGCACAAGTCACGTATTTCGTCGAAAAATACTGAGTAGGTCGTTTTAATCATTGATTTCGTAGATATTGTGACTGTGCACAACTTGAATTGGGGTAGTCTATAAATCGTATGGCCCTATTCAATTTGTTCAATTTTTTGTATACCTAATTTCATATAACGGCGTATTTGCTACTAACTATTTTTAATAAGTACCATGCATACGGATTTCGAGTTTAAAATACTTGTACACGTTTATTGTAATTTTTGTGTTAAAACATCTCCTTGTTATTTTCCGTAAATCAAGTTAACAAGAGTCAAATAATGAAATTTCTAATCATTGATTTATTTTTTCATCGGGATTCCAAACAATTTTCTTCTCTCGCATTTCATATTACATGTATGTGCATGAACGGTATATTTTTATTCTTTTTCAAAATCGCTGGATTTTATATCATTCAAATCATACTATTAGATAATGATTCCGACTGCTTTAAAGTCAATTCGTTTCATTTTGCTGTTTACATAAAAGAGGCGCGTTACCATGCAATGAAATCAAATACTCGAAATTTGATTGACAGGTCCAGCCAGATAGCCGATGTCCAATGCATGTTATGTGTGGTATTTCGTACACAATCTTATCGTGTAAAAAATGCATGTTTATTACAACATCACAGCGTCATTTATGGTTGATTCATATTTTGTTATAACTGTGTAAAGCATGTTGATGTATTGTGCATTCCACAATTGTACCGATACGGAAACATCGTAGTAAGATTTTATCGACAGTCTCCATTTTAAAACTAACTTAATTATTTTGTTAAAAAAGGATACAATTTTGAGTAAAAGATAATACAATATACAATTGGTTTCTTCGAGTAAAAGGTTTGGGATTAATTCTAATAAAACATTTCACACGGTTCTTGCACGCTTTGCTCATAACGCTTCACACTCCAGATGTGACACGCAATTCACGACTTCGTTGTATTAGTAACAATATTTTTTGTGCAAACATTTTGCTGAATGAAAAAAAAAACTGAACAATTTAGATTTTTAATTCTAAAATACAATTTCTCAATCGTAAAGGAATAGAAAACAGGAAAATTACCAAGTAACGGGAATATGCGTTGGATTATGAATGCGACGGCTGACGTGGGGGGGGGGGGGGGGGGGGGGAGGTAAAAATCGCGCGAGTCGTCATGGTCATTGTCAAAAAAAATTCGCAAAAAAAAAAAGATATTGATAAAGGTAATCAATTTATTTAAAAACTTTATTTTTATTAAAATATGTTGGCAATTTTTATTTGATAAATATTATCATATTATTAATGATTACACATGTTTTCGTCAAAGAAAAGTAGTATTTTACCATGCGTGATTTGCAGAGCTAGAGTTACTTCCCCATTGTGATTTGGCGGGAAAAACATCTATTTTTAGAAACTACATATCCTTACCTATCAAACGAGTACATTGAATATATACCTTACCAGGCATCATTTTTTGGTCAATTGTACATCGGATACCTTAACTTTGATGAGTTATATTCAATAAATTCAGTAAATAAAAACAAAAGATCTAGCGGATTAGAACCCGGGATCTGCGGTTCACAAGCGCGGTACTTTAATCGCGTACACTGAACTTTGATTATTTGAAAAAAAAAAATGATCGACTTCGTAAAGCAACTCGTGACATTGTGTCTTAAAAAGTATATAAGCCCTGATGATATGAGCGACCTTAAATAGATAAATTTGTTTAGTTTTGTTTGTGTTAATAGTATTCAAGAAGACAGAACCATGATTGAGTATTGTTATGGTTTTACACATCGTAATGCACTAGATATTCAGCATAGTTTAAAGTGACATGTGGTGATAACGAACAATATTCTGCAAGAAGGCCTGGGAAACATTTTTGGTAATAACAGCAACATACAAAATTGTTGTTTTCTAATAAAAGGTACGCTTAAGAACATAACCGAGTATATCTTGAGGTGCATAAATGTTTAGGGATGGCTTGTTGGATAACATTAATATTTACAGAGAGACTTAAAACGCAAGTACTTTGGTATCGGAAAGTTCATTTGAAGCACTTGGGATACCTAGGAGACAGATTTAACTGATGCTTTATGCTAAACTCTGGGTTTGAGGGTTTAAGTGATATTTAATTGACTAACGTGATCACGGGCAAGCGTTTTAGATTGTCTATCTATAGGGGTGCTATCCCTTGATAGTTGTTTTATACAAGAGGGGCATAATAAAGTAACAGCTACTGCATTCAGTTTCGTAAATCATACGTGTACGTAGCACTCGCTAATATACATTGACACATATCTTTTTGGCTGAAAAAAATGAGAAGAAACGCATGCAAAATAAACAAACGCATTGCCAAAAAGACGTCCAGGTGGCACAGGACAGTTTTTTTTTATACAATTCATTGTAGCCAAGGGATGCATGTCTTCGGAACTCTGTAACTAGAATTTCCTCAGTTCCCATTCAGCACAAATACCTTTAATTCACTCTTTATAAGGCCAATTACCTATTTCTAAAAAAAAAAATACTGGTCAAAACCTGTAAAATTCTCTACATACTGGTTTTTATGAGATTTTGACCCTTTCAATTTTTGCTTATTTTTCATGATTTTCAGCTTTTTAGACCTCCCCCAGCTAATTCCCTGCAGAGGGTTGACCTTCCGCATCGCGTGCATGTTGCACTATCACATGTCAGAAACTTACCGGTGTATAGTCTACAATGTCCCATCCACCTACTTTTAGTGTTATTTTACCTCCCGTCTGTAACTTGCAATTTCACTGTGTTAGGTCAACACAACAGTCATAGCCGCAGCTTTCGCATTTTACTTCTTATTTTCATGTACCTACATATGGGGCCTACATTTTGCATATCAATTTCAACAAGAGACACCCCTCTAACTAATGATAATCATTAAAAATCATTTCATGAATTTTAGCAACATTTATAAGCCCCAAAATACAGCAATTCTCAATTTTACAAAAATATTGACGGGTACTTTATCCGAAACTGTCCCTTGCTACCCCAGTAGCATGATTTGGTAAGGTGTGACAGAGTTGTGAGAAGATTTTAGCTGCCTATCTATTTGAAATTTAGTAAATGAAAAAAAAAGTTTATTAACTTTAATATATGATTTTTTTTTTACCGGTTCTTCTATAGCAAATTAGCATTCGTTTTTTTATGATGTCACACATCGTTATCCACTGGGTATTTAACATTGCTTAATATTCTGAAAACAACAGCAAAAAAAATCATTGTAGTTTATGGACAAATAGTGATATTTATTTATTTCTTAAGTGTTGTTTCGATTATACTGTTTTAGATAAATAAATGTTTACTTGACGCTGGGTGAAACTATTAATATAAATATTATTTGCAGTAAAGTATTGGTGTATCTAGCCTTAAAGGTAATTCATAAAACTGATGATTCAAACAAGATGTATTTTGTTCATTATTTACTGAATAATTGCGTTTTCTTTGTGTCAGGCATTTCCTGAGAGGTTTATTTACAGTGTTGTATTGTACACAGCACTGCAAATGTTCAGATACAAAATCAGGCGAAAGTCCTTTAAAAAGCGTTTTTTGAGACTTTTTCAAACAGCTGAAAATAGGTTTGCTTGCTAAAGAAAGTCAAGATGTCTTGAAAACTGTAGTCATTTTCAGAAACGTAGTTGTTAGAATTCATTATATTTCGTATACATTCAACACTAATACGGTTCGTTTAGCCCGGTTTAGATATTGTAAAATTCTCTTTTGTACGTGTTCTCGACTATACGGATCTTAAAAACAGTACAGTATGGATTTTGCGAAGTAGGCTGACCGATTTGTATGACGCGCTACAATTTTCAGCGAACGCACTTTGACATTATTTGAGTCCTTAACATGATTAAGAGATCTGAGGGGGGCTAAACTACCCACAACTTTAAACACATATATCATACTAAACTATTCAACCTCAATACATATGTTATGGACTTCTTTTTATGAACAATATGATCGAAACTTTTATTATCAATGTAATTCTGTAATCATTGTGTAAATTGCGAAATTGTTAGATGTCGCCTTAGTTTGTTACGTAATTATTATCCATATAAATGCTGATGTTTTATGATTTTGAGGGCTTCATTGCTTTGCTCAGCTCTGAATAAAAGCTGGGTTTCCTGAAAAAGGAACGCTTAATTAAGTCCTGAATAAGCCATGATCAATCAGTCTGAATAAAGCTGCAACCATTAACTCAAAACCTCCTAGCCAGAATAGGGCTTCCTTTTTTTACACCCTATGTTTGATCCGTTGCTCATGCATTTTACCATTTTAATAGACTTCCAATAAAATCATACACCATAACTTGTTTTCCGTCACACAAACGGGCCCCGTAACAAATCCCTTGACTCAAGAATTAGATATGTCCTAACTATAGTTCAATAACGTTGATAAACAAATGACATTTTTCATCCGTCAATGTTGACTTATAAATAACGTACGAAGGACATATATACGGTAAGAAGTTGAAAATTGCATTTCTTTATATGAACTGTTCAATGCGTCAAAGATAAAAAAATGTATAATGAAGAGATTGTTCCTTCTTATAAATGCTTATGTTTGATATTTATATGAGGGTTGCGAATTCTACAAGGCCTTACTTCTACACTTTGTAGGGGTTTTATTTCTATATATCTTACAATTTGTCATTCCCATGTGTATATTATACATGTACATGTATAAAATTTACTGTCATCTCCAAGCACTCAATATGACGAAAAATGTGTGTGTTACTTTTACTTTTTCATTTAAAATCTTTATTTACAATTTTCGTTTGTCAATCGCAATCATGATTTTTGGACTATAAATGCCTTTTGCTGAAATAAATATACATATATCATTGCACACTCGCCGATACCTAGTGTATTATATAATGCCGTTCATAATCTTTGTATATAAATGGAGACTGGTGTTTTTGAAGTATTTATTTTAAATTTCAATGTGGATGTTTTAATGTTTTAGAGCGGATACTTTAAACAATTGTGTAATGAAGGTGTGGTTTGTAAGAATAATTCGTTTCACTGATATATGCATCACACAATACAATGGAAGCATCGTTTTCATATACAAAAATACCAGTTTGTAATTATGCACTACAAGCAGAGAATATGATCAAAGTTCAACATTACGAAACTGTTTGAGGTTTTTTTCTATTAAACCCAAGATGTGAAACGTTTTGGTTGCTTTGAGTATCATTTTGTTAGACTTAACTAGTTTAGGATAATGAAAATAGATAGTCGTTTTAAATGTGATGTGGATGTTATTCATCGAAAACTGATTTGCAACGTGAAGGTTGTCATTTGAATATGAATAGTGAAGTTTAACCAGTGTATAATGTGGCGTGTCTGTTGGATGTCTGAATTGCAAAAATAAGTAATGAACACGAATAATTAACTTTAACTGGAATATGAAACATTTCCTAATGCAATAACTCTCGGTCTTTGATATTCTATCCTCTGGCATGTTTTTTGTCAACATTGTGATTGACATATATGTTTTTATGTACTCATTAAGGGACCTTGGTTACAACCAGATAAGCAGAATAGACAGTAATGCCTTTCAGGGATTATCACAGCTTGAAACATTGTAAGTAAACAAACATTTATTACGTCATTTACGTACCCTCTTTCTTAAACAAATTAAAGGATAATTACATAATTAATTATATACATAAACTTGTTTCAGAGAAAATAAAAGTAAAGTAAAATACAAATCAGCCTTGATACAAGAGAATTTATTAAGGATCATTTAACGAGGCCGAGTACAGAACGAGTACGCACACTTTCGCGCAGCGTTTCATTTGTATTGTGACGTCATCTTTTTGCTTGGTTGACGCCATGGCGTGATAGTTTCAACTGCAGACATTCAGCGAAATGTGTTGAAAATGGCTCGTTTAATGCGTAAAATTAATGTTATATTGTGGAATAAACATAACTGTCTCGAAGTAGAAGCTATATTTGGGCTCGGGTCGAAAACGTAAAGAGGGTTCAGCAGGCCTAACCCTCTGTCACGTTTTCTTAACCCGCCTAAATATAGCTTAATTCATATATTTCAAGACAGTAACCATGTATTTTATATTAATGACCCTTAATATGTGATGTAAAATATTTTTTTATTACTTAGATATGTCTGAATGCTTTAATAATACTATAAAGATCACCTTTTCCGCCTTTATCAAATAAAAAATACCCATTATCTGACAAAACTCGGAAATTGGGCATACAAAAATCAACTTTGATAAGACCCCTGGAACAAACCAGGAGGTAAAAGGGATTTTTTATTTGACCATGTGATGCCTTTTAGCAATAACTTTAATATGTAGAACAGAAAAAGAAATCCCTAGGGCAGAAGTTAAAAAAAATGTGCAAAATTGATACATTTCAAGCGAAATCCCATAGGGTCCTATGTTAAAGATTAACAAACTTTGAGATGACCCCCTAAACAAACGGTGTGGTAAATGTCTTATTTTTTAATCTTAAAATAATAATTACATCAGTAGAGATTCAGGTAAAAAATTTCATTAAAAAATCTAGGGCAGAACTAATTAGACCCGGCCTCGTTAAATAAAAGTACATCAATGTCGGGAGACAAATCATTGGAATGCATGTAAACAATGTCGAAATCATACTTATACTGATCATACTGATACACAAGATTAAGATAAATGTTAGTTTTGATATAATCAGTGAAATACGGACATGGATATATTTTTAGCGAGTGTTATAAGATAAGCAGATAAACTTTTATGTGGCATTACCGGCCTTTCCTCTGTCAGTGTGTACAAAAAAGGCAAAAGTGTTACTCTACCCCGAATATGATGAAAGTTGAATTTGGCAAATATCAAAAGCATATGACATAAACTACTTAAAAAAAGCTGCTAGAATCCTGTGCTTTGTTGTTGTAATTTAAAATACGTAGTATTTTCAATGAAATTCAAGAAGTCGAGGGGGTTTCCAATAAATAAGAACAATATTCATTTTATGCGATTAACAATAGGATTTTAGCAGTACTACTAATAAAGAACAACTATACTATTTGCCGATCGAATTATTGTATCATACATATAAATGAACTTTGGGGTAATGTTACACTTTTTGATTTTTTGTTAAGGATTACGTTTACTCAGGGGCGAAAAAAAATCCACTAATAGGAACGAAAAACTACTTATTGTTCATTGTAGCCCCACTATTGTGGTGTTATTTTTCACTTTCAAATAACTAAGTCAATGATATTAGAAATAATAAAACAATTTGTAGATTGGGAAATGATAAAATACGAATAGCTTTACTAATTTTAAATTTAAATAAATCGTTTTAAGCTGATATCTTAAGTTTAATTTAGTCCAAATTTCCTTTATCAATTTCTAAAATTGTACCCACGCATGATCGAGTTTTACAAAAAACTGACTAATAGGAACTCCAAACCATTGATTGCTTAAAACTTTTTTAATTGTCTGTATTATGTTGTTATTAACATTATATAAGGTCAATGATCAATATTTCGAGATATTTTATCTTGAATTGATTTTATGTATTTTAAAGATTTTTCCAATCGCGTGCCAGCCAGTGCTAAAATTTAAAGACGAGTAAATACAACCATGAAATATGTAAAATGATATGAAAAAACACATAAGATCTTAACTTTTTCAATTACATTGCAACAAATAATTTTAAAGAGAAAATAAGAAAAATGAAAAAATTAGTCTGAATTTCCTCTGTTTCAATTTTAATCTACCTTTGTCGGAGCATACCATCCTCAAATAAACAAGTCATGGATATCCATATCGATATTTGTTAATAACGTTGTTATTTTGTGTGTTTAAAACAACTTTGGACTTCAGATATTTCTCAAACCCTGAGTAAATGTAATCTTTAAAAAAAAGTTATCGATTTTCAGCTGTTGCACGACAGCTCCAAAGATCGACTCGCTTCCGAAGTAGAAAAAATAATATCATTGCGAACACATTCACTCTATATTAATAGTCAGCACTGTTTTCATAGAAATGAAATTTTTTTAAATCGATCATAATAGTGACGGTCATTAAACTCGGAGTTGCCTTAACCTACCCGCGTATCTATCTAAAAGAGATAGATAGTTTGAAAGTTGTTATTTTGGTGTGATTTAATTCATTACATCAATCATTAATCATTTTACAAGATTTATTCACATGTCTCTTAAATAAGAAAGTTAATATCTTTGTTCTGAATAGGTTCAATTTTGAAATTTGTATTCTGATATGATAAATGAAATTTTTACATGCACATTCTTTAAAAAAATGTATGTTCTCGTTATAAATCTTTGTTGATCACTTCTAAGCAATATAAATCCTTATTAATAATTATAAATCAGTCGACACTTTTACTAAATGCTGAAAATTGGCACCTGTTATTCCACTGTTTAAAGATGACAATTTATCCGTAACATTAAATTACTGCTGAATTGTAATAGTAAAAGAAAGAATTATGTTTAAATACAAAAACAGTGTTTTTAATAACAATTATGACCATTTATTTATAAATATCAAGCTTGATATCCGCTTTTTAATTTCTTATGTGATATCAAACTTTTTTGGAATATCCAATGCCTAAAATATTTACATAAGCTCAAGCCATGCTTCTTCACTAAATTCAAACGCTTTAACAAGAATCAAAGGTCCTTAAATAATATATATATGGTTGTTGCACAGTTGACTTTTAAAGCAACAAAAGCCCTACTATCAGTCCTTGGGTTTAATAGTTGTCACCCCAGAAATGCTTTGCATATGATTTAAAACAGTAAATATGTGTGCGTGTGTGGGATATTAGTCACAGTTCAATACACTTTTATTTAGAATTGCCAAGCGCTATTTTATGTGTTTGTATACTTATTTCAGCCGTGCGCCCTAAAATTAATTAATGAAAACACATTTGTAGATGTGACTAAGCTTCGAAGCCTAAGTAAATAATACTTTAAAGAAAAAATGAGTTGTTCAGAGCTGGATCTCATGTTTTGTATATATATATTTCACTTTTTTTTCAATGAAAATTAATTCTTTTATGTTTTGACTCTAGATCCATCCCCAAATCCATAGCTGATGTGTACATTTAAAGACACCGCTGAGCACTTACCTAGCTATATTTCTAGCCATCATGTGTTTCACATGTATATAAAAAACACTGTGCCGAATAATTATGCCAAGATAGCATTGCCTTACATGTATTTCACCGCTTCAATGCAGTTTGTAAAAATCCATATAAATACACAGTGACTGGCAATTGCCTAGAGAGAATACTACCATTTTGTTTTAAATTATGCATCAAATTAACATTGGTATTTATCTCCCAAACCAGTTTTATTATGAGGGAACATTATTCAATAAACACATCTTATCTTGGTCAGTTCCAGTCTCTGTTTCCCACAAAACACTCAAAAAGCACACAATCTTTCCTCAGCGTCCATTAAAAGGGAATTAGAAACTTCCGATCTGTGACTATTTTATGCGTGAAAATGCTGTCTATAAAACCATTTATAATGACACATCAGATACCGAATGGAGTTAATTTTGTAGAATATACAACATATTGTAATAAAACCAAAATAATATATTTCACCCCTCTCTTCACCAAAAAAGAAAATAAAAGAAAAGAGAAACATGATATTCAATAAAATGAAAAGTGAATGTAAAATGACCGCGGTAGATATGTATGCAGTGAAATGCAGAGTATTTTATCATGTCAATTTCGTGGAAAGGTCAGATTTAAAACATAATCACTACATACAATAATTCGTGAATTATACTTTATCAGATAACTGATAACTATTATGTT
Organism: Magallana gigas; assembly: GCF_902806645.1. Taxonomy (NCBI): domain Eukaryota; kingdom Metazoa; phylum Mollusca; class Bivalvia; order Ostreida; family Ostreidae; genus Magallana; species Magallana gigas. The sequence goes on along the minus strand of NC_047562.1, from coordinate 43,460,966 downwards.
CTTGGATTATGACTGGTTATTTGATGTCGTTTACTTCTCCAATTTGTGAATGAATGTTGCTGTAAAAGACGCCATAATATAAATTTGTTTTAAGTACAAGTAATAACACCTACATGTAATAGGTGCAGCATAAAACAAAGATCACTAAAGATATTGCATGAGTACACGTTGTTTAGTTTATTAACATGGATTCACTTTTGTACAGCTTGTTTTACAAGCAGAACGTGTTGAAAGAGTAACATGTACATTACTGCCATTAGGTATAATGAATTTTGTAAAGGTTATAAATCCAAATCCTAAATAAAGTATTTATGCCTGTTGATAAGTGCATTGCACTAGTATGCATCTTTCTGCGGGATGCATCATCCTAACAGTTTTGTTTTTAGCATGCCTAAGTTTTTAACCGAGATCAAAATGAAAGCAAAAATATATAACGAAAATTGTTGACATGTTCAGGAATGAAGTATTTTGTTTAAGATTTGAATCTAGATAATGGCTACAAGCATCCAAATTATTTAGACAGAAATTTAAAGCTATTTACGTCGTATCGGTGTTTTTAAAGAAATAAATGTTTGTAGTTTTTTACTTCCAGAACATTTCAATTTAATTAAAACACATTTCATAATACTGAATATATTTTCAGATATATTGTTTTACATTTTGGTCCGGACTGCAAACACCCAGTTCAAAATATTCATTCTAACATGATGTCACAAGCTTTTCTAGTAACTATGTAAAGAAGAGGTCGACGCAAAAGTGTGGTCGGTATGTTGGTAGTGACCATGATCTAACACAGTTGAAGAGTAATGAAATACAAAAGAAATGTTTTGTGCCCAGAAGATGTGAAAATGGTTTTCTTTTTAGAAAAAAGGAAAAATTCAAAGATAAAGTACAAAAAAATATAGGAGACAGAGACATTAAGGAGAGAATATAGATGGTGATGAATGTTCCAAATGTTAAAATATATCTTTCCAATAGGTAAAAGAATGATAATTACAATTTTCAAAAGATATCATTTTTCCTCAAACAATCTTCTGGTTATAGATTGTTTAATTATATTAAAATGCAGCCTTGATGCTATCATTCTATTTTGCAGAATATATTGTTTTGTAAAAAAAAAAAAAGAAAGATTAAATTGTCTAACCTATGAATATCTCTGTTACCAGAAAGGATTGAATACTTATCAAACTTTGTTTGTAAACCAAATATACACTGTATCTGTAATCCATTTCTCCAATTCAATCCAAATTTCTTTCACTAAATTACAGTCGACAAAAATATGTTCTGTTTTCTCAGGGGTCTGTTGACAAAAGTAAAACAACGAAGAGTTTACTATCCCTACTCATGTAAATGTAATTGATTGGCTAGATCCTATGTAATAGTTGGTATTGAAGCCATAGTAATGTTGAATCCTTTGTGCACTAAAGGCGCAGAATATAAGTTTTCCTCCATTCTTTTTGAGTTAACTCGACTTCTGACATCCATTTTGTTTCAGATTTTGGATAAGTTCTTTTTTTTATATTAAGAGGTTGTACATGTCACTACATCCCATCTTAGATCTACAAAATATTTGTAGGGTTGTAAAAATACTTTTTATGCTTTTCTTTAACTGTTTGAATTTGAAAAAAATTACTGTTAAATAGGTAAACCGCTTCAAATATCCGCTTCAATTCCGTATAATTATTAGGGACTAGGAGGGCTAGAAAGCTAAAACTTCTCGCAACTTTGCATACATACTGATTCCTTATAAGGTTAACAATTCTTGACTCAAAAATTGAAAAAATGTATTTAAAAAAAGTTATAAACCAACAAAATTTTCCATACCTCAATTCTCTTTTATAAAATTCACATTACAGAAGATGCCTGATCATAGGCTTCCGGCATTATCTAACTGTAGCTTTTCCCCATGGACATTATTGCATTCACTTCCTTGGTTATAAGTTATTAATGACTGTCGAAGCATTTTTATCCGTGGGAGCCAATGTTTGTGGGTAGCCAGATTTTTTCTCAATCATTGGAACATAATTTTGATGGTTGTGTATTCGGGATAATTTTAATAATTATAAGACAATGATCGTGTATAGGTTTGTTGGGGTGCAAATTCGTTCGCAAGGGTATCCAACGAAAGCCAAAGACGTTGGTCCCCCACGAAAAACGAAGATTCTACAGTATTGCACACTACTGTATTCTATAAGAAGAAAAATTAAATGGTCATCGCGTAAACATGATTTTCCGGCTTACCAGCTTAATAAAGCTGATGCCTTTTTGCGAATATACGTGGAATGTTTAAGGACTTTTAGTTTGATATAATATAACTCAAAAAACACAACTACTCATATATGTTTCTTGTGTTTATAACATCACATCAAATCGATGAACATCACTGCAATGACAAGTAAGGAACAAATGAGAACGCGTGTAACATTGATTTCTAAATTGTGCTGGCATGCATCAATAGAAAGTGATGTATTTTCATAATTAGAACTCATTAAATGAACAAGAAATAAAATCGAATGTTTATTTTTCAAACCTTAAACCTCTTATATGCAGATAACAATACAATGGCACACCTTGATATTCGGATACATTTAAAGAATATCTTATGGTCTATTATGACAAATATTTATCAGCGACATAAGCAGTCGAAATGGTTTAATTGTTTTGAGTTTGGTTGATAGAAATTCTTATTCTGTTTAGATCATTGCATTCGTTTTATTGTTGAATAACTTAGAACCAGATATATTAATTGGGTGCACAATAAAACAATCTAATTTGAAGCAGTTTTTAGATACCGCGGAATCAAAGATTTTGTGTTGTCTCAATTTTCCCGGAATTCCCGTGTACCTCTTTACCACAAATTAACATCATCCATGATTTAATTAAATATTTAATTATTTGTATTATAAAGTCATATTTCCTTTTGGAGGTAAAATAAAATACACACTTTTACGTCTCCACGAACCTATAAAGTTTTTACAATTCACAGTATCAGTCCCCACGAATTTTAATCATTCCACAGTAAAATGATGAATTTTGTCTGTTTTAAATAATGTGTCTTCTTTGTGATTATATTTAGAATAAAAAGAAAAAGAAAAAGAAATCTCGGGTACACACATTAAAAAGATACAATTGATTGATGAGATTAATTTTTTATAAGAATTATTTGCTTGTACCTGTTTATATCGTATTTACTAATGGTAGAATATATTTTAGTCATAAATTAAATGAGCCCCATAATGAATATATTTTCACCTAAATGTTAATTATTTTGTCACTGCATGACAGTCACTGGATGCACTTCGCCGGTCAGATTTATTAGCCAATGCTGAGATCAACGCTACTTTTTTTTTCTCTCAAATGTTATTGCATAGGTCTATAATACACATTTGTAAAGGTTTTAAGAAGCACTATCGGAAACATCAATTTCATACTTATATTAAATGTTACAAACACTAACAAAAGTGCAGAGAAAAAAACCATGTTAGATATATGAGCCCCTACATGCCTGCTTACATTATTGTATTTATTCTTGATATGCATGATAAGTTTCTTTGTTGGATTTGTATTGTTACCTCTCAAGTCTAATTTTATCAATTAATTGATATTTTACTCATGTAGGTACCTTTATGACAATCAGATAAGTAAGATCGACAGCAACGCTTTTCATGGGTTATCACAGCTTCAAACACTGTAAGTCTGTTACTCTAATGCATTATTCCTAGGAAAAAATATTCCGCCGATTTTTTTGTTAGAAAAAAAACCAATTGTTGCCTGGTCCTAATTCTCGTTCCCAATCCACTGCAAGTAAACTTTTAACTTTTCCGGTTCCGCAAATGAAGGGGTAGGACGTGTCACCACTGGTCTCCGGTGAGTCGTTTTTTATTGAACGTTATTAATAAGTACCCCGGAAAAAAGAATGTTTTTGTGACAACTACTAACTCAAAGAAACTCACAAAACCAAAAAAAAATAAAGTTCAGTGCTTTTTTTGAGCTATATACCAGATATACAGGTTAGCCCCGCCATTCCTTCCACGTGAACAATGGCGAGCGATAATAAAAACTTCGTGTTCAGTCAACCAGTCGAAATGGAAGTTGATAAACAAAATAAAACAGAAAAAACAGAGAAGGAACAACCAAACAAAAAAGAGTACGATGTTCGTCAAGTGAAAGCAATGTTTGAAGGAAAAGATATGGCTGAATGCTTTGCAGTCATGTATATTAATCACAACAAATCGATTGAGTGCGTTCGAGAGGAAATTCGTGGTATTAAAACAAACATAGCGGAAATCGAGGCATCTCTACAAGGAGTCAATGAGGATATCTCGGATATTCATGAGAAAATTATCCCTGAAATCAAAGAAAGTGTTTCCTCAGAAAAAAAAGAGCGACTCAAACTAGAAGTATGGGGAAGAAAATGGAACCTGATTATAAAGGGGGTATCGGGGGAAACTAAGGAGCAACCGCGTACAACTGTGCAGTCCGTACGAAAAATATTATTGGATGTGTTGAAAATGGATACGGGTGTGGTGCAGAATATCCAGTTTCAAGCTGCTCATCGATTACCAAGTGGTAAACAAGGGAAAAAGAATATCATCATCCGCATGGTTAGCCTAATTGACCGCGACGAGATCCTGGAAGCAGCTCGCAAACTTCCGCCTGGCACAGGTGTGAGCATTTATCCTGATCTTCCACCCGAAATCAGCGACCTGCGTTCAAAATTATTAAATGAACGTTTTGCTCTTCCCAAAGATGAAAGGAAAAAACTGAAGTTAATTTACACCAAAGAATTCCCATTCGTCTCACTCAAAAAGGTCAACAGAGGTTAAACAAATATATAAATAAACAAACCAAAACATGACCCCAAAAAAAGTGTTTACAAATACTATCGTGATTACTCAAGCGTACATTCTGCTAGTGACTGTCAAATCCATTGACTGGTGCTAATGCCCGTCACATTTGAGTAAGCACAATTATTTGTTTGGGTTATATTATTGTGTCCTTTATACTTTATTCTACGAAATACTTTAACACGCCCATTGATGTACACATTTACATGCAGATATGTATTGTATGCTGGGGTGACTTTTATTTTTCTTAAAACACCGGGGACTAGGGGTTGAGGGAAAGTGCGATTTTTGTATGGTACAGGAATCGGAAATAATGGGGAGGGAAATTTTGTTACTTAAAGAAAAGCATCAAACTATGCATGACTGCATGTACAACTCTTTTTTACATTCTAGTACGATGATCCGCAGGTCTCTTGTATATCTTTTTTTACACTGTAAACATGAGTACTATTAAGATTGGTTGTCTGAATTGTCGGGGTTTGGCGTCAGATCACATAAAACGACGAGATATTTTTGAATATTGTCGAAATAAATATGATATTACTTTTCTTGTCGATACTCACAGTTCACCAGAAGTCGAACAATCTTGGGTCAATGAGTGGGGCTATAAAGCATTTTTTAACTCCTACTCGAGCAGTAGCAGGGGTGTTGCTATTATGTTAAAAAATTCTTTTCAATTTGAGGTTCTAGATGTTTTGAAAGATGAATCGGGTAATTTTTTAATTCTTAATATAAAATATTTCAATATCAAGCACTCATTAGTTGTGCTATATGGTCCAAATGAAGACACACCTGGATTTTTTGAGATTATTTCCAAACACATTGAAACGCTCGGGAATGAGTCTGTAGTTATTGGGGGAGATTTTAATGTACCGCTCGACTACTCCCGTGATACAAAACTATATAGGAGAAAGAATAATCAAAAAGCAAGAGAGAGGGTACTACAGATGATTTCTGAGCACGACCTTGTAGATGTGTGGAGAGAGCGTAATCCTTCCGTTTCGCGCTTCACCTGGCATGGCCCTCAGAGTAAACAGGCCCGACTTGACTACTTCCTTGTCTCCTCGTCCCTTCAGCTTTTTACTGTTAATGCAGATATTGGGTATGCTTACCGATCTGATCACTCCCCTGTAGAAGTTTCTTTTAAGTATGTAGATCAACCACGCGGAAAAGGTAGTTGGAAATTTAACAACAGTTTATTGTATGATAGAGAGTATGTGCAACTTATAAAGCAATGTATTAATGACACTCTATCTATCTATGAAATTTTCTCAAACAGTGAAACGATACAATACTCTGTTAACGACCAACTACTCTGGGAAACATTAAAACTTGCTATAAGGGGCCAAACTATATCGTATGCATCCTATCGAAAAAGGGAAAGTGAAAAATAGGAAAAAGTTTTGGAAACTCAATTAATTGCATTGTATAGGGATGAAAACGCGGGAACGGTAGATAAAGAAAACATAGACAAAGTTGAAAATGAACTGAAAAATATACGAAATAAAAAAATACAGGGAATGATTATAAGGGCAAAAGCCAGGTGGAATGTGGAAGGGGAGCGATCAACGAATTTCTTTTGTAATTTAGAAAAAAGAAACTATATAGAAAAAATGATAACTAAATTTATAGATCATGGTCAAGAATTCACGAACATTGAAAACATAATGAATATCCAAAAATCGTTTTACGAAAATCTCTACACATCACGAGACTGCGACATACTCGATCAACACGTGCGCAATTTTTTCGACAAACAAAACCCGTATATAAATACACTAGACAAAGACGAGGCAGACTCTCTCGAGGGAATAATCACGAAAGATGAATGCTTATCAGCGCTTCGAAATCTCAAAAACGGAAAATCGCCAGGACTTGATGGGTACACCGCGGAGTTTTATAAATTTTTTTGGTCAGACTTGCACCCGTTTTTACTTAACTCTCTAAATTTTGCATATCAGTCTGGATCTTTCTCGATTACCCAGAGACAAGGTGTAATAACATGCTTACCGAAAGAGGGAAAACAAAAAGAGTTTATAAAAAATTGGCGTCCGATTTCACTTTTAAATGTCGATTATAAAATTGCATCTGCGTGTTTAGCAAATAGAATGAAACACATTCTAGATAAACTTATAAGCGAAACGCAAACCGGTTTTTTAAAAGGCCGTTCCATAGGAGAAAACACCAGATTTATTTACGATTTAATTGAACGAGCGAACGCCGATAATATACCCGGATTACTTATTCTCTTAGACTTTGAGAAAGCGTTCGATTCTTTAGAGTGGAATTTCATCGTAAATACATTAGAATTTTTTGGATTTGGTCCATCATTTATTCATTGGTTCACTATATTATACACGGATATATCATCCACAGTCTTAAATAATGGCTTTTTTACTGATTTTTTTAAGATTAGCAGAGGAGTTCGCCAAGGGGACCCACTTTCGCCCTATATTTTTATTTTAACGGTGGAACTCCTCAGCGCTTCAATTAAAAACAACACTAACATAAAAGGGATAAATATAAATAACACCGAATATTTAATCAGCCAATGCGCAGATGACTCAGCATTAACGTTGGCTGATGATCCAGATAGTTTAAATGCCGCTCTTGACTGTATAGATTCTTTTGCGCAATGTTCAGGTAAATCTCACTGGATCAAAAAGGGGATATTCTTTATCAATGATCTTATCAATGACAACGGCAGTTTTCTTTCTCTCGAAAACTTTCAAGACAAATTCAATGTTCATACTAATTTTTTAACTTATAATGGGTTAATATCAGCCATCCCAAAACATTGGAAAGAATTGATAAAGAATGTCCCGAGAGAAGAAATATCTGATTGCAATATAGAAAAATTAAGAAAGGCGCAAAAGGTATCAAAACTTTTTTACCCTATATTTTTATCATCTGTCGCCGAAACCCCTGTAAATGTAAAACACAAATGGGAAGAAAGAATGTCTATAGATATTGTAGAAAACGAATGGGAGCAATATTTTATGATTCCTCATAATGTCACAATGAACACAAAATTGATAAGTTTCCAATTCCAAATTTTACATAGAATTCTGTGCACTAACTCTCGTTTATTTATATTCAAAATATTAGATACCGAAATGTGTTCATTTTGCCATGAAACTAAGGAGTCAATAAGTCATCTTTTTTATGGTTGTCTGCATGCACGAAACATTTGGATTACAATACAGGAAAAACTAAAGAACTTGTGCAATATCGATGTGTGTTTTAATGAACAAACAGTAATTTTTGGATGTAAACATGCCATCCCTGTATTATATAGAGCACTTAATCTATTGATATTGTTAGCAAAAAGGTTAATTTATATTAACAGATGTAAATATATTTTACCCTCTACAAAATCACTGTTCGAATATATTAAATGTTTTAGATATGTTGACATCTACTCTTCCCATTCATTGAACATACGAAAAGAAAATGAGGTCAAGGATAGTTGGCGGATCATCTCAAAAATATTAGTTACTTGAGTTTCAAATTTCATTCATCTTTTTGTTACGATTGTACATGCATAGTTTGTGAATAAATTATAAAAAACAAAAAAAACTTTTAATGAATTTTCATTGATGATGAAATATTTTTTTGAATAAGAAATATAAATTGATTTTGTAATAGTCGACTTTAACATGTTAGCAAGTAAGATATGCATACGGTCTGATGAATGCTTTACTGATATATTTTGTCTTTCAATAAGGAATAATGAACATGCAATAAATTGTATTATGGCTGTTAAACATTTGCTATCAATACACCGAATGTGTTATTGTCAACCATTTCGGAAGACATCTCATGATAGAATAAAAGTCACTGCACATTCCAGTAAGAATGGTCATAACCCTCTAGTGACCATGGTGATTTCTAACAATGCATCACAGTATTTTCAATATTTCTATCAAAAAAGTAATGTCTATATAATCAAATGATAATATTTCAATACCATGAATTTGCGAGAATAGGATTTCGAAAATTTGACTGCTTATTAGGCGTTTTTTAACCCTAGGCTTTTACTTCAAACTTAAGCATTAACTTGTTTTATTGTATAACTGTGCATCGTACTTTTACAGCGGTATTATCGCTTTTAAGGACTGGTTAGAAGTTGATTCTCAAATTTTGTTGAGTTTGAAATAGCAGTTCTTGACTAGAAAACATCAATTTAATGTTGGTACATAAACTGACAAAACACCGAAAATAGAGAAATATTCCCTAATTCAAATTTTAAATATACTAAGATAAAAAAAAAAGCAAACGTTCAAGTAAATGTATGAATATTAAACATGACTAAGAAAAAATACAAGATGTTGCGTAACCTGTCCTATCATCCCATGAAACTTTAAATAATAGAAAATGGAGGCAGGCGAAATGGACGATTGAGAAAACTGCAGCCAATGCTTACAAATAATAAAGACTATAATATGCATATGAAGAATAATGCGGAAAAATAGATTTGAAACTATTATATAAGTTATTAGTATTATCTAATCAAAATAAGAGATTTAAAACTATTATCGTACACTGGCAACCAAACATTGAAGAATTCATCAAAATGTGGTGCACGATATCATGCAAACAACATACAGATACCACGTTTTATTCCCTTTCGAAACAAAAAATCTTTAAAGTTCAAAATCCCACATACACACAGCACATGAAATGAAATTTTAATAGCTATTTTAGCAAGAATTCTATCTATTCTGATTTTATTAACTTTTCAAAGAACAGTGTCAAAGAATGTTGCCATTATAAAGGTGTATGAGGTCAACGTGGATATTTTTGTCAGATACCAGGGGTATGACTATGGTGTAAAGGGGGGGGGACCGACCATGCAAAGGACTTGTGTATTGCTATAATGGTGTGTTGTGGGTTCTTTGATTGATTTTGCGCTATATCATCTTTGTGTTAATTTGTTGTTATCTTGATTGATTGTTTGTCCTATCGTAGTTTCATAATGAGTGAGTCGTAAAGCGATGGGTACCAGGCGCAAAAGATTTGTAACTGTCTGTACATTAATCACAACGATATGCGTTTACGCATTCAATATTGCAACAATTTCCTTTAAAATAAGCATTTGCTGGTATGGTACTTGTTTGTCAAACGTTGATTCCATGTACATGTATGAACATGGAGTTCATTTTTACAGGCATTATAATTCATAAATTGTCTCAAAAGGTTGTCCAGCCTAGGAGACAGGGATGGGGTAATGGTAATTTGTAATGGTAATTGAGTGTAATTAATTACAAATTTTGATGTAATTGGAAGTAATGTGTAATTGACCAAATTTTCAATTACATCTAATGGTAATCTAATTAATTGCTTTCAAAAAAGGCATGTAATTCCAATTAGTTCTCAATTACTTTTAATTACACCCTGATGTACACATTAATATAAACCTGTCCACTACACATTTTTCCCACATTAACAATGGTACAAGGTCAAGTTCGAAGAGTAGTTAAAAAGCATTGAACTATTATTATATATATCATACCAAGTATTTTTCAAAATGGATTTTTTCAGTGATTCAGTATTTAATGATAAGTTTCCAAAATTTAATAAAGTACATGTATTTGATGATTGGTTTGATCCCTTTTTGCTTAAAAAAACCTTATTTTCCTTCTTATTAGAATAATTAGTGTGCCAATTGTCATTGAGTTAGTTTAAAACATACTGTTTAATTTACAAACAAAATCAGTGTTATCAAAATTATATAACTATCAAGTCATGCTTTGTAATTGATAGCCTTAAATACACAGAGCTAAAATGAATGGCTTCAAATGGGTGTTAAGTTTTTGGTGCCTAACATGTCCACAGGGACATGTTCCCTTATTTCTAACATTTTGATAATTAGATAGAGAACAACAGGTGTGAATTGTGTTTTGATAACAATTATAGTCTGCCCTCTATCTGAGATTAACTTGTACTTTGGCATTCTATTTACAAAGAGAAAAAATAGTGTTTAAAAATGCAAAGGAGAAAGTTTTCATATAATAGTTTTGCATGCAGAAAATATTTTAGTTGACATGATAGGTTAAGGTTAGGGTATATGACTTTTTAATGTTTATTGAATATCAAGGTGGTATGGGACACCTCCATATTGTGACTACCAGTACCTGCTTATTGAAATAAACAATTAAACCATATTTTTTCTTTCCAAAAATTGTAACTTATCAGAGTAGTTAGCAAATTCTCAAACAGTAAAATTTTTGTGATTATGAGAAACTTTTATTCATATTATAGACATACCTCCTGAAATGTTTATGTGTTGTAGATAAATCATGGTTTTAGTAAATTTTGATGAAAATGTAATTTGTAATTTAATTAATTACTTCTGCAAAGTAATTGTAATTTAATTAATTACATTTGAAAACTCTTGTAATGGTAATGGTAATTTAATTGAAGAATTTAAGCAAGTAATTGTAATTAAATTAATTACTTTCCATTGTAATTGACCCCTTCCCTGCTAGGAGAGTTTATTCCCTCATTCTAACGTCGTGTTTCTGTCTGCCCTTGTGCAAAATTAGAAAACGCAACTGAGGTGTGTACATAGTTTTTTTGTCTCCATTTAATCATTAAAATTATGTTTAATTCAACATCAGTAAAGTATCTTTGAGTTGAAATTTGATTAAAATGACATACATATAGTGAGTGAGGAATGAGAGTCATTGTCCAGAACTAATAGTTGATAGTGTGACTTAATCAAGAGTTGTTGGTTTATGGAAACCGGATTTATACCAAACAATGTGATGCTTTCATACGAATGGTGACCTTTTCTTTCTCGTCGAATGTAATTGAACTTTTCTTGGCGTTTGTTAATATGTATAAAATTAGAAATGAAAAATAATATATTAACCAAACAGGGGCAGAACAATTGGTTACGTACTACATTTTATTCCTCAATTAAAGCAAAGTAAAGAAGCAAAGTTGTATAACTTGTATTATACATTTAAACAAGGCTGTAACAATAAGTAAAGTAAATATTATAGACTTCAAAATGTAAACCATTTGTTTTACTGGTGACCCATCAATAAGATGTAACATTGTGTATGTAATTGATGAGAATATGTGTTTTATCTCTGTGTACAGGAATGCAAATGCTAATCAGTATTATATATAATTATCTAATGTACTAAATTATCTAATGTATTAAAAATTGGCATGATTTAAGCATGTAAAACAGAATATTTTCACTGATTAATTATGAAAAGCGTCTAATTTCTGATATTTGTCCCGAAATGTCAATACCTAAAGATTGGGAGACGCTGACTCAAATCCGTCGTTATTATACCTTTATCGGGCACTGAAGGTTCATTGACCAGACATAGTAGTCATACTATTATAAATAATATTTCATTTAAGAACAAATTTTCTTCAGTGACTTTACCAATTACTGAATTTAAATAAATGAAACATTTCTTAAACGTAAGTAGCAGGGTGAAGAATGCTTAACTTGTATAAACTGGAAATATGGAAATACAGCTCGTCAGGAAGATAGTTCTTTATATTTAAATCGAGCTTACGTGCTATGATACTTGTATACAGAAAGTGTTACTGTATTATTCATGGTGTGTATATATTTTACTGTTGAGGATGGACAATAACTAATATATTTTATGTTCTTATCTACATGAGATAAGATTAAATAGCGAATTTTCACAACACGAAATGGTAAAACAGTTAGCCAGGATTGTTTTGTTGCAAACAGATAAGTGGGAAACAATATTTTTGTAAGGCATTGCAGAAAATGTTTGCCTTAAGGGTTTGATATACTGAATGTATATGATTCACATACTAAATTGAAGAAAATATTTGGGTAACAGGTTAAGTAGCCAATTCTGATTTGCGCTTCGTAAATATTTGTTTAGTAACTTTGTGCACGAGAATTGTACAAAATACATATATCCATAATTGATAATGTTTAAACTTGACAATGCATATATCATTATTTCACTTATATTCCCATGAAATCTCTATCTGCTCGAAATTGAACCCGCTTAGCCCTTCACCTTTTTAATGTAAAACATCACAAAACAAATAGGTATGTTTCACTCTGCAACTTTTGTGACTATATTATTTAACGAAATAATCAGGAAAATGACAATAGATGATTACATTACAATAGTAATTAACTTTTAATAAGTCTAATAATAAAATTATGAATATTTGATTCTTTATGCCATTATATTTTTGCATCTTAAACAATCAATACCTCCCATTACTCATTTAATCAATTATGTAATTGATTAGATAATTTATGAAAAACATAATTCTTGTAGTCTGAACGCGCCAAGCTAAAAAAAAGAAGATGAAAATACGTAACATTTTCTCTTTTTTATATACATGTTCATAAAAAAGAAAGCTGGGGTTGGGGCTGGTTTAAAGATTGCTTTGAAAATGTTCGATGCTTAGCAATCGGTGTTCTGAAGGTAGTAAGAACCCAAGCTATTAGAATGACGCTTCCACAATTTTACCGCGAAATAAATCTATTGGTTACAACCGGCGAAGTTGATTTTGTGTCCATATATGAAGATGCTGTATAATTTTTGATAATACCTCAGGAAAGATAACCCTCGCGGTTCTAACAGAAATTTTCAATTTATTGATAAACTATTTTAAGAAATCTTAAAATTCTTATAAAATATGCTTGCAAACAAATGAAAGCTTGAAATATTAGATTTTTTTAAATTTTCTGCATTAATATAAAATTCATTTGCATGAACATATTTATTTCTTTGGTTGTTGTGATCGGCTTCGGCCGATCACTATTGTGTCCATATGTGGCATCCGGCAAATGCTTCCACGTGCGCACACATTCCGCTTGCATAAGTAGTTCTTATAAAAACTTGAAGTTTGGTTTAGTATTTATATAACATTTTACTCAGTTTTAATTCAATTCATTTACCTTAGGAGATGCAAACATACATAAAATACAGTTCGACCTGGTAATTCTATAATGCACATTTTGTCTCGCGCGTAAGAATTTCGATCGAAAGATTCATTCAGTAATGCAGTTGACCTCGATGAACTGACCTCAATCATAAGAAGATGCTCCATAAACTGACTTCGATCTATTGATGTTGCATAATAGTAGCTAGGAAGACGGCTTGATTTATAAACAAGGTTACGTTATAATGCGACCTCAATAGCAAGTTATGATGGCATTTAATGTTTTTCAGTCGCATTAAATTATTTCAATACAACTCTTTCTTTGTAAAACGTTACGTGTTAATGCTTTTTGAAGAGCCCTACTCGGTTTTCTCAAGAATATACATTAACATTTAATAATCACGTTAAAAATATAAAACTAGACAAGGAGTTTACGAACGGCTTTCCCCAAATTTAATTCAAAGTTAAATTTGTTGACGGTTTATAATGAAAAAATTATGATATGCAGATTCAAAATATTCTGTATTTTGTAAAAATACAGTACTTTTAAAATTATTTTACAGCCAACTAGTCATGTTGATTGCTTCTAGCTATCAATTATCATTATTGCCGATCATTCCTTTAAAAGGAATACTTGTTCCATTACCAGTCATTCAATTTAATAGTGTTATCATCCGGAACGTTGATACATTTCATTGTATTCATTGATATGTATCTATACTTCAACCAGATGAGTCAGATTAACAATAATGCATTTCAAGGGCTGTCACATTTAAGAGAATTGCGAGTAAAATGTTTTAATCATATTAACATTTAGCCTTGATGTTATCATTTTACTTTGTAAAATATATTGTTTTGTAAAAAAAAAATGATTAAATTGTCCAACCTCTGAATAGCTCTGTTATCATATTTTCCAAAAAGGATTTAATATTTATCAAACTTTGTTTGTAAACCAAAAAATCTGTCATCCATTTCTCCAATTCAATCCAAATTTCTTTCACTAAAATACAGTCAACAATAATATGTTCTATTGTCTCAGGGGTCTGTTGACAAAAGTAACACAACGAAGAATTTACTTTCCCTACTCTATATAAAAATAAATGATTTGCTAGATCCTATGTAATAGTTGGTATTGAAGCCATAGTAATTTTGAATCCTTTTTGCACTAAAGGGGCAGAGTATAAATTTTCCTCCATTGATTTTTAGTTAATTCGATTCTGACATCCAGTTTGTTTTAGATTTTGGATAAGTTCTTTTCTTTGATATTGAGAGGTTGTACATGTCACTACAGCCCTTCTTAGATCTACAAAATATTTTTAAGATTGTAAAAATAATTTTTACGCTTTTTTTTTTGACTGTTTAAATCTTGAAAAAAAATACTGTGAAGTAGGAAGTCCGCTTCAAAAAGTCGCTTCAATTCCTGCGCTAAATAGACCTAGTCCTGTTTGCATTACTATTAGGGACTAGGAAGGTTAAAACTTCTCGCAACTTTGCATACATACTGACTCCTTATAAAGTTAAAAATTCTTGACTCAAAACTAGAATAAATGTATTTAAAAACAGTAAGAACCAACAACATTTTCCATAAGTCAATTTTCTTTTATAAAATTCACATTACAGAAGGAGCCTGATCATAGACTTCTGATGACCGTATTCATTTATTAACAATATTTCTGGTATTTCAAGGTTCAAAAAAGTGAAAAAAAAGAATTAAGTTGAAATATTATACTTATGCTGAGGTCCATTGTCAAATTTTAGTTTTAAGTAGATTAAAATAAATTTGTATGTAATTTAAGTTTTCTATAAACTGTACTTATATGGGTTCTTGGAATTTAATTTGGTAGTAGTGATTATCTCTTTTAAGAATGCTTTCGGCATTATTAAACTGCAGCTTTTTCCCATGGACATTATTGCATTTACCTCCTTGGTATTAATAACTGTCGAATCATTTTTATTCGTGGGTGTCAATGTGGGTAACCAATTGTTTCTTCGATCAAGGGAACGTAATTTCGATGGTTGTGTTTTCGGGATAATTTTAATAAATATTGAACAAGTGATTGTGTATAGGTTTGTTGGGATGCAAAATCGCTCGCATGGGTATCCCACGAAAGCCACAGACAAAAAACGAACATTTCACAGTACTGCACACTTTTGTATTTTATAAGATGAAGAATAAAATGGTCTTCACGTAAACATGATTTTTCCGCTTTTTAGCGTAATAAAGCTTTTTGCGAATATACGTGGAATGTTTCAGGACTTTTAATTGATAAAATAAAATATAACTAAAAAACATAACTCCTCATTTTTGTTTCTTGTTTTCATAACATCAAATCACATTGCATGTACATCACTGCAATGACAAGTAGGGAACATATGAGAATGAGTGTAAGATTGATATCTAAGTTGTGCTGGCATGTATCAAAAGAGAGTGATGCATTTTTATAGAGTATTTTTGTTTGTATTAATACACATGTAGATGTGAAAATGAATAGAACTCATCGGATGTGCAAGAAATAAAATCAAATGTTAATCATTTATTACTTTAACCTTTCACATTGTATATGCAGATAAAAATGACACCCTTTGATATTCAGATACATTAAAGAATCTCATCGGATGTGCAAGAAATAAAATCGAATATTTATCATGTATTACTTAAACCTCCAACATTGCAGATAAAAATGACACCCCTTCACATTCAGATACATTAAAGAATCTCATCGGATGTGCAAGAAATAAAATTGAATGTTTATCATGTATTACTAAAACCTCCAACATTGCAGATAAAAATGACACCCCTTCACATTCAGATACATTAAAGACTAATTCAGGCTTGGGGCGAATTACATTGTAAAGTAATGCATCACATTACCATTACTTCATGGATTTGGGCATTAAATTACCATTACCATTTCTTGATTTTCTTGAAGTTATGCATTACATTACCATTACATGAGTAAAGTAATGCATTACCATTACCATCACTTTGTTTTAAAAAAGCAAAGCTTATAAAGAGTTTTTGCAAATGTTTCAAATATAAGACACCCTGTAACATATCTACAGGTTCATGCTTAGTATCAAGTTCAAAATCAATGAATATACAAGAATCATTTTTTATTTGCTCAATATATAATCATCTTGTGGCATTATGAACAACATACGTATTACATAAGTAAAATGATATTTATAGATATTTGGCATTATACAATGTAGGATACGAAATAGAGAATCTGACACAGAATTACATGCATAACAAAAAACAATTTATGGAATAATGTTCCGGTTATTAAAAGCTAAATAGAGGTACCGGTATTTATATATAAATAGAGATTACACAAATCTTTATAATTTTGGACACTTAATTGTATTAATTCACAAACAGATGGTTTTTCCCAATTAAATATCTGTCTTTATTGTATTTCTTTCTACTGAGGACACTTTAAGACAAAAGATTGCTTTTGCACTTTATGATCGAAGTTTCAAAGGGTTCATCAACGCAAGCAATGAAAGAATGTATAAAACTATTTAACTTTTCAAATGCAAAACATGTAAAAAATACTTGTAATTATTATTTTTTGTTTAAAAACAATGTACAGTTGTCAATTCATTCTTTGAAAAGCAATTTTTGTTATTCTATACTAGTAAATTCAAAATTTCTGTACCGATTGTATGAATCTATATGGGAAAAGCTTTTTGATCTGGAAACAACATATTTCAACTGAGAAAAAAATTATTTTTCTAAAATTAAACAAAAGTATGAAAATAATATTGCAGAATTTAACTATAAGTTACTGCATTGTATTGTAAACAATAATTTGGCAGTAAGCAAGTTGAATGAAAATGTATCTCCACTATGTGATGTATGTAAATTAGTCGAAGATGACAACATTTGTTATTTAGTTGTGAAATGGTAAACAAAATATGGAAACTAGTAGGGACTTTTTTGCGTCTCACAATAACATGGAAAACTATAGTCCTAGGTGTTTATAAATATAATGATATTCATACAGTTATGTTGAACAATCTTATATCTTTTGTATGTTTTACAATCTACAAATATAAAATGAAATGTAGATTTGATAATGAAATTATGTCAGAAAGAAATCTTATACAAAAACTTAAATATAATCTTTGTTTACAAAATGATATTTTGAAATATGCGAAGAAATTTAGATCTAATAATAATATGTTTACTAACTTAGGAAATTATTTGTGAATGAATTGTTGAATATACGATGTACATGTTTCTTTATTATGATATTTGTTTTAATAAAAGAGAAAAAATATATATACAACAGAGAGAGAGAGAGAGAGAGAGAGAGAGAGAGAGAGAGAGAGAGAGAGAGAGAGAGAGAGAGAGAGAGAATAAGTAAGTAAAATTATTTTCAAATGGGTTATAATATTGGAAGTGATGTTGATTTTCATCATGGATGGACCATGCATTGATTCTGCTTTTAAAGGTGCATGTCTGTCTCCTGTTCTATTGGGACATAGGAAATTGGGGTGTTTAACACTTCTTTTATAACAATAGATTGTTTTGATGCTTAGAATATCCTGGGGGGGGGGGGGGATAGTGTGTTGTTTACACATTTCTTATTGAAGTGCAAACTGATTGGAGTAAATTGTTTAAATGATAAAAAACTCTTAATAACAACACTCTTAAAAATGTTATGAAATTGTGCTGTTATATTTAGTAATACATGTATGATATATTCAAATATGAATTTTTTAAAAATCTTTTTTAATAATACAATTAAAACATTTTTATCTCAAGAATTATTTCTTTCTTCTTTAAAAATAAATTTAATCAAATTCAATTTTATCTATTAATTTATTTATCACATTTTTTTAAAGTGAACATGCATAAATATGTACGAAAGCCGAGAAGGATCATTCGAGATTCGAAATACGAGATTCGAAATACGAGATTCGAGATTCGAAATTCGAGATTCAATATCTAAATTAACCAATCAAATCATGGATCTGAAACCTGTATCCTAGCAACATCAAACTGTTCTAAATAAATATCATTCGTACATGCTCTTTCCTACAAATAAATGTCTTAATAGCTCTTATATAGTGGTTATAAAATGGTTAAATTAACATTGATGAATTAACCCCACACAGTATAAACAATTAAATTAGAAATAACACTGTTGGCTTTGCGAATCTAAGTGGTTTTGTTTGCCCTGTATGTATTTCCCCCCGAACAATTTTAACCCGAAGTGTATTCGCCCCAACTGTGTAAAAATCGGCTCGCGAAGAAAGATCTGTTTAATCTAAATGTTTTAGCTATGAAACGAAACTCAAAAAAATAATCGACATGTCAAAATATAGGTTATGATAAAGTTTTAAACCATAGAAGATATAATGATTTACATCAAAAATCCAGATAAGAATAGTGTATTGTAGGGTATGGCAATGCCATTGTCGATATGAGAGAGAGAGCGAGAGAGAGAGAGAGAGAGAGAGACAGAGAGAGAGAGAGACAGACAGACAGAGAGATAGACAGACAGACAGACAGACACAGAGAGAGTTTTGTAGTGTCAAATTCAGTTTGATTTAGAATTTGAAATTGATTTGATTTGTTACAAGCATATATAGACAATAATTAATCCTCTAAAACGAGAAAAGAGAGAAGGTAGCTAGGGTAGGGCAGACCAACTAGCAAGATTTAATTTTAACGGTGTTACACCTGTGATTTACATCGACTCTCTCTCTAGCATTTCCTTTTCCGTGAGGGGGCTTGGGGTATTTGTGATGTCTTACATTAGTTAGCGAAAATGATAAAAAAAAAACATGAAATTTTCTTTAAATTGTGTGCGGATGTTGTACGCCAATAATCTGTTTTCAGTATATACATTTCAAGAGGGGGTGGGGGGGTAGTCCTAATTAATTTGTCGGTTATTCTGTCCCCACTTTGTTTTCT
Organism: Magallana gigas; assembly: GCF_902806645.1. Taxonomy (NCBI): domain Eukaryota; kingdom Metazoa; phylum Mollusca; class Bivalvia; order Ostreida; family Ostreidae; genus Magallana; species Magallana gigas. The sequence continues at coordinate 43,441,280 of NC_047562.1, read as the reverse complement.
CTTCGTTTTCCAGGTTTTTTTTATTTGGCTCGGCAAATTAATATAAAACTTTCTGTGTAGCTCCATAACGATGCACTGTAGATAAATTATGAGTAGTTTTACTTTTGATAAACAGGAACATATCCGTACTTGATTTTTAATTTGACTCTTATAATCGGATTTAATATTCCAATAATTATAGGGTAGGAAAGAGTAGACGGGACTTTTTTGCGCATATCCTACTGTACCATTCATTCAACACAGGTATTAGCACTCATCGAGTTCGACTTGCTTTCCTTTTCTTTCATCCACTGGATTTAAAGCTATTAAATTTTGAAAATATTTTGAATTTATGGCCTGATTATATATAAATTAGAGCTGCGCTGGTGCATATATTCACCCAAATGGACCAAAATATAACCAAATGAATCTAAAAGTTTTGACAAAATTAGTTTTAAACGTACGACTCTTTTTCAATTCTAATCGGGTATGTCCTTTAGAAAAATCTTGAACCACACACATTTTAGCAAATAACACGACAATTGTTTCATTTTTTTATGGGGACGGAGGCGGTGCCGGTAAAGGACATGTATTGCTTGTGGCAGTTGTGCTATACTCTCATTTGTTTAATAGGTAATACTACATATTGATATAAAATGAAAGTTTCCAATTACACTGTACATAGCTTCTATCGCGCATTTTGATCCGTGCGATAGTTTAAAACAATTTTCAAAGCATTTTATGTAATTCAACCGATCATTTTTGAAATGTAATTTTCTGGATCCCCGCCTGATACGTCCGCCTTCTTGTATATTAGAATTACATGTACGTTGACCATATGTACACATTAACTTAATCGGCAATGTTATGGTACGATACCATTTTTATCAATGTTTTTGCAGGATATGTAACAAATAACAGCCTATTTGTGGGTTTTTGCACTGATTATTTGAGATAATTTGCCGCAATCTTTTATGCATTCCACACACCACTCACAGTTTCTTTATGTGGTGTTCTGTGTGTATGGCGACAAATTGGTAAATTTGCACCACTCGCCCCTTGTAGCTTCATCCTGATTACATTTTATCTGGCTAAGTGTAATGTAGTAGTATATTAAATACACACATCTTTATTTGCAGTGCTTATTTACATCTTTAGAGATTTACTTACAAAAAAAGTAAACATTTGTATGACTTATATGTAATTATTGTCAATTTTGGTGCGGTGGTAGGTAGGGGTGTAGGAAACTACAGAGAAACTTAACTTGGCTGTGAAACATATGCTTTTATTCTTTATTGTTGATATATCAATGAATGAATTATAACAAAATATATGTACAACAATTAATTTTGAAATATTCATGCACAATCAAATAAAGGGTTTTACTGTTCTCTGCACAAGAAATCGGCAATGTGAACAAATTGGCACCCTATCATCCCTACCTTTAATTGTAGAGAGTAGGTATCCTTCTATATTGAAAACAATTCCAAAAGTAAGACTCATAATAAGTTGTTTACTGAGGAAAAGGAAAACAAATTGTATTTATTGATAATTCCGTATGATGTGATAATATCTCAATGATTTGTTTATAATCATATTACTAGTGTATCACTGTATGCATACATAAAAACGATAAGTAATGCTTATATTTATTAGTGAAACAGGACAGATTATTTATATTTAGATTATTTAGATACATGTACTAATCCTCATGCGGGGATCTAGAAAGAAGGGGGTCAGGGGATCTGGACCCCCTCCTCGGGAAAATTGGAGCTTATTAAATTTACATAGTAAATTTTTTTTTAAATTGGCCTAGGACCCCCTACAGAAAAAATTAGCTACGCTTATGAAGTTCTCTACCATAACCGCATTTTTACACAAAAGGGGTGAATAAACCCGGGTTTTAAACTATTACTGGTGGTGAAATACCTTAGGGTTCAAACGCATCAGGTGGAAATGCACCAGGGCAAACAAAATCACTTAGATCCGCGAAGCACACTGCATTATTACTAGTCTACTTAGATATTCTGTGTAAAAGTAAATACAAATAATTATTTAGTTAGGTAGGGAGAAGTGAACTTAGCATTTATTTGTATATAAGAGCATGTACGTATGAGTTTTATTTAGAACAGTTTGATGTCGCTAGGATACATATTTTCAGATCCTTGATTTGATTTGTTAATTTAGATATTGAATCTCGAATTTCGAATCCCGTATTTCGAATCTCGTATTTCGAATCTCGAATCTCGAATGATCCTTCTCGGCTTTCGTAAATATGCATAGTAATGCAAAGTAATGCCATGTAAAGCCAGCATTAGACTAGCTTTTGGAAAGTAATGAATTACATTACCATTACTTGTAATGCTATTTGTGTGGCATTACACATTACCAGCATTACTTTGAAAACATGTAATGCATCGCAATGCATTACCATTACATTTAGCATTACCCCAAGCGTGGTATAAAGTGTAAAGCACAGTTCCACACTGCCTTGTGGTACTGAAAAGTCCAGGCATCTAGGGTGAGATTCAGAAGTATTAATGTGCACTTCCGCCCTCTTTGATTAAGGGTAAGATTGGAACCGATCAAGTGCTGACTCGGACACTCTCAAGGTACTTTGTAATACTTTACTAAGTATAGAATGGTCAACCGTATCGAATGCAGCAAAACAATTTCATGCGACTGAGGCAGTGACTTCCCGCCTCTTCATTTTCCGCCTCTCCATCAGAATGGCTGATGATAATTTTAGTAGAGCTGTTTCGTACTGAACCCCTCTTATATGCACTTTGATAATCAGGCAGTAGCTTATTCGATTCGAGAAATTTCACAAACTGGTTTAAAGCACACTTTTCGACAATTTTTGAGAGGTAACTTAAATTACTCACCGGACGATAATTTTTCAAAATTTCATCCAAACCGTTCTTTTTCAATAGGGGTCTAATAATTGCAGTTATCCCGATGTTAGGTATTTATTAACTATGGATGTAATTGTTGGCAATAACACCACGGAAAATTGGTTGATTAGTTTTGATTGGATTGGGTCAGTTGGGCAGGTAATGGACTTTGAGTTTTTGATCACACCTAATACATTTTCGTCAGATATTAAATCAAAATGTTTAAAGTCGTTTGTGCACTTAGATCCAAGATTTGGGTCAAGGTTTTTAAAATAATCTAAAATTTTGCAAGTGGCTAGAACTTTATCCATAAAAAATGAACTATATGCGTCTGCTAGTGATTAGTCGCCTGTGCTTGGCGGCATGGAATTACTATTAGTTTTACCTATCAATCCAAACACAAATTTATACATTTTAAGTGCATTTTTTCACACTCAATAATGTTCGAATGATGTTCTTGTATTTGTTATATCTGATATGTTTTCTATGGGTAGAGATATATAGGTTTTAATGAAACTATGGTCACAAATCTGAAAATTTTCGATTGGTTCGGACAAAACAATTTTATCGTTGATTCGTATCATGATTAGATCAATTGTGTTTCCGGATCGATGTGATTGGCAGTTAACAAGCTGCCACAACCCCATGACATCACACATTTCATTTAATGCAATCGTATCTAAGTAATTAACATTATTGTATTGAATTTTCAAGTATTCACAAATGGTAACTGTGCGATGGGTTGTTATTATCTCTTCTAGAAAAGGTGAAAATTCATCCAGAAATGCCGTTGTGGACACGCGACGCGCTCTTGAGTATGGGGGGGGGCGATAAACTATCAAAATGTATATGGTCTTCGAATGAAATTTTAATTCAAACAATAAGTGTTCGAATGAATCTTTCTGTCCAGCGTCAACTAATTTTATTTGAAGCGTGTTTCTGAACAAAATACCAGTTCCGCCACCAGATCGAAATTTACGGGGAACATCAATAAATGTATAGCTAGGTATATTCAGATCGGATCTTTAAATTCCTGCTCAGAGGTCGCAACAAATCCAGATGGACTCCAGTGTTCCAGTCCTTTTGTTTTAATTTTCTCCTTCTATACCTATGACCACGGTAGCGTTTTTTCCTAGGTGTTTTATTTTATGCAATACATTTTCATCAAGTCTAAGCTTCTAAATGCTTCTATTATACCTGAGTGATTGTAACTCGGCTGAGGTGTACACAATAGGCGTAACGGTCAGAACTTTGCATGATTTCAACTTACCGTTGTTTACCGACAAACGTTTGAATAAAAATCCATAAAATATGCACAAAAATACATAAAGGTTTTAACAAAAAATCATCGGAGACATCATTTTCATACTTATATTAAATGCTACAAAGCTGACATGAGTGCAGAGAAGAAAAAAAAAACATGTTAGTAATATGCCTACTTATTAATTTTTGATATGTATAACAATTTTCTCTCTTGAATCATTATTTTATTAAAACTTCCAAATCTATTTTTATCACATTATTGTCATTTCATTCATGTAGGCACCTTCAGGGCAATCAGATAAGTAGGATCGACAGCAATACATTTCAGGAGCTATCACAGCTTCAAACACTGTGAGTCTGTTACCCTAAAGTATTATTTCTAGGAATAAATATTCCGCCAATTTATTTGTTAGATGAAAACGATTATTCTAATTCACTGTTCTAATTTACTGCAGGTACACTTTTATTTGAATTGCCATTGTTATAGCAAAGATGATCGAATATTTTTTAATAAGAAATGTAAATTGATTTTTAAATAGTCGACTTCAACATGTCAGCAAGTAAAATATGAATACGGCCCGAACAATGCTTCTGTGATACCGTATATTTTGTCATTTAATAAAGAATAAAGAAAGAACATGCAATACATTGTAATTTGGCTGTTAAACATTTGCTATTGATACGCCAAATGTGTTATCATAAACAATTTCTGAGCAAGAAACACATATCAGAAGGAAATAGAGGTCAATGTACATTTCAGTTAGTATGGTTATAACACTCTAGTGACCATAATCATTTCTTAACAATGCATCACAATATGTTCACACTGTAATATATCTATTAAAATGTTATGTCCATAAAATCAAATGATGATATTTTAATACTTTCGATATGCAAGGATAATAAAAAGGTAATTTTTATGATAGATTGATGAATTAAAATATAGTTTCGAAGTTACTACTGTTCATCAGGTGCACTTTAACTCTAGGCTTTTACAATGAATATATAGCATTAACTTGTTTTATTGCATAATACTTTTACAGCGGTTTTGTCGCTCTTTAGGACTAGTAAAAATTTTGTTTGGCTTAAAATATGAGTTTCTGACCAGAAAACATCGTTTTAAATTATGTACATAATTTTTATTTTTTAAATTATGTACATAAACTGAGAAAACACCGAAAGTAAAGAAAAAATCCCTAATCAAAATTCCACAATTAATATAAAAAGCATACATTCAAGTAAATGCGTAACCTGCCCTGTCGTTCATTAAACTTTTTAAAAAAAACCCAGAAATACGAGGCAAGGGAGATGATGAATGACAAAAACTGCAAATTTTTACAAATAATAAAGATTAAAATATGCATGGGAATAATAATGAGCAAAAATTGATTTAAAAAATAGATTCATTGTATAGGTAATAAGTATAATTTTTTATTCGAAATAAGAGATTTTAAACTTTTGTTGTACACTGGCAACCAAACATTCAACAATTTATCAATATACATGTATGTTGCACGATATTAGACTAACAAAAAACAGATACAATATTTTTATATCCTCTCAAATTCGAAGTATTTAAAGTTCAAATCGCACATACAAAGAACAAACAAATTGAAATTTTAACACCTTTTTAGCAATAAAGTCATTTTTTCTTATTTTATTAACTTTTTGAACAACAGTGTCAAATGAATGTTGAAAATTATTGAAGTTTACATGTACTTGGTCAACGTGCATATTTTGGTCAGATACCAGGGGTGTGACTATGGTATGAAAGGGGGGGGGGGGGTAATCAACCATGTAAAGGCCTTGTGTATTGTTGTAAGGGTGCTTTGTGGGCTGTTTGATTGATTTGCACTTTTTCATCTTTGTGTAAATTTGTTGAAACCTTAACAGATTGGTTTTATTATTTGAGTTGATAATGACTGAGTCGAAAAGTTATGGATACCACGCGCAAAAGCTATGTGAATGTTTTTGAATCATTAAATTTGGTCATACGTTGATTTGAATAATTGCCGTGTATTTCTGTTTACGACTTCACAAATTGACAACCATTATAAGTCATAAATTGTCCTATTAGTTTTCCAACACAGTTTCATGTTTCTTTCCTCAGTCTAACGTCATATTTGTGCCGCCCCTTGGCGGGATTAGGTACCGCACCTGCGGTGTGTATATAGTTATAATTGGGTCGTCTTTATTTAATCATTAAAATTGTGTTTAGTTTGACATGAGTAGAGTATCTCCGATTTGAAATTTTATTAAAAATGACATACCTTTAATAAGTGACGATGAGAGTCGTTGTCCGGAACTGATCGTTCATATCGTGATTTGATCAAAGGTTGTTTGTTTATGGAAACTAGATTAGACCAAACCATGTAATATTTTGCTGTTTCCAGTCCAACATTGTGTATGCAGTTAATGAGATTGTGTGCTTTACCTCCGTTTACAGTGCTGTTATTGCTAATAAATAGTATAGATATAAACTGTACTCAAGACGTTTTAGAGTTGCTTTGCCTGGGCTGCTATTATCTGAATCTGGATAAATAGATAACGCAATTGAAGTGTGTAACTAATCTGCATCTCAAGCTAAAAAATTAAAAATTGTAATAATGTTAGCATTTGTAAGGTAGAACATATGAACTGATTATTATGAAAGGCGTCTTTTTTTAATATTTGACTCGAAATGTTAATACATGAAGACTAGGAGATGTTGACTCGAATTGTTCGTTACTGTGACTCTATTAAGCGTTGTAGGTTCATTCACCACTCATAGTAGTCATTCAATCATATATGATATTTTATGTAAGAACAAATTATCTTCCGTGGCCATTACTTAATTCAAATAAATGGAAATGTTCTTAAATGTTAGCAGCAGGATAAAGAAATCTAAACTGCTACACCCTGGAAAGATGGAAATACAACACATGTTTTACAAAATAAATCTTTATATTTCATGAAGGTAACATGCTATAAAGTTTGTTAATAAAGAGTGTAACTATCGTAATAATGGTATGTATATACTTTAATAATGAGGATGGAGAATAATAAAACTTATATATGTTTTAATATATTTGAGTTAAAAAAGCAGAGCTTCATAACACGAAATTGTAAGATTATAAGCAAGGGTTGTTATGTTTAAAACAGAAAAGCGAGCACCAATATTTTGGTAAGGCATTGCAAAAACTATTTGCATTAAGCATTCGATAAACTGAATGCATATGATTTACATACTAAATTGTAGAAAATGTTATCTTAAAAATTAGGCAGCCGATTATGATTTACGATTCATAATTTTTTTTATTAGTGACTTTAATGTGTACACGAGAATTGCTTAAAAATGCCCATAGAATACTATGGAATCAATAGATTTCGTGGTGGCTCAATTTTCGTGGAATTCGTGGGTAGCACTCATCCACGAAATAACATCCTCCACGAACTGATAAATTAGGGTAATAAAGTCATATTTCCTTTTGTAGATATATAAGAATACACGAAATTACGTCCCCACGAACCTGTAAAATTTAAGCCATCCACGAAAATAGGCCCCCACGAAATTTAATAATTTCACAGTATACTTGTATACAGAAATTAAAACTTGAAATTTTATCAAATGTTTGACTTTCTGTATGGATAATTCCATTGGATATAACATTCATTGGTATTTTTGTTTTTTTTTTTGGGGGGGGGGTGGGTTTACAGTACCAGTCTGTGTAATTATCAATTGATACCTTTTAATCATTGACAGGTCTCTATCTTCCAACCAGATAAGTCAGATTGACAACAACAAAAAAGGTATTAATTATGCTAGTTGCATAAAAAAATACGATTTTGAAGATATGACTGCTTATAAGGGGTCCTTAAACTCTAGGCTTTTACTTTGAACTTGAGGCATGAACTTGTTTTATTTTACAACGGTGCATCATACTTTTACAGTGGTATTGTCGTCTTTTAGAACTGGTTAGCAGTAGATTGTCAAATTTTATTGGACTTGAAATATGAGTTTTTGACTAGAAAACATCATTCCTAAGCAGGTACATAAATTGACAAAACACCGGAAGCAGAGAAATATTCCCTAATTCAAATTCTAAATATACTATGATTAAAAAGCATACATTCAATAAATGTAAAAATAATATCCATGACTGATAAAAAAAGATGGTGCGTAACCTGTCCTATCATCTCATGAAACTTAAAAAAAAAATAGAAAATGGAGGAATGGTCGATTTAGAAAAACTGCAGCCAATGCTAACAAATATAATAACAAAGACTATAATATGCATGTGAGGAATACTGCGCAAAAATAGACTTTAACCATTGTATAAGTTCTGAGTATTACATGTATCTATTTAAAATAAAAAAAATAAAACACTGACAACAAAACATTGCACAATTTATCAAAAAATATTTCACGATATTATACAATTAGTCAAACAAAATACAGATACAATATTTTATATTCTCTCGAAAAAAAATCTTTAAAATTCATAATACCACATACACACACCACACGATATGAAATTTTGAAAATTTTTAGCAAGAAGTCAACCTATTCTTATTTGAAGAACTTTTCAAAGAACAGTGTCAAAGAATGTTGACATTATTAAGGTCAACGTGGATATTTTTGTCAGATACCAGGGGTATGACTATGATACTGTACAAAAGGGGGGATGACAGACCACGCAACGGACTTGAGTATTCTTGTAATGGTGTGTTGTGGGTTCTTTGATTTTGCGCTATATCATCTGTGCGATAATTTGTTGTAATCTTGATTGATTGGTTGTCCTATCGTAGTTTTATAAAGAGTGAGTCGTAAAGCTATGGGTACCAGGCGCAAAAGATTTGTGAGTGTCTGTACATTAATCACAACAATATGCATTTAAGCATTCAACATTGCAACAATTTCCTTTTACAAAAACATTTGCTGGTATGGTACTTGTTTCCATGTACATTTACGTACATGGATTTCTTTTTGACAGCCAGTATTAGTCATAAATTGTCACCAAAGGTTGTCCAGCCTAGAAGGGTTTCTTCCCTCATTCTAACGTCGTGTTTCTGTCTGCCCTTGTGCAGAATTAGAAAACGCAACTGAGGTGTGTACATAGTTTTTAAGTCTCCATTTAATAATTAAAATTATGGTTAATTCAACATCAGTAAAGTATCTTCGAGTTGAAATTTAATTAAAAATGACACACATGTAGTGAGTGAGGAATGAGAGTCGTTGTCCAGAACTAATACATGTAGTTGATATTGTGACTTTATCAAGAGTTGTTGGTTTATGGAAACCGGATTTATACCAAACCATGTGATGCTTTCATACGAATTGTGACCTTTCTTTCGCGTCGAATGTGATTGAACGATCGTTTGCATAAGTTCATGCTAATAAATATTATAGATATCTGATGTACTCAAGAATTTTGACAGTTGTTTTGACTGCTTTTACCTGCTTCTTGGTTAATAGATAACGCAATTAAAATATGTTAATAATCTGGATCTCATACTGGCCAATTAAAATTTGTAATAATCTAAGCATGCATAAGGCAGAATATTTTCACTGATTAATTATGAAAAACGTCTAATTTCTGATATTTGACTGCAAATGCCAATACCTTAAAATTGGGAGACGTTCACTCGAATCCTTCATTATTATGCCTTAATGAAGCACTGAAGGTTCTTTGACCACTTATAGTAGTCATACAATTGTAAATAATATTTTCATTTAAGAACAAATTCACTTCAGTGACTATATTGATTACATTATTTTTAGGGTTTTAAAAATATTTTTTATGCTTTTTTTGACTGTTTGAATCTTGAAAAAAACAATACTGTTAAGTAGATAAACTGCTTCATACAATTATAAATAATATTTTCATTTAAGAACAGATTTTCGTCAGTGACTATACCGATTACTGAATTAAAATGAAAGAAACATTTCTTAAACGTTAGTAGCAATGTGAAGAATGCTAATCTGGAAATATGGAATTACAGCACAGATCGTCAGGAAGATAGTTCTTTATATTTAAATCAAGCTTACGTGGTATAATATTTGTATATAGAAAGTGTTACAGTATTATTCAAATTGTGTATGTGCTTTAATGTTAAGGATAGACAATAACTAAAATAATATATGTTTTTATCTATATGATATAAGATAAAAAAAAAAGCGGAGGTTCACAACATGAATTGTAAATCAGTAAGGCAGGATTGTTTTGTTGCAAACTGATAAGTGAGAAACGATATTTTGGTAAGGCATTGCAGACAGTATTTGCTTTAAGGGTTTAATATACTGAATGCATATGATTTACATACTAAACTGTAGAACATGTTTTGGCTTACAGTTTAAGTAACCAATGATGATTTGCATATCGTAAATATTTGTTTAGTTACTTTATGCACGTGAATTGTACAAAATTACTTTATCCCTAATTGATTATGTTCAAAATACAGCATTCCTGCATATAGTAATATTTTACTCATATTCCTATGAATTAATTGACCTCTATCTGCTCAAAATTGAACCACCTGAGACCTTCACTTTTATAAAATAAAACATCCCAAAACAAATAGGTATGTTGCTCTCTGCCACTATATAACGAAATTTGGTTTGAAATAATAAAAAAAATGCAGGAGATGACTATATAACAATAGTTGGTAAGTTTATATAAGATTAATCATAAAATTATGAATATTTGATTCTGTATGCCATAATATTTTACAACTTAAACAATCAATAACTCCCGTTACTTCATGTTATCAATGTTGTAATTGATTAGATAATGTATGAAAAACATAATCCTTGTGGTCTGAAAGCGCCATGCTAAATAAAAAAATAAAAATACGGAACATTTTTTTTATAAACATGTTCACGAAAAAGGAATATGGAGGTGAGGGCGGTTGAAAGATCGCTTTAAAAATGTTCAATGCTTAGCTATCAGCGTCCTGGAAGAAAGTAAGAACCCATGCTATTGAAAGATGCTCCCACAATTTTACCGCGAAATAAAGCCATTGGTAACATCCGACGACGTTGATTTGTGTCCACATATGAAGATACCTTTGATAATACCGCAGGAAAGATAACCCTCACGGACTTAACAAAAATGTTCAATATGCATAAAATATTTTAAGAAATCTTACAATTCTTATAAAATATGTTTGCAAACAAATAAAAACTTTAAATTTGAGAAAAGTTTATTTTCTGCATTGATTTAAAATTCATTTGCATTTCTTTGGGTTTTCCATTCCCAGTCATTCAATTTAACAGTGTTATTATCCCGAACGTTGATACATTGCATTGTATTCATGGATAGGTATCTATATTCCGATTAGATTAGTCATATTGATAACAATGCATTTCAAGGGCTGTCACAGTTAAGAGAATTGTGAGTAAAATGTTGTTGTTTTTTTCTACTGTCACTTCACTTTTTAACTCTTTGACAAGTTGTATAAAAACTTCAGAATTTTTTTTTCATAAATGTAACAGTTATATGTGAACGATATGTCAATGATATTTCGTCGAGATGACAGACCAAAAATGTTAAGACGTCTACAACGTTTTAGTTAAATAATTTATAAATTATTTAATTTTATTTAGAATAGCTCTTATAATCTCACCCTTGTAAAAGTATCCGATCTTAAAGCTGACATGAATTCATAACATCATTTGGTCGCCATATTATTTTCGATTGCTCCTCTTCTGCCACTGGGGTATATATACCGGTTGAGAAAGTTACAGTCGGTTAATTGCTTTCTGATCAAGGCATTCATTTGCACGGACTTCTAAATGCATGAAACACATTGTAGGAAACTGTTAGTAATAAAGAATAAAGGAAACAACAATCAATGAAATACAAAATATATTCATTCTTTGAAAAGATTTCCAAGGTATCCGTATTATTTTGCACAGACAGTGCTGCCTTCAACGCATAGACATCGAACACGTGTGTCATTCATTCAAAATGCATAACGTCTGCATTTTTTTGACACCCCTCGCGACATTACATCAAACACAGTAGCTAAATGATAGTAAATCCAAGAAAGTAACTCCGTAAAATCGTTTCGATCCTTTCCTACAAAAACACTCCGTTTCTAAAATACATGCAATAATTGACATTGCTCTGCCACAGTGTGTGGTTTGCACATGTGCGATGTTATAACCTAAACAGGAAATCGGTCTACAATTATCGAGGAATTTTTGAAGTATCTGCGTCTGGATTTCAGTCTGCCTTGCTTGGTCGTTTTGCAAGATTTGATATATCTTGCCAGTGCAGTGGTTGTCATATTAGTTTTGTTCAAAACACGTTTCTACATGTCTTTTCGTCCAAGGTAACGTGTTCGGGTGTATGAAATTCCTGAATGCGGTGAAGCATGAATAGTGCTCTCGGTCTTATAAAGGGGGTGTGTAGCGATAAGCAGAGCAGTAGAAATCGACAACTAATATGGCGGTAGTCGGAGATAAAAGGGAAATAATACGTATTTATGGATTCATGTCAGCTTTAATAATAACGATCAGTATTATGTAGTATGAACTTTTCTGGAGGAATCTTGTTCTGAGTAAAGTCCAATAGGGAGAACAATGAATTCTTCTACACATTCCTTCATTTAAAATATTGCATTCAAAAAATTGGTTTTACCTTGTTTATGAAAATTGACTTGGCAAACGTGTCCTATATTGCCTAGTGTGTCAAATAGCTCATAATATTTCATGAATAAAAAATCAAGTACAATGCGTTCTAGTAAAGAAAGTCATTTTTTGAACTTTTAAGTCACATTATAAAATAGGCAAAATTAACTGCAATAATACGCTTTAGTTTTTAAAATACAAAACAAAATTAGACAAATCAAATCGTTATACAGAAATATTAACACAGATTCAGAATACAATTCACATTATAAGATGCTTGTAACATTTGCTTCATTCTGTGTTGTTCTGTAATACTACTCTTACTAGATGAAACTACAAATCAAAAAAGGAATTTATTACACTTGGCCAGTTAAAGTTTGATTTTCATTTTTAAGATGAAATATATGTACATAAAAAAAGATTTAAAAACAAAATGCTTATATGTATCACATTCTCATTAAAAAAAAACTTTTAAAAGATAAAAGTCATCCGCTTCATAAACTAATATCACCCGAATAGTTCCTATTAAACCTGTATATACATGTTCACACACATAAACCTAAATCTCAAACATAATTACAAAGCAATGTGTGTCATCGATTTGTTTCTCTATTAAACATGTAATAGAAATGATATACAATTTGTTTAATGGGCAAACTGTTTTGTTTTGCATAGCACATTAAATCGTTGGCATATAATAAATAAAGAATACTATATTTAACATGATAAATAGTAATTAAGGAACTGATGATATCATATGAACCATATTCACTTTACGCTTTTATCCGTACAATGTAGCAATCAATGAATAACTTTTTTTTAAGTTTAATGAATACTTTATGGTGTAAACTTAAGAACTGGATAATTAAAGCCCTAAAAATATGATTTTCTTCGGGGCGTCACATATTGCAAACGAAAAGATGCGTCTGAAACTAAATGTGGCATTTTCTTGTGTGGTCAAGGCACGTTTTGGGTAGATGAAGAATGAAAATATATGTATTTTTGATTTTTAGGGGTACACAGTTAATTCTAATTCCGGTAGAGTTTTAACATTGCATCTCATTGACAACTTTGTCACTCATTTAATACTCTTAATTTCAAGTTTTTGTTTTGTTTTTGTTTTGTTCTGTTTAAATGGGTGTGTGTGAGATTTGCACTGTATTTGTCAAAAATGTTCCTACAGGTGAAAAATGATCCTTAGCTAAACAAAAATGTTGTGTTGAAAGCATGTAGAAATCTTCGAGCAATTCGATTTTATCAAACTTAATATGTTATCGAAGCTATCGAATTGTTTTATGTCAGTCTGGCCCTCCATTAAAATGTTAGTTGGGTTCATTAAAAAGTAAAAAAAAAAAAAAAAAAGGTTATTAAACCGTGACAGGCTGTTCCTTTTATATTTTGTTTTGAAAGTTACCGTAAAAAAAACCAACAAAGCAATTAAAACATATTGAATGTAATTTTTAAAAAAGAATAAACATTAAGTTTTCCTTTTTGAAACTTTTTTTGAAACATATTTTATCATCTAAATTCGAGTTCAGCTTATAAATTAATATATGTGTTGTATGTATGAATGCTTTTTTCGAACAAACGGCCAGAAACACCAGAACACATTTTTTTTCTTCATTTTTATTAAACTTCACAGAGACAGAAAGCACATATAACATTCAAAACCTATGACGGAATACACAACAAATATTCTTCAAGACAAACGGCATAAACAGTTACCGAAACGCATAAAGTACAATACCTTGTATTCATGTAGGCACCTTGGTGGATATCAGATAAGTAGGATCAACAACAACTCATTTATCTTAACTTCAAACACTGTAGGTCTGGTTTTTCAGTTTCAATTCATACTTTATTAAAGCATCATCATTGCGTTCTTCACATTATTAAGCAAGAAGTTCATCTACGCAGCAATGTTAAAAGTATGTGTGCCGTATTTGGAGTAAAATTGTTGACATGATATTTAGTAAAAATATACATCATGCTTCTTATAATTAGACGTTTCACACACTCTAGGCCCGTAAAACATGTTCTTTCTTTAATTAGTTGTCTCTAAACTTTGCTACACATCTGATGAATATTAATGTGATCGGCCATTTGTAACGCCACTGTGCATGAGTGCGGGAAAACCGAGTATTGAAAACAGGATGGAAGAACAGTTTGTTTACAAATTAGAATCACGTTTTTCATGTCTTAAATTAAATAATTCTTTTATCAGATGATACACAAAGCATTATTATTTTGTTATTCATTAATGTAGAACGATATAAATTGCTAATTATGTGTAACAAAGATGAAACACTATTTTAGCATTAACGACACGGTAAAATGAGTGAATATCCCCTCTCCCCGACGGGGATAAATGCATGTACTGAGAGTGTTTATTTATTCTTTATTCAAAAATTTCTCTAAACGAAAATCAACTTGTGGTTCATAACTTATAAAGTAAAGACATGTGACACATGGATCACGTACAAACCTGACTAGCAAAACCCCAACAACTTAATGATAAAAACTTAAGTTTAATTTGGCTTTAATTCCTATTTTAATCAATCCACAAGGTCTTCGATGACAATCATCCCTTTGTTCCTATCCTTGTCAGTCTATCTTATTTTGTTCTTTCTTGGCCAAATCTGTCAAACTTAACGGTATTACGGGTATACATATCTTTCTCGTCGTCACCATTGTTGTTATGATAGACTGAGCGTGGTATCAAGTGGCCGATTTAAGGCAGGGTTTATTCAAATGCTCTTCTATTGTGGACTCAAAAATAATTATAAAAAATATTTATTAATTTCTATATCTTTTTAAGCCGATTGATATGAACTACGTAATTTATTGTGAAGATATATCTTTATATAGCATATTTAAATAAATAAATAAATCAAATATTTCTTAGCAAAAAAAAATACGCCACATATACCTTAAAGGTGTCCCAGAGCTAAACTACGATTAAAAACGGTAATGTTTATATCAACGAAAAAATACTATTGCCAAAAATATCTTTTTTATAATTTTAATAACATAATTGACAACAATGTCAACATTATATTTGATGCAAAGTTGATTATCATATGAAGTACAGACAAGTACATACTTTCTACACAACCCTGTTAGTTTTCTTATTTTTATCAACTTTTCAAACAACTGCGTTAAAATGTTGAGTAAATATTATTAAGGTGTATTTGGTCAACGTTGATATTTTTGTCAGATACAAGGGGTGTGACAATGGTATAAAAAGGGGGAATAACAGCCTTGTGAATTTTTGTAAGGATGTAATGTGGGCAGTTTTCTTGCAACCTCGATGGATTGGTTGTCCTTATATTACTGTAGTTTGATAATGACTGAGTCGAAATGCTATGGTTACCGCGCACAAAAGCTGTGTGACTGGTTTTGCATCATTGACAACGATACGCATTTAAACATTCAACATTGTCACAATTTCCTTTTAAATAAGCTTTTGCCGGTAAGGTACTTGTTTGTCAAACATTGATTTCATGTTCAATTGCCACGTCTTTCTATTTACATGTACTACTTTAGAATTTGTTAGCCACAATAAGTCATAAATTGTCATCATAGGAATGTTTCTTCATTCAGTGTAACGTCGTGTTTCTGGTTTCCGTTTCCCTTGTGTAGAATTACATAACGTAACTGAGGTATGCGTTAAAACCAGCTTGTTTGGGTCTCCATTTTATTATTAAAAGAGTGTTTAGTCTAATGTCAGTATAGGTTCTTCGAGTTGAAATTTTATTTAAAAAATGACATACATGTAGTGAGTAAACGATGAGTGTTTGTCCAGAACTAATTGTTGATATAATGACTTGATTTAGAGTTGTTTGTTATTGGAAACCAGGTTTGACCAAATCATGTCACACGTTTTTAAGAATGGCGAGCCTTTCTTTCTCTTCGAATGTGATTAAATCGTTTTTTGGGAATTTCACAAAATTAACAAATACAACAAATAATTTATAAAACAAGCAGGGACAGAACAATTAGTTACTTATTACATTTTATTCAAGTAAAGCAAAGTAAAGTAGCAAAGTTGTCTAAACTTTATAATACATTCAAACACGACTGTAAACAGATAGGTAAAGTAAGTATTATAAGCTCCACATTTAAACTATTTGTTTTTCTGGTGGCCCATCAATAAGATGTTTTGACATTGTAAATGGATTGGTGGGGTTTTGTGTTTTATCTCTGTTTAAAGTAAAGCAAATCTAATGAATATCACAGATATCTTATGAACTCAAGAACATTAACAGTTGTTTTGACTGCTATTATCCGCTCTTGATTAAAAAATAACGCACCTAAATTGTGTTATTTATCTGGATCTCAAATACGCAAATTTAAACTGTAATAATTTGGGCATTTATAAGGCAGAATATTTTAACTGATTATCATTAAAAAGCGTCTCATTTCTTATATTTGACTCAAATTGCCAATGCATTAAGAATTGGAGACGTTGACTCATGTCCGTCGTTATCATGACTTTTTAATTAAGCACTGGATGTTAACTAACCATTTATAGTAGTCTAGTAGTAGTTTTATGACAGGTCACATTTTCGTCTGTGACCAAATCGATTACTAAATGAAAGGAATATTTTTTGAGTAATAGTGTAAAGAATGCTTAACTGATATATACTCTGGAAAAATCGAAATGCCGCACAGATTATCATAAAGATGAATCTTTATATTTTAATCAAGCTAAAATGCTATTTTCATGATGTGTATATTCTTAAATGTTGAGGATGGACAAAAAAATATACACTGTATGTTCTTATCTGTAAAAAATAAGATTACAATAGCAGAGCTACACAAAACGAAATTTTAAGAGAGTAAACAAGGATATTTTCATTGCAAACAGATAAGTGAGAACCAATATATTGGTAAGGCATTGTAAATATTGAATGCATATGATTTACATACTAAATTGTAGAAAATGGTTAGCTTACAGTGTAAGTTACTGATTATGGTTTACGATTTAAATATTGTTGTATTGTTATTTTATGCACGAGAATTCTACAAACATATGTATAAAATAAAATTAAGATTTGAACACATGTTTGATTTTCTGCATGAATATGAAATTCATTTGCATGGATGTTTTAGTTTCTTTGTTTGTTTGTTTATTATTTTTTTTTTATTACCAGTCATTCAATTTAACAGTGTAATTATCCCGAAAGTTTCGACATTGTTTTTATTGATAGGTGGCTGTATAACAACCAGATTAGTCAGATTGACAACAACGCATTTAAAGGGCTGTCACAGCTAAGAATATTGTGAGTAAAAACTATGGTTATTTTTAACTTACACTTTACCTTGAACTTTTTACCAAATTGTAAAAGAACTTTATACTTTTTGTAAATATTTATTAATTTTTACTTACATAAATGTAATACTTACACGGAAACGGTATTCTCATTATACATTCATAACATTTCATCGTGAGCCAAAACATTATACAGAAATATTGAAACGTACTCTAGAAAAAGAAATATTCCTTGAAGATTTTCATTATTTTTGTTGGCAGTATTAATCAACTGGATTAAATCTACAACAATTTTAACCAAAGTTTAATTATGAAGCCATCTTGGTAAAAGGGTGTCAAATATATTGCAAGCGAACATATGCGTCTGAAACTACATGTGCATTTCATTGTTTGATCAGGGTACATTTAAACTCAATGAAAAGTTCGTCTCTCATTTGACACTCTTAATTTCAAGGTTTTGTTTTGTTTTTGTTGTGTTCTATTTTTATGTGGGATATGTACTGCATTTGTCTGAATTTCTCTTTTTGGTAGAAAATGATTCTAAGCTACGCTCAAATGTTGTGATGAGAGCATGCACAAATCTATGTAGCAATTTAATTCTCATCAAAATTTACATTTTATTTTGAAGGAACTACTTTTATTTTCGAGAAAAATAATGAAATGATAATGGAGTTCACCGATCAAAAACGAAGCAATGAAAGCGACAATTAAACCATATCAAAATAAATGAATGTAAATATTTCGTTTTGAATAAAAACATGTTCTCAACATTATTTAAAATTGTGGTATACTCATAAATCATTTAACCTTCTATATGTAAATGAATGTTTTTTTGTTATTTTTTTCAAAAAACAGCCACCATTTCCAGAACACATGTTATTCCATTTTTATTAAGCGATACATAAACAGACTGCACACACAAAATTCAAAACCCGTAACGTATTACACATTTTGATTATACCAGACAAACAGGTATTAGCAGTTTCCGGAACACATAAACAACAATACATTGTATTTTTGTAGGCACCTTCATAGAAATCAGATAAGTGGAATCGACAACAACACCTTTCAGGGGTTATCTCAGCTTCAAACACTGTAAGCCTGGTTCTTCAGTTTCAATTCCTACTTAGTAAATGTATAGTCAATGCGTTCTACTCAACTGAGATTAAAAAAGTAATACTGTGTGTTAAATAATGGCAACAGGCTTCTTTCTGGAAGAAGAATACATGTTTGTTAATTGATTAATAAATGGTCATATCATTGCCTGGTAGTAGCTTTGCAGATATCTCAGTCACAAGCCATGCTACTCTGAAAAACTTAATTCTTATACCTTACTAGATAATGGTTGCTAACAGCGGCGTCTACAGCTTAAAGTAGGTTTATAAAGCCGTAAGACAACCCTTTTTTCCTATATTTTAATTCATCTGTATTCCTTGGGGGGAAGGGGTGTGAAGACCATCTAACTCAGGAAAATAACACTCTGTTCCATGATATTCACCTTTAAGGACGACGGACCCAATTCAAGATTTCGCACCTCTGCACAGTAATCCGTGCATATTCTTTGAATATGACTGTCGTATTTACGTACATCAGAAAAAGAGAAAATCAATTCCCTCTTATTCATTTCTAGCAGTGTTAGATGCACAGTACCGATTTATTTCCAATGTTCATACAATTGCAATCAGACTACGAAATCATATCTCCGGTAGATAAAATTGGGAATGCCTATAATTAAGTTTATTTAACCGTTAATTGCTATCAACACACCCGGTCCCGATGTAGAGCTGACACGTTTTGCCAAAGCTGTCAATCAGATTTAGGTCATTGTTTCTTTTGTGATTGACAAGGCGTATGTTTTTTTTTATCTCCATCCAGATTAACTTTATAATAGGTGGCTTCAAATTGGGTCTTTAACGATATATACAATAAAAGTACGTGATCAGATAAAAGTATAGCAAATACAAGGATACTAAAATCATATTTAAATTGAAGACATTATGTTGGTTATTCATTTTATTTGCTATTTTTTTTTAAATTTATTGTTTGTTTGTTTATAATTAAAGAATGTGCATCGTGTGAATTATATTATAGTAATTATGAGTTCCATTTACAACAAGCGTTCATAAACAAATTATTAAGAAATGAAAGTTGTTTCTAGATATAACTTCCGTCATTTTGCTCGTGCAAATTGCTTAACAACAAGGTGCAACAGCAAATACATATAAATGTACAAGCTTTTTTTTTCTTGGATCCTCGCGTGATGCGTCAGAGTCCTCGAACTTAAAACTTTGTTGACCAATTACTATGAGAGAGAGAGAGAGAGAAAGAGAGAGAGAGAGAGAGAGAGAGAGAGAGAGAATTAGAATGAGACGGGGGAAGTTTTGTGTTTGCTATCAACAAGAAACCCTCCTCCCTGAACGGTTGATAACGTTTTAGATGAAATTACATTTTTGTCATTTGTCTCAAATCATAACAAATGTCTGCATGTTACAGTTTTTTTTCTTTGAAGAAACTATTGCGTTTAGGAGAAGAGCTATATTGATAACGTGTTTAAAATAATAGTTAATGCACTATCTGCTAGTCTACATTTAAGGTATCTGACGGGTTTGCTGACATCATTATACGAATAGACGTAAAAAAAAATTGACCGTCTTAGCATAATTATTTAACTTTTTAGAAAATTACAAATACTCTATAAATACTAAAGATGAAATATTTCAAAAATATTGATTACACTTTATAAAATCTCTTAACTATTAAGTGATGACATTTCATAGACGTGATTTATAGGGTAACATTATGTTCTATTAGGTATGCTTCGGCCCTAAATGATAGAAAATGCGTTACTTTTACAATTAAAACTTAAACGTTGTGTCTTCAATTACTGATCTAAAGATCTAAACCATTTAGCTGCTTATTATATACGATTACGAACTTACTACCTCTATGGTTTTATGCAATTATTTCTGCATTGATTAAGTTTCTTGAACAGAAAAAAGTCATTTTTATTCTCTTTACAGATAAAGATATATATTTATGATATCTACTAAGTGTTTTCATGTTATGATATGTGTTGCTATCTAATTAACAAAATTAATTTTTGGTTCTCAAACGTAAGATAATAATAACGTCGCGCTAACTTAGAGTAAAGTCATAATGAAAATATTAGGTTTTGTAAAATATTAGAACTTTAAAGTTGTAATGCAAAAATTAGCCGGAACACGTATTGATAATCTTTATAAACTGAGTCTAAATTATCTCTTCTGTTATTGTGTTGAGTAACATAAATTCGTCTAATTGGTAAAAAACAAAATTAGGAGAACAGTTTTTAAATGCGTTAACGGACTAAAATGTGTATGTTGCATATTTTTTTCTGTCATTAAAATTGCATTGCTTGATTTGATCAGCATTGCTGTGTTTTAAACACAATAACATCATAACACCGAAGACGAATCTCAAAAAAATGTCAGATATAAAACTTTGAGCCCAATGGATCAAGCGGACTAGTTGTTAGGGTGTGTTTCTCACAAACAGTTACCCGCGAGCTACCTTAAGTTTGAACACTTTATTTTAAATATAACATTTGAGGTTGAGGGCCTCTACATTTATTTCTTTAAATACCAATTAGCAATTAATCTATTTATATATAACTCTATATAACTCTATCGTTGATCATGGCGACTGGTTGGTATCAAATGACATATAGGGGTTAAACAAGCGTTCGACCTTATTTTTTAGGAAATCAGCTGAACTGAAATGGAAGTAGTTTAAGAGTAAGGTCTGCTGTCTGATCTCTATTTATGTACTTTTTTGTCATAAAAGACCGTCAATATTATTTCTTCTAATTACAATGCAATGTGCTTTAAATATGGTATAATGCCGTTATTTTGAATGTTGATATTCAGGCATTGGGTAATCGTAATGGAGTAATCGTAATCGATTGTAATGATTACTCTTTTTCAAGTATCGACAGTTATCTGTAATCGAAGAGATTTTCGATTACTTGTAATCGTAATTTAATCGATAACAGCTAAAAAAATTAGTGTAATTATAATAACTTTTTCGATTACTTTCGATTACCTTTCACATTAATATATTGTGATGCACATATTAATAGAAAAAAAAATACTCTACCCGTGTTATTTATAATATTATATTTAGAGTAAAATTGATTATATTCATGTAGTTAGTATGATTTTCCTCTTTCACTAAACATATAAATATTGGTTAACTTGAGTATATAATCAGATAATTAGTTGTATAGTATGCGTTCACTCCGCAATTGTTTTCATAATTGAATCTAATATGTCTTAGAAAAATCACTAGAGCTCTTTTTGATTGACCATTATTGAGAGAGAGAGAGAGAGAGAGAGAGAGAGAGAGAGAGAGAGAGAGAGAGAGAGAGAGAATACTCAAGAAAACTGCTTAATGTTTGAATAAGCAGTAGAAATTATAAAATGTTATCCAAAAAAGATAGAAATTGAAGTCTCAATTTCTTTTTCATTGTTAAAAAAATTCCCTAGATAACTCTAAATCCAAATCAACTGATACGCTATGTTCAAAAGAGATATCAATTCATTTTGGACACTGGTAGATTTAACCGGTGATGTGATGTAATTTACTGTATACCAAAAATCTAAAATTGTTCAAAGGCACTCACAATGTTCCTGCAGTTGCTTGAATTTATGTTTCTCGTAAATATTAGATTGCCTAAATAATAATAATCAGATTCCAGTTCTATTGGGATCATTTTATAATAAGAGTTTGCGTCATCAAGCTTGGGGTTTTAACAACCTTTGAAAGAAAGGGAGCACATGTCTTATTTTATCATGTGTTTCCTTTCCTTTGAAAACACAAGATGTGATACAATTTGATATGACATGACTTTTTTTAAAATTATGTATTCTCTTCTTTGAACACACACCATATAACACAACTTGAGTGAATTAAAAATGCCTATATTATACCACTACATATATTTAATTTTGGTTGAAACGCCTCATTTCATTATCTGAACAAATTCATCTATATCGTATAACATATCTTGTCACAATATGACGGCGTGAAAAGCTTATTATTAAGCCGCTTGGTGTTATATTTACATTTTTTACAAATTAACCTCAGGTTTTAATTTAATGCGCAAAATTTTCACATTTTGCACATTAACTCAGTACACGTAATATAAATCTATCTATTTTTACTTAAGTAACTTTCTAAACGACATTGTAAAAGAATGTAGACAATATTATGTGTGTTTGGTTTGCTTTCATCTTTGTATAAAT
Source organism: Magallana gigas (assembly GCF_902806645.1). NCBI lineage: Eukaryota > Metazoa > Mollusca > Bivalvia > Ostreida > Ostreidae > Magallana > Magallana gigas. The sequence goes on along the minus strand of NC_047562.1, from coordinate 43,417,973 downwards.
TTGCTGCAACCTTGATGTGTGGTTCCCCTATTGTAGACTTGGAGTCGTTGACTCGAACCCGACGTTATTGTCATGACTTTTAAAGCGCCGTGGATTCATTAACAAACCCTAGCAGTCATACAATCACATTGTAGAAAGAATGTTTTCATGTAAGAAAAAAAGATTCCTAGTTGACTATACTGATTACTGAATTTGAATGAAAGGGGTATTTATTTAAACGTTAGGAGCAAGGTAAAGCATGTTAAACTGGTATAATCCGGAAGTGTTTATATTTCATTCAAGCCAACATGTGCTATAATATTTGTATATATAAAGTGTTACTATCTTAATCATAATGCGTATACACTTTATTGTTGATGATGGACAACAATTAGAAAAAAATAATGTTTTGTGATAAGATAATATAAGAGAACTTCATAGCTTCAGATAGTGATGTTACTAAGCAAAGATTGGTTTACAGTTTAAGTAGAACATTATGATTTCAGATCCATAAATTTGAGTTTATTTACTTTTGTGTACGATAACTAAATTGGAATACATGTAAAATATATTTGCAAACGAAACAAAACTTGAAATTTAACTCACTATTTGACTTAATGCAGGGATAATTCATTTGCATAAGCGCCTTTGTATATTTGTTTTTTGCTATTACAAGTCATTCACTTCATAAATGTAATTACCCCAAACGTTTATATCTTGTGTTCATTCATAGGTCTCTGTCTTCAAACCAGATTAGTCAAATTAACGTCAATGCATTTCAATGGCTGTCACAGCTTCGAAAATTGTGAGTAAAAACTAAGATTTTTTTGGAAAACGGGTTGACTAATGAGAAGTTAAGCAAGTTCACACCACGTAAACAACATCATTTTATATTGGTAAGACACTGTACTTTTGCATTTTTTTTAGAATTACATATGAGTGCATAAAGATAGATAATTTTACATACTTTTTTTTTATATAAATTTTGACAAAATACATTGACCAGCTGAAGGAAAAGAATGTTTCCATCCGCGCTTGTGTGTTTTAAAAGCTTTAAATGTGGGACGGAGCTTAAAGTTTTAAGGAGACTGAATGTAAGCACTGTCCTTCTACCAAAAATAATGACCAATTATATCTCCAATATGATCGATTTCTTTTTTCTTTTTAAGAAAGATATTCTACAAGAATAAATTTATTTTAAAGTTAATTACATTTAAAATAGAAAGAGACGTTCTGAAATTTACTGTCAAACTACTGGTGGCGGTATTTCAGGCCACCTTTGTAGAAAAAACTTTTTAAAAAATGTAACAGTTACACATGAACGGAATATCTTTAATATTGACATTTTACCATGATGTAGCAGGAATTATATCGGGCGGACCTTGTTCTTAGTAAAATTCGTTAGGAGAATCAATTTTTCTACTTAATCCTTCCTTTAAAAATTTCCATTCATGTTTTTATCCTATTTATAAAATTTGATTACCCGACAAATAGGTCATCTTTTGAACTTTGAAGTCACATCATGAAATAAGCAAACTTTGCTGCAAAACTGCTATTTAAAAAAAAAATGAAACTACAACAAAACCAAACATTTATACAGATGCAAAAAGCAAAACTAAGAATAAAATTATGCATGTATTTCAGGAAGAAAAATCAATTCCAATGCTTACTGGTAAAAACAGTCAACCAGTTATATTAAAATTAGACTTTTGCAAATGTGACTCCAAAAACACTCTGATATTGCAAATACAAACAAAGTCAAAGCCTTTAAACAGATATGTAAAAATTAACTAAAAGAAAAAATAACACCATAGTATACTTACAGTGTTCTGTAATGCTGTTCTAGCTTAAATTTGTTGGTACATGATATAAGCATAGAACTTGAACACTATTGATTGTACTTGCTATTGAAACTACAAAGCATACAATGCATTCCATTTGCGCAGTAGAACTGTGAAAATGTGAATCTAAAATTTATGAAAAAAAGAACAGAAAAAATAAAACGATTAAAAAATACAAAAAAACAATATATGCCAAATAATATCTACTAAATTAATTGAACAGCTCATGATCGCACTAAGATTTAAACATTAATCTCTCTGTAATTGATATAACAAAGTACCGTGACCTTAGATTCGCCCTTATATATAAAAAAATGTCATAAAAAGCACTCAAGAATTGAATAAATTAATCAATATTTTTACATAACAAAATAAAAAAAAATAGTTTATAAATATTTTTTATAAATTCACAAAAATACATAATAACTAATATGTTGATTATATTTGAACTTCATTCATCGTTCGCTTTTATCTGTAAAGTGTCGTAATCGATGAGAAAAAATAATATCTACTTTTAACTATTTTATTCAGTGCTTCATATTGTGAACACTAGAGTAATAATAATATCTAAAATATGATGTGTTTCAGCGTGTTTTCAAGTAGTATTTTAACAGATACATTTGTTATCTCTTTGTGGCATGTGTGGAAATGTTATGGGAACAAAACTTTTTTTTTATCTTTCACTCAATACATATTTTATGTCAAATGAAGATCGCTAAGGTTCACACATTCTATCAACATTAATCAATAAAAGAATAAAAAGTTACGAACAAGGATTACATTTGCTAAAAGGGCGAGATATGAAAACTAAACCACAGTCCATCATTTTAAATGCAGGATAACGTAAAAGTAAAAGTTTTGAAACAGACGACTAATATACTAATCGTTACACCATTATATTTCTTGAAGTAGTGTATGTATGCTATGATACAAAACTTAACCATAGAAAATATACGCATTCAGCTATTTGTTAAGAAGATATCAATCGATGTTGTATTGAGCCGTTTAATTCAACTTATTTGTCCGAGGTATGACAGGGTTGAGTCGAATTAATTTTACGAATTTAAATATTATTTCGTCAGTCTCTCCTCTGTCTATATTTTACAAACAGTTATTCTGTGACTTGTGTGTTATGTTATTTTTTGTACGGTAGATTTCCCTTCTACGTGAATAAATAATGTTAAAAAACAATGGTTGGTTGCAAATCGCAAGAACGTTAAACTTAATATGCTTGGTTACAACATACTTTAAGTTTTGATTTGTAGTTACTTTAAGTTTTGATTTTGAGTGTTTAGGACAACACAATTTTTATAACTTAATGTAAATATCACTAATTAACAAACCCATACCTTCCATCTCTAACCGCCCTTTCAAAAATCTTAAAAATCAAGTTACAAACCAATGATCTGGTACTTAAAACAACTAAGAAATTAAAAAAAAATTGTAAATATTTTTTTTGAAATCATTTAATAAGTGTATAGCGATAAAATATACTACGTGTCAGATAAAATATACAAACTTAAATTATACGTTCGTAAACATTTCTTTTATTCATACTTTATTACCTAAAACAGTGTTTTACTCATAAATGATTATACCTTGTATTTAATTATTTATTTTCCATGCTGACATGAACTTATAAAAGTATTTGATTGCCATATTATTTTTGTTTGACTCTCAGCTGCTAATGAGATCGATTAACAAGTCAATAGAGCCACGGTCGGTTGCTTTTCGAACGAGGCATCCAGTTTGCATAGACTTCTAAATGGATGAAGTATAATTTGTAGCAATGTAAAAAAAAAAAAAAAAAATTCTACAATGAATGACAAATATAAAAAAATGTATAGCATTTGAAAGATTCGCAAAGGTATCCACATCAAGATAGCGCTGCCTTACTTTGCACCCTCATCGAAAACTTCTGTCGTTCATACAAAATGTAAAACGTCTAAATCATTATAGACTACGGTTGCACTTCCTATACCATGGTAAAAAAGCGGTAGTAAATTTAAAAAAATAATAATAGATAAATAAAAAATAAAAGCCTGTTGTCGTTTTTATCAGTTTCTACAAGGAACACTTTGTTATCTTAAGTTCATGCTGTCACTCAACAATCTACATATACTACTTACCGTGTATGGTTTGTGAATGTGCGATGGTATAACAGTATGACATAGATGACATAGGAAACGCTCTACAGTAATTTACGACGATTTTGAAATACCTGTGCTTGAATTACAGTCAGTTTTGATATGTCTTTCGTTGGGTATTTCTTACCGTGTAGTTGTTGTTATTTGTTTTATTTACTAAATATATATAAATATATAAAAGATAAACATAAACGCTTTTATTTTCATCTTCAGATGTTTTACAAAAGTTGGTGTCTAGTGTACCAATGGCGAATTCGTTAGGCTGTGAGACATTTTTTAATTTATTAAATAAAATATACGCAAATGTATCATGAACTATTAGTTTGCATTAAATGTGGTCATTATAATATTTCTGATTGTTGAGTCACGTTATGTCCGCCGTCACGATATTCCGCCACTTTTTTTTTAAATCGTCACGTTATGTTTGCCATCAGTAAATGTCCGCCACTTTTTCGAAAAAATCATCACGTTATGTCCGCCTTAACAAATATTCCGTATATTCCCCCAAAAGTCATTACCAAATGTCCGCCGCCTTTGAATTTCGGAGAAATTGTATTCAATACATGCACTGTTGCAACCACTATTGAAATAAGACCACTATTGAAATAAATTATTTCAAAAGTGGTTGGGAATGTATTGCAAAGGAATCCTTCAAATGAAATACATTCCCAACCACTATTGAAATAATTTATTTCAATAGTGGTTTTATTTCAATAGTGGTTGCAAAGTGATTTTACTAGTGAAATGCATTCCCAACCACTATTGAAATAATTTATTTCAATAGTGGTTTCATTTCAATAGTGGTTGCAACACATCCCTTCGAATGTAATCGTCATTTAAATTTTAGACCACGTATTTTTATTTGACCCTTTCAGTTTTGCAGTAAAAATCGTGCCTCATGTTTATAGACTATTTGATAAAATCTAGGTACTTGTAGTCAAATATAAAATATAGACGTTTATTGATTTTGAACATAAAATTTATCTCCATTAATTTATGGATAAAATGTGTTCTAGAAATGAATTTGACAATACAAATAAAATATGTGTTTCTGCTGTTGCAACAATTAACATATTTAGAAGAGACTCCATTAAGGGTTAATTTTCGATCCGCGCCTGACCTTGTACATGTAATAGTAATGATAGTAAACAAACTATACTATTTTATGGCGGATGTTCCTTAAATATAGCTGGATATACTAAGTTTTTATGCAAAACAGACAACCATTTTTTAAAAATAGTATTTCACACAAAAAGCATCAAACATGGCTATGATTTTATTAAGCAACACAATGTTTATATTTTCAACCACTCTTCACGTGATTGAACGCGAACGATAACTCTGTTCTGAATATCATTGTTTAATATAAATAACCGCTAGGTTGTGAAATAAAATATACATCTTAAAAATTGTTCATGTTTTAAATCAAAGTAGGATATGATATGAGAAACAACCAGTACTTACGTATTTTGAGACTATTATCCAAACACATATACTTCCGATCGAATTTTACAGGAATCTCGGTGAAGTCTAGTGAACTGGATTCATCAATTAGCAACGATAAAGACAACATTCCAAACACATTCGCAGGGGTGATCTTCGGGTTTAGTGGCTGCCGTTAGTACTTGTGTCTGTCTGTCTGTCTGTCTACATTGATATTTTCAAATGCGTTTATATGGTCTACATTATTAACGCATTTTGAAAAACAAATAGTGTGCAGGGTCCAGTCGGAATTGTTATGACCGTCAAATATGATAATATTATAATTTGGTTTAACATATTTAAGCTCGTTGCTACATTGACAAAATAACCCAAGAATTTAAGTTATCATGGATAGCAATTTCTCAATGAAAAAGATTGTCGAAGCAAGTTAGTTTAAGAACTTACACATAAAGAACAACGGTTCAAGGGTTTTATAATTGAGATTTGTATATCAGAATGACGGTATCACATAGACTGCAACAATTAGCTGCCATCTGTTCATTCAATTTCTAATCAACGTTTACTTTGTGTGAATATTTACTTCTTAAAGAGATGGGGGAAAATAATCAATCTATATGACTAGAATCTGTTTATATAAGTTTATTGAATTGATAGGATGTTTGGGAAGGACAGATACGGGTGCATTCTTCAAGTTATCAGTTCAATTATTTATAATTTGGGAATTAGACTGTATCTTTAGTTGTCTACTCCTTTTCCCAGTGATGCTAGACCAAATTTAACAGTTGTTTTATTAAATAGAAATTGATAAGAAATCAGAACGAGGGATGAAGTCCGCATTTTAAGATTTATACAATTTTTACACAGTGTGTTATTTATATTTAGTTATCTACTCTCTCTCCCAGTGATGCTAGACCCTATTAAACAGTTTTTTTGCATTAAATAGAAATTTTCAAATGACTAGATAAGAAATCAGAACGGATAACGAAGTCTGTATTTTGAGATTTATACATTTTTTTTAAAGTGTCTTGTTGAAAAAAAAATGTTGCAGTCATAATTCACTTTTGAATTTTTGTAAAGTATGTTGACTTGATTTAGATTTAACGCATTTTGAAAAAAAAAATGAAAGTGCGTTGCTTTGGCCAAAATTGAATGCACTTTTAAAACGGTTTTCAAGGTTCGCATTTTTTTCATAAAGCGTTGCCACACTGCTTTCTGATTCAAATTTACAATTTATTATCATTTAAAGGTGCAACTGCAACACTCAATGACAGATTGTCATTTTACGTTACCCATTTTATATCTATCACTTTATTATTTCTTTACTTATGTAGGTTCCTTGAAGAAAATCAGATAAGTAAGATTGACGGCAACACCTTTCAGGGGTTATCACAGCTTCAAACGCTGTAAGTCTTTCACCCTACTGTATTATTCCTAAGAAGTATTATTCAGCCAATTTGTTTGTATACAACATACACGGACATGAAGAAATTTTTGCTGCACGGTTTCATTCCACTGCCAAAAATATCACTTAGTTACTGGTGGTGTAATGATGATGACCATATATATCTTTTAGGAATGGAAATGTTGTTTAAGTTTTAGCGGGCTTATATATGTCGGCAGGTGACACATGAATACGACCCGAACCATGCTACTGTAATAGATTTAATGATTCAATAAAAAACATAGAACGTGCAATAATAATGTTGCTACATTTGCTATTGATACATCATATACGCCATCGGCAGGCCGTTCTTAACACCAAAAAAACATAACAATTATAGAAGCTTCTGCAGATTACGGGAGTCATATAGTAATTGCCCTTTAGTGATCATGGTCTTTTCTAGATAAAATATTACAACATATTCAATATTTCAAATTGAAAATAACATGCCCCCCCCCCCCAAAAAAAAATGATAACAGTTTAATAATATCGATTGGCGAAATTTATATAGAGGTAAAATGTTGGATGGACTTTAAAAAACACAGTTTAGAAGGTATTTATGTTCATGAAATTCACCTTAACTGTAGCTTTTACGTGTAACTACCCTGAGGACGCATGAGGCCGTGCAAGAAAAAACGCCACTGACGTCGGTCACTGGCAACAACCTGCGCCTCTCACCAACTGTTCCAGTCCAGTTCTTCTCTCTCTTTCTCCACTGTACGCCTCCAGGTGTTCCTTGGCCTTCCTCGCCTTCTTTTTCCTTTGAAAGCCCAAGTCAGCGCAATTCTGATATTCGAGTTGTTGTCCCTTTAGAGAACATGGTCTATCAATTAAATTTGCACTCGCGATGGTTTACAAAAAGTTTCAATTATAGTACCTAATAGGTAGGGTTTTTTTGTTGTCTCTGGATCTCCGCATGAAGTGTCGGAGTTGTACATTGACTATATATGTATATACAAGCGCCAGTGATATGTGAAGATAATTTTTTTTTAAACTATGACGTGCGTAAAATTCAATTTAAAGAACACATGCAATCAAATTTTAAGGGCTTTTTTAAGCACTCTCTACAAATCCTCACCACATCACTTATATATTTGATCATATATAAATAAATATAAATTCTATATACAAACAATGTAAACAACTATACTTATGAAAATCATAAAATGTACAAAAAAAATTAAATCAGAGCTGATCAAATATTATACCTGCATTTTTTGTCTAAAAAATGATACTCATTGCTTAAACCAGACTGGAAATTTTTAGTTAAATTAAAACCTATTTTGAAAAATAATATCTTTCCTAACCACATGTTTACACAACCGGGGCGAAAACATCCCTTGTTTAGACATACTAAGGGATAAATACACCCCGGGTTGAATACTATCGGAATGTGAGGGGGGGGGGGGGGGGTGGTGTAGAAAAAACCCAAAGGCCGAGATAGATAAGTTAGATACGCAGACAGTTTTCCCACTATTTACATTATATTTAGTCGTATATCTAGTTTTCTGTCAAATGAAACAAATTTTATTATGGACGAATTTGTTTTTGTTTGTAAAAATGAGCAACATTTTATTTAAATTACACATAAGTTTTTGGAGAGAGAGAGAGAGAGAGACAGAGGGAGAGAGAGAGAGAGAGAGAGAGAGAGAGAGAGAGAGAGAGAGAGAGAGAGAGAGAGAGAGAGAATTAGAATGAGACGGAGAGAAAGTTGTGTGTTTGCTATCAACAAGAAATCCTCCTCCCTGAACGACTGACAAAGTTTTAGATGAAATTAAATTTTGTCATTTGTCTCACATCATAACAAATGTATGCATGTTACATGATTTTTTTCTTTAATTTGAGGAAAGTCTTGTGTTTAGGAGAAGAGGAATTTTGATAGCGTGTTTAAAATAATAGTCAATGCACTATCCGCTAGTGTACATGTTTAGGTATCTGGCGGGTTTGGTGATATCAATATACGAATAGACGTAAAAAGTGGACAGTCTTAGCAAAAATTTTTCAACTTTTTAGAAAAAATACAAATAATCTATAACTACTTAAAAATGAAATATTTCAAAAAGATTGATTACACTTTATAAAATTTCTTAACTATCAAGTGATGACATTTCATAGACGTAATTTATAAGGTCACATTTTGTTTTATTAGGTATGCTTCGGCCCTAAATGAAAGAAAATGCGTTACTTTTACAATTAAAACTTAAACTTTGTGTCTTCAATAACTGATCTAAACATCGACATCGTTTAGCTACTTCTTATATACGATTACAAAATCACTATGTCTATGGCTTTATACAATTATTTCTGCATTGATTAAGTTTCATGAACAGAAAAAAGGTCATATTTATTCTCTTTGCACACTTCCATAAATTGCTTTCATTTGATATTAACTAAAAGATTTGTAATTATGATATCTACTAAGTGTTTATGTGTTATATGTGTTGCTATCTAATCAACAAATTTTATTTTGGTTCTCAACGTAAGATGATAACTTAGTGTAACGTCATAATGAAAACACAAGGTTTTGTAAAATATCAAAACTTCAATGTTTAATGCCGGAACGCATATTGATAATTTTTATAACTGAGTCTAAATTGTCTTTTCAATTATTGGGTTAAGTAATATAAATTTATCTGATTCGTTTAAAAATTAAGAGAACAGTTTCAAAATGTGTTAAACAACTAAAATTTGTATGTTGCATAATTTTTCTGACATTGAAATTTCATTGCTTGATTTGATCAGCACTGCTGTGTTTGAAAGACATTTACATAACATCATAACCACGAAGACGAATCTCAAATAAATCTCAGATATAAAACTTTGAACCCAATGGATCAAGCGGACAAGTTGTTAGGGTATGTGTCTCACAAGCAGTTACCTTCGAGCTACCTTAAGTTTGAAATCTTTATTTAAAATTTAACATATAACATGATTTAACAAATAATGTTTTATCAAGTAAAACTGAATTCTTTTTACAAGTATTAACTTCTTAAAATGCACAGACGTCACTGAAATATAAAACATACAATAGTTATCATAAAATGTCAGTTATCACATGGAACTGTACACGTTAATACAGGTACAAACGACAACCACCAACCACTGCCAACTGAGTGCTCAAACTGTCAAACTGAGGCGTTCAACAAAAACTCAAGTGTCACAGAAGGTGCATTTACTTAAAAGAGAATGGGAGGAACCTTCAGTACCGATCAACCCCAACCTAACAGAAAGTAAACCCCAACTAAACCCTGGGTTTATTTTCTGGGTTTACTCCGGGTTTACTTTGGGTTTACTAGAGTAGACCCAGAGTAAACCCAAAGTAAACCCAGAGTTGACACAGAGAGTAAACCCGGCCAAACGTTTATCCCTGAAAGCAGACGCTAACTGTGTATTCGGAATATACAAGGGGTAGGAATTACAGGCAGAAGGATAGTAGGATTAAAATACTAGTCTGCTTCACAATTCAGTGCATACAGTTGACCTCAAAAGCAATTTCAAAATACCTAGAGTAAACCCCGAGTAAACCCAAAGTAAACCCCAAGTGGACCCACATTTTTAAAAAGTGAACCCAGAGTAAACCCAAAGTAAACCAAAAAAGTAAACCCGGGGTTTAGTTTGGGTTTACTCTGGTGTTAGGTTGGGTCTGATCGGTACTGTATCTGGTTTGTTGGGGTTTTTTTTTTTTGTTTTTTTTTTTTTTTGGTTTGTGTTTTTTTTTTTTAAATGTTGACCCCATGAACATAATCTACATCCGAATGATATACACATCATCATAATTAAAGTGTTATGGTTATTCATCAACTGAAGGTCAAGATCTAGTAAATAAAAGGTGCCTACAGGTTTATGAAATTCAATATATAAATTCTTTCAGTGATGCTTCATAACACTATCTTTGTTTCACAGGGTGTACACGGGCTTAAATGTTTCGTAAAAATAATGAAATATCATGTTTTAAACAACCATTTTCTATGAAATATGAAGGATAAAAGTAACAAATCTAGGAGTTTTGTCCATTTTAGACCAATTTAATATATCTAGATTGCCTACTGTCTCTCCAAAAACGGCAGTAAACAAGCTCTTGACATCCTCTTTAAAATTATGTCAAATTGAAAATAGGTACCGGGATTACTTTTCACATGATTAAATATAGAATGTCGACATATTGTTTTATTCTCTACATTATTGCTTTAAAGCTGTAAAATACGGGGAAAGATTCATCAAAATCAATTTTGACGTCATAATGGTTCTAGCACCAAAAAGTCACTCTAGGATCATTTTGTAGATTTTGACCTTTATACCTTTTTCTCATGGTACAGACCTAATTTGTACCCTATCCAATACTTACTTGATTGGTCTGTAACTCTTATCCATGTAGAGAATTGTGTTACATGGACGGGTAAGAGAATACATTATTTAAGTTGCTTGGAACACGTCTTCGAGTTTTCACAAAGCATCAAAAAGGCCAATTAAGACTCAACGAATTCATAGATTTTTTTTCTTCAGATTATTTTCCTCACAATGAATCATGAAAAATTTAGGTAATCCTCGACGTGATTAAATGCTACATGTTAGTCTTGTAGCCTCATTTCTTAATATCCACACAACTACGTGTAACATAAAAATAAATAAAATGCCCATGAGCTGCACATCAATAAACTACATTATAAATGTAAGAACGATATGTTTTTGCAAACCAACGACTAGAAACTTGATTGGTTTAATAATCAAACCTTATTGAGCGAAAATCGTTGCTGTCTGTATGCAAAATGAATGATTTTATTGTTACGGTTTGGTTGTCCATACCACGTGGGACAATAGTATTAAACAGAATAAACAGAGCGGCTTTAAAATGATAGCGAGTTAATGTTTGACCCAACATGCCAAAAAACGTGAAGCTAGTTTTTTTTGGCGGCTTCTCAAATAATCCATAATGACCTGAAAGTCAGAACATTGGTAATGTGATAGTAGTTCCTATATTCAGCTTGATAATTTTGAAATATTTGAGTGTAGAACATTGCGTTTTTTGTACAGGAGTAAGATGTGCTCAAAATCCACAACTTTATAATTAAGCCTATTGTTGCGTTTTGATAGCTCATTTTCGCCGGTAATAATGCTTACCAATAAAAAGCCGACCTGAATTGTTTGGTTTCATAGACATTGTTGAAAACTGCTAATTTCGAATAAAATAAATAACCATGTCAAGAACTAGGCACTTGGTGTATGGGTATGCCATAGTGTGTTACATACTTGTGACAATGCCTTAATAAGTGGTGGGACAACTAGAGCTGGGTAGTGCATAATCAACAAAAACTGCTTGTTGTGTGTTATGAGCTGGTGGTTGAGGGCTTGTATTTCCTAAAAGACTTCTTAGAAATGAATCTATTCAAACATGACTCTGATATAGATCGTGGCGACTGGTTGGTATCAAATGACATAGAGGAGTTACACAAACGTTCGACGTAATTTTTAAGGAAATCAGCTGAACTGAAATGGAACTAGTTCAAGGTTAAGGTCTGCTGCCTGATCTCATTTTTTCTACTGTTGTATGATAAATGTCATCACAGAACGTTTATTATCATAAACAGCTGATATTTACTGGCTGAAATTATTTGAAATTTTATTATTTAACAAATGCTGTACTATTTAATGTATGCATATCATCTTGTTTATATTTTAGTAAAATGACATAAGATGCCTAAATAATGTTTCCTTTCATTACCTTATCCATTTTCACTAAGTATTTTCAACGGATATATGTGTTTTCTCTTAGCGGAATTTGTGAAAAGGTTATGGGAACAAACCTTTTTTCATCTTCCACTGAATACATATTTTAAGTCAAATGAATATCACCTAATGTGCTAAGGTTCACACATTCTATCAACATTCATCAATAACAGAATACAGAGTTACAAACAAGGATTACATTTGCGCAAAGGGGGATCTTATGGAAACTAAACCAGAGTCCATCATTTTAGATGCAGGATTGCGTAAAAAGGTTAAAGAGCAAATTAAAGTTTTGAAACAGATGTTCGGTTAAACCTGCCACACATGTAGTAAACGTTCTTACTTGAACTAGTGATAATAGTAAGGAACGATGAGACTTGTGTAGGAAGCAGAATTAGTGTCACCAGCAGCGTATATATCTGAGTAATTGTTTTGAAAATTACGATGTTGTAAATCTGCATAAAATTGAGGCACATGATTCCTAAAACTTATAGTAACCCAGTGCCAGAAATCTGCGGTGACAATTTACCCAGCCATCAAGTATAAATTGTAAAGCCGCTGATATAATAATCGTTATCTTAAACGAATCATTACAACTCAGGTAGTGTAAATATGAAAAGTTACCAAACTTAACAATAGAAAATATATACATCCAGCTATTTGTTAAGAAGATATAAATCGGTGCTGTATTTAGCCGTCTCATTCAACTTATTTGCCCAAGGTATGACAGGGATGACAGGGTTGAGTCTTATTGATTTTACGAATATGAATAATGTTTCTTCAGTCTCTCCTTTGTCTATTTTTTTTACAAAAATTAATTATTGGAGTTATAGGTTATTGTTTTTTGTACGGCAATTTCCCTTCTACCTGAATAGATAATGTTAAACAACAACGGTTGGTTGCAAATTGCAAGAACGTATAATTCAATATGCCTGATCATAACATACTTTAAGTTTTGATTTTAAGTGACTTTAAGTTTTGTTATGAGTGTTTAGGACAACCAACTTCGTTTAACTTTATGTTTATATCACTATTATATATTGATTATCAACAACAACAGTGCATATAAAGGCGTGTTTAGTACGCACCCTTGAAGCATGCCATTAAACCCAACCCTTCCATCCCCAACCGTCCTTTTAAAAATCATACAAATTAAGTTAAAATTCAATGATCTTGTACATAAAACATCTCAGAAATGAACGATTTGTAAATAATCTTAATATATTCATTAAAAATGTGCATAGCGATGAAATATACTACGTGTTAAATATAGCATACAAACTTAAATTACTTCTCTTCATACTTTATTATCTAAAACTGTGTTTTTACTCATAAATGATTATACCTTGCACTCATATAGGTCCCTTTATAGAAATCAGATAAGCAGAATTGACAGCAACACTTTTCAGGGATTACCACAACTTCAGAAACTGTAAGTCTGATTTTTTCCTTCCTTATTTATCATCTTTACGTTCTACCCAACAATGATTTAAAAAGTTGTATTACATTTAAAATTTTGTCCGATAAGATATAAGATACAAGTTTGTTTTTGATCAATATTGAACTAAGCAATGCCTACTAGTAGATTTGCACATATTTCAGTCTCTAGCCATGCTGATCTGAAACCTTTAATCGTTTATTGGCAAATCACATACTTTACCAGGAAATTGTTGCTAAATAGTGGCCTTTTTAGGCCTTAAAAAAGGAGTCTTATCGTTATCAAACAAACTTCATATAGAAAGAAATCCATGAAATTTTGATACAGTAAAACATATTATATATATACCCAAATGATTCTATCACTTTAATCAAATTTGACCCCATTGTTTTCGCACAAAGGTCAGGTCAATATAAGCTTTTTCCTAACTTAAAGGGTGATAAAAATAAATGTAGTTCTTTGCAGTTATGTAGACATCTGTTAAAGATATGAAGATTCTACTCTTCAATGAAATGACATAATATCAGAATGTCTGTCAGCTTATACTACTAAATTGGAATAAATATTGAAACTAAATTTGATATTGCTAAGCTCTAATTTTCTTAGATTTTTAAGATATTTTGATTATTTTTTTATGCTTCCAATATATTTTTTTTTTTACTTATTATGAAGAATTTATATAAAGATATAGATACAGAAAAGCTAATATATTGACCATTTAAGAAGAGAGAAAAACTGACTTAAGTGATTTTAAACACAAATAAATGTATAAAATGGGCACTTTAAAAGTTTATAAAAAATGTAATTTGATAGGCAAATCATATTCTAAAAAATATTCTGAAACCCAAGTATTATTTATTGTTCATATTAGTAAAAAAAAAAATCCAACATTAATGTTATTGTTTTTAAAATGCTAAAACAGACTCATTAATTTAAAGAAATTCGGAATTGCGAAACATGTGATATTTTCCTACGCAAATATTTCGCCAAAATATAATCCTTGTTAGATTCTAAACATTGATTACCATATCTATACCAAATTGTATAATAGTTTTAAAAAAATGTACTACTTTAATTTCCTTTCATCTTGATATAATGTACAGTTAACCAAATTTACGTTTGACAAGTCGAAAACCAGAAAAGACTCATTCCTTTAGAAACCCTCCTTGCTAAAATTTAGGTGTTTTATGCAAAATACGAATTAACGGTACTGAATGCAATATGAACTATAAGGATTGCATAAATAAATGTTTATTATAACATTTCTGATTGATTAAAAATTATGTTGGTTTATTTTCCATTCTGAAATAAACTTATAAATGTATCTAATCGCCATATTATGTTTGATCGACTCTCAGTTGCTACTGAGATCAATTTACAAGTCAAAAAAGTTACAGTCGGTTGCTTTCCGAATGAGACATCCAAGTTGCATAGACTTCTAAATGCATGTACTATATTTTGCAGCAATGTGTTTAAGAAGTAAAAAAAATCTACAATCAATGAAAAATAAAAACAGTATATTATTTGAAAGATTTTGAATGGTATCCTCATTTAAATAGTGGTTTGCATCACTATAGACAACGGCTGCACTTCCTATACCATGGTAAATAAGCGGTAGTAAATCCCCCCCCCCCCAGCCCCAAAAAATAATAATAACGTGTTGTCGTTTTTATCAGTTTCTACAAGAAATACTTTGTTTTCTTAAATTAATGTTGTCACTGCACAATCTACATGTATTACAATGTATGATTTGCGAATGTGCGATGGTTTAACAGAATGGCATAAAAACACAGCTATTTACAACGATTCTGGAATATGTGTGTTTGAATTTCAGTCGGTTTTGATATGTCTTTCATTGGATTTTTTTCACCGTGTAGTTGTTGTCATTTGTTTTATTTCACAACGCGATTCTCCAAAATTGTCGTCCAATGTATCGTTTTTGGGTGAATACAATACCTAAATGCGATGACGAATGATTAGTGCTCTCTGCTTTATGGCGGTAATTGGAGATAAAAGGGTCATAATGCGTATTTATGAATTTATGTAAACTTGCGATTGCTCGACTGCCATATCGTTTTATCGCAAATTAATCATCTTTGCTAGTGCAGGATTTTCGGTCTACAATGTACTTCGCTCCCCATTGATGGCGACTGGAGAGCACCGAAAACCATTGGCTAGCGAAGATGCAAATTAATTTAATTTTAGCATTTTTGATAACTGGTAGTTTTGTGAGATGTCATTATTAACATTTATAGTACTTTCGAGTCGGTTTGACAACAAAGTAGACTCTAACAGTGTTGTGCACCATTAGGATCAAATCTAACTTGTTTACCATATACTAAGAGTTTTATATTGCCCTGTTAAAAGATAAATAAGATGTGATATCAATGGTCAAAATGGTAATATCTTCATTAATATCTAGGAATAATACTGTCGGTTCTTCATTTAAAGGACGATGGAGATTTGGATTGTTCTTTGATTTGTTTTATTCGGACGTTTTTTTTTTTCTGAGAGTTACAAATCAGTATGTTCTCTGGTATGGTACAGAGTTATTTTATTATTGGGGGTGACATCGTTAAAAAATAAAGAACGCTTTTAAGTTATAATACTTTTGAGTAAATCATATTGTATTGTATTATGAACAAACTAATCCTATTAAACGGCTAAAAAACTCGCCAGGTCGTGTGATTGCATTGGATGCTAAGATTTTAGATTGGCTTAACGAATAAAGATCAGTCTAACTAAGTAGCCTGACCTTCTAAAACATCATTTCAGGATTACGTTTAGGCTTACTTAGAATGAAAAAAATATTCCACTGTGTTAATGAAAAACAATCCATTATGTGCCATAGACTTTTTGTTGTATGCCATTGGTTATTTTTTACTTTCAACGAAATAAGTCATTGACATACTATTTGAGCTATGGGACGTTGAGTATTTTTAGAAAATTTAAGAAAATCCCTAAAAATGGTACAGTATGATTGCGATTTTATGAAAAAACACATTACTAAACTCTTTTAAAAATGAATTACAGTTTATAAGTGGCAGTGTCACTGAATAGATACAGAGCATAAAGTTTTCATTGACAATCTTATTTTATAAATATTCCAGTCCAAATCTCCCCTATCAGTTTTCAAGAATTAAACAGCAATTTGTTTGTCTGTGATCATTTAAATAATATACGAATCAATGCCAGATAAATATTCAAGAAAAAAATTATAAGACGCTGTTTCATTGTAGATACCTGTATGATAATAATATTACGTTCCTGAGTAAGGAAATGTTTATGGTACTCCCGAATCTAACAAATATGTGAGTATTTGCAAAAAAAAGAACTATTTAAAACGTCACATAAACATAATGATTTTTTATAACTCTCATAATCTGATCTGATTATTTATTTTAATTGTTTCAATACTTTATAAGTTTTGATATTTTATTGATTACATGTATACAAATTCAATATTCAATTAATCAAATCTTGAAATATTGAAAAAAAAACAAATAATACTGTTGCGGTGAGTTTGTTGTTACCGATGAAACGCGTTATTTTGACCTTAGTCTAAAATTGACCCGGGGTCATTTTTAAACATTGAATATTGATACCCAAAGTGTTGATATAGATCCTGGTCCGTTGAAAAATGACCTGCATCATGGAATTTCGATCATGAACTGGCTCTAAATTCAAAAGAAAATAAGCACAAACTAACAATCTGACATAATAATAAATCATTTTTTTTTTAATTTTGGATGTGAATAGGTGTTATTATGATAAACTACTATGATAACCCGACTCATCCGTCCCATTTAAAACAAAAGGTTATTTTTTTAGCCTTATTTACATAGTTTATTAACAGGATACACAGTTGTTCAGTACAAACACGAATAGAGCGAAATATCAGATAATGCAAAGTTTTGTGGAGTTCCCTTGCAAACTTTTACGGTTATATCAAATTTGCGGGCGCCTGTAAAGTGCGAAACGAAATCGAAAAGAAACGAAACGAAACGAAATCAAACGAAACGAAACCAATCGAAACCAAACAAAACCAAACGAAACGAAACCAAAAATCGAAACGAAACGAGGTTAAGTTTTACCGTGTTGGAGCCATTAGAGATAAGAAAAAAATCCAAGCTTTTGTAAAATGACCCCGGGTAAACATTTTACGACTTTTGGTATCAATTTTCAATATTAAAAAATACCCCCCCCCCCGACCCCCGGGTCAATTTTAAGCCAAGGTCAATATTCTTCGTTACACCGGCGACCAGACAACGATCAGTTATTCAAGGAATGAGTTTAATTTATACTAATGTTATAAGATATACCATTACGTTTACGCTTTATAAACCGCGAAGCAATTAAAAAAAAATTGATTATCCCCAGATGTGTTATGTATACATGAACGTATGTAGTATATACATGTAGAAATTAACTGTATGACATACGTAAAAATAAAATTCATCCTATATATAATCAAATTTTCTATAACAAGACACATCGTCATCTGACGTCGAGCAGATTAATACGTTTTGCAACTGCGTTGCAATGTGGAAAAATTTTGTTATTTGATATTGAATAACTCATTTAGATAATTATATGCGACGGCACAAACAAAAGAAAGTAAAAAATATTAACTTAGATGTAGCTCAGAAAAAGCATGTAACTGAACAAAACCAATTGTGAAAATATAACAAAAAATTAAGATGCATAATTAAAATGCACATCTGGATCTTTTTTATTTAAAATATTTTTGTTCCCAAAAACAAATGGTTTGTAGCCTTGTCTTACCCGTAGGTCCATTGTTTTCTTTTACGTACGTTTTTGTGCATAGTTATTGGGAACTCTGTGTAAAATAGACAATAGGCCTTTGTCCTAGTTTACAGCTTTATTCGTCGAGGCAGAAAATTAAATTGAACGCAGTTCTAAGAATAGTTTATCATAAAACCTCTTACGTGTAGATGGAACATAATACAACCAAGGTTTTTACTAAGTACAATGTTCGGGAGTGACATGAGAGAGAGAGAGAGAGAGAGAGAGAGAGAGAGAGAGAGAGAGAGAGAGAGAGAGCAGGGAAATATCTTTGTCACAAATTTATTCTAATCCGTTCTTTGGAACTTTCATAAGTCTTAATTCTTAAGTCAATACATTAATATGTGATAGTTACACGACAAAGATAAATACATGTATTTTTTTATCGAAGCAAAGTTTTAGTTGTATGTTTATATGTTAAAAATTACTTTTGGAATACAGATAATTGCATACAATTATTTTATTAAAGGTATATAGGAGGAAACCCATTTGATTGTACGTGCGATTTAGAGCCGTTTACAGTGTTTATGAAGAGAAAGAAAATGCTGCCCTATAATTCATGGGCTGAAGAACCTAAGTGCAACTCCCCAAGTCATTTAAATGGAGATCAGATAATTGACGTTCCATTCCTTAATATGAGCTGTAGTACACAATATGGCAAGTATAATGCGAAAACATGTCACCTGTAATGGTCATGATTTCATTTTCATTTAATGTGGTATAACTTTTTCGTAGTTTGATGAGTAATATTGTCTTTGATTTTTTATGACATCATTTGAGAAATGTATAAACATGAAAAATAAAAATAAAACAATGAAACTTGAAGTTATATTTTGATCACATATATCTAAATCACGAGAATCAGCATATATATTTAATACTCTCTCTGATAGTTAAATGTAAGGTACTAATTAACAACTCTTGTGTAAATCGAGAACACAAAATTTTCAAACATTTGAGAGTAAAAACATCAGACCGTTAGGCTTATTGAACCCTAAGAAAACTTGATTTTTTAACGTAATTAAAGGAAAGGACACATATCAATGTTTTTAGAGTGATAATCGCCAATGATCTTTTTCTCTTTTATTTGTATGCAAGTAATAAATATCTCAAAATAGTATATATAATTCATAATTGTAGAAACAACAATTTCCATACGCATGACCACTGAATATGAGACTACAAAGCAAACAGAATATTTGACACCAAGGAAGAGTGGTCAACACACGCCTGGTATTTTTCTTATGTGATTAATTCATGCTAAGCATAGCTTTTAACTATTTCTTCGGTGTATGCATATTTTGAAAAAAATCGTAACGTTTAATTTTTTTTATGAATGTAATAATAATGAAACTCGGCAAAATCGAATGCAATGGCGAGTTGCTGAGGTTTACCAAGTTTGCTATAAAATATGTGAAATATTCATTGAAACATATAAGATTAATAGGAAGATTTCGTCACTACTGCTTCGGACAAACGTTGAAAGCAGTCCTTGAAACCGAGGGTTTATTTTTCAAATATAATGTACACTTTGTTCAGTGGATCTTAAACAATACAGGTAGGTAATATATTATCTTTATTTTAGACCAACCGAAAAACATGACGCTTCGGTCGTTTGAACATCGTGTTCTTTATGTAACGGTTTTAAGTAAAATTATAAAGAATGTACTTAATAGTAGTATTTCATCTCATGAACATAAATCGGTCGAAATTCGAGAAAACCTGGGGGTTTAGGTTCTTATTTTCACAAGAGGAAATAGGGCAAAAAGTACAGCATGCGCATCATGTATGGGGAATTTACAGGATATACAGGTAAATGTAAGGTAAGAAAAAATATTTATATGCTTACGTATATTATAAGATTTCAATACCAAGATTCAAGGTATATGAAAAAAATCATTTTTTTACATTCTAATTTTCCAGGCATATAAATTGTTTACAATGCATAATTCTACACAACAAAATGAATCTCGAAAAGTCAATAATATAAAGCTGCAAAACATCTACATATCGTTTTGCCTAGTAAACTTTTATGAAAAGTCTTTAACCTGTAACTGTTTACTTTAGAATATTCCTATTTAAATTTAGCTTTTGAAAGTTGCATAGAGTTGCATGTACCTCTATGTGAACCCGAATGACAGTAAAGGAAATGAAATGAATCTTTATGAATATTGATTGATTTTATTCCGACACTGTTGCAGTTTTTTTAGGGTGTTGCGATGTAAGAAGACGCTGATGGGCGCCAAGAAAACAAGAGGACATCAATATTTAAGTTTGTTATATAAATGAAGAGATACAATACATACACTGTACCTTTTCCATGGTTGAGTTAGTTTCTATCTATTTTCTTTTCTTGCAGTCTAACCTGAATCCCTCTGCAGTTTCATTCAGATTCATTCACAGGCGTTTTCCACAACAACCTGATGTATTGCTTAGGTTGTTTGGGATGCATGCTGACTTTAAAAATTGCATTATTATTAGACCTTGATTTTAGTAACAGAAGGAGTTGGTGGTCAATTAGTAAAAACAAATCTACAGGGTTATTTTATTTTTGACGGAATTGATGACATTCTGAGTTGACACTCCCTGGATAAGTAAGACTTAGTGTAGGAAAAAGGAGGAACAACAAAATTAAAAAAAAAAAAACACTTTAAAAATCGTATCAAAATATCACATATGTCTTGGTAAATGACAGTATGCTTGATGAATACAAAGGAGTAATATTTCACCTATCTATACAGAAGTGACATTTATTTTAACCATTTCTACACACCATTGTTGTAATAGTACAACAATTTTCATTGCAAAACCGAGAATGTACTTTTTTAAAATAAAATCGATTTACGTGGTTTGAAATAAAACAATAACAGCAAGTAGCTTTTGCATGGGCCATATCGTTCACACAAACAAAAACGTCTTTTTGACCCGAGTATTTTGCTGCATGTAACTGTGGTGATCACAGGTTGTAATTTAATATTAAACTGAAATATAATTATACTATAGGTACCTTACTCTTGCTTTGATGCTTTGTTACGAATTATAAATTTGTTTTGCCTCGGACTAGAATGTCATAACGTCATTGGATGAATCGCGTCACGTGATTGCCTTATAATTTTTTTTTACACGGTGAGCGTCAAAATGTATACGGTACATTTATAAACAGGCTGATATTAGTCTTCTTTCGTACTAAATACATCATGATTATTAACGTATTCAATTATATAGTTAAGATATATGAAATCAAATTGAGTAATGATAATGCAATATTCTAGGAATTATTTTCATTAATATTGATCAATAAAGATAACTTCTTAAAACCATTAACATTAATTCATTTTTTACTTTCGTAAAATGTTTTCTTTTTTCTAAAACAAAATTTCATATGGGAAAGCTCCGTTGGTTTTACAAAATAAATTGTATATCAACTAAAACACAAATATCTAAATACATAAATTCATAAACAATCATACACTGATGCGAAACGAAAACATTTGTAGAAAGTTGTAAAAATCGAACATTTCATTCTTATGCAGTTAGTATGTAGTTCAATATACATGTATTACAAATGAAAGTATAATATATTGCGTGTAATCATTTTAAGATAACAATTCTTCAGCATAGGTACTCGGGAATTTCGCGAATAATTATTGCACGCATATTTTACCTAGCAGGGCAGTTTCAGTAGTTAAACAATGAAACATTTTGTTGAACATATCACAGTCTTACACATTTAACATTCGGCTAGTTAATGATTTTGAGTGAAAACATTTACGGTAGATTTCTTTTTGGCATAAAATATAATTTTGTATCTTCTACAAATATGAGTTCTTGGGATGTTATCAGTTTTAAAATACCAATATCCTTGGAGCTCATCATTTTAAAATTATCAAAATTTGCTTTGCCATAAGAATCTGTACCTATAGCAACAAATCCATTGGATGGTTTAGATGGAATGGATGTTGTGAACAAAGGAACTCCATTCACACTGCCAACAGCGGTAGAATTCTGAGAATGAAAGAGAAATTTTATCAATGTTGTCGGCTAGTGACACATCAACGTTTTGACAATGGTTCAACTCGACGAATTTTATTCTATTAATAACTCGCGCGCCATCCATATCGTCTTTGTTTTAATTTGGTAGAGTAAATATTGCAATCTCGCTAATGCGTGTGTGCTTAATAGCCATGCATATTTACAAAATATAATTATCATTACTTTTAAATTTCCAAAATCTTATAAAAGAGCATATCTCCCTTATTAGCGATACATAGTGAAAAGTAGAAAAGATTGCTGAGTTTGTCAACGATAAGTACCTGTATATATGACTCTTGTCTCTGGTTCTTTGATCATGTCTTTTGAGTAAATGTATACCATAAGTAGAGAAAGTAGGGAGACGGGGAAAAAGATATTTATGCATAAAGTGTATACCAGTAGGTTATTGCAATAACTGTCCGTTTTAGATCATACAATACTATAAGTATCTCTTTTGTAACTCAATTTTAATATCGCTGGACTAAATATATGATCCACAGAAGTTATACATCTATAGATACAAACATATATATATCTAACACTTGTTTCAATATTTTATGCATTTGGAGATTTTTCAAATTTTTTTTTCCTCAGACTGAAAATGAGTAAAACATCCCAATTACAATAAGGCCTATAACGTATATTATTTAAAATTGTCGGTTATTTTTCGTTTAAAGACACGCAAGCGTTTACAAAGTACTACTTATTTCCCTCTCTTACCAGCATATATACATGGCTTATATTATTCCATCCATTTGTTGATACATTAACTGATCCTTCTCTAATAACTTTTGTACGAGCTGTATCCAAAAATTATAAAAATCTAAATGCGAGTATAACAATACACTTAAATTAATTAGAAAAAACAACAACAAAAAGAGAGGCTAAAATTTAAATAATTTCGGAATAAAAAGGGCATTTAAATCAAATACAGAACAAAATTTTGGAAATATAAATACATGACCACTTACACAAGTCATTACCAAGAACAAATTTCTGCTGATCAGGAAGTATAAAGAGAAAAATCCCCTTGGCTTCCCAAGCATTGCATCCCCCTTGATCCACCCTGACAGCAACAAATGTCCCTGAACTTCCACTGACTTTGGGGAGTTGTGTCTCGACAGTAATAGAAATATCAGTCCTACAAAAAGACAGGTACTCATGTCAAAGAATGGGTAATTTAAAAAAATACAAATTAAGGCCATATTTTATATCTTTCTTAATAGACATGCACAATAGAATAATATTTCATTTACGTAAAGATTAAGATCATGTTACAGATTTATCTCAGAGATTTTCTTTTTCAAAAAGTAACATAATTATAATTGGTGTAAAAATATATAGTAAGGATAATTTTATATGCATTAGCAAAATTATTTCAAAACGTTTTGATATTGTTAGCTGAAGAAGTTTAACAAATACACATAACTTATATCAAATCAATATTGATTTAAGCTTTCAATAGTTTCACTGTGGAACTCAACTTATAACAGATTCTCAACTTGTTGCTTCTTTCGAATAAAAAATAACATGCTTGATATTTTTTCCTTAAATTTTATCTCTCATTGTGGCTTCTTCTTTATCTCTTTATGGCCAAACGTACTAAAATGTACTCAGTTCGAGAAAAGTTTGATCAGTTATTCGGTTTAAGGTACCTCACTACACCTAGATTTATACTTTTTTACAACAAACAATCCAGGCACTACGTCACAAGATTGCGATTTATATGTTTTGTCAAACTGTTTATATCATTCCATTTGTGGTGTATAACTTAGTAGCTCAGTGGTTATATTATCGGGCTTCGTGATCATGAGTTCATGAGTTCGAATGCGCCTTGATTTTTTTTTTTTTTTTACAAAAAATAATTATATTAATAATATCCTACCTTAAAGAGTTCTTTTCCCATGCCTAGGTGAAACTATTGTACTCTAGTTGTTGTGGCAGTCATATCTTTCTTAGGCCATGGTCATGTATTGAATAAACTTGAATCTACAATACCCAATATATATAGCACTTTATAATTCATAAATATAATGAACCAAATAAACAGTTTATTAGTTTTTTTTCATTTTCTATGTAATTTTTGATCATTTTCAAACTTTCGTTTAATCGCCTAACCTACCAGGGGCCAATATTAAAGCAAATTTAAGTTTAGATATATTTTTTGAAGTGTCTCATACATTAACATTATGTACATTCACATGTTAAAATGCTCACACAATTAATGTACATGACTCAATATGGGACATCATAGACAATACAATATTAAAACTTCATAATATTTTGTCTTTTCATTCGTTAATACATATAGCTATTAAAAAATCATTTGTATCAAGTGTTCTAACAGCTACGTACCGGTATACACACGTACAGATATGACATAATATCTTTAGCAAATATATCCAGATATAATTCTAGTTTTAACAGTTTAAAGCTGTAAAATAACTTGTAACCTTAAAAACAAATTATCTATTGGACCATAAACATGAGTATAATTTTCATCACATACCAAAGTTCGTATAAATGTAGTTCCACAAATCTATTTTATAAAGTTGGCTACCTAAATTCAATACGCCAAGTAAATCTATTTAAAGTAACAGGTACTTTCCAATTGTTTATAGGGAAACACACGGTGCATGTGTGAAATGCGCTATATACCTCTCATAATGAACAAATTATAAAAAATATTACCAAACGTCCATTGATAAACTGTGATCAAGTCCACAAATTCACAACTGACGACGAAAATTGTCCATTATTGTTATAACGTTAGGCCTACCCTAAACTGCTACTGGCGTACCAGTACTGTACGAGTGCATATCGATATACATGTACATCTGTAACCTTCAAATTGACCATTAAAAATGCATGTATATGTAAACATACTGAATAAAATGTTCTATTTAATGAGTGTATTAATTACACAATGTAGGTTGATTACTAAATACTAGTGAAATCGCTTACATAGTGTTACAGTACCAGGAGACGATTTTAATTGTGTGCATTTTGTGTTCAAGTCGTCTCTACATGCAAATGAAGAAGAGGGACAGGTTTAGTTCCTTTTTTTTCATGGCAGTTTGACACTGTACAATTCTATGGATTTAAACTTACCTATAAACAAAAGTGGCAGTCTTGGATTTCTCCAAATTAAACTCGGACACCTCGATCATTCGTCTGCGTTTGTCACTACGGTGACGTCATACTGTTTACACAGCGAAAGGGAAACAACTCAAAAATTTGTTTTTTTGGTTTTAGAAATTGCATGGAAGTCGCTCCTATAGAGTTTTATTTTTTGGCAAAGTAAGAACTTGGTAAATCAATGCGCACACAGTAAAATGCTGAATTATACTGCCGATTTTACAAATTTTTTCCGGAAATTGTAATTCCGCCGGAGAATTTCACGTAAAAAAATTACCTTCGAGGCAATATCGGCTAAATTTTATTCTATATTTAAATAATACATATATTAAATATATATTTACGGTACAATTTATTTTTCAAGAGTGCAGTTAATTTTTTGGTAAATTTGAGGGCGTAATATCACATCAACTGAATCAAGTTCTTTTATTAATGTTGTCGGCTAGTGACACATCAACGTTTTGACAATGGTTCAACTCGACGAATTTTATTCTATTAATAACTCGCGCGCCATCCATATCGTCTTTGTTGTAATTTGGTAGAGTAAATATTGCAATCTCGCTAATGCGTGTGTGCTTAATAGCCATGCATATTTACAAAATATAATTATCATTACTTTTAAATTTCCAAAATCTTATAAAAGAGCATATCTCCCTTATTAGCGATACATAGTGAAAAGTAGAAAAGATCGCTGAGTTTGTCAACGATAAGTACCTGTATATATGACTCTTGTCTCTGGTTCTTTGATCGTGTCTTTTGAGTAAATGTATACCATAAGTAGAGAAAGTAGGGAGACGGGGAAAAAGATATTTATGCATAAAGTGTATACCAGTAGGTTATTGCAATAACTGTCCGTTTTAGATCATACAATATTATAAGTATTTCTATGTATCTCAATTTTAATATCGCTGGACTAAATATAGAAGTTATACATCTATAGATACAAACATATTTATATCGAGTACTTGGGTATCAATGTTTCTATATTTTATGCATTCAGAGATTTTTCTAAAATCTTTTTTCTCAGACTGAAAATGAGTAAAACATCCCAATTAGAAAAGGCCTATAACGTATATAATTGAAAATGGAAAATTGTCGGTTATTTTTCGTTCAAAGACACGCAGTGTTTACACAGTACTACTTATTTCCCTCTCTTACCAGCAGTATACTTACTTTGACAGTGAGGCTTATATTATTCCAACCATTTGTTGATACATTAACTGTTCCCTCTTTAATAACTTTTGTACGAGCTGTAACCAAACATTATTAAAATCTAAATGCGAGTATTACAACACATGTACACTTAAATGAATTAGAAAAAAAACAACAACGTACAAAGAGAGGTTAAAATATAAATTATTTTGAAATAAAAAGGGCATTTTAATTAAACAAAAAATCAATACATTAGAAACAAAAATACATGACCACTTACACAAGTCATTAGCAAGAACAAATTTCTGCTGATCGGGAAGTATAAAGAGAAAAATCCCCTTGGCTTCCCAAGCATTGCACCCCCTTGATCAGCCCTGACAGCAACAAATGTCCCTGAACTTCCACTGACCTTGGGGATTTGTGTCTCGACAGTCACAGATATATCAGTCCTACAAATGGACAGGTTCTCATGTCAAAGAATGGGTAATTAAAAAAAACACAAATTAAGGCCATATTTTATATCTTTCTTAACTTAATAGACATGCACAATAGAAGAATAATATTTCATTTACGTATAGATTAAGATCATGTTACAGATTTATCTCAGAGATTTTCTTTTTCAAAAAATAATATGATTAAAATCGGTGTAAAAATATATAGTAAGGATATTTTTTTATGCATTAGCAAAATAGTTTTCAAAACGTTTTGATATTGTTAGCTGAAGAAGTTTAACAAATACACATAACTTATATCAAATCAATATTCATTTAAGCTTTCAATAGTGTTACTGTGTAACTCAACTTATAACAGATTCTCAACTTGTTGTTCCTTTCGAATAAAAAATAACATGCTTGATATTTTTTCCTTAAAATTTTATCTCTCATTGTGGCTTCTTCTTTATCTCTTTATGGCCAAACGTACTAAAATGTACTCAGTTCGAGAAAAGTATGATCAGTGATTCGGTTTAAGGTACTTCACTTCACCTAGATTTATACTTTTCAACACACTACGTCACAAGATTGCGATTTATATGTTTTGTCAAACTGTTCATACCATTCGATTGGGGGTGTATAACGTCAAAACTCGGTGGTTATATTATTGGGCTTCGTAATCATGAGTTCATGAGTTCGAATCTGCCTTGAGCTTTTGTTCATGTTTACTGAATTAGATTTTCGAAAATGTAATTTTTCATCCAAAATTGCACATTTTTTGCCTATTGGATTGAAATACTTGTTATCCATTATGATATCTCTCATAATCAAGTGATTTTCAGCTGATATGAGAAAATATTTCAAGGTGTAGTGAGCCACCTTAAGAGGAAACTATAATTTACAGCAGTGTTAAAGACAACAGGTAGCAAACAGAGCCCATTTAAGTTGATGTAAGCAGAAAGACTTCAAACACACAATGATGATCAAGGTCTGAAACTAACAAAACCTTTAGTGATCCTACAAGCAAAAACAAATCCCTTGCATAACATCATGTCTTTGTTAGAATAAGAAATGAAAGGTATGTCCCGTATCTTGCATGTATCATTATATCAACAGAACACTGTCCTTTGTGCATAATAGTGAGATAATTTTTGTGAAAGTATGTTTCAGCAGTGAAATGTGATCATTGTTGGAGGAAAGACTCGTATGAATAAGATAGAGCAGCTGCTACATACCAAGAAAAGTTTCCTATGAGATCAATTGGGAAGACTAGATTCAATATACACCAGTATATAGGTGGGTAGGTAACGACTTGGGTCAGCACCATTCCATGACTAGGATCCTCAGATTTCCTGGTTTCAAACACACCTACTTGTTGAGCAAAGAGTGAAGGCTCAATATTTTCTGGGTACCCTGTGTGTACAGAAAGACATGACTCAAATGATTTCCTTGAAATAACGATGCAAGAATAGACAGAATGACATCTGAATTATCGTAAGTAGATAAGTACAGTTTTAAGGAGAAGAGTGCAAGGTGTGTGCACTAGTACAGCAATTCACAGAGAATTGTCTAAAAATATCTTTACATGTAGTGAAAACAAAGAACAAGATTAAGATATCCTATTTTCCCTTTTAATATTGATAGATTTAATCCGAAGAGAAGAGGAGAAAGTTTTGAAAGTCAGTTGTAAGGAAACTGAAAGACAGACTATTTGACATGGTCACGGTAAGTCACAAGAATATAAAATCCAAGAGCAGAAAAAAACATTAGAAATTGATGCACTGACAGATTTGTATTTTTCACAACTTAACAAAATTCACTTAAAATACGTAAAATTGTCTTCAAAATTTACCATTTTTGTTATATCTAATTCATAACATTTTTCTATTGCTTGGATGATCATGAAAGCAATATTAGATTTAAACAAGCCAACAAAGTGTATGCCAGTAAGTACGCCTTTGTTTATTGTTACCTCTTATTGGCATATTGAGATAGTTTAGGTGTTTTTGAATGAAAATATACCAATGTATTTGCGAGTATTTGTTAAACTCCTTCAAATAAAGTTACCATGACAATGATCATTTACCAGTTTTGATCGCCTATAATATTCACAGACTTATTTGCTTTCTCTGCTTGACACCAAGAAACAGGAATATGCACCTGTCTGTTGTGCAAAGTTGTTTGGTTCAGAAAAATAAGGATATCCTGTTCAGAAAAGTTATTGAATCATGATGTAAGAACAGATATCAGCATCCTTGAAATTTGGAACATTTCTATTCATGCAAAAGATAATTGTTACCTTTATTTAAAGTGTTGATAAGTTGATAATTAATATGCATCTATTACAATTACAATAAATTCTGTGAAATGAAATTAACAGTGCAAACCATCAAAGTTTTCACTATATGGCAGTGGGAATGGCTTTACATCTGGAGAGTTTGGGTATTGTCCTTTTTGTCCTGTTGACAATGTTGTAATGGTGATCACTTCATCATCACTAACAAGAATATTGATCTGTCCATTGTTTACCTAGATTTTTAAGGCATATGAATATTTATTGATAACATTCCAAAGATTTTGTATCAACAGAGTCTCAAGATAACAAGAAACAAGAATTTATCATATTTGCAAGAAACTTCAAAGCCTTAACAAAGGGTTAAACACAGAATGAAGCTCTGGTTATTCAGTAAGCTAAAAAACTAAAGGTGACTGAAATGTTACTGAAGGTGATTGGTTAAAACAACTCCTCCATTCAGTAACCTGTTCAGTCCTTTTAGTTTGTATTCTATTGAGTGAATGGCAGAGAGTATCCTGTAAAGATTTTCTTCTTCATGTTCAATCACTCTAGGATGAAAAACTATTTTTTTTTTAGATTTTCTTTCATCAGAAAATGTTTGAAATACATGCAATTTTGACACACCATTTAAACATAATTTAGCAAACACCACATCTCTTTACGACAGTTTTGTGAAGAAAAGATTATGGCTTTCCATCAGGACTTTGGACCCTTAATGAATAAATGAAATATACCTTGCCTTGTCCAAAAGATCTGAAGAAGTCAGA
The DNA here is from genome assembly GCF_902806645.1 of Magallana gigas. Lineage (NCBI taxonomy): Eukaryota > Metazoa > Mollusca > Bivalvia > Ostreida > Ostreidae > Magallana > Magallana gigas. The sequence goes on along the minus strand of NC_047562.1, from coordinate 43,387,338 downwards.
CTGGGAAGTATTCTGTCCAAAATGGAGGCTACTCCTCCACACATATACGCTTGAAATACTTGCCTGCAATAATTATTTTGATCACATACAGAATAATTGCAGTATTGTTCTTTATAGCATAGTTGAATAATTACAAAATAGGCCAATGAAGACTTTTTATAAGGACATATGCGACCTTCTTCAGTTTTAGGTAACTTTCTTTGATAAATTATTTCTTTTTTATTTTGCATTCAAACCTGATAATGCCAAAAATTCAGGGTGCATTAAATAGCTATTTTTGGAGTTAAAATATTTTGAATTTTTCTTTCAATAGCATGCAAAATACAATTATATGCTTAATAATAAAGTCATAGTATATATTTTCAATTTGAAATATTGTATAACCAAATAGAAAAATGAAAATTTAATTTTTGAATTACGTAGTGAAAATCTTAAATAGATCTAGTATGATAGATTTGATCACGCCCGACCTAAATTACCTCATAATATTCAAAGAATGATTCCTTATTCCTTATATTTATTTAATTTTATGCCATTGTACGATTAAATATTTAGATATAAGTAAGTAAACACCGCTGGCACCCCAATTATACGTCCTTTGAAGTTATGGATTTTATAGTACAAAATCGATACGTAGTCTTTTAACAGGCAAAGACAATGGAAAATGTAAATATTTTTACTTACATAGCTGCCTTTAAGCTGGATAGTGACATTTTGTGGTTTGACGGAATATAACGGGAGTGGAGTGCGAATACAAATAGAATGGTCATGACTCTGAAAGAACATTTTATAGTAGATATATGTACAAGAGACATAATTTTGCATCGTTATAAATATAATTTGTTTTCTCAAATAATTTCAAAATTACAGAAGTTGAAAATCCCATTGATATCAATACGGTACATTTGTTTTATTAACTGTGTGTTGAAAGTAACTGTGTAATGCAGTAATTTGTTATCAATACATTATAAGATGTGCTTTTCCCTTAAAATTGATATTCCAAAAAGATGTTTTGTTATAATAGTTTAACATTTTTAAAGTTGAGCAAGTAATATGAGGCTTATTAGTATAACAAATTAGTATAACAATTGATTAAAATTCTAAATCCTTTATTTTGTCTTGAAACTCAATGAAGTTGGACAGTAAATAAACTCAGAGTTTGTTGTTATTATTTAGAATTCTTACCATCGTTTCTATAATAATAGTGAGATCCTTGTTGTTGGGGCTGGTTAAAGACACCATGCTTCCCCCCTGGTGTAACTTACTGACTCCGTGATAATGGGACATGTACTTCCATCCAGGTTTGGTGAACTGTGAGGTATGGGCTGACAAACATGTATCAGAATGGGAATTTTAGCACATAAATTCAGGTGTATAATATCTTTCAATTTTACATTTTTATATGATTTTTGCAGCAATTGAACAATTAGAAATTACACAAACCTGGATGACATAGTACACTTAGAATGTCATGAAAAAAGAGTATATTATGTGTCGAGTCTCTCTAAAACGTTTTTTAATTGAAACAAAGATCACCTACAATGATGCAAACTTGATGGGAAACCATAAATAACTGTATAATATGTTGATTTTTTAACAAGGTGGAAAATATTTCAACTGTAGAAAATAATGTACATATTTTTTCTGATAAGCTTTAAAATAAACGAGCAGTACAGTATTGAATTTATATGGGAATAAAAGGTGTAAAATTCCAACCATTCATTTTTTAAAACTTTCGTTTGCTAAATTCTAAATGTTTGTTAAGTTATTTTTATAGGTTGATTATTATATTGTTTTTTTTTTGTTTTTTTGTTTGGTTTTTTTTGGAAGGGGGGGGGGTGTGACTGTAATTGCTATTGGATGTTAAAAGAAATTCTTAAATGGACACATTCAGTCGGTGAGATCAATTATCATTATCTGTTTGCAAAACTGCCAGATAAAACTCGTGTTAAAGTGCCAATGGATATTATAGCCTACACTACATCTATTTGTTATACACGTGAGGGAAGTTCCGATGGAGCAAAAAAAAAAAAACAAAAAAACAAAAAAACAAAACAAACTATTTCAATTTCTCTGAGCAGGAAAACAGTTGGGAAATTTAAGAGACATGACAAACTAAAACGTTAACATACCAAAGACAAAGTTATATATCAAAAGAATCTAAATTAACTAGTTTTGTTTTGTTATAATAACTGCAAATGCAATAAGGATGGAAACATTTAGCAAAGGGATTTTAGACTGACATAATCTTGTCATAACAGATATGCTTCCATCAAAATATGATGAAGAGGCACCTTCATTGAGGACTACTAAGTGAAAGTTGACAACAAAGGTTGTGGCAATAGAACTAGGAGTGTACACAGATAGCTCCTTTACAGCACAGTTCCCGTCTACGGACGTGTCCATTAGGGTCGAACTGATGATTTTAATGTACAACGGGGTGATATACATGACATATCAGTCAGACAGGTTCATTAACAAACAGTCACAACAAAAGTGAAGATACGAACCGACAGACAAAACATATTTTTTATGTCAATTTTTTTTTATCATTAGCCACAAATGTAGTTTTCTTGATCTGAGACACTTTGATACAACATCAAACTAAAGATCAAGAATCTTGAGTTTTGGGAGACTAATCTGGTAAGTCCTCTGTATTTTCTTTAATCACTAGTTGTAAGAAAGTAATCTTTTGAAATTCTAAATATCTCTTTACATGTATCTCTTATTCTATCGTAGAGCTTTTACAACATGTCAAAAAAACTACATGAAACCTTCTCCAGTTTCTGTCAGGGTACAAAAACGTTTCTCACAAGTATGACATCAGATGTGCTCACACAGCGTAAGTACGATATAGATAGACGCAATAATTTAGAAAGGCGTTAGAGCATGTTTTATTGAAGAAAAACATATCTTTTATTATCAGCAGAATTTTACTGACAATGCATGTTTTGTCGACGCTGAAGGGTTTTTAACCGGCTACAAGGCCCTTACACATGAAACTGGACATTAGTAAGAACTTGTTTATCACTTTATGATAATACACCACCTACTGCGACTATAACTTTGTGCAGACGATGGTTTTGGGTATTTTTTATTTATTTTGTATTAGCTTGGGAATGAACCATGACGCGGGCAGGTGTTACGGAAGTGACTTAGGTATCATGGGAGGATACGGCGCAGGGTGGAGTTCATGTAGCGTCAACGATCTTCATAACTTTCTTCAGTGGGTATTTCTAGAAATAGATAGAAAGTAAATATAAACAGAGCTATAATACTACAAAACGAGCGTATCCTATGATATTGTGTGTACAAACAATTATATCATTGTTATTTGAATTCATGTAACGTAACGAACCTAACCCTTCATCTAACATTTATTAAACATATCCTTTACGGTAACCCTACATTTATAATCTCAATTTTTTAAACGCCAACTGCAGCTCTCATATTCCTTACGAAGAATTTAACACACTGCTGGAATACAGGGGTTCATAAAAAAGTATCTGATTGATCATTTTTTGATCGCGATTGATAGTGTGATTGATTAATTGATTAAACATGTATGCAATATGGACGTTTCCGTTTACCATGTTGTCTGAAAGTCACTTTGCGCCTGCATCATCGTGTAATGCATGCCATTTTGAACACAAACCTCAATTCGATAACTGATACAATAAAAATATTTTATGTGTTTACATAAAATTATGTATTTATTAAATGAGGAAAATCATTTTTCTTTGATACAGACTTGAGAAAGCACAATGTGTGTTCAGAGAAGCTGAAGCTTTAGCTGAGCTGAGCTTATCTTTGATTGGTAAATAACTAATTTATCTATTCTTTACTAATATATCATAAAGCATCATGGTCCTAAAGTCAAATGACTGATACTGACATTTTCCAATGTATATGACTGCCGTCATGAGAAAAGGGCCCTTATCTTTTGACGTCACAATGCTCAGAAAACGACGTCAAAGTTGCGGCATTGTAAACGCATTTTTTTTTCTGTTTCTAATTTTTTTTCTGCGTCTGTGTTGTATTTTCTGTATAACTAGAGTCTGGCCTTGTTTTAATAATACCGCGATTAATATTTTTTTCAGTCAAATATTACATGTTGATTTAAAAAAAAAACATTTGATAACTGAAATATACACATGTATCGTCAATATCTACACATTTCGAACGCGTAATATTGTACCCAAGTTGCTGCTGAGACGTCATAAAATTGCTGCTTTTGCATCCGCTATGAAAATTAAACACCACAGTTTACATTCTAGTGTGTTATGAAAATAGAAACCAAAGACCCGTCTCGCATACGCGTATAATTGAATGCGAGACTGGTCGTGGATTTCCGATGGTGATTTATAAGGTAATCTGAGTAAAATTATACAACTTTAGTTTGCATGAGCAATATATACATGTGTGATTTAATAAAGTAAAAAAAACTACACTGCACACTCGTTGTTGATAAGACGGGTTGAAGGCTGAGACATACCGAATCGATGCAGAGCAGTATTGTTCAAATCTAGCAGTTATCTGTGCAGTAATTACTGTGAAACAATACAAGTCAAATATTTCAAATTATAAGTTTGGAAGTTTATCTCACGGGAGGCGATTCGGCATTTTTTAAATTAGTCGGAAGGAACACGAGAGAAGCGGCTATGTCTCAATTAAAGTGCTACTGCCGACATACAAAATAAGTTCTCGCATATTCTATTACAATTTAAGAATTTGCGATCAAATTTTGAAATTTTTAAATGAATTAAAAAGCTATAATTAACGGATTAGAAGAGTTTGAGAAATATTTTGACAGCGTAAAAATCTACTCTGATATATTGCATTTTATTTCATGGAAAAATCTTAATCTTAGTGACATTTTCATGTTAAGTGCCTTTAATGAAGCAACATTAAAGTATATACATGTATACCTGTACGATTGAAAAACTTGTATATTATTTGAGCGCAACATATTTTGTTTTCTTGTGCAATTCAACTACCCAAATCCACTTGTTGTGTACTTTTTGAGCTAACGTACAGAAAAAAAAAATCAGTCATAACATGCCTGAAAACTCACCACATTTTCATGGATTTATGGCATTTTATATGATTATATTCATCTCAAATCAGTTACGTACATGATTCAAAATTCCTTAAATGAAACAGGTTTGTAAACGCAACCATTATACTGATATGTACGTTTGATATCAAGTCGATAAAATTGCCGTTTTAAAAATCAATTCATGTTTATCGATAAATATAAACACTACATGTGCGACATTAACAATTAATAACATGCATCGCCATACAATTCACCTTCATAGTCGATGGTTTCTCATCTTTTCTTTTTTAAACAAGGAACAAATTTCGCTGATACTGAAGTCAATGTTTATGTGTATTTGTAACAATGTACAGCAATAAAAAAATCTTCGGAATACCGTATGCAACTTTATACACTCTATAAACGTCTATCATTTAATTTGTCATTTTGTTTAAAATTGATAATCACTTGGCCGATATTTGCTGCATTCATGAGAGAGAGAGAGAGAGAGAGAGAGAGAGAGAGAGAGAGAGAGAGAGAGAGAGAGAGAGAGAGAGAGAGAGAGAGAGAGAGAGGGGGATATTTATCACATCATGTAACATCGATAATAAGAAAATTAAATTAAGTCAACATGTAAAAATATTACTTCTCACTGAGTATAAGCTACGTCTATCGGCACTGTACTACCAATTAGTGCAAAAGAATGGGCATATTTAACGCAGAAGCCTAATTAAAATTTACTTGCAATATTGCATTTTGCAAAAAAGTAAATAATGCTTATATATAATTAATTATTTCAACGATTATGGTTTTTAAAAATCGCATCACAACAATACAACGGTATGCATGAACTTACAAAGCGATTGAATAGAAGTGTAGATTCCGAACGTGGGGTGGCCTTTGTATTTTGTTGGTCTGTCGTATTTGATACACTAAATTAGGTGTGCACGAGTATATTTAAACAATAAACATAAACAAAATATAGCGATCAGTACCGAAAAAATTAATGTAACCCGGGTTCTTAATGTGGCTATCTTTATAGCCCGCATGTATCGCCGAAGAAAGCATTTTATTGTTTATATTTACATCTTTCATTTAATAAGGTAATGAATTGAATTGATCGAAAAAGTAAGTAAAGGTCATCAAATTATTGTTAATGTACACCAGAACGATATATGAAAGCTGTAGCCAAAGTGTCTTATACGGGAATTTGAGTTTGGTATCAACATGATTAGTTCGTGCAATCCGTGATTTTTCTTAAGTTGCTAAAGATTTCGACCGATCGATAAACTGTATGGTTAGAACTGGACCGAGTAGATTTCAGTCCTGTCTGTTTCTATACAGCTGTGATTTACAATCAATTTCGTACGAAATAGAGGGAATCATACTTAGAGGATGTAAATTTTAATCTATAAATATAAGATGCGATTTTTGTTAAAATCTTTTCTCTCAAATCAACTGTCCACATTCTTGTAGCTGTAATTATTTTTCAGTGAGACAGTCGAAGCCGATTTTTTTCCATCGGTCATTTCATAAAAATTAAGTGTTGATAACGTATAAAAGAGAAGAGAAATCTTGACAATAATTTAACACCATAACATCCGAGTTTCAAAAACAGCTATAATTGATTTTAAACTTGCTTCAGAACTATGAAGATACTTAAAAAGTAAAATCAGTAAATATGCGATAAAATTTCCGTGCAAAATGTTAATTAAAAAGATTAAACATTTCTCTTTTTGGAAATAAATTCGTGTATGCAATTTGACAATGCCCCGAAATTGTGGAAACACAGGCATCGAATTTGACCATCTTTATGTTTGTTAAATGTTTGCTTTTATTGTTTCTCGGCAGCTTAATTAAATAACTTTGATGTATTCAAAGGTTGGGGAGAGGACTGATATTTGTTTTCCTTAGATATCCTTTATCTATCTATCTTATGTTTCGGGGGGGGGGGGTTATTGCATGTGGAGTCATCAGAAGTGTGCCGAACTTTAACTATATCTGGTTATTCAAAATGATTTGATCTCTTTTGTGAACATTGTAAGAAATATCGAATTGTAAAAAAATATTAATTTATCCTACTTCAAACAATTAAAGACGATGAAAGGAAGTATAGAAGAAAAAAATTAATGCCAAAATTTGACGTTCGTGACGTCGTGACGTTTTCGACGAGCTACGTCAAAGTCGTGTTAACACCTCTTACTAAATTTGTCATAAAATGCTTAAAATACAAAAGATCTTGGATATCTTTGTATATTTGTATTCAGAAAGAGTTGACTAATCGGAATGGACAAAAAAGTAAGTTTGTGAAATTTTGACCTTAAGGGCCCTTTTCTCATGCCGGCAGTCATATGTCTGTGATAATTTTGTTATGTACCTGTCAGTCCAATAACTGCCAAAGACGTACTGTTGGGGCGCATGCGGGGTTTGCATAAACAATAAACTAATATTAAATCGTACAATTACTGAAAGTTTTATTCATAATTTACATTTTTCAGTACCTTTGTCTGTGATAACACTACAAATAGATTTTGTATTCACAGTCCAGTATATTCAAATGACGAATCGTTGGCACGCAACAGGGTTTGCAAAATTAAAAGACATCACATTAATATGTCAATATTCTTATGTTTAATCGTACAGTTGCTAAAAATTATATTAATATAAGTAATAAGGGATCATTCTTTGACTATTATGAGGTGATAATTTCAGTGGAGGGGGAAAGGGGCATGGTCAAATCTATCATAAAGTCCTTCGGGCTTTATTGGTTTGATCACGCTCTGACTGAAATTATCACCTCATAATACTCATAGAATGATTCCCTACTGTTTAATTAATACCAGAATAATCATTTTAAATTTTTTAGTTACATTTTGTATTATTACGAATATGATTTTATTTATCCTTTTCTAAAGAAACCTACAACCACATTTAAAGCTTGATATGTAAATAATTAACTTTTTGTAAAAATATTCTTAAATTAGGTCAGGAATACAGTCCAGATGACATCTGTGAGAATATATACGGTCCAAACTTCTTTTTAAGAAAGTTTGAGTATAACTCGGTAAGTCTTAACAAACTCTTCATCCTTAACGCAGTTAAGAGGACTTAACGGTCGTTGGCAATATCACACTATACTATTCGTTTTAAAAAGGCTTAAAATTGTCTAAAGATTTAGGGAAAAACACTAATCTTAAAGCAAAAAAAGGAAGATTTTTCACAAGGTAGAACTGATGATTAATTCATTGACCATCCATCCTTACTAATAATTGAAGATTGTTTAATTAAGAAACATATAGAATATATAACATAGAATTGTTATACGCCCATTTTTGGTAGCACTGCGAGGCTTACAGTTGTGTGAATCTTACGGAGGGATCCCCTATACGGCCGGATGTTTAACCATGGATGGCAGGACATACCCGGCTCCTACTGTGGCGAAGGAAAAGTGCGTTGAGTCAGAGCATTCACTTGTAAAAATAATAGCTTGATTTAATTTATGTTTTCGTCTAAAAGATGAAACAACTACTTTTTAGGACGGAGATGATCTCACTTACTCTTCTTTTCATTTGATTTTTAAAGAACAAATGTTGAACATCCTTTCATATCTCGTGAGATTGTATAGTTTTCTTGTTTAGAATTATGTATTGGTTAAACATCGGTGGTTTTTCATAGATTTGCTTTAAACTAACTTGTACCACGTTTGCGGATGCCAGACAAACTCCTAAAATCATCAGACCAGGAGGGTGGGGTCCTTGGGGAGCGTGGCAGTCCTGCTCCAGAACATGTGGGGTGGGGGTTACATACAGACGCCGAAGATGCAACAATCCAAGGTGATTTTTTGACTCATTTTTATGCACGTTTATTATCAAATATTTGCTGAATAGTATTAAAACATATAAAAAGCTCAGACTAGCTTTTGATCAACTGTTTATTAAATTCAGTAAAGCGTATCATTGGACTTTGATATATATGAACTGTAAAGAAGATTTTTACCTACATGAAGTTTCAAGTTTAATTTAACTCCATACTCTAAAAACATGGTTTATACCAATGTAAATGCATCATTATCTAACATTGACAGCCCAATAAACCACCCAGGCTGTGAAGGAGGGGATAGCAATGCAAATGAAGCCAAGATTTGTAATTCTGAGGTTAGTGTAACATTTCCAGCTGCCACTATAATGCATAGAGAAACTAGTAAAGAAAACCAAAGAGACACCATTTACTAATACTATAATAATTTGAATTATTTTCTGTTCTAGCCATGTTCAGATGATAGTCCAAAACAGGCAGATCTGATTAAACAGAGAGCTTCAGAAACGTGTCTTACAATGCTTGAAAATAAAGTGTTGAATTCGTCAGAGTATAATTCAACGGGGGATAGATACAGTCATTCTGGTGAGAAATAGCCACGCATGCTTAAATTTATGCTTTATTAGTATTTACTCGTCATTCCTTTTTGTAATATAAATATGTCGTATAAACCTTAATTTTTTCCATGTTTTTTGAACGGTATAAAAAATTTCAGAATGGATATACTGAGTACTCTGTCCCGAGTTTTTGCTTCCACCACTTTTTGCTTGATATTTCAATAATAGTAAATACCTTTGTGCTCAAACTACGTTCATCCACTAATATGAAAAATATCCATATTATCTGTTTTAAAACGCCCCCTCTACCGCTTCAGGTTTCAATACACATCCTAAAATTGAAAGTCTACGGAAATTTTACATTGCATCAGCCATTAATAAGCCCGGATGATAACGTTAAAAAATCGCGCTATGTATTCCAAGTGTATTCCGAATGGAGAAAAGATGTAAACGTTTCCCATTACAAATCTCCGTAAGAAAACTGTTTTCGTTCCTGTGAAATTTTATGAGTGAAAAGGGATAAATGTTCAATGAAGATATCTTGGATATATTCCCTTTCATCGATTTCAAATTTATTTCTTTCACAGGTACATGTATGTGTATTTTTATTAAAAATCATCAAAAATTAATCGAAGCAATAACTCGGGACAGACTGTAGTTGATTCATTAAAATTATGTTGTAAGAACCCATTTCATCCTTTTTACTAGGAAATTATGTGTGTGAAGTTAGATGTAAAGAAGTGGGTAATTTCAAATCGCCATATTTCACAAGATTCGGCTTAATGCCGCACGGTACCCCATGCGATGCCAAAGTAATTAAGTACATGGATTTCATGAGCTCACCTTGGCCAAGAAAGAAGGGCCTCACTCCTATTTGTTTGGAGGGATATTGCAGGGCAAGTAAAAAAAAATCTTGTCTCTAAGTTTTCTACTGATATCTACTATTTATGAAATTATTTTGATATTTTTTTAGTAATTGGGATCTGACCACTCGTGCATTTTTTGATGCTAAAAGGCATCAGCAATATTAAATTCAAGACTAACTATTTCTGGGTTCGAACTCATACTTTATTTGGATTTTACAAATAAAAAGATTATTTAATTTTCCGTAATAAAAAAGCTCGAAGTTGCTTTCGATGAATCTTCTCAGGGCAGAATTAGAACAGGAATAAAATCCAGGAGAGACGTTTGTCCTGAGATGATAAACTTATAGAATTTAGAAAGCAAAAAAAAGGCTATATTTTACCAAGCACTGCAAGCACATACAAATGTACTTAAAAATCACTTTCTGTTTCACTGTTTTTAGATTTTCTTTTAATGCTTGCATGTTTATGTTATATCTTTATGTTTAGATCTTTGGGTGCGACGATGCTTTCCTTGGAGGGACAAAAGAGTTTGATGAATGTGGTGTTTGTGGTGGGGATGGGTCCACATGTGACGTCATACAGGGAACATTCACGGGTATACCTGGAGAAGGTAACTTGTTTCGCGACATTTAACTTTACCTTTGTAGTACAATTACATGTAAATATGCCGGTATTGCCGCCTAAATATAAAACAACAATACTGCAGCCCTAACGGAAGCGTTACTATGTTTTAATACGTATCCACTCCGTATCTAATGGGATACAAATTCATTTTATATTGTAACATTGAAACTTTTAACCAATGCCAGATAGAATGCTTTAATGTCTTTTTTAATGGGTTTTTATAAGTATAATAAAATTATTGTCATCCTGTACACAATTTCCAAAAAGGGTTACTAATATTTGCAGGTAATAGAACTCTAATGATTGAGATACCGAAAGGAGCATATAATATTCAAATTTGGTTTAACTATTGGATAATGGAAAATAACTTCATAGGTAAGTAAAGATGTATTCACTGTCAATAATCATCGTTATTATACAAAAAAGTCTATTAATCTGATAGTTTTCCCTGCTATTAACCTATTGATTTTGATAAAAGAATACGCTGGATAAGATACTTTCTCTTTTGGTTTAAAATATCATTCATACGAAATAAAGGCATAGCTGTGTTCTCAATTATGATCTTTATCGATGTAACATATGAGCCAACCCAATGCATTTATGTGGAAGATTGGAAGATGCTCATTACTTTTACATTTCGTTTGTAAAAAATATTCATTATGAATTAAGACAACCATTTCTGTATGACCTTTTATCGTTGAACTTTTTGAATATAATTGATGTACTTTGAGGTGACAAAACTTTATCTCATGATGATATATGAAATATATGATATATGAAAATATAAAAATATCTAAAGAAGTTCATACACTTATACAAAAGTGTGGAAGATTTATCTAAGTTTTTAAATCATTTGCATAACTTTCTTACCCATACTAATTTTAATTCTAGATTTGCACAGTATTACATCATTCACAACTAATGTTTTTTTTGTGTTTCACTAAGTGTTCTATAACTGTTATAAATGTTAACTGGCATTGTATGGAATTGTAATTGTAATATATCATGTACAAGGAGAGAACTCTCTAAGTTTCTGGAAAGTGTGTCCAATCCTTTTGGCATCACTAGTCAATAAAATATGTTCAACTCAGATACTATGTCAAGCTAACATCCAGGCATTGTCAATTTATAGTCGTGATTAAATTCCTTATCATTTTAACTCTCATTTTCTCTCTTTATGTCTCTCTCTCACTCGTTCCCTTTAATTTTATCTTTCTCTTTTACTCTTTATTTCGATGTATTCCCCGTATCTCTCTCTCTCTCTCTCTCTCTCTCTCTCTCTCTCTCTCTCTCTCTCTCTCTCTCTCTCTCTCTTACAGTTTGACTTTTTCATTACACAAGAGATGTACGATAAAGATGACGTCCCCGTTATCGGCAGCCATGTTGGAAGCAGCTGGGTGTGGAACACGGATGAGAGTAAAAATCCGGTCAATTTTGCCAACACCTACTGGCATTATTAATATATTGAGTACTTTTATACAACGGGACCTATCTCCGAGCCTGCTATCATCAAGGTAGGATTACACATAAAGAAACTTACTTACTTTAATCCACATTCAAAAATTAACTAAAGTTTCAAAAATTAACATTTCATCACCATGTGAGAAGAAACTTTGAAATGGTAATTTTTACAAACTTGATCTATTAATCTATTAGTGATTATAAAGAGAAGTATTGAGGCAATATGCATGGTTATTAAACTAGGTCATATACATTACGTATTATTTAATAAGATTACCTCGATTCAGCAACGTTGGTAAGCTCTGCAACAAGTATTCCTTTTAAAGGAATGATCGGAAATAATGATATATAGATAGCTAGAAGCAAGCAACATGATCCGTTTGATGTAAAATAATTAAAAAAGTACAGAATTTTTACAAAATATAGATTATTTTGAATCTGTATACCATAATTTCATCATTATAAACCGTCAACAAATTTAATTTTGAAATAAATTTGGGGAAAGCCGTTCGTAAACTCCTTGTAGTTTTTTATTTTTAAGGTAATTATTAAATGTTAATGTATCTTCGTCTTCTTCTTCTTCTTCTTCTTCTTCTTTAGAATACTGAGTAGGGCTCTTCAAGGAGCATTAATACGTATACAGAGAAAGAGTTGTAATAAAATAATTTAATGCGACTGAAAAAACATTGAATGCCACCATAAATTGCTATTGAGGTCGCATTATAACGTAACCTTGTTTATAAATCAAGCTACTATTATGCAACATCAAAAGATCGAGGTCAGTTCATGGAGCATCTTCTTATTATCGAGGTCAGTTCATCGAGGTCAACTGCATTACTGAATGAATTTCGATCGAAATTCTTAGGCGTGAGACAAAATGTGCATTCGTGAATAAACAGGTCGAACTGTATTTAATGTATGTTTGCATCTCTTAAGGTAAATGAATGAAGGAAAAAACCTGAATGAAATATTATTGCGTGGACCCTGAGGTCCACGCAGAAAATATATAAGCGAGGTTAAACCGGATGCTATGGGGGAAATTTCAGCCTGCGCATGAGCTAGCGTGGTTCCTGTGCGTAGTGGGTAGCTCAGGGAACCAGGCTAGCACAGTTTATCTGAATCGGGTTCGGGATTCCGTGCCATATGCACACATAAGTTCAAATGCTGTAATTATGTCACTGTATAAAAGTTTAAATCTCAAGAAAAATGCGTCAAAATATGAAATTTTTAATTTACACAAAGCTGTCACTGCATAGTTAACAAAGTAGTGCGAATCGTAATGTGTGCGCAAATAGTAGAATTCACCGAATGCCTGATACTTTACATGCAAACTTCATTCATAGATAGATCATAATTATTTTAGGAGTATGAACCCTTAAAATTCTGAGATAAAAAGTCAGGGCTATATACATACATGTATACGTAATACACCGTACAAATTTAGTGGTTAAAAGCAGAGGGCTAGAGTCGGTGGAATCTCTGATAATCTTAAGGCTTTTACGTTTTCGTTGGAAACACATGCAAATTGTCCACGTATTGTAGTCCTTTTTTAAAGGACAGCAACTTGTATAAAAACTAAACCAAAGCTTCAAGTTTTTAAATAAGAACTACTTAATATGCAAGCGGAATGTGTGCGCACGTGTACGCATTTGCCGGATGCCTCATATGGACACAACAGTGATCGGCCGAAGCCGGTTACAAAAAGTCTTCAAAGCAATATTTTTCTACTAAATGAAAATGGTCCGTAATTGCATTTGTTTTTTGTTTTTTTTTATTGATTTCAGCTTTATCAATAGAACGCTTTGGAAAACAAAGGCATTCATTACGCTTATTCTTTACCCAAAACTGGTGAGTTTTACAGACCCTGAAACGTACTACTACACCAAAAAAGCGTGCGACTTTCGTGCGAGAAACGTTTCGTGTAAACCGTTTAGCGTTTCGTGTAAACCGTTTAGCGTTTCGTGTGAATCGTGAAGCGTTTCGTATAAACCGTTTAGCGTTTCGGGCAAAGCGTGCAGCGTTTCGGGCAAAGCGTGTAAATCGTTTCGGGCAAAGCGTGCGAGAACCGTGTGAAACGTTCATCAGATTTTATTCGGAACTCTCTGACAATTTAATTGTTTCAAAATAGCGCTCGTGTTAAACATGTAACTTTAAACTGATTGGCAAAACTCCTTTAAGATATCCTCGTGAAAAAAATCTATAAGAAATGATATACTTATCTTTTTACAAAATTGAATTAATTTTAAACAAAAGAAAAGTACGCGTATTGAAAGAAGACTAGTTAACGAGACTATTCGGCTGTGTACAACCAGTACACATAACCTCGGACATCGGGTAAGACCTGCACCTGGCTGAACCTGTCAATCAAACTCTGTGTATTCGTTTTCATTGGATGGTCACGCGTCTCTTTTTTTGTCAATAGCCAATAAAAATTTAATGACTTCAAGGTAGTCGGAATCAGTATTTGATGATGCACACAATTTCAATGATAGATTATTTAACATTAATTTGAACAAAATTAAATGTAAACATAGAAAGAAAATATTCTGTTCATTTCTATGAAATGCGGGAAGTAAATTCTTCTGAATCCCGATTAAAAATATTTCTACAAGTTATTATTTTAATTATTTAAACACTGATACCTAAAATGTACACATGCAATTAATTTTTATGGGAATCTATATGCATGGTACTTAATTCAAATAGATTATGATATATATATATATATATATATATATATATATATATATATATATATATATATATATATATATATATTGTACGCTGTTGTGCGGGGCGGCGGTTATGTATACGAATATTGAGACAAAAATCTAAAGCATTTTTTATTTTTTGTTCTTTCCGAAATCCAAAATAGTAATGACAACTTTCTTTATTGTTGAATCCATTGATTTTTCTCTGTGATATTATGTACGGAACATTTATTTACGCGAATGATTCAAAATAAAAAAAAATTAATCGGTTGTTTTATAGCATTTTTCTAACTTATGTGACTAATTTTATTTTACATAACTTTCAAAATTATCAATGTAAATAATTACAGGTTTATTTACAGTTAGTATTTTTACATCGTATTCTCTGAAACCAATAAAAATATTTATGTGAGAAGAAAAAACAAATCCCGCCGAATACTGAAAAACCAAATTATCAATGTAAATAATTACAGGTTTATTTACAGTTAGTATTTTTACATCGTATTCTCTGAAACCAATAAAAATATTAATGTGAGAAGAAAAAACGAATCCCGCCGAATACTGAAAAACCAAATTATCAATGTAAATAATTACAGGTTTATTTACAGTTAGTATTTTTACATCATATTCTCTGAAACCAATAAAAATATTAATGTGAGAAGAAAAAACAAATCCCGCCGAATACTGAAAAACCAAATTATCAATGTAAATAATAACAGGTTTATTTACAGTTAGTATTTTTACATCGTATTCTCTGAAACCAATAAAAATATTAATGTGAGAAGAAAAACAAATTCCGCCGAATACTGAAAAACCGATTTCAGTTTGTAAAAATACGGATTTTATTTTTGGTATAGAATATTGTGTTACGGTAACTTTTTTCTCTGGAATTTTTACTATTTACGGGACTAAAAAGAATCATGGATATTTCTTTTGAGCAATAAATATATTTATAGAAGTAATATTTTTGGCTATTTCTGTGAATAAATAATTTGTTGCTTTAAATATTAGTACCAAATCAATTTAATTAATCAATTCAATACTTATGTACATATATGTTTCTAATATCAGTATTTCTGTTATTTCGTGTTTTCTTAAAATTAATTCTGACTAACAGAGTCAGGGTAAAAATCCGAGAGGACCCGAATCGATCAGGATAAAAGCGTGTCCAAAGCGTGTAAAAAGCGAGCAAATCGTTTCGTGCGAGAATCGTTTCGTGTAAACCGTTCAGCGTTTCGTGTAAATCGTTTAGCGTTTCGGGCAAAGCGTGCAGCGTTTCGTGTAAACCGTTCAGCGTTTCGTGTGAACCGTTTAGCGAGCGTGTAGCGAGCGTGCAGCGAGCGTGTGGTGTAGTAGTACGTTTCAGGGTCTGTAATAAACAGCTGATTCAATATGATTATGTTATATTCTTAGTTTTAATCAATAGGAATAAAAGATTATATAAAATACGTTATCTTATATTGTCTAAAATGCATGTTTGATAATATAATCCATCAATTTGTAGAACAAATTTCCTTTGCAAATCGTGTATAAAAGTGTTAAAAAGACAATTTATTGCTATTAACCTTCATTAATATTAACGGTACAGAATGATAACAACATATTTAGAAAATAAATGTTTCCGTTTTTTAGATTGACAAAGGTCATTGTCTATGTATCTTTAAATACAACTATTTCTACAAGATTTTTTTTAACATTTATTTAAGGTGAATGTAAGAATAACGGGACATACAACCTTAAACTGCGTACTTGTGACTGTCCTACTGGATTTTACGGTATTAAAATATATAGGATATTCTGTTGATTTTACAGTTGTGTTAACAAAAATAGAACGAGAGGATATATGCGAGAATGATGCCATGCATGTTGTACATTGATGCAAATTTTACGTTATATAAATAATTTTATCACATGTTTAGCTCAGTATGCGGTGGATATCACTCATGTAATTAATTGATGATATTACACTGTGTCTTCTTACGTCATGTGACCTCATGGTTATGGTTCTTGATTGACGTAAAATAAAAGTACAAAAAGTATTTAGTTGAAAAGTGTGGAGTTGTACTTGTGAAGCATTTTTTGCCGTTTTATTCATGAAATGATAAAAAATAGTTTCGAAAATAAAATGTCAAAGTATCTTTGTTAAATCGTTAAGGAAAATTTGCGTAAAGTTGTTGACGTCTTGCAGTAAATATGCTGTGGGGCTCACAATTTAATAATTTTTACAGAAAAAAATAAGATTTCACAAGAGACGTAGTAAACATGTGGTAATAAAATCTCTTATGATCTGCAAAGGTTAATGATTTATATCAAACTCGTATTGTGTTTACTATCCCCTCACCAAGCCTCGGGAATAGAAATAACACAACTCGCTAGATAGCAATCATATACCCACCCAAATCATGAAAGATCCTATATAAAGTATTCAACTTTCAAAATAAACATTCAATTTCAATCCAAATTTTATTCGTTATCTGAAAATTGATGTGAGAAGATCTGTTTAAGAAATTTGTCATTTGCATCTCAAAAATGTTAAAATCCAAAAAGTTCACTTCAACGTAACTATTCATAAAATACCGTGCTAATATTAGATGGTAGGATAAACGTTGTAGGCCTCGGGATCATAAAGAAATTTCAGACTTTAGTCAAAATTTCAACCAGTCATAAAATAATGGTTTATCATAAAATGACAATGGAAATTTATAATTGAAAAAATTATATCAACACACTTTTAATAGCATTTCAATTTTGTCAGTATTTTTAATCAAGAGATATAATTTTTCACTTAAGAATAAGTTTGCTTTATAAATCTGGGACCTGGTTTTGGAGAACTTACATATTGATTTCCTCTTAAAGATAAACTTTGTTTAAATATTAAAAAATCATCAAAATTGAAGGCAAAATGTAATGAATTCTTTGTTACTTAATTAGAAGTTTAAAAATACAAACATTTATGTCTAGATTTAAAGGAATTCAATGAATAACGAAGGGATATTGAACAATGAGAATTATTTTACACTAGTTAAATATGTATTTCTAGATAACAATGAAATTGAAATAAACTAAATTCACATGACTGACTACATATAAGAGGCCGGCTATTTGGAAGTTGATTTTTAAAACAAAGTAATTTCCTCTAGATGAATTATTTGTTTTTTAGATTCGTCAAACTATCTGCGGTTTATTTCATATTTTGATAAAGAGAAAGTTTCTGCATGTATGAACCAAAAGAGTTTTACGGATTTTAAGTTCCTTTTTAGAATATCTTAATAAAACATACTTTGCCAATAGACTGCAGTGCAAATTCAAGGTGTGATTAATTAGACCATACTCAAAATGATGGTGGAGTAATTTTATTTGATAACACCCACAAAATGATACCATAATTAAGAATATAGGGCCATTCATTTATTAGGTACAAAATGTGGATGTTATATATTGAATACCTTAATTTGATGCCCATCCAGCTTCTTAAAGTAAATATAATGACACCTGATATTTCTGTTGTATTAACAGGAGCTGACTGTGACAGTCGTTGTAATATTTACTGCTTCAATGGCGCGGCATTGGACGAGTCCACTTGCACGTGCCAGTGTAAGGAACACCAGACGGGAAGTTATTGTAAGTGTGAAACAGGATATACCGGGAAAGACTGCACGGAGAAAAAAAGTGAATAATTACCATTGTCTGAATAAAATTTGAATGTAGACTTTTGCTCTTCTTTTTGTCTTCAATTGCCTATGAAAGTTAACTTGATTCTTGTGAAGTAGCTTGTGTGCTGGAGCAGAACCATAGAAAAAAGAAACCGTATAACACGAATAACAA
Organism: Magallana gigas; assembly: GCF_902806645.1. Lineage (NCBI taxonomy): Eukaryota > Metazoa > Mollusca > Bivalvia > Ostreida > Ostreidae > Magallana > Magallana gigas. The sequence continues at coordinate 43,368,440 of NC_047562.1, read as the reverse complement.
ATCTTTGCTAACTATTACATGATGGAATAAAGAGGAGAATCATAAAGTCAATCATTTACAAATTGTTCTGCTTGAGTCTTTTTGAATTATTTTTACACGAAATGTAAGCAAGTGCAGTTCAATATAGTGTTCCGATTTGCCACTTCGACCTTCGCTCATGGCTTATTAACAAAACAATCTTGACTTTGTGGAAATAAAGTCACCCATTCCTCCCCCCCCCCCCCCCCCCCAAATCATTATTTGATGATAATCCGCACACACTACCAATTTTCCGTTCCTTGTACATGATGATATTAAGATACACAATGCAAATGAATAAAAAATTAGAGTCTATTAACAAAAGTGTAAACTAATGACACATATAGCGTGAAATACAGGTGTTCCAAACTTTTTCTTACCTCGACGAAAAAAAAAATGATCCGAAAAAGAACCGTTAAGTCATTCTGAAAAATCGGTGTTTAACCTATGATGCGATGTAGACCTTAAAACACTTCCAGTGACACGAAAGAATAGCTGTATACTCATGTACCAAAAATATTGAGAGGCGTATAATGCAATGCATTTTTGCGCTGTTAATGATTCAAGTAATTTATACAAAGCTATTTGTCTTTTCATCTATAATTTTTTTGCCGACATTAACAAAAATTGAGCATTGATGAAGTCAGTTGACACATTTACATATATAGATAATGTTTCCAAGTAGTATTGAAATTGGCAAAACATTGTTACTGATGATAAATATGAAGCGGTTTCTATACATTGTAGTCCTTCATGAAATAGCTTGACCTTTTTCAGGAAATAGAAAAAATCTAGAGATCAGCATGCTGGAATGCGGACTGCATATACTAAACGAACAGGGTGTCGAAGACGAACGTTCGAAGAAAATATTTCAATCCACGAAACTGTTAACAGTGTCAACTCTTTGAGTATACGAGTAGGTGCAAAAATGCAAGCATTATTTAAAACAAAAGAGGGCCAATGGACCAAAACATTCACCTGGATATAGATTCCTAGGTAGTTTTTGTATTGTTTTCTATATTTTGTAAAAAAAAAAATGTATTTAAACTTATGATATAAAAAGGTATTATTCGGGAAATGGTCTTACATTTGCGGGTAACAAGTGTGCATCACATATAAAGAAGAGTACAAGCATTCTAGTACCACATTTCGATTGATATAAACCGCAAATTAAAAGACGCTGTCGATATCGGGTTGAACATCGACATACCTCCCCGCAACAATCAATGATATTTGTCATTCACGTTCTGTGAAAATGTTCTGATTACAATTGTAAATGATTCATCATAAATTAGAAGCACTTGAAAACTTGTAATTTTATTTTTGTAGTGTAACCTTCATGACTACCGGACAGTCATTAGGTATTGATTTTCCTCATTTTGTTTATCCTTTCAGTTTTGATGTGTTAAAAGTCAATTTTTTTAATTTCAATAAAACAGAGTGTACTGATGATTACACCCCATTAGCTATTGATGTTTTTGTCCAATTATAGATAAAAAATACATGTAGTACAAAAAGCGATCCATGTGAAATCAATTTTATTTTTATCAATGATAGTTCATTGGAAAAAAACATTGTTGTTAGAAATTATATGTTAGATTAGAGAATCTCAATTCACAGTTGCATTATCAATTCTTTTTTAAACTAAAAATATCAAAATATCAAATTATCAAATTATTATACAGGTTTTGCAATAAATATTAACATGCATCTGAAAAACACAGAAATAATACCTATCTGCAACGTAAAGGATGTCTTTATTTTTTAATTACCCCTTTTTTGAGAAAAAGGTAATATTTTGCAAGGAGAGAATGTAATTTACATTTTATTTTGATATACTTTTCTTTTTGTAAATCATCTTAATAACATGTGTCTGAGTTTTAAATGTATTTATTGAAACTCGAGAATGTTGCCCTCCTGTATTCTTAATTGAATATTGGTATATGCCTAGTTTTTGCAAAACTCCATTAAGCATTTTTATCCACAAGAGCCGAATGCTCAGATGAACTTTTCTGATTAAAATTTGGTCGTAGTTTTTTGTTGTTTTAAATTTGGAAATGACCGAAAGGTAGTAAATATAAAATTTAATTCTATAGTATTTATTGCGCTTGGGTAAATTCAAAACTTACAACAAGACAGTTGTCGTCGATAATTTTGTCTTCATAAATTTGTCAGATTTTTAAAAATCTTTTCCGCCAAAATTACTAAGTCAAGTTCAACCAATCTTGGCTCTTATGCAAATAATCCTCGCTTCTTTTTAACTTGAAGATAAGGTAGAATAACTGAAATATTGTTAATATGATTTTCTCAAAACTTATTAGGCCATAAAAGCTGAAACTTGGAGACTTGTGTGGAATCTTCCTCAGTTAGTGTAAATTCAAGCTTTTACAAAACATGGGCGATTAGAAAAAGAATCTCTTGTGATGAACATCTTCTTGCAAGAAACCACACAGCCGGAAAGAATGAAACTTAAACCATCCTCAGGTGTTGTAGATTTACGTTTGTTCAAATAATACCATATACCCCGTAATCAGACAGTATAATTTTTTGTCAATCCACGCTTACTCCGTCAAACAACTCGCCAACCTCAATAAACCTCAATAAACAAAGTAAATTGCCACTGTAGAGAAAATGAAATTAATTTTCATAGGGACGTCCTGAAATCTTTCGAAGACATTTTCTATACTATTGTTGGTTATTCGTGCAATGGATTGCATAATTTCTGACAAGATTGTAATTTAATTAAACGACAGTCATGTATCATTAAGTACGTCGGCGTGGAAAGGCCAGATAAAAAGAATAATAACCGTTATTTGTTCGGGCGAGTAAGATATTTTTTCGGGTAAATTTTGAACAAATAAAGACGAATTAGATATTTGTTTGGACGAATACACAATGTAACTTATTTTTTCGGAAGTATTAGCCTTTAGTTCGAACGAATAAAAGAAAGAGATAGAGAGAGAGAAAGAGAGAAAGAGAGAGAGAGAGAGATTTTAATACTCATTAAAGATACGAATATATGAATGTCTAATCAGCTTTTGAGATCAGGCGTGGATACAGAACATTTTCCGGTGGGGGGGGGGGAGGGGGGCTGAAAGATTTCTAGATCGAATTTATCTATGCACACATACACATGGAAATACCCTCTCTAGGCAATGCAGGTTTTCGTATAGTTTATAAAACTAATATGTTTTACGGTGTAACCGTTTGGAGGGCGAAGCCAATATACGTAAATGGGGCTAGATCAGTAGATGCCATTTCATCATCTCTGGCTCATTTCATAAATTGTTTTGTTTGTTCTAATTTTATTGCTTGTTAAATATGTTCAAGCCCGGCCCTGATATGCTATAGACTATAATCTGCCCCATGTTACTGTTTCCATCACATTTTTACAATGTTATAGAAAAGTACACAGCTAAAAGAAATGCAATTGAAATCCTTCATTAAAACATCATCTTTTTTTTACTCATATATTTTAACAGGAACAAAAACAGATTTCTTTACAATTCATCTTTTATCCATTCGGAAGTCTCTTGGAAAACCTCGCACAATATTCAAATGCTATAATCCAGTTCTTATTTTATATCATTTGCAATTATACAAATCTCCATAGATTTATATTTAATAATCGCTTTTACAGCCAAACAAGTCAGAGAGAGAGAGAGAGAGAGAGAGAGAGAGAGAGAGAGAGAGAGAGAGAGAGAGAGAGAGAGGGGGGGGAAATTCAAATACAAAAACCTGTAAATAAATTTTCATTCTGGTATGTAAATAAATATTGTTTGAACCGTGAAATATTTCATTTTCGTAAGCCAAGGGTTTCTGATCCGCTGCGCTGTGATCTGCTCCTGGAGATCACAAACCCTTGGCTAGCAAACATTGGGATATTTATGAATAACTAATAATGAAGCAAAAAATCTTGGGACAGTTAAAAATTATTTTGATTCTATCAATATACATGTGTATTATTTTGATGTCTTATTGTCTAGTCTGAAGTAATTTATACATATATATTGGATAATGCCTGGCTGCAGCTACATGAAGTATCTACATCACAGATCTCTGGATAGTTTCACATCATGAAGTATTTTAACTTTATACTCCCTAATGTTAAATGTATGTATAAAACAACAATTAAAGAGTAATGACGTATATTTTTTTTAAAATAAGAAAACCACTTATCTCGAGAATATTTCACTTGTATGAACAGATATTAAGATTATTTTTGGTCCCTAACTTCACTAAAATTTGTCATCCAAACACTGAATTATTAAACATTCAATGATTGATTTGTGCATTAAAATTAGAGAATTAAGATAGTACCCTACCTAATTCACACCATGATGTCCTTCATGTATATTCTACATACCGGGGTGTATAATTTAATCTGAGTTTGTCTGACAAATGTCTTACATTTAGGGTGCATTGCATATCTATGATTGTGAATGCAGATCAGTACTTCCTATTATACATAAATTTTAAGTATTTACAGTAAAATGCATATTGCTCCAAATAATTTATCTATTTGCTTTTATTTTTATGGCCAGTTGGGGGTAATCTGAACATTTATTGTATTTTTTAATCATATACGAATGGTTTACACATTTTTTTTTTGGGGGGGGGGGTGGTGAATTAGAATGGGGAAATATTTTACAATGTGTCTGTTAAAGATTAGGATGTCTACAAAATTAATGATTGATTATCTTTTGTTTCATATTGAATTAGTTATTGGTTGTAACTTTTTTTTTGATAATTGATTTGAATTCTGGGTACGAAATGACCTGGCTATGAGTATGTTAGGCTACGATTTGAGATGAAACCTTTCGTGTTTTCAAAAAGTAATCAGAAAGCAAATTTAATTCAAATACATGATGTTATTTTAATAACAATGGATTACAACTGCTTCACTGTTGAAACACGTTTTTGGTCCAATCAGATGTCCTGAAATTCATTTGATCGGATCTAGTGCAACTGTTGAAAGTTGTAGGAAACAAATATTTAAGAACACACTAGGTAAGTTTGAATGTATTTATTACTCATTAAACAAAGTTGATAAATTATCACCAAACGTGAAGTTAGTACGAGATTCAAATTCAACATGGATGCCGTTAATGTTACTGCGCGTGAAGTTATTCTTTTTTCCTCCATCTTGGAAAAGTTTTTCAACTTCATAAGTATAGAGTGTAATTTCTATTTTTAGACATATATACACGTGTTGTCTAGGGAGAGCTTCGGGCTCGTGAGAGGGCTTCGCCCTCTATAAAATGTGTCCGCTTAATGCCATAACAAATGCATGTTATACAGCTCCCGCCTTTTAGCGAAATAGAATAACATCTATTTACCTATTATTTACATTAAAATATATATCAATATGAGCATTAATATATATTTTGCTTTAATATTTATTTTGCCGTGGTTTAGCTACATAACATGAAGGGCATCGCCTCGTAGGATCTAAAAGCCGGGTTTACATGAATTAAAATAATAATTGTAGAGTGAGTTTGTGATAAGTTATATTATGCATCATGCAAGTTTGGCGTACAATATTGCGTTAAGATTATGATTATTGAAAATTAATTTTATTCAGATCCAATAGATAGAAGGATTCTACTTTATCTTGATTTTTCTAGTACCAATAATCAGCAACGGATATGCACAGAAAAGGAACTTTGCTATGGATTTTGTATGAAATATGTTATCTCTTTTGTGGCTGTCCAGGTTATCGTCAATTCTAAGAATGGGGTAAATGTTATCTGTAAAGGGTTATAAACATAGTGATAGTGTATGCTATTTTACTGTTCATACAACGGATGTTATTTATTAATAACTTTAAACCGTTTCAGATGTGGTGTTTTTTAATAGTAATTCTTAATACTTAAATATATAAATGTGTAATAGATAACAAAAAACTCTTTTTTTTAAATTCAAAGGTGTTAATGTATTTCATAGATAGTTTTGGATGTTTGTGTTATGGAAATAGGACCAAGTACTCAAAGGGAGACAGTCGAGAAAATAGAAATCCGACCGTAATGAGGAAGAACACAACTCAGCCAATTTCATTTACTGATGAAGACAATACAAATTCAAAATACAAAGTTATAGTTTTTGTTCATATCATAGCGACGGAAACAGTAAATATCAATTCTTTTTAAACGTTTTTGTTTTAAACCCGTTTCTCTCAACCAAAAAATGTCTTTCTACTTATTAGAAAGCTAAACTATTGGAATGTGGTCAATTTTAACGTTTAACGACCAAAATTATTACCTCATAATACTCAAAGAATGATTCCTTATTTCTTAATTATTACCCTTTGTATCTATTATTGAAATTTACAAAAGCTCATGATGTTTTTTCCGGTTAAACTATATACATAGGATAGTTCCCGAACGTACGGCTTTAAAATTGCATTAAACAGATAGCCTGAATCATTTTATTTAATTACAAACAATTCAAATTCATCACAACACTTGTCCATAACTGTGACGTTTATCATATACAGTGTCGCGAACTTTTTTTTATTATCTCCCATTGATGATAATAAAGGAGCACAATATAAACGGACCTTTTATTACAGTCCTATATATTATATGTATATATTTTATGAATTCTTATCAATACAATTTGAATCAATGAAAGATATCTTTCCTTCGACAAAAATAAACCTAAATGCTTCAGACTTTGTCTTGATTATATTCCTTGATACTATTGATGAGAAAAACATTTTTTTATTTTATTACTTTTGCTTTAATGTTAAAAATCAAGACATATTAGGTTAACCTAAATAACATACGTTCACAATCATATAAAGTTTTACACATCTGTGTACATTCGTATTCATGTGTTATGATAACGTTTGTCGTGTGAGAAAAATTATAACAATTTTGGCAGAGCAAATACAGAATTTAAGATGGAATATATCACCCTGTCTTGTGACAAACCAGTACCATTTTTTTAATTAACAATGAAAAAAAAACTATATCCATATCTTCTTCCACGGACGATCTTTATGTGCATTTAAAACATCCTAGCGTTATAGGTTTAAACCGGAGAGACAGTTTTTTTTAACCTTTAAAACACAGTGTCGGTCAAGCTTGTACAATTAAAAAAAAAATCGAGATTTTATTTTTAGTAAATATGAATGCTCTTTCATCTTTATGGATATCTGGATGTAACCAATTTTACTTTCAAACCTTTGTGCCATTGTTATTGTTGAAAGATTTATGCAAACAGCATGTGTGTATGATCTTAGTTCATCCAACCAATAGTTGTTCATTAAATAACGTGTCGTTTGTATGATGTCTAGCTGCAATATTCATACAAATAAATTGGAATGTGGCAATACGTAAATTGAGAGTTTCCCATTACTATTTAGATGTTAATCAAGCATTGATTATGCGTTTAATCATGATAACTGAATTGTCTCTTGAACCCTTTTAATTATGGGGACATATTATTCAATAAAAACATCTGATCTCGGTCAGTACCAGTCTCTGTGTCTCACAGAAGACTCACATAACACACAATTGTTCCTCATTGTCCATAGAATTTGATTGGAAACCTCCGGTTTGTGACTATTTCATAAGTGACTAGTTGTAATATGTATATAAATAATTTACAATTTACAATTTATAATGACACTTGAGAGGCCGACTGGAGTTAGCTTTGCAAATCATATAAAAAATAAGCATTGCATGCACGATTTAAATGTTTTTTTTTTTCTAATTATATGCTAGTTTTTGAACTACATTAATCTACAGGTTCGTAAGGGCAGCTTAACCCAACAATATGTAAAATAAAAAAGGGACTTTACACAGGGAAAAGTGGCTAGCATAATTTTCATGCGATTTCCTTCTCGCATGAAAATCATGCGCTAATCATGCGAAAATCAGATGAAAAGTTTCTCATGCAAATATCATGCGAATATGTTCGCATGATATTCGCATGAGAAATGTACAATTTTCATGCGAATAATTTTTCGTATGTTTTTCATGCGATTAGATATTTGTGTCATATTCATATAAAATTCATGCAAAATTCACATGAAAATTGCATGTTTTTCATATAAAAATTTAATTATGACAAATCAATTTATAACACTTTAAAAACATTCTTTCATTCATATGTTGACATATTAGTGTCTTTTTTTTTTTTTAACAAATTTGACATTAAGACAACTAAACAATTTCTACATGTGTTAGAATTAATACATGTATAAATAAAATTTAGAATAGAGTTTACATTTTATCAAAATATAAATGTTTTCAAAACTTTTAAAGTCTTTGTTTATGTAAACATGTAAAACTTTGCCTTTACAATAGTCATTCACACCAACTGAGAGTTATATCTCTCTTCTTAGAAGGTCAGTAAACATTAAGATTTTATTACATGTGTAATACTGTGCTGATTGCATTGGTCATTATTTAGGATACATACTTTAAGTCTTATGTTTTTGAGATACAATTTATGAGTTTGCGTGTACCAAACCTGTTGAACGCAGTAAGTGAATTACATATAGGAAAATTTCCAGCTATATATTCAAATATAAAATTAATTATTTCTATGCTAGACAATGAAAATTCACTGAAAATTGTTAACACTGTGATACAAATTTTCCATGATTCCAAGTGATATTGCACAGATGACAGTATATTTCAAAAGAATCCAGACCTTTGTGGTCTCAAGTTTCAGTGTGTACCAATGTTATTGGACTGATGTTGGTGTAATCACTCTGGTGTCTGTATCATGTGCCTTTATCTTCCTTCTTCTGTAGCATGTCTCTTTATCCCTCTCCATATTTAAATATCTTTGTCAACCTTGTGTATATGCAAGACAAAAAATATAATTCATAATAAAACATGCAAACAAATGTACATGTATTGAGTACATGTATAACAGCGTAAAAGCACAAGATTTATACACTCAGATAAAATTTAAAAAAACAAAACAATCATAATGTATCTCTGTATTGAAATAACTTACAGTATGTTTTATTGATCAAAAGCAAATGAGATCAAGAGGTATGTCCAACCTATTCTATCAAATATATGTTAATCCATGTCTGATTTTATATACATGTAATTACAAACTTTAGAAATATTCAAAACGCAAGGCATAGGCATATTTCACCAAATAAATACTTACATGGTATCATCATATGGACAGTTTGTTGTGCATGATTTCCCAAGTGATATACATGTATGTTATTGTTATAGCCTTCATATATACAACATATACTGGAGAGGCATTCACCTATTCTTCTGTCTGTGTAACATTGCTTCGGATCTTAAAACAACCCTGTAGAAAAAAAAAATAAAATGTTATGAACATTTTCAAACTGCATATATACTCCTATAAATGGATTCACCGTGACAATATGCACAACAATTATACATGTAGACCGGATCTAGGAGGGGTCAAGGGGATCCAGACCCCCTAAAAAACTCTTTAAATTTAAATTATAAAATTCATAAAAATATGGCTTACTCCCCCTCCCAACCTTGTTACTCAATCAATCACCCCCCCCCCCCTGTCCGAATTTTTTTTTTCTGGATCCTCGCTTGAAATAAGATTGCATGCTTGCAACCGCATGTTTAAAATATATATCTGCAGATTTATTTCGTAATCATTACGGTTACACTGTGTTCATTCATTCTTGTTTAAGAAATACACAATAGATAGAAATTTATTCGAAGCTCTTCGGAGAAAATTGACAGACCCTCTGTCAACCCGAATTTCCCCGTATAGTGTATAGTTACATGTAAAGACCTGCATCTAAGTTTAATAATAACGGTAGATTTTTTAGTGTTTAAACACGTTTCTGGAAACGTTAGTTAACATATAACATGTAAACATAGAATATGCACACACTTGATACATCGTAGTTCTAGGGTACCTGCATGTTGACGATCCGCTCCTCTCCTATCCAGGATCACGAACTTTTCAATCGCTGAGTATATAATAGTACGTTAGATCGGACACATCTTGATGATGTTGATGTAAAGTTTCTGCTGGCTTGCATCACTGATCAGCCAGTGCCGATGTACATAACTTTGCAGCTAGAGGAAATTCAGTCTGTCTGCATATGAGTTATCGCGGGAGATAACTCGATAGGGATTTCGGAAACGAATAAAATGTTTGCAAGGGCTTACAAAAAAGATGCACATCAACCTGTAGCGCTTTAAATTATTAATGATAATTATTCTAATCATATATAAATTACAAAATCTGATCTGATCTACTGATTTTTGGTATATCGCTCTATGTAAAATCAAACACCATCCTGACGGTTCTCAGTACCAAAAATTTACGCAATATGTGACGTCAGCGGGAACGAGACTCGAGTACAAAGTGAGTGACAGAGGTAAGAAACATAGGCCTAAATGAAATTTTTATGTATTATCGGAAGATCTCTGCTTCCCGTTTTGATAAATAAAAACCATCATGTGAGAGAGCGCATGCGCAACATGTAAGACGCTAGTCTATTTCGACTGCAAAGTTTTGACCAAAAACTTGGAAATTAATATTTTCTGTGAACTGAAATATGCTGGAAAGTGAATATTATGTGTTATAATTTGTGTTAGCGTTCAGAGAGTTTCATAAAAGACTGGATAAACAAATAGAACAAGGTAAACAAAGTTTTTGTTTTCAAGGAGCGTGAGTTTCGGGTGAATAATAATCACACTAGAGTCTTGTGTATTGTGTCTTTAACCGTGGTACCGTTATAAGTACCGTTAAGAATGTCGAACCCGTCAAACCACTCAAAAAAGCGGGGCCTTGGAGAAATAGACCCTGTGGACAGGCCACCCAGCAATGAAGAAAAAACTGGTGAAAATAAAATGGAAAACTTCCAAATGAGAGATGTGATGCAGGGGATATCTAACATACAGAATACGCTGGCCAATCTATTATTGCGAATAGATGGACAGGGACGACAGCTTGACGCAGTTACAAATGAGATAAGTGGAAAACATGGTATCGAAGAAAGGCTGGAAAATGTTCAACATCAAGCTAATGATACAATGTACATCATCAATGATCTGCAGGAAAAACAGAAAAAAACGGAAAGAGAGCTTAGTAGAATGAAAGACTACGTTGTTCGACTAGAGTACTGTATTAAAACTCAAAATGACCAAATTACCGAACTTAAAGCCAGATCAATGGAAGACAATATTATAATAAGCGGAGTCGAGGAATCGAGAACAGAGATGGGCAAATCAGAAAATCTTGCCAAGATGATAAGTCACGTGTTCAGCTCGGAGATGAATATAGCTGCAGAAACAGTTGACAACCTTCAGATCTATAAACTGTTCAGAATGGGGGAGTATGATAGGCAAAGAAAATTCCCAAGACCCATCTGTGTTCAGTTTGCGAATAGAGCACATAAAGAAATCGTTATGAGACATATCAAAGTTCTCAAGGACAAAAAGTCCCCAATCAGAGTTTCTCAACATCAGCCCGAGGAACTTAGAGAAAGGAGAAAACATTTATATGAAGTCCAAAAACAATACGCACAGCGTAATATTGAAACCACGCTAAAAGGTACCAAACTCATCTTTACTAAGAGTAGATCAGTATACAAAGACAAAATTGGATCCCGTCCAACGGCTGAAGAGATCATCAACGGAGAAGAGGTCAATATTGCGATCACTCCGGGTAAGACAACAGAGGACAATGGGAACCGGTTTGCGGCCCACGCGGTACCAGTAGACTCCTATAAACAGGTGAGACGGTCTCTTGTTGAAGTTATGCGTTCAGACAGTATCGCCAGTGCTAGTCATAATATCTTTGCGTTCCGGTTCACGGGTAACGACGGAACAACGCACGACGGATCCGATGATGACGGGGAACACGGGGCCGGGAGACTGTTGCTGAAAGCGCTCATCGACAATGACGTAAAGAATACACTAGTGGTCGTTTCGCGATGGTACGGCAACAAAATCGGACCTAGACGCTTCAAACATATTAATGAAGTCGGGTTAAGTGCCGCAAGAAACATGTCGGGTTCTACCTGAACCCCAGCCAATTTGAGACGGACAACATAGTCAAAGTTTAAAACAAATATATGTGTTGTTCTTGTTATTCAAACTATCGGATCACTGTGTTTATTTAAATTTTACATACATGTACAGGCCTTAGTCGCTGTAGCATCCAATTATAATATACTAATATTTCCACAATATGCGCGATTACTGTTATTAATATTTTTACTGAAAAGCTGTACTGTAAGATAGTATAGATAGTACATCTATATTTCACAAGCCTTAACTCACCGATTTATTGTTATTGTAAATATTTTACACGTTTTTCATTTCATTTAGACTGTAAATATAGTTTGTTTAACTTTTGCTATATAACTTACCTAGGACGAGTTTTTCCGGAATTGTCCTGACTGTTCATAATTATTTGGATTTTTAGCTCACCGAGACGAAGTCAGGGGGAGCTTATGCTATACCCTCGGCGTCGGCGTCGGCGTCGGCGTCCGGACCTGGTTAAAGTTTTTGTTGCAGGTCCTGTATCTAAGCTATTACTTGTCCTATCTTCACCAAACTTGCATGGATGATGCATCTGGACCTACTTATGGACTTGAAAGACTTGGATGCTGAATCTGAGTCCTAAATTTCAGATGCTGGAGGAGGTTAAGATTGTTGGACCAGGTTAAAGTTTTTGTTGCAGGTGCCCTTTGATAGCAATATCTAAGTTACTGCAGGTCTGTACTTCACCAAACTTGCATGGATGGTGTGTCTTATGATACTGATACACCAGACAAGCTTGAGTGCTGAATCTGAGCTATAGATTTCGGATGCTGGAGGAGGTTAAGGTTTTTGGAGCTGGTTAAAGTTTTTGTTGCAGGTGCCCTTTGATAGCAATATCTAAGTTACTGCTGGTCCGTACTTCACCAAACTTGCATGGATGGTGTGTCTTATGATACTGATGCACCAGGCAGGCTTGAATGCTGAATCTGAGCTATAGGTTTCGGATGCTGGACAAGGTTAAGGTTTTTAGAGCTGGTTAAAGTTTTTGTTGCAGGTGCCCTCTGATGATTATATCTAAGTTACTACTTGTCCTAACTTCACCAGACTTGCATGGATGGTGCGTCTTATGATACTGATGCACCAGACAGGCTTAAATGCTGAATCTGAGCCATAGGTTTCGGATGCTGAAGGAGGTTAAGGTTTTTAGAGCTGGTTAAAGTTTTTTAAACAGGTGCCCTCTGATGATTATATCTTAGTTATTACTTGTCCTAACTTCACCAGACTTCCATGGATGGTGCGTCTTATGATACTGATGCACCTGACAGGTTTGAATGCTGAGTCTGAGCCATAGGTTTCAGATGCTGGATATGGTTAAGTTTTTTGGAACAGGTCACATGTTTAATAGATAATAGTACTTTTTCAAACTTGCATAGTTGATTAAACTGTAGTATGAATGAATCACAGAGGAAGGTTCAGATGCAGAGCTTGATCTCCATTATCAAGGATGCTATAAAATATATCTTAGTTATTACAGGTCCTAACTTCACCAAACTTGAATGGATGGTGTGTCTTATGATACAGATACACCTGACAGGCATGGATGTTGAATCTGAGCCAAAGGTTGCAGATGCTGGAGCAGGTTAAGGTTTTAATTGCTAGTGCCCTCTGATGATGATATCTTAGTTATTACTGGTCTGAACTTCACCAAACTTGCATGGAGATGCGTCTTATGTATACTGATGCACCTGACAGGCTTGAATGCTGAATCTGAGCCATAGGTTTCGGATGCTGGATGAGGTTTAATTTTTTTGGAACATGTCACATGTTTTATAGATGATAGCTTGCATAGTTGATTTAACTATATTATAAATGAAACGCAGAGGTTGCTTCAGATGCAGAGCCTGATCTCCATTATCAAGGATGCTAAAGAAATTTCCTACCTCACTCAAACCTGCCCGATAGATAGATGTGTTTGTTGATAAATGATATAACATGATGCCTATGATATAGTATTGTATGGTATGAAACAATATTGTTTAATATGATACAATATAATATCATATGTAATATTATAAAAAGTTATATGATACGATATGATATTGTATAAATTTTTTTGATATTTTATGTTATGATATTGTATCATGATATCGTTATGTATAGTATTGTATATTATGATACAATATTGTATAATATTATATTGTATTATTAATTTATTATTTAATCACATGATACTATTTCATAAGATATTGCAAAATATAATATTGTATCCTATGATACTATATTGTATTTTCTATAATATTGTATCATACGATTTTGTATAATATGATATTAGTTTCTGTAATATAGAATTATATCACATGAAATTGTATGATATGATACTGTTATATTATATAATATCGTATCATACGATATTGTATAATATGATATTGGTTTATAATATGATTTATTATCACATCTGATTCACATGAAATTGTATTGTATGATATTGTTAAATATATTATTGTATCATATGATACAATATGTATAATATAATATTGTATTATATAATATTTTACTTTATCACATAGTATTGTATCATTTGATATGATACAATGTTGTATCAAATCACATTGTATAATATGATACAATATCATATTATGTAACAAAAATGATACAGCATCATACAATATCATACTATATTATACAATATAATATCATATGTTTCAATGTTATGATGTATTATGTAATATGATATTGTAATATAATACTATATTGTTTATTATATTATGATATTGTATTATTTGATCAAATACAATAACGTATAACACAATACAATGTCATATCATACGTTAACAATATCATATCTCATCATTGTTTATTATGGTATTTTATTGTATTATATAATATATGTTGTAAATATGATAGGATGCAATATTTAATTTTAAATTATTGTATTGATTAACATATGAACATATGATTATCATACAATTTTTTAACAGATGATATACGATATTGTGTCAAAACAGAATTCATGAATATCCAAGATCATAAAGTATGATTTTCATTTAATATGATAAAGGTGGTCTCATAAGGGTGATGTCTCGTCTCGGTGAGCTTTGTAATCTGTGATTACCTATGTTTGTTTATAGTTATCATATCCGGTTTGTTTTTTTACTTTACAAACATGTGAACCAGTAATTGTAAGTGTTGTTTATTTTCTTATTCTATAGTTAACGCAACGCAAGGGGGAGTGCATGTGTATAATTGTATTTCATGAACATTAATATATCTCACATAGTTTTGGTATGATTTTTATAATATGCTGTCATATTAACAAGCTCAAATCATCAGAAAATCAAGGTACCTTTTTTTTTTTAAACACGTAGTATGCGCAGCATAGGATTAAAGGTTTTTAAAAAAAAACAGACAATAAGTTATACATATAAAACTCCTCACGACCGATTCTAATTATTTATACTATTGTATGATTTTTTTTTTTTTAAGTTGACAAAAAAAAGGTTGTTTTTGGTCAACTTCATGCAGTCAACTATTTTTTTAGTGTTGGTAAAATTAGCAAGCGTGATGTGCTTTCGCAATTCCAAACCTTTACATTTTAACTGTTTTTTCTCCCTTTTATTTGCCCCCTTTCTATTCTTTTCGGGAACCGTAAACCTTATAAAGCATTTATATAGACATGGATGATAAAGTGCATCAAAGCTATCTAAGCATATTGACATTAAATTGCCAAGGCTTAGGTGATATCAATAAAAGGAGGGACATTTTTAAAGTCTTAAAATCAAAAAATTATAATATATACTTTCTTCAAGACACTCACTTTGTTGAAAAGGAAGAAAGCTTGATAAAGGGATTATGGGGTTATAAAGCCTACTTTAACTCATATAAATCAAATTCTAGAGGAGTAGCTATACTAATCAATAATAACTGTGATATAACAATACTCAATGAACATAAAGATAGTGATGGTAATTTTCTTTTATTAGATGTTACCATAGAAAGTCTTCCATTTTTATTAATAAATATATATGGACCAAATTCGGACTCACCAGGCTTTTACATAAATGTCCTTAATAAGATTCAAGATATTTACTCTAACCAGCATATAGTTATTGGTGGTGATTTTAATTTAGTTTTTGATAAAAAACCCAATTAAACAGGCTAGACTTGATTTCTTTCTTATATCAGAATCTTTACTTAACTTATCTCTCCATGTAAAATATGAAAACAGTTACCGCTCTGACCACTGCCCAGTTGTCTTGTATGTAAGAACAAATGAATTTCTTAAAGGAAAGGGTTTTTGGAAATTTAACAACTCTCTCCTTAAAGACAAAGAATATGTATATCTAATCAAAGAAAAAATAAAAAATGTAAAACAGCAGTTCTTAAAAAACTGGCGCCCAATTAGTCTTCTTAATGTATTATATAAAATTGCTTCAGGTTGCATTGCTAATAGAATAAAAACTGTATTATATAAATTAATTAATGAAGACCAAACTGGGTTTTTAAAAGGTAGATTTATTGGAGAAAATATTAGAATGATATATGATATAATGCAATATACTGAACAAAATCAGATCCCTGGCCTTCTAATGTTAATCGATTTTGAAAAAGCTTTTGATACTATCTCTTGGAAATTTATGTACCAAACACTGGATTTCTTTAATTTTGGGATTTCAATCAAAAACTGGATCCAAACTTTTTATAGTGATATTAAATCTTGTGTTATACAAAATGGAATTGCCTCTGATTATTTTTTTCCTCAGAGAGGATGTAGACAGGGTGACCCAATTTCCCCATATCTTTTTCTGCTATGTGCTGAGGTTCTAGGGATTTTGATTCGAAATAATAAAGAAATACGTGGAATTGAAATTGATGGTGTAGAATACAAACTTTCGCAATATGCTGACGACACTTCAATAATATTTGATGGATCACCTCAGTCCATGGATGGTATTTTAAGAGAACTTGATTATTTTGCATGCATATCTGGTCTAAAAATTAATTTCTCCAAAACTAAAATGGTATGGATCGGAAGTAAAAAATTTTCAAAAGAAGTTTTTCACCACTCGCGATGGAAGCTTGACTGGAACAATCCCACTTTCGATCTACTCGGTGTTAAATTTTCTGTTAATTTGAATGAAATGGTAGAATTAAATTACCAATCAAAATTTTTGGAAGTAACCCGTTTGATAAAACAATGGAAATTAAGAAATCTTACAACAGTTGGAAGATTGACTGTGATTAAAACTCTGATAATACCAAAACTTAACCACTTAATCCTAACTATACCAAAACCTAGTGAAGAATACCTTCAACAGTTTGAGAAAGAAATTTACATTTTTTTATGGGGAGGCAAGGTCCATAAGGTAAAGAAAAACATTATAATTCAAGATTACAGATATGGGGGATTAAAAATGATAGACTATATGGAATTTGTTTGTGCATTGAAATCTACATGGATAAGAAGACTTATCCACTCTAATACAAAGTGGGTAAAACTTTTTGAATCAGAATTAGGATTAAAAATAGAAACCCTATGGGAAAAAGGTTCAGACTTTATTACCAATATTAGCAATAAGATAAGTAACAAGTTTTGGAAAGAAGTTTTATTAGATTGGGTAAAAATTGTTATGTCCTATAGCCAAAATGACATAAAAGTACTTAATGAACATATATGGTTTAATCCTAATATTAAAATTAATAACTCATCAATTTTTATTAAGAATTATTTCAACTGTGGTTATAAATTTATTAAAGATTTGATGACAGAAGAAGGCAATTTTGTAAGCCTTGAAACTCTTGAAAACTCAAATGTTAAGACCAATTTTCTAGAATATAGGAGTTTGAAAGGAGCAGTTTTTGAAAGATTAAAAGCCTTAAATAATAATAAGGTAGAATATGGACCATTTATTCCAAATTCTCTCAGTATTTTTTACAAACAAAGCAAAGGATGTAAGGATATGTATTATGTACTCATCGATAACAAAAAAGAATCAATTCGTTCAGTAAAGAAGTGGACAGAAAGTGGATTTGCTTTTACAGAAATAGAATGGAATAATATTTTTGAACTCCCATTTAAAACCTCGAAAGAATCCAAATTTCAATGGTTGCAATTCCAGATTTTACATAGAATTTTGCCAACAAATGAGTACCTTTTCAAACTCAATATAATTGATTCACCAGCCTGCTCTTTCTGTAATCAAGACATAGAAACTATAGAACATTTATTTGTGGACTGTTTTCATGTCAAAGAAATATGGCTCTACTTTGAAGAATGGTTAAGAAGGAAGTTTAATTTTTTAATGACATTTGATAAAAAAAACTATACTTTTTGGTAAATTCAAAAACAGAAATATGTATAGACTTCAAAACATATTGATTCTTACAGTAAAACAATTTATTTTTGCCAGTAAGTATAAGAATGTCCCAAACCTCTCGACGCTCATGTTAAAACAAACAGTCACTGATAGAATACATATTGAGAAACTACTGTTGTTGAAGAATTGTAAATTTGCTGAGTATGAAAAGTATTGGCAAACTATTTGCGATTTGTTATAAAATGTGTTTATAATAGCTGCAAGGAAATTGTAAGCAAATATTGACCAAAAAAAATTTTAAGTCTACTTTTATGTATCCTCTTGCATATATATGATTTTTTGATAGATAGTGTTCCCCTCTCTTTCTCCACCCTCTTTCACCCCCCCCCCCACCTCATAACTAAAAATACTCCAACTTTCATGGGTGATAAAAGCAAGTTTTCAAGATTGTTTGTGCATATATATGTCTGTCTGTCGGTGTATACACCTGTCTGTACGTGTGCTTTTTTATGTGACTGTGTTTATATTATACTTATATCCTCAAATGAAGTGAATATGTGATGTGTATGCACTGTAAACTAAACATATAAGAAGATGCAAATAACTTGTACATGAAAGTTTGAATAAAAAAAAAAAAAAAAAAAAAAATAAAAAAAAAAAATAAAAACCATCATTCGAAATTTTTGCAAATTATTATAAAGAATTCGTTACAATTATTTATAACTGCATAATAAAGATGAAGTGTATTGTGACAGGGACGTATATACAGCTGATATAGTATATACGTCCCTGATTGTGATGATGAACAGAGCTGAGCAAACTTTGCTTATATCCTTAGCGTAATGTTATGGGCTTATGCAATAAAATATCTGATATCTTTTTCATTGAAGCATGACAAAAACATCCCTACACGGATATGGAGTTTGTACTATTTGGATGGAGGTGTGAACATGATGAGATGCCTGTTGGCTGTATAAAAGGTGAGGATAAATCAAAGTACTAAATATACTGAGATTCTATAGGCCTACTCGAGCCAATCCAAAGCCTGAAAATTGTTCGTTACATAGCTTGTTTTCTTCGAAAAGTCAAAAGAAGAGAAGAAAAGATCCTTCCATATTTTTCCAGAGTGTCTTTCCGCCATTAATAGCAGCTGCTCTAGGTTCGTAATTGAGTAAGCACAACAACTTACATGTACATGTAGTTTTGTTAAGAATTTGTATAGGAGATGTGAAAAATATCAAATAAGAAATCAGTGAGTATTAATGAATATCAAGATTACAATAGCTGTATTACTTATATACTTAATTATATCTAAAGTCTGTCCCAATTTGTTGCTTCCATCGCTTTTTAATGATTTTTAATAAAATAACACATACCTGTGAAAGAAATACAGTTGAAATCGTTAAAAGGGAATGTTTCCAAGATATTTTCATTGAACAATTATCCCTTTCCTCTCAGGAAAATTCACAGGAACGAAAAAGATTCCTTACGGAGATGTATAATGGGGAATGTTTACATCTTTTCTCCATTCGGAATACACTCGGAATACATCGCGCAATTTTTTAACGTTATCATCCGGGCTTATAAATGGCTGTTGCAATGCAAAATCTCCGTAGACTTTCAATTTCGGGATGTGTATTGAAACCTAAAGCGGTAGAGGGGGCGTTTCAAAACAGATAATCTGGACATTTTTTATATTAGTGGATGAACGTTGTTTGAGCACAATTAAAGGTATTTACTATTATTGAAATATCAAGCAAAAAGTGATGGAAGCAAAAACTCGGGACAGAGTATAGATATTTATAAGATCAAACAGGAATGAAATCATTTAATAATTATACAACAATAATATTTGCAGAGAACCTTAAGTTTGCAGATTTGCAAAGACTCTTTGGAAAAGATTTTAAAAGCATGACAACCAACAACATTCCGGAAGAATTCATGGATGCAGTGGTAAGTAATACTTCTACTTTTTAAGAATTGTATGATAATTTGGATCAATGTTTAACATTGAAGCTCATTTAAGAGATTCGGACAACAGGCTTGAGCGAAAAGTTTATGTGTTGATCACTATTGTCTGTCTTAATTCTGTCCCTGGACAGTCTACATCCCTCTGTAAAATTTTGACATTTTCTCCTTCTCTAGAACAGTTGAGCCAATTTTAATCAAACTTGACACAAAACATAATTAGGTGAAGGGGAATTCCAGTTTGTTAATTTAACAATGAAAAGTCACACCTTCTTTTAGTGAAATTAGAATGCGTTGTTATTTAAAAAAAAAAATCTTAAAAGCCTTTGGTCGGAATAGCTGAAACTTGTATGGAAGCATTTTGAGGTATTGTAGATTCGAATTTGTTCTTATACATGTAATGGTTCCTAGGGTTGGGCCACAATAGAAATTGTTTTTGACATTTAGAACTATTTTCCTAAAAGATTGAAACAACAAAAGCGGCTTGATGATTATGTGAGGAAAAATTTGAAAATCCTCTTAAACAAAATGTACTGTACTCTTCAAAGTTGTCCAAATGTTTTGTATTTGGCAGCATAAAGTAGATTTGATAAGTTATGGCTATTGATGCTCAGGTGAGCGATTTGGCTTATGTAATAAACTCACAAACTGAAAGCTTAAAATAACAATAAGGAAATGGATCAGAGTGATAAAGTGAGAATCGTAGTATTCGGATATGACAAACATAAATTTATTGTATTTGATCAAATCTGCTTTAACGAGCATTTATAATGTTACCAACTGCATGTCATTTATCAATTAATTTTGTTTTTATCTTCCAATATTAATAATTCACATTCAAAATAGATACCAGTATGCCATTCAGCAATAGGAAAATTTCATGAACACTGCATTATGTATATTTTCTTGTAGACTGATGAACTAACAAGCCTTTTCGAGAAGTGGAAGAAGAAGACATTTGAATTATGTTCTTATCTAAATAAAGAAGATTTTCCTAAGAAGATAATTGTCATTGTTTTCTGTTAATGTTAATTCTATATAAAGCAAATTAATTAGGACTTCAGTTTTCTTGTCAAAATATAACAGATTATATTCTCAAATTTAGATAAAAAGAGATCAAGATTTCAAGATTATTGAATTTTAAAGCTGCATAGTATTTTGTATGAAAATTGCATGATATTTGCATGATATTCGCATGAAACAACAGTGAAACATAAGATATACATTTTCGCATGAATATCGTGCGAAAATTTTATCATATGATATTCGCATGAAAATTATGTCAAAATCGCATGAAGTTTTCGCATGAAATTCATGCGTGTTTCTTTTCGTCTCTTTCTCATGCGAAGAATTCGCATGTACTTCATGCGAATTTCATATGAGATTCATGCGAGCCACTTTTGCCTGTGTACTTCAAAACAATGGGGACGATTCCATTCAAATTGTTTTTCTATTTGAAGCAAAATTTAAAGTGATGTTGCCAACAAAAACAAAAACAAAATAGCGATTCAAAAATATTAAAGTTAAAATTAACAAACCTACTTGTATATCCTGAAACAATCGGAACCGACAGGAACCGCACGGCTCAGGAGACCCAAAAGCAGGAACAGATCTAATGAAGATTTACAGTGTATGACCTTCTACGTCTACTTAAAAATGATATTTTTCTTTTAAACTAAAACCTAAATGACATGAAATGAAATAAACAAAAATCTTTAGATGTGTCAATGCATTTTACAAAGTTATTGTAAATTTGCCTACGACGGATATTATAGATTGAAGGAACAAGTTGAGCTTTTAAAAAAGTACTGGTGCATCGGTGGTTCGAACATGTATAACATGTATATAAGTGGGGTGCTCCGTGGAACCACCACGCCAAGCTGTGTGACTAATGGTTATACTATTAGTAAAATACTAATTAGAATTGCCTGTATAAAAGTCAGATTTATAGTACGAATAAAAGAAATCCGGATAATATAGAGTTATCAAACATTGCTGAGGATATGAGAACGATAATGTTGCAATCCATACTTTCAGTAGTTAAAGCTTGTTTGATTGGAGAGCAGGATGGGGTAATGGTAATATGTAATGGTAATTGAGCGTAATAAATTACAAATTCTGATGTAATTGAATGTAATGTTTAATTGACCACACTTTCAATTAGTAGTAATACATGTTTTGGTAATTTGATTAATTATTTTTAAAAAAGACATGTTATTACTTTTCAGTTACTTTCAATTACACACTCATGTACATACATTCTATATGAATATGAAAGCTGTCCACTGCACATAGTCCCCATGCATATTATCAATTATACTTTAGATACAAACCAACAAATTATTCAAATATATATAACTGTGTTCAAATACAAGGTCAAGTTAGATAAAGTATTCAAATGTATTAATTATAACTAGTATTTTTAACTAATATAAATAACTAATTCAATGATTCAGTACTAATATAAAAAACTTATTCAATGATTCAGTATCATCTGAATGTTCTTTTATTTTAGAAGGACATGGTCACGATTTGGTCAAATTCTTTTTTTTCTGTTTTTATTATTTACAATGCTTCAGGAAAGCAATTCAAATAATCAAATGAAATTTGGGAGTCAGTAGTTAAGTTATAAGCAATACACAGAGCTTGCAGCTCTTTGTCACGTGAACAAGGCTCGTGCCTTGTTTTTGTTTACATATGTTCAATATACCAGTAAAAAATCCTTTTCAAGCTGATTTGTATTTCTTCTTATTCATTTTAAGCATAAATAAACAGTTCCTAACATTTAACACATTTATATTAGGTCTAAAATTGGAATTTTTGATTCAGCATTCAAAATGTAAACAAATGCGTTGTTTACATAGCACAGAATTGTAATCTTGGTAACTCTCTCAAAACTCAACGAGTAACACTCAAATATTAGTTACCTATTAAAAATACTTTACTAAAGCATTGTAAATATTGAAATCGTAAAAAAAATTGACCGAAAATCGTGACCATGCTCCTTTAAAGTATAAAGTATTCACATGTTTAAAATATTATTTATCAATTTATTTGTTGCGGATTAAATATTTTTCAAATTGATTTGCTTATCTCTTTTTCCCTAAAAATAAAACATGTTTCCCCTTCTACTGGAAAAAATAATGTTTGCAGATGTCTTTGAATTGGCATTAATGAAATACAAAAAAAAATCTGTTTAACAAATAAAATGATAGTATACACTATTTTGCCATGGTTTTTTATTATTTCCGTAGCCAAATCTGTTGTTTTTTTGGATAATTATAGATACAAACAGTAGATGTGAATTATGATTACATTAGAAATAATATTGACGCCTTTTTCATACTATTATCTGTATTTTTCTATGTGTCTTTAAATAGAGATTAAGTTGATATTTAGACAAAAGTAAGAATGTTCAGTTTCAGTTTTCAAGGAAAGACGTTCAGACATGATAGGTGCAGGTTAATGGACACGACTTTAGAACATTCAATGAACATTTAATGCATCTACAAGCATATGTGCATTCATAACTATATCATGGTTTTGAGAAATTTCTATATCAAATTTGTATACCGGGTCAATTAATTAATCTAAAAAGTATTTTTTGGAAAATCCATGTAATGCTAATGCTAATTTAATTGAAGGTTTTGAGCGAGTAATTATAATTCAATTAATTAATAAATTAATCAACTATTTTTTGATGCAATTGACATGTTGGAAATGAAATTAAATTTTCCTGGAGTAACGGGGATATTTAAGACTTACTTATACAACATTGGAGCATTTCTGCATTTGAGGGTGTATTGGGGAGGGGGGGGGTAAAAACAGGTCAGTTAGAATGTTATATAAACAAAGCACATACTGGGTGTCAACTCCTTGCTAAATTCAAGAACAGCATTATCATTATTAAATACGAAACATTTATACACAAAAAATTTCTTCATTCTATCCGAAGACACACTTTACAATGTTACAAAAAATCAGGTTTACTCACGTAAACAGTAAAAATATACGTAAATGATATATATCTTGGTTATCAATAAACGTTTACCTTTTGTAGTGTTAATCTGGGTTAATCAATTTAAATTTTCTGAATGACACGTAAAATATAAAACGGTTTATGCTTTTTATTGTTTCCATGCTTCCATAAATATTGCTTGTTGGTATTTCCTTGCTTTAAAGATCGGAAGGTTTTAAGTTTCAACAAACGATAACTAACCAAACAAGCGAGGACATTTTTCGAACTGTAAACGTCATCTACGAATTTACTTGCACCGTCAACATCATGACAATAGTCCAATTAAAGAATAATAGTGATTTTCTGTAGTTGACCTTAAAGCAGAAGACAGCGTTAACTTAAGCATTGATTGCTAATTTTTTTAATATCGTCGGTCCTGCAACACACCAGGCCTCCAGACAAATTGAAAAAACGCGTTAGCGCAGTATGGTAATTTGTCTGCACGATCTGGTGTGTTATAGGACCGGCGATATAAAAAGAATACGAATTTAATGCTAATATTTACATTCTTGCCTTGTCCGCAAAAGTGAAATATACCTCAAAATTATTCAATTATTATATGGGTAACAGGCACAAGCTTGGACTTTAATTTTCAGTGGTGACGTTGCACTTTAACAGCATTCAACGTTTGTAACGTCATTTTAAACTCATAAAATCAATGAAAAAATAACAAATCGTACATAATTTTAAGCCATATAATAAGGATTTGCCAACTAATATAACCAAGCAAAGACACAAAACAACCCTTATATTGTCAATTCTAATTTTATGGAAGAAATTTTAATAATGTTACCATGGGCACTGATAAAGGTTATTGAGATCGGTTTTTAATGATGTTTTATTTAAATACTAAATTGGGTAACTATTTAATTTACCACTCCTTTCAGCGTCAATGCGATGAGCATTTTTTTTCACGAAAAATGACACCCGTTGCTATAGTAACAAGACCAATAAATACGAAAGACTAAAAACAATTGGGGTTGTTTTAATATGCTGTTATACCTGATTTTAGATATTTGTAGCAATTTTTCGTTGATACTTGGTAAAATCTTCCTCAATTTTCATAATATACCACAAAAAACTTTGTTATGCAACACAAATTTGTTAATGCTATAGAAATTGAAGTACCATAAAAATCATATATTTTCTTTTTTAGGTTTTGAAAAGTCCATAGAAACGTCTTTTATGTTTAGCGAAGTTCAGATTTTTTTTAAAATTGCATTAGGGTTGAGGACATACCAATTGATATCAAATAATAATATTAGAAAGTTGATTAATCCCCATTCAAGAATGCCTTCAAATCTTTGAATTTTTCTTTTTTTTTTCAGCTTGTTACCATAGCAAAGGTTCTAAATTTTTATTTTAAATTCGTTATGGCACAAAATTAAATTATGTTTACAAATATTGTCTATATTTGCATTTAAATTTCAAAGTAGATGAAAATATCAAAATTTGAAATTTCTGTTTTGTTACCATGAAAAACATGACTTTGTTCATAAATGTTTTTCTTTCTCTAGACAAATTAGCAATTGTTTCATAATATATTTTACCCTGGAAATCCCAGATTATTTCAATTACCTAGAGTGTGTTCTAAAATAAGAATTTAAATGCCATTTTGACATCTTTTTCCTCTGTTGCCATGGTAACGGGACCTCATAGCAACACATAACTGGTTTTAAGCTTTTTTTACACATCAAAGTTTATCAAAGTCTATGTGTTAAGTATGAAGAAAATCCGTGACTATGCGTGGCCAGCAAATTATGATTCTTCCAAAGAATGAATCTCAAAATGCACGATAAGGTTTATTTCCGTACCTGTAAAAAAACCTTTGGCAGAAAATAACTAATGGAACGGGTAGAAACATGAATTGATTTAACGCTTGTACGGAAATAAAACTTGTAAGCTTATATTTATGCTTTTGTTGAAATGTTATTTATCTTACAATTTGTCTCTGAACTGTAATGTGAGTACTACAAGAAGAATTCATGATCTTATGAAGACATTCATCAGCTAATATCATTATTTTATGTTGTTGAAAATTTATTAATTGCATTGCCATCCGTGGATGAATAACGGAAAATTGCGCATGATTGCATTGTACATATGTAGTTGGTTCTCTCCTCCATGGTAATAAATTGTATTAGTATGGAGTCCCAAAGATTATTTTGCACAGTATTATTCTTATCATAGGAATTATCATGCGTACCATGCAAAGATCATAACAATTTAGGGTTGATTCTTCGTGTAAACTAAAGGTTCCTTGATTATTAAAGTGATGTATAACATTATTCTCAGTTACAATCCTTTTCCCAATAGACTAGGACATTTAGATAATTGAAAAAATATAAAAGAAAAAAGAAAACGAAAAATTTAGAAACTTTTAATAGGCTTGTATCATTATAAAAATCTCAGCTTAAATTTAAGTCTTCATTAAAACAATCATTATTTAAACAGCTATATAATTTAATAATATTAAAGTGGTTGATCCTGAACTTACTTAAAACCTAAAATGTCAATTAGTTATTTATATTATTGATACTTTCCTGTTATTTTAAAGCAATCCTATTGGATCCTTAAGCTGATCTCACATTGAAAACGTTTGCATATTCAAATTATCAATCATTTGAAAGTTATTATTTCGAGATAGTAGTTCATTTGTTTACTTCTGCGTTTTATGAGCACTAGTATATTTTAAATTTAAACTGCGTCTTCATTTTGAATAACACTGCGTTATTCACTTTATGAAAGGAAATCAGTGATAACAAGTTTAGGAACTTGAAATGCTGGAATAACGATTTATGAATGAAGAGTTATTTCATGAGCCTTAAAATGAATGGAACTTATTGTATCCTCTGGTCGTTTCTTCTGTATGGAATTTGTTTTACTGGTATGACTGACGGTTGTCCCGATCGTTGTTCTTGCTATGGGGGAACGTGTAAAACTGTGAACTGCGTGGCAGAACGTCTTGAAAACGTTCCGACGGGTATACCCAATGATACATGCAAACTGTAAGTCATAGCCATATTTACTTTACACTTGTAAAACTGATGACGATTGTGATAACTATTACGTGAATCACGTCAAAAATATAAAAGTAACCATTTACTTATAAGAAACTGAAACACAATGCCTCTGTAAATTCATAAAATTAACGTTTACCTCTTAATAATTCATTATATCATTTTTTATATACCATGTATGATTCCCTCCATTTCTTACGGAAACTTTTAGTTGATTTACAACTTTATAGAAACAGCCAGTCTGGGGTCTACACGCCCTGTTTATCGATTGGTGAAAACCTATAGCGATCTAAGAAAAATTCACGGACTGCATGGAATGTTAATTATTATGTCAGACTCGAGTCCATATAGCAAATACTTTAGCTGTTTCATTTAGCTTATGTATTGATATACATTAACATATATTTTGTGAATTTTAGTCACTTTTTACAATCAATTTAATATTTTGCTAAAAGAAAGAATGATGTGCATAATAGCAATAAAATATTTTGGTTATGAAAATTGCGAAAAAGATTTTCAAAACCCACTAACGCGGGTGATGTATTTTTCTGCAATGTCGCCACTTTTATGTAATGTATGAATCACAAAAGAAAAAAAATTGACTGTAAAAGTTATATAAGTAATCTATTCCTATTCATAACCTCGCCCGGTTAATAAATATTATATATAATCTATTTCGTATTAATATTCAAATCATTCTCCAAAATTGTGAGAAAATTGGCAACATCCTTCCTAAAATTCGGTCTTTTCTTAACAAATATATTATAATTGTTTTAAGTGGGCCATACAAATTTAATCTCTTGGTTCTTCGGCCAATATTTCGAAACACAGATGCAGTCGAGCAGTGAAATATATTTATTCTTTTTTGTCATTAAAAAAGGATACCGTATTTTTTTCCTTTTATTTTAACAACAGAATGTAGAATCCAAAAAAAGCGATGTCCGAAAGCTAATAAATAGTTACCTTGCAATGTATGTCTAAGATTTATTAATTAAAACTAAATAAAATACTGTAAATTCCTTATTTTTGCACGAGTACATTGTATTTAAGGAGACCGACTTTATTTTTCATTGCACATGTTTTTGCGCATTCTTGTATATTACAGTGGATTTATACTTCTTATGAGATTCTTTCGATGTCATTTTTAAAATTCAACACAATAAATAAAATACAGATCAATATATTTATATTTTTTAAGGAAAATTTTATTTTTTATACGTTTTTATCTGGGTAAGGGTACGAAAGCCGAGAAGGATCATTCGAGATTCGAGATTCAAAATACGAGATTCGATATACGAGATTCAAGATTCGAAATTCGAGATTCAATACCTAAATTAACCAATCAAATCATGGATCTGAAACCTGTATCCTAGCAACATCAAACTGTTCTAAATAAAGAGCATTCGTACATGCTCTTTCCTACAAATAAATGTCAAAATAGCTCTTATATAGTGGTTATAAAATGGTTAAATTAACATTGATGAATTCACCCCACACAGTATAAACAATTAAATTAGTGATAACACTATTGGTTTTGCGAATCTAAGTGATTTTGTTTACCCTGTATGTATTTCCCCCGAACAATTTTAACCCGAAGTGTATTCGCCCCAACTGTGTTTTGTAGTGTCAAATTCAGTTTTGATTTAGAATTTGAAATTGATTTGATTTGATACAAGCATATATAGACAATAATTAAGCCTCTATAAGGAGAAAAGAGAGGAGGTAGCTAGGGCAGGGCAGACCAAATAGCAAGCTTTAATTTTAATGGTGTGAGCGCACCTGTGATTTACATCTACACTCTCTCTCTCTCTCTCTTTCTCTCTCTCTCTCTCTCTCTCTCTCTCTCATCACCTAGCATGCATTTCCTTTTCCGTGAGGGGGTTTGGGGTATTTGTGATGTCTTACATTAGCTAGCGAAAATGATAAAAAAACATGAAATTTTCTTTAAATTGTGTGCGGATGTTGTACTCAATAATCTGTTCTCAGAATACAGATTTCAAGGGGGGGGGGGGGGGCTATATAGTCCTAATAAATTTATTTAATATAAAATTATTCTGTCCCCACTTCGTTTTCTCTTCGTTTTCCAGATTTTTTTTATTTGGCTCGGCAAATTAATATAAAACTGTCTGTGTAGCTCCATAACGATGCATTGTAGATAAATTATAGTAGTTTTACTTTCAATAAACAGGTACATATCCGTACTTGATTTTTAATTTGACTCTTATAATCGGATTTAATATTCCAATAAATATAGGATGGGAAAGAGTAGACGGGACTTTTTTGCGCATATCCTACTGTACCATTCATTCAACACAGGTATAAGAAATCATCGAGTTCGACTTGCTTTCCTTTTTTTATCCACTGGAAAATTTATTACTTATATTAATTTTATATTAATTATATTAATTTATCTAATTATATTAATTTATTAATTATATTAATTTTTGAAACTATTTTGAATTTATGGCCTGATTATATATAAATCAGAGCTGCGCTGGTGCATCTATTTACCCAAATGGACTAAAATAAAACCAAATGAATCTAAAAATTTTGACAAAATTAGTTTTAAACGTACGACTCTTTTTTCAATTCTAATCAGGTATGTCTTTTAGAAAAAATCTTGAAACCACACAAATTTTAGCATATAAAACGACAATTGTTTCATTTTTTATGGGGATGGAGGTGGTGCCGGTAAAGGACATGTATTGCGTGTGACAGTTGTGCTATACTCTCATTTGTTATAATAAGTAATACTACATATTGATATAAAATGAAAGTTTCCAATTACACTGTACATAGCTTCTATCATGCATTTTGACCCGTGGGATAGTTCAAAACAATTTTCAAAGCATTAAATGTAATTCAACCGATCATTTTTGAAATTTAATTTTCTGGATCCCCGCCTGATACGTCCACCTTCTTGTGTATTTGAATTACATGTACGTTGACCATATGTACACATTAACTTAATCGGCTATGTTATGTGATGATAACATTTTTTATCAATGTTTTTGCAGGATAGGTAACAAAAACATCCTATTTGTTGGTTTTTGCACTGATTATTCGAGATAAATTGCCGCCATCTTTTATGCGTTCCACACACCACTCACAGTTTCTTTATTTGGTGTTATGTGTGTATGGCGACAAATTGGTACATTTGCACCACTCGCCCCTTGTAGCTTCACCCTGATTACATTTTATCTGGCTAAGTGTAATGTAGTAGTATATTAAATACACACTTCTTTGTTTACAGTGCGTATTTACATCTTTAGAGATTTACTTAAAAACAAAGTAAACATTTGTATGATTTATATGTAATTACTGTCAATTTTATAAACTACAGAGAAACTTAACTTGGCTGTGATACATTTGATTGTCTATACCTTTTATTCTTTCTTGTTGATATATCAATGAATGAATTATAACAAAATGCATGTGCAACAATTAATTTTGAAATATTCATGCACAATCAAATTTTTAAAAAGTTTTACTGTTTTCTGCACAAGAAATCGGCAATGTGAACAAATTGGCACCCTATCATCCCTACCTTTAATTGTAGAGAGTAGGTATCCTTCTATATTGAAAACAATTCTAAAAGTAAGACTCATAATAAGTTGTTTACTGAGGAAAAGGAAAAAAAATGTATTAATAATTCCGTATGATGTGATAATATCTCAATGATTTGTTTATCATCATAGTACTAGTGTATGACTGTATGCATACATAAAAACGATAAGTATTGCTTATATTTATTGGTGAAACCGGGCTGATTATTTATAATTAGATTATTTAGATACATGTACTAATCTTCATGCGCGGATCGAAAAAGGACGGGGTCAGGGGATCTGGACCCCCTCCTCGGGAAAATTGGAGCTTATTAAATTCACATTGTAAAATTATTTAAAATTGGCCTAGGACCCCCCTACAGAAAAAAATAGCTACGCTTATGAAGTTCTCTACCATAACCGCATTTTTACACAAAAGGGATGAATAAACCCGGGTTTTAAACTATTACTGGTGGTGAAATACCCCATATTCAAATGCATCAGGTGGAAATGCACCAGGGCAAACAAAATCACTTAGATCTGCGAAACACACTGCATTATATCTAGTCTACTTAGATATTCTGTGTAAAAGTAAATACAAATAATTATATAGTTAGGTAGGGAGAAGTGAACATAGCATTTATTTGTATATAAGAGAATGCACGGATGATTTTTCTTTAGAACATTTTGATGTCGCTATGATACATATTTTTCAAATCCTTGATTTGATTGGTTAATTTAGATATTGAATCTCGAATTTCGAATCTTGAATCTCGTATTTCGAATCTCGTATTTTGAATCTCGAATCTCGAATGATCCTTCTTGGCTTTCGTAGTAATGGAGCGTTACTATTGCGCTTTTATGACGTTATGATAAAATGAAGCTTTTTAAGGAAAAAAAGTAAAAATTGTACGCCGTTGAAATTTTATAAATAGAAAGATGCCATCCTCAAGGACATTTTCTTTATTTTTTAAATGAATCCAACTTTACCGATCTTTATTCGTAATGATCTAAATACATGTATATAAATAGCAAAATTTGGTGCATTTTAGTATTTTGAGATGGCCCCCAAAAACATACGGTAGAATTTAGTATTTTTTACATATAAGGTAGGAAATGATTTTACTAATCATATAGAACAATTTGAGAAAAAAAAAACACTTTTGCAGTATTTTTTCTATCTGCTTTGATGTGCGAAAAATGCCAATTTCCTATAAATATTTCTATAGTCAAGTACCTCTACTTTAAGATGGTCCCTAAAAACCAGACGCTAGATTTTCCTGAAACTTCGCAAATAAAATAGAGTTGGGTTAAATTATATATGGTTAAAAAATAATGAGTTTTGCTATTTTAGTTTTTCCACAAAACAATTAAAATCTGCCTCATTAATTGCACAATTCAACCGTTTTACTTCAAGTTGAAAAATTTTCAAATTGCTAACGCTGAATTTCTATCATCGTTTTGTTCAGTTTACATGTGAACAAAAAATAAAAGAGAGAGTTTGCAAACTGCGAAATGTACTTCTCGCGATATTACGCGGATATTAATTCCTTATGTTTTATTAGGAATCTACAGAAAGTCCTGAGTTTAAGCAATATGGGATATTTAGTATAGTGCAAGCTGCAGAAATTTTACTCCTACATGTATTTGTAGTTATACAATGTTTTTCTTCATTTTTAAGATGGTTCACGGTTTGTTATTGTCATATTTTTATTTATATCAAACTACAAATTTATTGCAGTCGCGATCATAACTTAAACACAACTTCTCATAAAAATATTCGTCGGCCATTTGCAGTTTGTTATAATTTAGCAGGATCATAGCGATGTTTGCAATAATGTTCTTTGTATAAGGCAAGTATTTCAATGACTTGAGTATCTAAAACGCGGTCCTAAATCCTAAAATTCACAAGCACACTAGAGATTTTTTTTTAATTAGGGATAAATATGGTAAAATGCACAATTTTAAATCAGGTGCGCGCGGGCTGGAGAATCAATGAATTACATTGAAATAGTTTCATAGACGAAAACGTTACGATAGCAGGATTGCCGATAACGTACAGAAGCAGGATGGATGAATAAAAAAGTATATAAGTCAAATATATGAAAAAATAGGCAATTGGAGTATCTTAGTAGAATTCAGGTTGAAGTTAGTAGTGAAGAACAAAAGACATAGTGAATAAAAGCTCGGAATATGCGGTTAACAAGCGCAATACGTTAAACACGTGAATTGAACTATAATTATTTAAAAACAAATAATCGACTTCGTAAAACATCGTGTGACATTGTGTAGTAAAATGTATTTAAGCCATGATAAAGTGAGCGACGTTAAATAGATAGAATTGTATTGTTTTGTTTGAACTAATAGTATTCAAGTTTTCATATAATTTACACATCGTAATGCACTGGATATTCAGCACAGTTTAAAGTGACATGTGGTGATAACGAACAATATTCTGCAAGAGTGTCAGGGAAACATTTTTGGTTATAACAGCGACATACGTGACTAGTTTCAGACGGCAATCAAACGAATGGTGTTATAAACTTATTCCCTGACTATTGTCTCCTAAAAAGGTACGCTTAAAGACACAACAGAGTATTAATCTTTAAATGCATGAATGGTTTTGCGGATTGATTGTTCAATAAAACCACTAAACTTTACAGAGAGCCTATAATGCAAGTGCATTTGTATAGAAACGTGCATTTGAGGCTTTTGGGATATCTAGGACTCGGATTTCAGTGAGTTTCCCCTCTAAACTCTGGGCTTGAGGGTTTTAGTGATATCTAATTGACTAACATGATCCCCAGGCAAGCGTTTTAGATCGTCTATCCTAGGGGTGTTATATCTTTATAGTTGCTTTATACAAGAGGGAGCATACTAAAGATACAGCCACACCATTCGATTTCCTTAATCATACGTACACGTGTCACTTGCATATATACAATAGCCATTATTATTTGCTAATAAAAATAGAAAGAAATGCGTGCAAATGAAAACAAACGCATTGACAAAAACAAGTCTTCCAAAAGACGTCTAAAGGCATGATTAGGTGAGGTGTGAAGAGTATTGAGAAGAACAACATTATTTGCGTATCTAATTTAGTAAATAAAAAAGAAAAGGGCAGTCCAGTTTATAAACTTAACGGGTAATTTTGTTAAGAACAATTCATTTGATGGTATTTGGGGATTAAAATAAGATGGATTCCTCTGGTGTCTGACCATAAACCCCGGGTCATTTATTTCTAAGCAGGCGGCACTTCCCTTGATCTTGCCGACATGTACATCCTATGTATTATTAGATTGTGATCAACAAAATGTTATTGCTGTATTATCAACAAACCCTAAATCATATTATTTGCTGCTTATTGTCGGTTATCTAGGATAAAAGATAATCCATATAACTAAATAATTAAACAAGATGTATTGACTCTGATTAGTAAAATTTATTGAAACTACCGTTTTAAAAAAACATGTATTCTGTTCATTATTAATTGAGCTAATTCACTTTCTTTCTGTTAGGCATTTCCTTAATTGTACACATCACACAAAATCAGGAGAAAGCCTGCGGCATTTTGAGAATTTTCCTACAGGTGTTATTACATGTAGGTTTGCTTCATCAGTAAAAATATTATTATCAACAAGCGCATGATTTCTTGAAAACAGTATTAATCTTCAGAAACGTAGAATAATGTTGGGATCCATTGTTTTCATATACATTCAACATGTATACGGTTTATTTGGCCCAGTTTAGATTTTTTAAAATTCACAGTCAAAAAATCTGTTATGGACTTTTCTTTTTATAAACAATATTAACGAGACTTAAATTGTCAATTTCAAATGTAAATTTTGTAATTATTGTTTTTTAATTGTTTTGATTTTGAGGGAATTATTGCTTTGCTCAGGTCTGAATAAGAGCTACTGGTACTGTACCAGTTATCGGCTAAACTGAGGGTTCGGGTCTATAACACGCGAATATTCGAGATTTTTTAATTCAGTCATCTGTTTCTAATAAAGAAAAGTAAGTTTGCTTGAAAACTTTCTTCAATATGTTTTAAACATGAGCTTTAACGATCATTGTTTACCACTGATTTACATCTTTGCACTTTCAGCTGTGGGGGAAGTGACGTAATAAGTTAAAAATAGACTATTACCTCTTTGTGATACGTAATTATATCCCTTCTTTGATTTGACATATAATATCAATAGAGATAACATTTATAAAGAAAAGGAACTCCCTAAATTCCGAGAGATTCATGGTGCAGTTGAACGCCTGATTGTATAATTATGCATTAGCGTACGATTGTATGTATTACCGTATGATGATAAAAGAATAATTCTATGAGTTTAATTTATGTATGATAACCCCTACGACCTATAAGCTGACCCCGCAAGGGACCTAACTCAATCAACACTTTGCAGAATATAAAATCAACATGTACAAGGATTTTACTATGTTATTATAACGAAGCCGATAACTGGTACAGTAAATCATAAAACCTATGCAAATTCGGGGCTTGCTAAAAAGCACAGAAACAATATGTTTTGGGTTCTAAATGATGATATCATCTAACCGATGGATAAATAAGGAGTTCACAATTTAAAGTATGAAGGGTTTTATTCCAATATATCAAGAAATAAGGAAACACGAAAAGAAAACGTAAAATCATAGCCGATAACTGGTACAGTGCCAGTAGAGTTTTCTAAATAAAGAACGCTGAATTAAGTCCATTATAAGCCATGCTTATTTAGCCTGAATAAGGCTGCGACTACTAACTTAAAACTTCTTAGCCAAAAAAAGGCTTCAGTTATTTTACATCTCTCATTTGATTCTGTGCTGACGCATTTTACCATTTTGATATACTACCAATAAATTCATATACCATAATTTTTTTTTTCCTTCAAACAAAAACCCATAACAAATCTCTTGACTCAAAAATTAGATAGGGCCTAACTATATTTCAATAACGTTGATGAACAATTTGATTTTTTCAGCCGTCAGTTTAGTCTTATAGATGTGTTTTTAAGGACATATACGGTAAGAAGTTGAAAACTGAATTTTTCTCTATGAACTGCGCAATGCGCCGAAGATAAAAAAAAAGGTATGATGAAATGATTGTGCTTCCTTATAAATGTTAATTTTTGGCATTTATATATATATATATATATATATATATATATATATATATATATATATATATATATATATATATATATATATATATATATATATATGGGCTGTGAGATCTAGTCAGGGACGTAACTCTACACTTGGTATGGGATCTTATTTCTATGTGTCTGACAATGTGTCATTCCCAAGTGTATATTATAGATGTATATAACTTATTTTCATTTCCAATCACTCACTGTGACGGAAAACGTGATTGTTAGTTTTATTTTCTCATTTGAAATTTTTGTTTTCAAACTTCTTTTATCAATCCCATACAATATAGGTGCAACTAGAGACGAGCTCGTTGCAAGCAACGATTAGGTTTTCCGTCGTAGCTGCGTCATACTTGTGGCGTATTACAAAAAATTGATAGCTGACCATAGTACAATATTAGATGTGTAAACACTGAGAAACAAAGTATTATATATCTGTGACTGCGTAGATTTTACAGTGATAGAGAATTCGTCTGGATCTGCATCGGTCGTGTGCAGTACGAACCGGGTGAGGGAATGTTGGCGTAAAGTGTATAAGGTTGTGGCGCGCTGTGGGCCGTAAGCTAAAACGAAGGGTAGGTTTGCCGTATTCCCGAAGGTCCACCAGTACACAGTTCCAGAGAAATAAACAGGCAATTGATGCAAGATTCCACATTATTGGACGAGACTCAACGATGGCAACATTATAACAATTTAACAGACAGACATGTTACAAACAATTCGGATATGGCCAGTAGTGGCCTCCGGACTCAAGACTCTGGGAGAGTCGGACGTGGCCGGGGCTGGCCGACGTATTCCAGACTGCGCATTGACAATTGTACATAACTATTTATAAGAATCTTAACAATGAGTATAAATTGACAGGTAATGATATAAGTAAGCTGAGTGAAAGGTTCACAGATATAAAATAATTAAATAAACTCAGTGAGTCTTTAATGTCCAAGAAATGAAAATCTGATAATTGCACAATGATGTTTTAAGAGATTAACAGTCCTTGAGACATGACACTCTGTCTCTTTGAAATCACATATAAAGTCTGAAAAGTGTCAATCACTAAATAAAAAAGTAACTTTGTAAGATATGAACTGTGAGAAAAAATTACGATTTTTACAAGTAAAGTCAACAAAAAAAAAATAATTAAACAGTGCAATTTGCACGATGATGCTACATGTTTATAAGCAAATACAGATCTTAACACATTGTCTCTAGTTTGATTCGCCGCATTTTATTCACAGAGTGGGACTGTGGTTATGCCCGGTACGAAGGTAAAAAGACCATTGGCAAACGTTTTACACGCATTTTTATCAAACGCAAGCGCCAATGAATCTCTTAGTATATATGCGGAGATCCTGGAAATTTTACAAGGGGTTTTGAAGAATAATTTTGTATTTCGAGGAGGGGGAACATGCGCGGATCAGAAAAATTTTCCGGGGTGGGGGTTAAAAAGTCAGACGGTTATTTGACTTTGCCAAGGGATGTCTGAGGCATATTTGGTAAGTTTATAATGTACACGTAATTGAAAGAAATTTCGCTGGGGGGGGGGGGGGGGGGTCTGGAACCCTTCCCCTTCTAGATCCGCGCACGGAGAAGACCAATGCCGGTAATTTTACTATAATTTTAACCATTTTTATTTAAATATTCATGTTCATAATTATCAAAAAACCAATAACCTTTCAAAGCAGTTAAAACTTAAGATACGAACCATTTAGTCTCGGTGAGTATTGCGTCCGCGTACAAAAATAATGGCAATTTTCAAGAAATTCGGATGGACGATCTGTGTCCTAGGTCGTCCATCCGATTCTTTTTCTGACTAAAAGCTACAGACCTGCAGTTAGAGATTGTCAAACTCTTATTGATTATGTCAATTTGTTTGTCTCAAAGAATCATTTTTTAAATCAATAAAGTTTTACCTTAAAAAAAAAGAAAGAAATCGGGCACAATTTTCAATGCTAGCATTTTACAATTTTATGGTCTAATAAAATTTCAAGAAACAACTCTTCATTGCTTTATCCGAAATATTGCATGAAAAAAAATTTACATCGCATTTTTTAAATTACCAAAGGATATTCAAAATGAACTTGGATTAACCGCTAACAAACAGGCATAAAGAGAGACTGAAAACCAATTTCTTCTCTTTTTTTTTTACATCAAAAGAAATTCAAAAATAAATCAAAATATATTTTTTCTTTGTATGCGTTATTGAAAATGTAGATCAGCAAGGGGTTCTTTGTTGTGCAAGCACATACTTAACAGATTGTTACACGGGTCTACAACGATGACAAATATCGAAAAGGCAATATTGTGGGTGAAGGATGAATGTGTAGTTTGTTTTTTAAGGTTATTTTTGATAGATGTAATTATATTTATCTGGATCGGTTATGTTTGTTAGTTTGTTTTGTTTATTAAAGAGGAGTAATTTCCTAGCACGTAGCATCGTTTTTGAAAGTGGGGGGGGGGGCAAACTCATCCAACAAATCTTGACAAGCAAAAAAAGATTTTTTTTTAAAGAATTTTCTAAAATTTTCAAAATTTCACTCATAATATCATGATTTTCATACCATTTTTTTTACATGCTACAAAAAAAGGGGGGGGGGGCAACTCCATGACAATTCAATTTTTTATGTAAATTTTAAAAAAAATAGTTGCTGCGAGAAAAAGTGGGGAGAGGACATCTTTATGTCATATAACATGTGAAACTGATTTTATTCCACCCAGAGGCTTGAAATAATGAAATAATTTTAATGAAAACAATATAAATAGACGTCATAAATCCCATATCAAACGACATATTACCACTTGATTCTGCGCGTCTTTTTAATGAATTTATAAACAGCGGCAAATTCTAAAATGTATTTTTAAAGGTAATGTTAGCTGCAAGTATGTAGACCTTGTATGAAAAATTTCGGATGGTAGTCAATTTTTCCGGGATACAGACCGAGCGGTACATATGCAGTTAAGGTAACTAAGAATGATTCCAATAAAATACTTTGTTGAGTAATGCAAGCTTTAAAGAAAGCAATACTTATATTTGTTTAAAATATAACACCTAAATACTTCGTCTTAATTCGCTATTTGTAGAACAAGCAGAACCAGTATCAGTCTGACCGGCCTCACCATATACATTGTTGGAATTTAATTGTCCTAGCATCGCAGTGCTCTGCATGTACACAATTTCTTATAAAAATTAAACACTTAAAGTGTTCATCTATATGGCTACACATAACGTACACACGTGATTCAAAATAACCAACACGGAAAACGGTAAAGAATTCAGTCATTGATTCTACATTTTATAGAACTTGTAAAAAAAAAAACACATTGCGGGTCTGAATGTTTGTTGATATGTCAATCTATCAATATACAGTTTGTTAATTATTTTCGATTGCTAAGACTACAGCGTATTTGATGAACATTGAACATTTTTTCCATGCCACTTTTTTCCATGGAAGATAGCGAATGTATACAAGTATAAAGCATTTATAAAATTTATTTAATTACCTCTTTAGAATTGTGTATGGAATAAATAATTTGTAAGTTGCTGCTGAAGGTTGTTTGGTATTTTCGTTTGTAGATGTTTTGCAAGTAAAAAACCTGAAACGCGGGGCAAGTCATAATTAATATCCCTGATAACCGTAACTTAAAACTAGCGGCATTGGATTCAAATATTATCGTATACGAATATTTAGTTCACTTTTTAAAATCATCTCCACGATGATAATTATATTATATCCATCGCAAATCAGTATTGTTTTTTTTGCTTTAAAAGAATTGTTCTATCGGGAGCAATCCCGCGTTCGTTTAAATTGCCAGTGTACATTTGTCATGTCAGTAATACACATTGTGCTTTATAAGACTGTCGTGTAAACGTATTGTAGAAAAGTTGAGTTTAATTACCATGCATTGGAACCATTTTATTAACACATCTCCCAGTACTGAAACAACAAAATGTCTCTGTTACAGTAACACAGTGGGGCGACGCGTTAAACGTGTACGTCCAGCTCTACAAGCACATGCACTATCGTCTAGGCGACGGTCTGAATACAGCTAGCGACTCTCCTATCGATCGGTTACCCCGAGTCTCGTAATGCATCTAAATATAGACAGGGGCACAGTTATGAAACAAACAACAAAAATAAGGTCAAAGAGGTTCATCTATATGAAATGAAAATGTACATATGAATAAAAACATTTGGGAATTTTATGTGGAATTATTTTTGCGCACTACTTGTATCAGTTAGTGCATTACAAGAAGCCCTTTCATAACCTCATAAACGTGCGCACCCCCACAAAAATGGACCGAACTGACAACAATTGTTTCTGCAAATACTGACTATAAATTACGAAAACATTAAATTGAATACGATAGAAGGATTCAAAATTAATTTCTTTACAACTTTGCTTCAATAATGCATTAGAAATTTTTATTCCTTTTTAAGTTATTGACAAGAAACTTTGGACGCCTCTAACTCCCTAATTATAAGGGCCAGCCCTTTATTCGGCATACCGAATGAAAGGTCTGAGTAAGACCAAGAACTTTTAAAATACATGTTATAACAAATTTTTATCAGGTAGAAAACTAACACGGAAAATACGCGAATTTTTTTGATTTTTTTTTCTTACCTTTGTTTCAACATCTATACCACCCCTTATATTTGCATTTAAATAATAAATAAAATATATCTCGCACAAATTCAATGTATTAGCTTCCAAACGAGCCCATCTTTGAGACTCTGCCAGTCATCGTTAAAGCTAAACCCCCTGGACAAAAGAAGTCGTTAAAGTTTACTAAAAGGGGAATAACTCAAAACCGGATAGGGATTTTCCTCAACTAAAATATGCAACGACAACATCACGCGGATTGTTATCAGTCCTGAAAATTTCAAAACAATCGGTGAACAAACGAGCGAGATATTAAGGATCAAAGTTGGCGTCTAGAAGAAAAAAAAT
This sequence comes from Magallana gigas, assembly GCF_902806645.1. NCBI lineage: Eukaryota > Metazoa > Mollusca > Bivalvia > Ostreida > Ostreidae > Magallana > Magallana gigas. The sequence continues at coordinate 43,327,482 of NC_047562.1, read as the reverse complement.
AATAAGAAATTTGAAAATTTTTCAGAATAATAGTAAGGTTTTCCGCTCCCAGCGGAAAACCTTAACTATAAATGTCCTGTGCTGATTTCAATAATCATCCATCATCACATCCTCACCTTCACCTTCCTGGTTTTCTATATAATGCAGTTCATAATCTTTATATATGAAAAGAGACTGGTGTATTGGAAATGTTTTAATGGCTTTAGAACATATAGTTTAGATAATTTAGTAATGATGGTGTAGTTTGTAAAAGATAATTTTTTCACTGGTATATGCACTACACAATACACTCAAAGCATCGTTTTCATGTATTAAAGACCCGGTTTGAAATCAAACGAATTTAGACAAAGTTTAACATTACGACCATTTTTGAGCGTTTTTCTTTATAATCCAAAAATTAACTTTTGTTGTTTTAATAATCATTGAGACTTAATTCATTTAGGATAATACAAAATAAATATATTTTTAAAATAGTGATATGAATGTTCAGTGAAAACTGTCGTGTAACCCAAATGTTGCAACGTTAATAGCGAGCGCAGCCTGTGCGCCGGCTAGCGAAGCGAGCTCTAAAAACCAGTGTGCGCAGGAAAAAGAACGAGCTAAACCAACAGTTCATCAAACAAATTTTTTTGTCTATGTCCCATAATGCTCTCTAATTTTTTCACCGGTTGTGCTATGCCAAAAATGACTGACATTTAACTCGTAATTTACGGTGTCTTGAGGTTTAAAGACACGTTCTGACTACTGCACATGTTTTGGTGAGACCCAAAAAATTTGTTACATGCTTCCATACCTTCGTATTGAGATACGTAAACAAAGACGAAAAATTTTATAAATGACGCCACAGTGCTCTTGCTCTATGTTTCCTGCGATAAACTAGATAGAGGTGGATCAAACATCTGTAATGCGTGTACTACACATATGTAGCAATTTAATATAGACTGCGATACCCGTCTCAGGAATCTAATTTTAATTAGACGTTCTGATTCCACTACCGCTTCTCAAAATGTAGTGGATTCAGAACGTCTAATTCTAATTAGATCGCGTTCCCGAGATGATGTTTTTATTTACTTTTTTGGTTTTGATAGAAAGATTAAATATAATGTACAATGTATATATATATTTGACAGACTGATAAATTCTCCCCAAAAGTAAAGAACGGGTTTAGGTGGAAGGAATTCTTTGTTTTTATAAGACTTTTTAAACTTAGAAATCTTATAATTCTCTCTCTCTCTCTCTCTCTCTCTCTCGATTTTTTTTACAGTTGATAACTAAATAACCTGACCATGATGCAAGATATGTGTATTTTTTGCTAGCTGCGCTCGCCAAAACGGTGCACCGTAAAATATATCATGAATAATAAAATTGAACCATTTTATTATGTAGCGTTGCTTTTGGGTGTCTAAATTGCAAAAGTATGTTATAAACACGAAAAATTAACTTTAACTGGAATATGAAACAAATCCTGATGAAATGGCAGATGTACTAGTAATGTATATAAATGCTTTAATTGAAAAATCACACATTGATTTAAAAAGTGAAACATTATTATTTATTATGATAAGTAATAGGACATACTGCAAATTATCATAACTAATACATTTATTAATAATTAAATAACAAAGCAAATTAAGTTTACTAAATATCATTCATTTACAATCATTTAAAGGTTTACACATTTTATACATTCCTATTCATGTAGCATGATGGCGTATGACATGGGAGATCTAGAATAATCATGAGGAGATACAAAAGTTAAGGTTGAATCGATCAGCTCCGTTTTGTGACGTACAAGTACATTTTTTTTAATAAACAATGAAATAAACAATAACTATATCCATGTCGTCTTCCACGAACGATCTTTATGTGTATTTATAACATCAAAGCGTTATAGGTTTAAACCAGAAAGTCAGTTAACCTTGAAAATACAGTGTCGGTCGAACTTGTAATTTAAATGAATATGAATGATCTTTCATGTTTATGGGTATCTGAATGTAACCAATATCACTTTCAAACCATTGTGCTATTGTTATTGTTGTAACCAGTAATGCTAACAATGTGAGTGTATCTAAGCTACATACAAACAATTATAGTTGTTCATTGAAAACGGGTCATTTGTTTGATGTCAAGCAGCAATATTAAAAAAAAATGGGAGTGTGTAAATACTTACTCTGAGAGTTTTCCAATCGTAATTAGATGTTAATAAATTACCATAATAACAGTATAACAACAGTATAATTGATTATACGTTTAATCATTATAACTGATTTATCTTTTGAACCCTTTTTAAGTAAGATGGCATATTATTTAATATACACATTTGATCTTGGTGAGTACCAGTCTCTGTGTCCCACAAAAGACTCAAAGAGCACACAACTTTTCCTCATCGTCCATAGAATTTAATTGGAAACTTCCAGTTCGTGACAATTCCATGAGGGACTAGTTGTATAATGTATATAAAAACCGCTTATAATGACACTTGAGAGACCGACTGATGTTAGCTTTGCAAATTATATAACAAAGAAGCATTGAATGCACGAATTGATGTTTTTCCTCATGATATGCTTCTTTTTTTAACTCAATAAATCTGCAGGAGTGTACAGGCAGCATAAACAAAGATATAACACTATGTTTAAAAAATAGGATTGTACAGGAATCAAACTATCTATGGTTTGAATTAAACTTTTGCTGTATTAGGTTAGCTGTTGCTAAGGTATGAAAATTGTTGCACATGAGTTAGAAGTTTACATAAATTATTCAATGGGACACACTATTCAATGATACAAGTTGTACAGAATTGGCCGTGCGGTAAAAATAGTTCAATTATCATCATGAAATTTCGTGAAAAATAGGATTCAGAACATAATCACTAAATACAATCATTGAGGAATTCAAGTTTATCAGAGATTTGCCAAAGGTATGCTAGTTTTGACATTTTCTGCAGTTATTAATGTAAAAAATACACCAAGAAAATATAGCCAATAAATTGTAATATTTATGTTTGTCCTTTGTTTGATCTCGTGTTTTTCTCCAATTTGTTACATCTAATATAAGTAGTGCATTGGACAAAATTTATTAAACGTATTGTTTAAATATATGTTCTTTGTCTATTTAACATAAAATCACTTATAAACATGTCTTATTTCACCAGCATAAGTTGAAAGATACCTACAGTTGCCATTAGGTATTGAAAATACCATCTAGTGTAATGAGAATGCTAAGATCAAAACATTTTCGAAACTAGTTTATGAAATGCTATTACATCTGTACAATGTCTCAAAATGTTTTGCAAAGGGCATAGATCCAAGTCTAAAACAATGTATTTACATCATGTTAATCAAATTAATGTGTAATTGTTTTTTATGAGGAATGCATCAGCCAAATACCTTTGTTTTGAAGCACAACATTTAAAAAAAGAATCACGATTAGTGTCGTGAATGTATTGGGCCTAAGAATTTTGAGTAAGTTCAAATAGAGACAACACTCAATCAAGACTAAGTTAACAAAAGAAACAAAAAAGCATTTATTTTCTTTCAAAAAATGTGCATCTAATTATCGAGAAAAATATTTAAACAATTAGTATGTTGTCAGGGTGTAAAAACCACATCGGATTTTTAAAAGAGCCAATCGCTCTTGTAATGTTCGGGATTGTTCTTTTTAAATGCAAAAACATCAAAAGAGATTGAAAATGTAATTAACCAAACAGTTTGTTTTTTTGTGTCTGTCAAATAAAAAACTAATTGGTCCAATATCAAAGCAATGCATCATAAATTGTCTATGTTTCATAAGGTTTAAATACATAAAGCAACTCGTTGAATTAAATGGTTCGAAATATCAATTTCAATATTACATGTAACAATGCTTAACTTTAGTATTTTCAAAAGCCTGTTCAAACTTAAAGCTGACATGAATTAATAAAAGCATTTGGTCGCCATATTAGTTTCGATCTCTCCTCTACTGCCACTGGGATATATATATCGGTTGAGAAAGTTACGGTCGGTTGCTTTCCGATCGCGGCATTCACGTTGCACCGACTTCTAAATGCATGAACTACACATTGTAGTAAAATGTAGTAATAAAGAATAAAGAAAACAACAATCAATGAAATACAAATATATTTATTCTTTGAAAGGATGTCCAAGGTATCCGTATTATTTTTGCACAGACAGTGCTGCCTTACTTCGCATGCACATCGAACACGTGTGTCGTTCATACAGTGCACAACGTCTGCATCTTCTTGAAAACCACGGCGACACTACATCAAACACAGTAAATAAATGATAGTAAATCCAAGAAAGTAACAACGTTTCCATCCTCCTCATTTATAAAATCCATGCGATAATTGACATTCCTCGATCTGCCACTGTAGTGTGTGGTTTGCGCATGTACGATGTTATAACATACACAGGGAAACGGTCTACAATTATCAAGGAATTTTTGAAGTATCTGCGCCTGGATTTCAGTCTGTCTTGTTTCGTCGTTTATTGGATATATCTCGCCAGTGAAGTGGTTGTTATTATTTTTGTTCAAATCGCGCTTTTACAAGTCTTTTCGTCCAAGGTAACGTGTTCGGGTATATGAAATTCCTGAATGCGTTGAAGCAAGACGAGGGCTCTCGGCCTTATATAGGATGTGTGTAGCGATGAGCAGAACAATAGAAATCGACAACTAATATGGCGGTAGTCGGATATAAAAGGGAAATAATGCGTATTTATGAATTCATGTCAGCTTTAATGTTAGTTGTCAAGTTATAAGATGGATACAGATCTCAGATTTCATTTATATTGCTCTGTTAACAAAGCTTATTCCGTGTTTTTGTTTGCTATTATAGGTTGTACATTCTTGTAAAAACATTTTTTTCTTTAGATTGTTCAATTTTTTAAAATTATTATGAATGCAATTTAAACAGTTTGTATTGTTCTCACTTCTTGAGCTCTTTATATTGCTTATAACTTAACTACCGACATTAAAACTTTGGCTGACCAATATAAATGGTGTTAAGTTTTTGTTTTTGCACATCAAATTCTTTTTCAAACTGAAAAGTATGAAGAAAATCCGTGACAATGTGTGGCCATCGAATTTTGAATCAACTAAAATCATCATTTCATGTTGTTGAAAATTTATTTATTGCATTGCCATCTATGGCCATAAATTGTACAAGAACGGAGTCCAAAAGATTATTTTGCATAGTATCATTCTTATCATAGGAAATATCATGGATAACATGCAAAAATCATAACAATTCAGGGTTGATTCGTCGTGTAGAAAAGGGTTCATTGAGTATCAAAGTGTGGCTTAACATTATTCGCAATCGCAATCACTTTCCCAATAGACTGGGTCATTTACGCAACTGGGAATATTTAAGAGAAAAAAAAATGAAAAGAATAGAAACTTTTTAGGCTTGTATTATTATAAAAATCCCTAATTATACGCGCACAGTTTGTATATTTCAGCTGTGGCACCTAAGGTTAATTAAAACCTGAAATGTCAATTATTAGTTTACATTACTGACTCCTTCCTGCTTAATAAAGCAATCCTATTGGCTCCGAAAGCTGATCTCACATTGAAAACGTTTATACATTAAAATTACCCAATCATTTTAATGTTATCATATCGAGATTGTATTTCATTTGTTTACATTTTTTAGTTATATGATCACTAGTATATTCGATAATCAAACTGCATATTTGCTTAAAAACACTGCGCATATTCACTATATAAAAGGAAATCAGCGATAACACGTTTTGGAACTTGAAATACTGGTTTAACGATTTAGCAAGAAAGAGTTATTTTATAAGCATTAAAATGAATGGAACTTACTGTATCATTTGGACGTTTCTTCTGTATGGGGTGTGTTTTATTGGTATGACTGATGGTTGTCCCGCTGACTGTTATTGCCGTGGGAATACGTGTAAATATTTGTTGTGCGACAATCGAGGCTTGGAAAACGTTCCGACGGGGATACCTAATGATACATGCGGACTGTAAGTCATTTTCATATTTATTGTATACTTTTACTACATGTAGAACTGATAGCGATAATGCTAAACTTATTAAGTAATTTACCTTAAAAATATAAAATAACCAATTACAAATAAGTTACTGAAACATAATACCTCTGTAAATTTAAAAAAAATGATTTTCACTTCTGTATCAGTCATTATACTAAATGATATTCCGCGCAAGCGGGAGAATTAACAATTTATACATAAATAGGATACATTGCTTAATATGTTGAACCAATTTTTCTGTTATTTTTTGTGTATATACTGTGCCCGAATTCTATCTTAATTGCTTTTTTGACCTATTGTTTAAAATTTAAATTAAAAAACCCAATGCTTGGCTGGATATTTAAGGAAGCGGGTATGGATGAAAAATCTAAACCGAAATGGATGATATATACCTGTACGTGGCCTTTAGGTAATTCTTTATGTTGCAGCTGACTGGAAATATAAATAACAAACTTTTTAAAAATTTAAAACCAGCGAGTTGGTATTAAGTGCGTCGTATCTCTAGATTTTATTTTTAAAGTAAAATTTGACTTTGATTTTTATCACTGTCCTAAATAAAAATTTCAGATAAAATACTATTTTGAAAAACAATGAAGGGGTGGGGGTTCTTCCACAATTCAAACTCGCCGTTTTATGCATGATTTATTTATTAATATAGACGTAGAACAGAATCTGTTCATTGTTTACAAATTAATTTCTTATGTGTTTTTTTCGCATATTATAAACCAAAGTTGTCAGTTCCAAAGTATTTGCAAAATAGTTAACTGCCCTACACTCTCCGCCATGATGTTTAGTCAACCCGTGTTCCTTGGCACCCCGTTCGGAAAGTACTTTCAATCTGAACTAAAATCTAGTTTAAATAAATAGTTTAAGAAAAACTAAAATCGCATTTAATTGTTCCATTTTATTTCTTATCTGTTATTGTATTAAAGTATCTAATCCAAAATATTTGCCCACTATTCATGATGAACTCGTTCTATACTTTTCGTTAAATATCAACCTGCGTTCTTGTTTCCCCATTCTGCAAAGTTCTTTTCCATTCTCTCGCCAAAGGTTGTTCTTCGCAAACGAATGAGTTTTCTCTATCAAAACTAAAATCGCGTAATCAAGAAACGAATGGCCTTATTTTATTTATTCAGCATGATGTGTCAACTATTAACTTTTATAGTTTATTGGCAAAATGTTTCAATTTCTTAGTATAGATTATTATAATCTTGAATAAAGTCTTCCCATTCATAACCCTGTCCGGTCCATATAACCCATTCTTAATCGATAAATGTGAGGAAATGTAATTACTTTCCTTTTGGTCTCTTCTTAATAAGTCGCACCTGTCTTAAATGATCATTTGTGGTAGAATGAATGAAAACTGCCACCTAAGACAGCTATACTCTGATTCCAAGTATCAAATCACTGAAAAAAAATCCCTAAAATCCCTGATTTTGTTCATTTTAAACATAGTTTCGATACATTCAACAAATCAAGAAGTTATAAGTCTCATAAAATCATTTTCTTTAAACATATTTCTGAAAAAAGTCTTATTATTTCTCTATGTTTTATTAAAGTTTTATTCATTTTCCTCATATATATATTTTTAAATTTTATTTCGTGTTGTGGAGATAACTCATATGTTATATTTACAAATTATTGTCACACAAAATCATGACACAATCTCCAATATTTTAAATGAGGACATGCATTGTTTACCAAGCTCTACAGCCATGGTCTTATTTTCTAACTTGGAAGATATCATTCTACTTTCTATTCACATAAATTTATTCAGAATGCGTGAATCTTACTCAGAAATGAATAATACTGAGGCCTGTTCAACAGAGCGGGTGCTCGCGAGCGCTCTCTCTGCTGAACACGCCTCAGGCAATAGGGCTAGTTCATGGGAAGTGGCCGCTGATTAAAGGTGGCCGTATCAGCATGTGTGACTGTATTAAATTCGTTTTAAAGTGCCTAAATAACTAGAAACAGTTTCTTAACTCTGAGGAAAACGAGCAGATAACGGTATAGCGGATAGGAAATAGAAGCAGAAAGGATACATAATGAAGTATTATATATATGTCAAATAGCAATTTGATGAAACAAAGTATGAGTGTCTCAAATTAAATTCAGGAGATAAGAACAAAAGACCTATCGGATAAGAACTCGAGATCTGCGGTTCACAAGCGCGATACTTTAACCACATGATAATTTGAAAAAAAAAGATCGATATGAACAATTTCATAAAGCAGGTATATGTCAATTTGATAATTATTGCAATGTTTGTGCTTATTATATGTATATATCTATGCAATGCTTTCCACCTGTCTCTCAAACGACCGTGTAGTGAGCGACCAGCGCGCTAGTTTCCCTTCGTCATCAAAAGCAAGATTTTGTTTGTCTTGCCTAGATGGCCCAGTGGTTAGCGCAGAGGCCGCTCTCTGGTAGGAGAATGTGTTCCAGAGGTTGCGAGTTCAAACCCTGGCCGGGGCGGAGGTGGAGCTCCAATAAGGCCAATCTCTCTCTCTCTCTCTCTCTCTCTCTCTCTCTCTCTCTCTCTCTCTCTCTCTCTAAATATATATATGTGTGTTTGTGTGATTGATATATTTAAAAAAGAACTCATTGCATTCTCAGCTAACTTGATAAACAGTTTCTAGATGAATTTTATTAATTCTCTCAGAAGACAATTTCGACAATTTACACCGGAAAAAAATTCGGAGGTTAGATTTATCTTAATATGAAATATTTTTTCAAAGTGCGGTATGAGTGTCGATACTAAAATGTGTTGATCTTCCTTCGCAACGAATTTATTTTTCAAATTGGAAAACTTAATCCAAAAATTTAGCGCACTTTAAAAAAAAAATCACGGTGCGTAATTTGTTCAAAGTACGTTGCCACAGACCATAAACTCTTGGTCATTTATTCCCAGGATTTGAAAGTTTATTTCAGGTAGCAACCGACAGTTTCGGATAAAGTACCCGGATAAAGTAGCCGTCAATATTTTTTATGTAAAATTGAGAATTGCTGTACCTGAAGGGTTATGCGTGTTGCTTAAATTCATGAAATGAGTTTTAATGATTATTATTAGTTAGAGTGATGTCTTTTGTTGAATTGGTATGCAATATGTAGGCCCTTAAGGAGATGAGAATCAGAAGTAAAATGCGAAACTTGCGGCTATGACTGTTGTGTTGACGTTACACAGTGAAATTGCAAGTTACTTACGGGAGGTAAAATAGCACGACGAGTACGTGAATGAGACATTGTAAACTATACAGCGGTAAGTTTCTAACTTGTGATGGTGCAACATGCACGCAGTACGGAATGTCAATCCTTTACAGGGAATTAGCTGGGGGAGGTCTAAAAAGCCGAAAAAAATCACAAAAAAGGGCAAAATATGAAAGCCAGTATCTATCAGTCTTAGAAAGCCGGTATGTAGAACATTTTACAGGTTTTGACTAGTAATTTTCTTCAGAAATTGGTGATTGGCTTTATAAGGAGTATTTTAAAGGTATTTGTGCTGAATGGGAACTGATTAAGTAAACCTATTGAAGTACCATTTTCAAAAATGAAAAAAAAAAATGAGCAATTGCACTTTATTTGTGTCAGGCATTTCATTCATTGTTTGCAGTGTTTTATCGTTCACAGCACACAACATCAGGAGAAAGTTTGCGGTATATTGCATTTTTTCTTCCTACAGGTTTAATTAGGTTAACTTTGCTTCCTCAGAAAAGATTTTATCAACCAGCACATGATGTCTTTAAAACAATACTAATCTTTAAAAACGTAGAACAATGTTAGAATTCATTGTATTTCATATACATTCAACATGTATACGGTTCGTTTGGCTCAGTTTAGATTTTCTAAATGTATTCACTGTACATTTTATCGATCTTAAAAACCAGTAAAGTAAGGATTTTGCGCGGTAGGCTGACTGATTCGTACAAAGCGCTTCAATCGGCAAACGCGCTCTGCCAAAAGACGTGTATATATCATGATTGAGAGGACTGAGGGGGGCTAAACTGCCCGCAGCTTTAAATACATATATCATACAAAACTATTCACAGTCAATGAATCTGTTATGGACTTTTCTTTTTATGTACAATATGAAAGATAATTTTTTTTTTTATTGAGTTTTTCACTTTCACAACATATATACATACATACATACATGACTTATCTTGTACATGTATTTATATAATTATCTTGAAAAGCTTCTAAGTATATGATTATTCTATATTATACAGTTCTTATGTAGTGAAAGTAAATTTTGAGAGAGAGAGAGAGGGAGAGAGAGAGAGAGTAAATGAAGGGGAGAGAGCAAGGAAAAGGTTTGGGGCATTGTTCATATATGAATATAAAACTTAAACCATAACCATGTGATAGATCCCTGTTCTACAGGGATACTTAAGGGAGGAAAAAAGGATAAAACACGAAAAAAGGACATCACAGTTCAAAACAAGATTGAGATGAGACACATAAAGAGACAATTTAACTATATATAGTACAGTGCTATAGCTTATCACATATATTTTGCCAATGGCTTTCATACTCCTTATATCTACAATTTTTCATTAGCATATATTTTTCAGTCAAGAGCCTTTCTATTACAACATTTTTTAATCCATGTACATTTGAATTTGTATTACTTTTGTATTTACAAGAAAAAATATATTGCTTCACAATAAGAACCAACAAGTTAAGAAATCTATAAATATCTCTATTGTTATATTTTCCAAAGAGAACTGATTGTTTATCAAATGTTATTAACAGATCAAACTGTCGCAAAATCCAGTCTTCAACAGAAGACCATAATTCTTTTACAATAGTACATTCATAGAATAAATGTCCAATACTCTCTTCATCTCTTTTACAGAAAGTACATACAGGAGACGCTGCTTTTTTTTATTTTGAAAAGATATTTATTTGTCGGAACAATCCTATGAAGAATTTGGAACTGTAACCAATGTAGTTTTGATTCTTGTGTAGATTTAAAGGGGAGTTCAAAAAAATTTTGCCAGGTTTCTTGTGCATAGTTATGACCATTTTCTCTCCATTTTGGTATAGATGTACATGTTTCTCTCTTTTTATCTAATAATAAGTTGTACATAAGTTTGCAGCCTTTACGATTATTATTAAAAATTAGGATATGATTAGGGATAACAGGTCCATATTCTTTTATTATTTGTAAGTTTGGTATGTTTAAATCTTGTGTATTCAGTCTGGTCCTTACAGCAGTTCTTAAACTTGCATATTCAATAAAGTTTGTCATTGGATTTATTTGTTTCAATTTTGAAAGATAATTTTATTATCAATGTAATTTTGTAAAAAAAACTTTCTTTAATTGTTTAAATTGCGAAATTGTTTAGCCGTCGCTTATGTTTGTCACGCGATCTCTGTCTATTAAAATTCTGATTATTTTCATTTTGAAGGATTCGTTGCTTTGCTCAGCTCTGAATAAGGCTGCGACTACTATCATAACTTTCCTAGCCAGAAAAAGGCTTCAGTTATTTTAAATCTTTCATTTGATGCTGTGCTGACGCATTTTACCATTTTGATAGACTTCCAATAAATTCATACACCATAACTTCTTTTCCTTCAAACAAAACGAACCCAGTAAGAAATCTCTTGACTTAAAAATTAGATATGCCCTAACTATATTTCAGTAAAGTTGATAAACAAATGGAATTTGTCAATTTCCTCTTATAAAAAAGTTATGAAGGACATATACGGTAAGATGTTGAAAATTGGATTTCTCTCAATGAACTGTGCATTGCGGCAAAGATAAAACAAAGATATAGTGAAATAAATGTGCTTCCTTATAAATGTTTATGTTTGATAGTTATGTGTGGTTTGTCTGTGATATCTAGTGAGGGCCTTACGTCTTCACCTGGTAGGGGTCTTATTTCTATGTATCTAGCAATGTGTCATTCCCAAGTGTATATTATAGATGTTTATAACTTATTTTCATCTCCGATCACTCACAGTGATGGAAAACGTTATTGTTATTTTTTTTTCTCATTTAAAATCTTTGTTTACAATCTTCCTTTATCAATCTCATTTATGATATTATAACTATAAATGGCCCGTGTTGATTTCAATAAACAACCATCGTTACTTTCCTGGTCTTTTATAAAATGCAGTTCATAATCTTTTTATATAAACAGAGACTAATGTATTGGTAATATTTTTTTTTGAATGGTTTTAGAGCGGATACCTTCAAAATTTAGTAATGAAAGTGTGATTTATAGAAGATAATTTTTTCACTGATATTTGCACCACATAATACAATCAAATCGTCGTTTGACGGATGTCTGAGAAGGTAACGGGAAGTGTTCGATCAAATCATTAATTGATGTCCACCTTTTTAATTGCATTGATTGATTGAGTGATATTTATGCATATCACAGAAGACCGACTCGTCAAATCTGGTGCCTATGAATACAATACCAATCAGTATATTTCGAGGAAAATGTTTGACATCTTCTTGCAACTTTAAACTTAATCTAGTCCTGATATTATACCTAAGGTGACATCGTTTCATTGATTAACAGTTGAATGATTCTAAATTTTTTTTATTCAATATCAATTGAAAGGCTATATCCATCGGTTTAAACAGTGAAAAGGATCCAACTTCTAAATTTTTTACATGGCTAAGGTTATATCCATCGGTTAACAGAATGCAAAATAGAATTCAGTAATTAGAATTTAAAGCGCTGTGCACTGTTTTTGTCAGCATAGTTCGGCTGTTCCAATTGCTCTTCCGTTAATAGCACATTACTCGTAAAAGTATTCATAACAGGAAATAAAGGTTTGTAAAAATATCAAAGCATCAAATCGGTTTTTTTTTGGGAAAATGTGGTTTTATAAGTGCAACGGCATGTGCACAATTTTGCAGATATGAGACCGCATCTTTCAAAAGTTAAAGTTCAATGCTTAAATATTTTACAATTTATGTTTTAAATAACAAGCTTGTTTTCTGCTTTGACAGTCTATGTGTACTATTTCTTAAAATATTGTACTTATGTGATATGAAAAATTCTTGGATTGACAACTGTCCAAAATATCCATATAAATAAAGTCAGAGCCATGGTTCTTAGATAAATTTAAACAATCAAACAAGAATGAAAGATATTTATGGTTGTTGCACAGTTGATTCTGAGGCAACATAAGCGCTATCATCAACCCATGGGTTAATTTGTTGTCATCCCCGATATGGTTTAAATTAAACAAATTGTGTGTGTATGTGGGATATAAGTCATGGTTCAATATACAATTGAATTTAAACTAGATTTTTCCCCATTAAATTGTCAAGCTGTAGTTCAAGGGTAAGTTTACACATGTAGCTTTGTCCTTAAAATTGTATAGCTCAAATACGTCTTGTGGATGTAACTAAGCCTCTGCAAATATGCAAAACTGAGGCGTGCAGAGCTGGATCTCATGTTTTGAATATATACTTCACTATTTATTTATTTTTTTACAATGCAAAACGTGTTCTTTCATCTTTTAACTCTAAATTCATCTCCAAATCCTAAGCATATGCGTGTAAAAACACGCTGGGAAATGACTTGGCTATACGCGGGGGTGTTAAGGAAGCATATTGGCAATTTAACGTCTTACTTTGACTGTCATATTCAAAATCGTGAAGTTAAATAATTATTTTGAATAAGATCAAAAACTTAGTATTATCCTTTAAAATAGATGTCAGTGCAATAAAATCGGGTAGTACATAACTGCCACATTGGTGCATTATCACGTGACAACTATAAATAGCTTACGTATATTCCTTAACATAAAATGAGATAGAAGAACACTACCCTACGGTTTCAAAAATAAAATAAACATACCAAGTGAAAGCAAAACATCTCAGTTTAATCAAAACCGCTGCTAGAATCCTATGTTTTTCCTTATTAAAAAGTTATTTATCCGGTTCTCGTAAAACCTTCCCAACTTTTATATAGTTTGCACGGAAAACGGCAAATTGCATCAAAACAACACACAACATGGGATTCTAGCAGCACTTTTCAATTTAAGCATTGATCAAACTAACGATACGTATAAAATTTCAAGTTCAATATATACGGGGTAGTGTTGTTCTTGTATCGTAAACAACGACAGAGGAAAGCCTGGCTGAGAAATAAAAGCAAATTTACATACCTTTTAGCGAATGATTGATAAAACGAACATCTCCCCCAGTATTCTCATGTTCAATTCTCAATAAATCACACCACAGTACTTTATTAGAGTTCTTAGATTAGTTATATTTTGAATATGTTTACAATGCTTTCCGATCAAATTCACACGACATTCAACTTTTAGTCATGACGTCATCAATGTGTAAATCTACGTAATACAAACTAATTTCTGGAAAAAAATTGTCTTCAGTATTTTTTATTTGTTTATGATCTTCGTTTCGTTGCTTAGATATTTGAATATGTACATAATAATTCAGATTTGTGATTTCACGGAATTACATGTAACTCAGATTCCATATGCTTCCTTAACAACCCCGCGTATTCCTAGTGTTCGTGTGTTATATAAAGAACACTGTGCCGTATGATTATGCCAATGCCAAGGTATGCACTCGCTTACGATGCAGTTTCCTATAGATTCATTTAAACCAAATGATTGATAATTGCTTAGAGAGTGTATAATCGTTATTTGTTTTAAATTATGCGTGTAATCAAGATAAGTGTTTATCTTTCAAACCTGTTTTATTATGAGAGAAAATTATTCAATAAATACATTTGATCTTGGTCTGCATCAGTCACCATGTCTCACAAAAGACTCAAATAGAACCCAATTCTTCCTCATTGTCCATGAAAATGAATTGGAAACTTCCGATCTATGATTATTTCATGATTGACAGTGCTGTTTATAAAACCATTTATAATGACACTTACTCAAGGGACCGACTGGAGCTAACTTTTTAAATTATAATTCAAAAAGTAATAAAACAAAACTAATATATTTCATCCCCCCCCCTTTATTCACAAAAAGAGGGAGACACATAATTTAATCATGTCAGTGAAATTTTGCTCAAAAGTAATCCTTAAAACACAATCACTTCATACAATAGATCATTAATTGTACTTTATCAGAAAATTAACAGGTATACCTTACCTTTGGCATTTTTCATGCAGTCATTGTGAAAATATATAAATGAAATCTAGTCAAATAAATTGTATAATCGTATTCCCTTTAAATATTACTGGTTATTGAATATCGTTTCCTTCTCCAATTTGTGAATGGATGTTATTGTAAATGACGCCATGATGATTATATTAATTCAAATAGTAACTAATAATAAGTGCATTAAAGAAAGCTCACTAAACATTTTGTAAACACTATAATTTCGTACACAACATTGTATTTTTTTTAAACTAATACAATATTGTATCATATCGTTTGATAATTTATATTAAATGTGCAATATTGTATAAATGAAATCTTGGTATCAAAATATGATACATTTTTTAAAGAAAGTAAATATTGAATGATGTGATATTTACATAATTTCAAATGAAAATGGTCGTATCAAAAATTAAAAATCTCAGGTTGTCAAAATATAAATAAACATTTTCTATATCCAATCATGTGGATTATACTTACATCAAAATGAGCTTTTCATATAGTATGATACATGTTTTTGTGGGCTCATATTGCTCTGTCAGCTTTGATTATCTATCTCTTAATATAATCTTATCATATATGATAAAGTAGTAAAACACTATGCAAGAAACTTCATCAACATTTCTAGAAATAGGTATCCGATTTAAAACTGGACAGTTGATTAATAATCCTTCGGAACATTTGTATCTAGACACAAATATGTTTTCGCCATCAGAAGACACAAATTAAAATTAAAATCTGCAGGCATATGGTCTTTTCCAAAATACAATTTGATCTCTATGTAACAAAAAAATAGTCAAACGGCTGTTCATTCTTTGTTTATCAACGTATGGCTTTCCTTTGCAGTGATAATCTGGGATAAAAAAAAATGAAATTTTGTAAGTGGCAACTTAAATGGTTTTAAAATGTATCGTAATGTTTTGCTCCTTTGCCGCAGCGCTCATGACTTTCAAAGTGACAACAAATGTTTATTCAACAAAAAACAATAAATGAAAATGCATGTGAGGATGTATGTTACACCTCGATGAACTTATATATAAATTAAAGATAACAAAGAAGGACATTTAAAAAACCATTCAATTAAAAACATTAGAAAATATATATAAACAGAAAATTTACAAAAAATGAATTAACACATTATTAAAAGAATTAACATTTCAGAATACATGAATTGAAATAATGTATGTACATGTATTTTGGCAGCACTATCTAGGGAAATTCATTGCATATTACTAGTATTCTCGGGTGAGATCCCTCTCCAATGTAAAGTATAGTTTGAAGTTCATTTCATGGTGCACGAAACAGTTTTATATTTCAGTAGCTCCTTAAATTTTTTCTCTGGTGTTCAAGTACCAATGGTCCGAGTTCCTGGCTGCCGAATACAACAGTACCAGTTATTTTTCTTCAATACTCCTAAGATACCTACAACATTCCAATATAAATGTAAAAAAGGCAGCACTCATAGTACGATATCCAGTACTACATCCAGCACATAAAAATCTTCATTTTCTTAACAGCTATTGACGTTTTATAGATAAACTTTTAAATAACAAAGCAAAACCAAAAAGGCACTGGAAAAAAAGAATAAACAATAACTAAACGCGATTTTAAAAACTTACATTTAAAAAAAGAGGTTTCTTAATATCTGATGTTTAGGATCACAAGTCATACACTTTATCCCCTCGATAATTGAGTAAGTAACATTTTACCATACTTAAAATCCTTCTAAATAAAACGAAAGGTAGTTTCGATCAGAGGTCGGCCATTTTCCGATGATATGTTATTCCACCTTCATGCCACGCCCCTGGTAGTAATAGACTGTCTGACGACCACGTCCATCCGCTGATGTTTTCTCGATAACTACACGATGCATGCTTTTTTCCTTACTATTTAAGGGGTAAACGAGGGGGTAAACAATTCGTGTCTGCAATCTGAATGAAGGACTATTCGTTGTCTTTTTTAAAATAGTTTTTAAAAAACACTTAGCGTGCATTAAGTTAAAAAAGTCTAAAAATTATATGTATTTATATACTCGATCTAATCATTCAAAAAATATATTATAGTCTTCATGAACAGTCATTATTTAAACTAGTAGAACCTGACAGATTACAACATTTATTTATAAAAACAACATTCTATTAATTACCGTGTTATATGATAAAATTCAAAAATACATCAAGAGAAATATTCCATCTGTGGTTCCAGAACCTAATTAAGACCCAAAATGTCAATAAATTCTATTTAAATTACGGACAATTTTCTGTTATTTTCAAAGCAATTATATTGGCTGTTAAAGCTATACCCACATTGAAAACACCTGTATGTTCAAATTACAATATCATTTCAATGTTAATTTTATCGAAATTCTGTTTCATTTTTGTACTTCTTGTGCGTGATATGAACACTGTATTTGCAAATCAGACTGCGTCTTCAATTAAAAAATCAAAACACCGCGCATCATCACTTGATTCAAATGAAATGAAATCAATGATGACACGATTTAGAACTCAGAAGGCCTATAGAACGATTTAGGAACGAAAAGTTATTACATGAGCTTCAAAATGAATGGAACTTATTGTATCCTTTGGTCATTTCTTTTGATTGCGGAGTGTTCTTTTCGTATGACTGATGGTTGTCCCGATCGCTGTTATTGCTATGGGTTAACGTGTAAACATGTAGATTGCGAGGAACGAGGGCTGGAAAACGTTCCGAAGGGGATTCCCAATGATACATGTAATCTGTAAGTCATTGCCATGTTTACTGTATACTTTTACTAAATGTAGAACTGATGACGATAATGATAACTAAATACATGTATATGATTAACCTAACAAATTTGAATATAACCAATCACATGTACCAATATGTAACTAAAACAAAATTCCTCTGGAAATTCATAAAATTGATGTTTACCTTTCAATTATCCATAGTATCATATTTATATCTTCCGTGTATGATTCCATCTATTTCTTACGGACACCTTTTGTTGATTCATACTTCTATTGAAAACGCCCTGTTTATCGATTGGTCCAAATCTACAGCTACCAAAGAAAAAATTCACGGACTGCATGAAATATTTATAATAATCATGTCAGACTCGTGAATTTATAGGAGACAATTTGGCTGTTTCCCTTAGCTTATGTATTAATAAACAGTAACAGATATTTTTGAATTTTGTTTACTTTTTACAATCAAATTAATGATTCGTTAAAAGAAAGAGGTAAATATAAACAATTAAACTCTTAAGTTATGAAGGTCGGGATCATTGAAAAAAAGATCTAATTTACCCACTAACGCGGCTATTTTTTCTTATTTTTTTTTGTATTGCTCTGCAATGTCGTCACCTTCATGATACATGTATGCATGAGTCACAAAAGGAAGCATTTTATTGTTTAAATAACTGAATATCCTATTCATAACCCTGCCCTGTTCATATATATCATTAATTTTGTATTGATAATCAAATCATTCTTAAAAAATGTAAGAAAATTAGCAAAAACCCTCCCAAAATTCGACTCTATCATAATACATGTATTCTAATTGTTTTAAGTGGTGTATTAGGTCATACAAAACTAATCTCTTGGTTCTCAAACCAATATATTTAAAAACAGACACGGTCGAGCAATAATGTTGTTTTCGTTTCATGTCATTAAAAAAGGATGTAGTATTCTTTCATTTATTTTAACAAATGAATGCAGAATCCAGAAAAAAGCGATGTTTTCAGGACGATGGACCCAATTCCATTGTGTCAGATACATCGCACAGCTTTAAGGGGGGGTCGCGGGTTTACCCCATAAAAAATCTTACGAGAGAACATACCATGAAAATTTGTCGATTCGTTTATTAGCATTTAAATCTCATTATAACAAAAAAATTATTAACTTTGCCTAAATTATTTTCATTCAAAACCGCCTCAAACTTAATATTATTTTTGTGCTGTTTTGACGCTTTTCTAATGAAATTATAGGAAAATGAGCATTTATTCTTCATTTTCGAATTGAAGTTATTTCAGAATATTGTAAATAACTTTCTTACAACCTAGACGAATCTAACAACATTTTCTGTACGTAAAGAAAAGGTGATTTATAAATTAACTATGAACAAAAATTGATATGTGTTCTTTCTCAATTTTTTGCTATTTAATTTTAAATTTCCGATTTTTTACCAAACAATTGTCACTTTTCCGTATTTGACGTCATACTTGTAAGTACTAAGTCAAATAACTCGTTATTAATTTCTTTCATTAAATTTTCTTATGGGACTTAATTTAGAATTGTTAAAACAGCAACTTTTTTTTCAGAGTTATATTGAAAAAGTGTCACGGATTTCTCTTTTACATTAATATAGCCCCCCCCCCCCCCCCCCGGCCATCCCCCCAAAAAGAAAACAAAACAAAAACACCAGGAAGTATAAGTAAATTTTATCGGATATTACGTACATGTAGACTTTCATACGTGAATAACATTTGAGTAAAAGTGATTATTTTTTCAAAAGAATAAAGTGTTTATAATCAGTAAACTAATTGAAAAAACATAATTAAAAAAAAAATATATGGTAAATGAGTTTTTGAATAATTTGAAAGCATAAAAGAGATCATTTTGTCTGACTTGTCAGAGAAGGCTTACTTGACCCTAATGATACCTGTATGACAAGTTGTTTTTGTAAGATCACATGCATAAACGTTAATCTACAGAATTTGAGCCAGTGAACATTGCGATCAGTTCAATACTTGTATTGAAAATAGAGTAAAACCGCTCCTTTAATTTGCTAAAGTTTTGAAGTATTTTATCATACACACATGGTAAGCATACTCTGATAGTTGTTTTGTTTCATAAATCAACCTCTAACTAATGTATATAAACCTTTCCTTTTAGTTTTAATGAAAATCACTATTGTAGAAGTGAATTGGGTCTGTCGTCCTAAAGCAAAAAATAGTTAGCATGCAATCCATGTATTAGATTTAATAGCTCAAAATAAATGAAATACTGCAAATACCTTATTTTACATGAGAACTTAAATCTACGATTCAGCCGTTATGCTTTAAATTGAAATATTATCAAATTGCTAACGCTGAGTTTTTATTATTGATAAGTTTGGTTAACATGTGTCAAAAAATAAGACAGTGTTTGAATTTTGCGAGATGTACTTTTCGCAATATTCCGCAGATATTAATTCGTCATGTTTAATTAGGAATCTACAGAAAGTCCTATGTTTAAGTATTACGGGATATTTAGTATAGCGCAAGCTGCAGGATTTCTCCTCCTACATGAATTTGTATTTAAATGATGGTTTTGTTCATATTAAAACTGTAATATCATTGCTGCCGCGATCAGACATTGAACACAGCTTCTCATAAACATATTTGGCGGCCATTTGCATATTGTAATAATTTAGTCCGGTTCATAGCGTTGTTTGCAATAATGCTCTTTATATAAGGCAAGGATTTTAATGTATCGAGTATCTAAATGCGGTCCTAAATCCTGGAATTCTAAAGTGCACTATAGAAAATTTATTTCATTTAATTACTGATAAAAATGGGCGATGCGCAATTTTAAATCAAATTCGCGCGGACCTAAAAACCAAGGAATTAATTTTTAATGGACATTGAAAAAAGTTTCTAAGCTCAGACGAAAACGGCATGATAGCAGAATAGCATGTAACGTATAGAAGCAGGGTGGATAAATAAAGAAGTATATAAGTCAATAAGACGAAAAATAGGCAATTTGAATGTTTCATGTTTATCAAAGACAAAACATTGCTTGCATAGATATTAAAAGATAACAACAAAAAACTATATGTGAGTTTTATGAATTTATTTGCGATAATAACCACGGCTTATTGATATTAAAATTAGTACAGAATACAATGTGAACCTTTGGACCAGCTGTTCACTCGTGAAAATTTATACCCAATTCATTTATACTTAAACACGTAATATAAACTATTTAAAGTCCACGTGAGCACTACTGGTAAGCTGAACTATTCGCTGGCAAGCTCAGCAGTTGCTTCTCACGGATCAGGCAGCCGTGGCAGATAGGGTTGGCTCTTATGGTGGCAGCTTCAGTCTGGAAAAAAAAATTAATATGCAAAGCCAGAAACATTAAACTATCAAATTGTATTCAATTTAAATAACATAAAATTCAATAGGGCAACCGAAAATATAAAGGAGAGGGGTGGGGGGATCAAATTCAAATTGGCAACTGATGGGATGATCTGAAGGAAGTCTGTGACTTTTCTAGTTCAAGCAAATATCCCAGAGTGCAAGCGATGACCATCTAATATGCGTTAAGATCCCCAAGGGCTGGAGGGTAATTTTTATGGCGGACATATTGAGCTTTGATTAACCAATTTAAGATAGGATCATGATTGTGCATAGTCATTTTTTGTTTTGGTTCAACACATCGTAATGCAATAAATATTCAGCATAGTTTAAAATGAAATATGGGGATAACGAACAATATTCTGCAAGAAGTCCCGGTAGATATTTTTGGTTACAACAGCAACATACATAACTGTTGTTTTCTAAAAAGGTAAGCTTAAAGACATAACCGAGTATATCTTGAGGTGCATAAATGTTTAAGGATGGCTTGTTGGATGATATTAATATTTACAGAGAGACTTAAAACGCAAGTGCTTTGGTACGGAAAGTTCGTTTGAAACACTTTGTATACCAAGGAGACGGATTTCAGTGATGCCCTTCGCTAAACTCTGGGTTTGAGGGTTTAAATGATATTTAATTGACTAACATGATCCCCGGGCAAGCGTTTTAGATCGTCTATTCTAGGAGTGTTATCCCTTAATAGTTGTTTTAAACAAGAGGAGACATTGAAGCAACCTCTAATGATACACCGTCCACTAATGATATAAGGCATACTAAAGCTACAACCACACCATTTGATTTCCTACTAAAAATTTAATTATTATGTTATTTTTTGTCTGATTCAAATATATATTTAGTTACTCTAACTCATATAACATTTAATGTAAATCACCATTGTTGAAGTGAATTGGGTCTTTCGGACTTATAGCAAACAAATAGTTACCATGCAATGCATGTAATAGATTTAATAGCTCAAAATAAATGAAATACTGTAAATTCCTTATTTTACATGAGAACTTGAATCCACGTTTC
Source organism: Magallana gigas (assembly GCF_902806645.1). Taxonomy (NCBI): domain Eukaryota; kingdom Metazoa; phylum Mollusca; class Bivalvia; order Ostreida; family Ostreidae; genus Magallana; species Magallana gigas. The sequence continues at coordinate 43,305,225 of NC_047562.1, read as the reverse complement.
AACCGTTTTGCTTCAAATTGACTGATTGTCAAATTGCTAACGTCGAGTTTTTATTATTGATCCGTTTAGTTTGCCTGTGTCCAAGAAATAAGAGAGTGTTTTAAATTTTAAATCCACAAGATGTACTTCTCGCGATATTTCGTGGATATTAATTCTGGGTTTGAGGGTTTAAGTGATATCTAATTGACTAACGTGATCCCCGGGCAAGCGTTTTAGATTTTCTATCGCTATGAGTGTTATCCCTTGATAGTTGTATTATACAAGGGGGGGCATACTAAAGTAACAACTACAGCATTCGATTTCCTTAATCATACATGTACGTAGCACTTGCATATAAACATTGAGACATACCTTTTTTGGCTGAAAAAAATGAGAACATACGCAAAATGAACAAATGCATTGCCAAAAGGACGTCTAGTAGCAAGATTTGGTATGGTGTGACGGAGTATTGTAAAGATCATTATAGTTACGTATCTATTTGATCTATTTAATCTAGTAAATGAAAAAGAAAAGACCGACAAGTTAATAAACGTTTATATATGAATTCTTAATGAATAATATGAATTCACCCCACTCACTTCTTTGGTCTTTATAACGCCGTGTACAAAGGAAAGTTTTACTTTTAGACAGACAGAACTTTTCTTGGGTTTGCAAGAATATACATTCTATGTATCATTAGATTGTAACCAGCAAAATATTAATGCTGTTATATCAACAAACTTTAAATATTATTTGCTGCTTATTATTGGTGTATCTTGGCTTAAAGGTAAGCCATAAAACTGATGATTCAAACAAGACGTGTTTTGTTCATTATTTACTGAGTAATTGCATTTTCTTTATGTCAGGCATTTCCTGAGAGGTTTATTTACAGTGTTGTATTGTACACAGCGCTGCAAATGTTCAGATACAAAATCATGAGAAAGTCTGTGGTATTTTGAGACATTTCCAACAGGTGTAATTAGGTTTCCTTGCTGAAAAATATTATTATCAGCCTTCGCATGATGTTTTGAAAACTGTAGAAATTTTCAATAGTTGTTGGGATTCAGTGTATTTCATATACATTCAACACTTATACCGTTCGTTTGGTCCGGTTTTGATTTTGTAAAATTATTTATTGTACGTGTTCTCGATTGTACGGATCTTAAAGACAGTACTGTATGGATTTTGCGGAGTATGCTGACCGATTTGTATGACGCGCTCCAATTCTCAGCGAACGCGATATGACACTAGTTGGGTCTTTATCATGATTGAGAGATCTGAGGGGTGCTAAACCGTCAACATTTTAAAACACATATATCATACTAAAATATTCAACCTCAATACATATGTTATGGACTTTTTTTATGAATAACATGATCGGGGCTTTATATCATCAATGTAATTCTGTAATTATTGTGTAAATTGCGAAATTGTAAAGATGTAGTTTTAATTTTTTACGTAATTATTGTCTTTATAAAAGCTGATTTTTTTTTATGATATTGAGGGATTCATCGCTTTGATCAGCTCGGAATAAAAGTTGGGTTTCCTGAATAAGGAACGCTGAATTGAGTCCTGAAATACCGTTACCTGGTCAATCAGCCTAAAGAAAGCTGCAACCATTAACTTAAAACCTCCTAGCCAGAATAGGGCTTCACTTTTTTACACCTTATATTTGATCCTTTGCTGATGCATTTTACCATTTAATTAAACTTCCAATAAACTCAAACACCATAACTTGTTTTCCATCACACAAACGAGGCCCGTAACAAATCCCTTGACTCAAAAATTAGATAGAACATAATTATATTTCAATAACGTTGATAAACAAATGACATTTTTATCCGCCAATTTTGTCTTATAAATAACTTACGAAGAACATATACGGTAAGAAGTTGAAAACTGCATTTCTTTATAAGAACTGCTCAATGCGTCAATGATAAAAAAAAGGTATAGTGAAATGATTGTGCCTTCTTATCAATGCTTATGTTTGACATTTATATGTGGGCTGCGAATTCTACATGTAGTCAAGGCCTTAATTCTACACTTGGTAGGGGTCTCACTTCTATATATCTAAAGATGTGTCATTCCCATGTGTATATTTTACATGTATATAATTTATTGTCATCTCCAATCACTAAATATGACAGAAAACGTGTGTGTTACTTTTATCTTCTCATTTAAAATCTTTATCTACAATCTTCGTTTATCAATCGCATTCATGATTTTACGAACGACTATAAATGCCTCTTGCTGAAATAAAAAAAAATACATGTATGTCATTGCAAACTCGCCGTTACCTATTGTTCTATTTAATACCGTTCATAATCTTTGTATATGAATGGAGACTGGTGTTTTTGAAGTATTTATTTTAAATTTCAATGCGGATGATTTAATGTTTTAGAGTGGATACTTTAAACAATTAAGAAATGAAGGTGTGGTTTGTAAAAATAATTCGTTTCACTGATTTATGCACCACGCAATACAATGGAAGCATCGTTTTCATGAACAAGATGTATCAGTTTGGAATAATGCACTACAAGCAGAGAATATGAACAAAGTTCAACATTACGACAATTAATTGTTTGAGTTTAATTCTATTTAACCCAAGATATGAAGCCTTTTTTGCTTTAATTATCATATTTGTCAGACTTAACTAGTTTAGGATAATGAAAATATATATTCTTATTAAATGTGATGTGGGTGCTATTTATCGAAAACTGATTTGCAACCTAAAGGTTGCAATGTGAATATGAATATTGAAGTTTAACCAGTGTATAATGTAGCGCTGTTTTTGGATGTCTAAATTGCAAAAATAAGTTAAAAACACGAATAATTAACTTTAACTGGAATATGAAACATTTCCTAATGCAATAACTCTCTGTCTTTGATATTCTTTCCTCTGGCATGTTTTTGTCATCATTGTGATTGACATATATATTTTTTATGTACTCATTAAGGGACCTTAGGTTCAACCAGATAAGCAGGATCGACAGTAATGCCTTTTAGGGATTATCACAAATATTGTAAGTAAACAAAAATCTATTATGTCATTTACGTACCCTTTTGTCTTAAACAAATTAAAGGATAATTACATGTACTTGTTTCAGAGAAAATAAAAGTAAAGTATAATACAAACAAGGCCTTGCTACAAGAAAAGTTATTAAGAATAATTAAAATAAAAGTACATTTATATATCCAACACATCTATAAAGATTATTTATGGTAATATAGACGGATAGACAGGAAAGTAAAGGCAAGTGACTGATGTCAGGTATTTATTAAAACAACAAGGGTCTTTTGTAGAGGCAAAATATTTTGAATAAGAGAATTGGTGTAGGACTTTCAATAAAAAATTTTAAGTGAGAATTTAAAATCAACACTCATGTTTTCTCTATCAGCGATTGATTGAATCAGAAAATGAAATAATTTAAAATATACACTTCGGAATGACAAATTCCTAGATACATATATTCAAGACCCCTACTAAGTCTAAAAATACTCTTTAATCAGTACAAAAGTTATCAAAATTGTATTTGTATGATGTTCTATTTCCTGCAAGTGTTTTACAAATAATCAAAAATTGCTGACTAACCTTACCTCCTGCATTTCACATTTTGTCTTTTTTTTAAAATTTTTAAATGGATATATAGATACTGAAGCCATATTTTTATCTTTATATATCAAAATTACCCAGGCTATCTTTTGAATATCACGTTTGTTTTATGGAGAATAAATATGCCTTTAGGTGCTTTATGATACAACCATATTACGCGGATATAATAAGGCTACTCTCAGCGATCGATTGAGTTAAAATTTCTCTGATCGATGTGACGTCACAATAAGCAGCATGGTGTCATATTTTTAACAGAAACATGTCAATTTTAACTTTATCTCTGGTTTTAATTTTTAAAACTACCGGCGTAAAATGTATCCAGAAACTCTTTTAACTGAATATATCTTCGCTTTTTCTGTATAACGTATAATTATCTTTGATGACGTCACATACAGTGGTAACGAACCAGTATGCGGTTTCGTCGTGCATGCGACTATCATTATCGGAATTCCAAATGTTTTTATTTTTTGTTTAAATCACGTTTCTTCGTCCTTCTAAACTGTAGTATCAAACTTCCGAAAATATAAAGGATGAATTACGGAGATAGTAATTTCGACACCCCCTCCATTTTCCTAGTTCGAATACGTTTTCCAATATCGAATCAAGCGCCCTCTATCATTTCTGACCGAATATTTTGGGGCGAAATAATTTCAAAAATGCACTATAGGTACATGTCAATAGACCCTTTAATGAAGAAGGAAAAATAATTGTGGAAATATGTTATTTAAACAAATAATATGATCGTTATTTTCATCGTACCGTTTTCCCGTCAAATTGAAACTGGACTTGAACAGTTTTTATTTTTCGTTACTTTATGAAATTGAATTTTCATGAAAACACTTTATAATAGCAATTAATGATAACTAGTTGCCATTTGCCTTTTGTTTTGCCCGTATATCTATCAATATATCCAGCCAAATAATACTTCTGCCGCAATGAACCGACACTAGGAAAATTACACGTGGTTCTATCTGAAGTCCTAATTTTATTAAAAGCTCAATTATTATTTGATATGATGCATAATCTCATTAAATTGATTACTATTACTTATAATCCACTAAAAAGGGTTCAATAACAAACTAATTTTCATAGTTAGGTTTAATTGTTTTCACAATTTCGTTTTTTCTGCTTTGCACTTCCGGCAGTTCATATCTGGGTAACCCTTTTAATTTGTAAATAAGACGGTAAACAATCGTGCAAATGTCAAACAACTCCACACACTGATAGAATATTTATTTCTGTATTATAATTACCTAGCTTGGATTTTTTAAAACCTTAACTTCGTTTTCACCAATAATTTTTTTCTAAAAATTATTCGATTCTGGCAAATATTCGTTACCGGTAAAACGACTGTACATGTTTAATAGAGAAGATCAATGTCGGGAGAGAAATCATTTGTATGCATGTAAACAATGCCGAAATCAGACTTATTTTATATTGATACACAAGATTTAGATGAATGTTAGTTTGGGTATAATCAGGATAATACGGGCATGGATATTTTGTTTTTAGCGAGTGTTATAAGGTAAGCAGATAGACTTTTATGTGGCTTCACCGGCCTTTCCTCTGTCAGTGTGTACAAAAAAGGCAAATATGTTACATTACCCCAGATATGATGAAAGTTGAATTTAACAAATATCAACAACATATGACCTAAACTACTTTAAAAGTGCTACTAGAATCCCGTGCTTTGTTGTTGTTCATCAATGAAATTGAAGAAGTCGAGGGGGTTTCCGATAAATAATGACAATATTTATTTTATGCGATTAATAATAGGATTCTAACAGTATTACTAATAATCATGGACTAATTGCCGATCGAATTATTGTATCATATATATAAATGAACTTCGGGGTAGTGTTGCACTTTTGGATTTTTTTGACAGCTTCAAAGATCGACTCGCTTCCGAAGTAGAAAAAATAATATCATTGTGAACACATTTACTTGATAAAAATAAACAATTTTTAAATTTATCATAATATCGACGGTCATAAAACTTGGAGTTGCCTTAACCTACCTGCGTATCTATCTAAAAGAGATAGATAATCTGAAAGTTGTTATTTTGGTGTGATTTAATGCCTTACACCAATCATTAATCTTTTTACAAGATTTATTTACATGTCTCTTGAATTAGAAAGTCAATATTTTTGTTTTGAATAGGTTCAATTTTGAAATTTGTGCTCTGATATGATGAATGACATTTTTACATGCACACTCTTTTAAAAAAATGTATGTTCTCGTGATTAATGTTTGATAATCACCTCTAAACAATATGCATCCTTATCAATAATTATAAATCATTAAAAACTTTTACTGACTACTGGAAAATGGCACATGTGATTCCACTGTTTAAAGATGATGATTTATCTGTAACATCAAATTACTGCTCAATTGTATAAGTAAAAGAAAGAATCATGTTAAAATACATATACAGTGTTTTTAATAACAATTATGACCATTTATTTATAAATATCAAGCTTGATTTCCGCATTCCAATTTCATTGTTAACTAACGTTTGAAATCATGTACTTATGTGATATCAAAATTTCTAAGAATTATGAATGCCTTAAATATTCATGTAAGTCCAAGCCATGTTTCTTCACTAATTTCAACCATTTTAATAGAATCAAAGATCCTTAAATTATATATATGATTGTTGCACGGTTGACTTTTGATGCAACAAAAGTCCAATTATCAATCCATGGCTTTAATAATTGTTATCCCTGATATGCTTTTCATTAAGGAATAAGGAATCATTATTTGAGTATTATAAGGTGATAATTTTGGTCAAGGCGTGATAAAATCCAATAAAGCCTGAAGGGCTTTATGATAGATTTGATTACGCCCAGACCGAAAATATCACCTCATAATATTCAAAGAATGATCCCTCATTACTTACATTTATATAATTAAAAGCCATTGTACGATTAAATATTGAATTATAAATAAGCAAACCCCGCTGGCGCTCCAATTTGGCGTCATTTGAAGTAATGGGTTTTATAATACAAAATCGATACGTAGTGTTATCACAGACAAAGACACTGGAAAATGTAAATATTATGGTTTAAATAGTAAATTGGTGTGCATATATGGGATATAAGTCACATTTCAATACACAGTTTTTATTTTATAACTGTGTTTTTTTTTAAATTGGGAAGCGTCGTTTCAGGTGTTTGTATACACATTTCAGCCGTGCCCCTAAAATTAGTTAATCAAAACACATTTTGTAGATGTGACTAAACATCTGCAAATAGTCATTTACAGAAACAATGAGGTGTGCAGACCTGGATATCATGTTTTGTATTTGTATTACGTTATTTTTTTAATGACTTTTTTTATGTTTTGACTCTAAATTCATCCACAAATCCTTAGCTTATGTGTACATTTCAAGACATCGCTGGAGCACTGACCTAGCTATATTTCTAGCCTTCATGTATTACACATGTATATAAAGAACACTATGCCGAGTAATTATGCCAATGTAGCATTAAATTACATGTATTTCAACGCTTCAATGCAGTTTCGTTAAAATCCATATAAATGTAAATACATAGTGTTTGGCAATTGCCTAGAGAGTATACTACCATTTTGTTTCACATTATGCGTCTTATCACCAGAAGTGTTTATCTTCCAAACCAGGTTTATCATGAGGGAAAATTATTAAATAAACAAATCTGATCTTGGTCAGTTCTAGTCTCTTTTTCGAGAAAGAGTAAAAAAACACACAATTCTTCCTCGTCGTCCATAAAAATGAATTAGAAACTTCCGATCTGTGACTATCTTATGAGCGAAAATGCTGTTTAAAAAACCATATGTAACGACATATCAGAAACCGACTGGAGTACGCTTAGTAGAATATACAACATATTGTAATAAATCCAAACTAATATATTCCCCCCTCTCTTCATCAAGAAAAAAAAATAGAACAAAAGAGAAACATGGTATTCAATAAAATGAAAAATAAATGTAATATGACCGCAGTATATAGGTGTGCTGTAAAATACATAGTATTTTATCATGTCATTGAAATTTCGTGGAAAAGTCAGATTTAAAACATACATGTAATCGCTACATAGAGTAATTCATGAATTGTACTTTATCAGATAACTGACAAGTATATGCTAGTTTTGGCAAATATACAAATGAAATCTAGCCAAATTAATTGTATTATGTCCTTGATGTCTCCAATTTGTGAATGAACGTTGCTATTAAAGACGCCATAATAGAAAACTTTCAAGTCATTACATATACATGTTTTAGGTGCAGCATAAAACAAAGCTCATCAAACATATTGTTTATGTACACGTTTAGTGTAAAAAATATTCTTTACGCTTTTTTTGACTGTTGGAGTATTGAAAAAAAAAATTACTCTTAAGTATGTAAACAGCTTCAAAAAGTCGCTTCAATTCCTGCGCTAAATGGACCTAGTCCAAAAAAAAGTAATTAACCAACGAAATTTTCCATACATCAATTTTCTTATATTAAATTCACATTACAGAATATGCCTGATCATAGGTTTTCTGGTGACCGTAATCATTTATAAACAATATTTTTTATATTTCAAGGTTTAAAAAAAGTAAAAAAAAAAAATGAATAAAGTTGAAATATTATACCTATGCTGAGGTCAATTGTCACATATTTAGTTTAAGGTAGATTAAGATTAAATTTGCATGTAAAAAATTTTTCTATACACTGTACTTAAATGGTATTTCGGAATATAATTTTGAAGAAGTGATTATCGTTTTCAAGAATGCTTCCGGCATTATTTACATTTACTAGCCTTTTCCCATAGACATTATTGCATATACTTCCTTGATTATAATTAATTATTGACCGTCGAATCATTTTTATCCGTGGGGGTCAATGTTTGTGGGTAGCCAAATTTTCTCTTGATCATTGGAACGTAATTTCGATTGTTGTGCATTCGGGATAATCTTAATAAATATTAAGCAAGTGATTGTGTATAGGTTTGTGGGGATGCAGATTCGTTCGCAAAGGTATTCCTCGAAAGCCACAGACGATGGTCCCCAACGAAAAAAAAAAGATTTTACAGTATAGCACCCTATTGTATTCTATAAGAAGAAAAATAGAATGGTCACCACGTAAACATTATTTTTCAGATTATCAGCATAATTAATTTGATGCCTTTTTGCGAATATACGTGGAATGTTTTAGGACTTTTAGTTTGTAAAATATAACTAAAAAAAACACAACCCCTCATCTATGTTTCTTGTGTTTATAACATACATGTAGCATCGCATGTACATCACTGCAATGGTAAGTAGGGAACAAATGAGAACGAGTGTAACATTGATTTTTAAGTTGTGGTGGCATGCATCAATAGAAAGTGATGCATTTTTATAGAGTTTTTCTGTTCTTATTTATACACATGTAACTGTTAAAACGAATAGAACTCATTAAATGAGCAAGAAATAAAATCGAATTCTTATCATTCAAAACTTAAACCTCATATGCAGATAAAAATGACACACCTAGTTATTTGAATACATTTTTTTTTTAAAAATACCTTAAAGTCTATTATGACAAATATTTATCAGTGACAAAGGCAGTCGAAATTTTTCAATTGTTCTGAGTTTGGCTGATAGAAATTCTTATTCTGTTTAGGTCATTGGATTAGTTAAATTATTGAATAACTACGAGCATATTATATTAATTCTGTGCACAAAAAAGAATCTGATTTAAAGCAGTTTTTAGATACTGTGGAATCATGAATTTCGTGGTGGCTCAAATTTCGTGGAAGTCCCGGGTACCACTTTACCACAAATAACATCATCCACAAATTAATTTGTTTTAATAATATTTAATTATTTGTATTATAAAGTCATATTTACACTTTGCAGAATATAAAATCAACATGTAAAGGGATTTTACTGTGTTATTATCCCGAAGCCGATTACTGGTACAGTAAAACGTAAAAACTCGGCAAATTCGGAGCGTGCCAAATAGCACAAAAACAATATGTTTGGGTTCTAAGTGATGATATAATCTAAATCTATGTCAAGTTTTATTCAAATAAATCAAGAAATAAGGAAACACGAAAAGAAAACGTAAAATTATAGCCGATAACCGGTACAGCCCCAGTAAAGTTTTAGCAATTCACAATATCAATCCCCACGAATTTTAATAATTCCACAGTAAAATGATGAATTTTGTCTGTTTTAAATAATGTTGTGCCTACTTTGTGATTATATTTAGAAAAAAGCATGATGTTTAAATCTCGGGTACACACATGAAAAAGATACAATTGATTGATTAGATTAATTTTTTATAAGAATTATTTGCTTGTACCTGTTTATATCGTACTTACTAATGGTAGAATATATTTTAGTCATAAATTAAATGAGCCACATAATAAATATATTTTTACCTAAACGTTGATTATTTTGTCATTGCATGACAGTCACTGGATGCACTTCACCGGTCAGATTTATTAGCCAATGATGAGATCAACGCTACATTTATTTTTCTCAAATGTTATTGAATAGGTCTATAACACACATTTGTAAAGGTTTTAACAAGCATTCATCGGAAACATCAATTTCCTACTTATATTAAATGTTACAAACACTAACAAAAGTGCAGAGAAAAAAACATGTTAGATATTTGAGCACCTACATGCCTGCTTACATTATTGTATTTATTCTTGATATGCATAATAATTTTCTCTGTTGGATTTGTATTGTAAACTTTCAAGTCTAATTTTATCATATAATTGTTTTTTTACTCATGTAGGAACCTTTATGACAATCAGATAAGTAAAATCGACAGAAACGCTTTTCATGGCCTATCACAGCTTCAAACGCTGTAAGTCTGTTACTCTAATGCATTTTTCAAAGGAAAAAATATTCCGCCGATTTATTTGTTGAAAAAAAAAACAATTGTTGCCTGGTCCTAATTCTCGGTTCCAATCCACTGAAAGTAAACTTTTACTGAATTGTCATTGATGATGAAATATTTTTTGAATAAGAAATATAAATTAATTTTGTAATAGTCGACTTCAACATGTTAGCAAGTAAGATATAAATACGGTCCGATGAATGCTTTTCTGATATATTTTGTCTTTCAATAAGGAATAATAAACATGCAATAAATTGCATTATGGCTGTTAAGCATTTGCTATTGATCCACCGAATGTGTTATTGTCAACCATTTCGGAACAACAAACACATCTCATGATAGAATAAAAGTCACTGCACATTCCAGTAAGAATGGTCATAACCCTCTAATGACCATGGTGATTTCTAAAAATGCATCACAGTATTTTTAATATTTCTATCAAAAAAAGTAATGTCTATATAATCAAATGATAAAATTTCAATACCATGAATTTGCGAGAATTATTACAAGATATTTGTTATGCTAGTTTCAATAAATAAAATACGATTTCGAAAATTTGACTGCTTATTAGGCGTTTTTTAACCCCAGGCTTTTACTTCAAACTTAAAGCATTAACTCGTTTTATTGTACAACTGTGCATCGTACTTTTACAGCGGTATTATCGCTTTTAAGGACTTGTTAGAAGTTGATTGTCAAACTTTGTTGAGCTTGAAATAGCAGTTCTTGACTAGAAAACAGCATTTTAAAGTTGGTACATAAACTGACAAAACACCGAAAGTAGAGAAATATTCCCTAATTCAAATTTTGAATATTTTAAGATAAAAAAAGCAAACGTTCAAGTAAATGTATAAATATTAAACATGACTAAGAGAAAAATACAAGATGTTGCGTAACCTGTCCTATCATCCCATGAAACTATAAATAATAGAAAATGGAGGCAGGGGAGATGGTAGATTGAGAAAACTGCAGCCAATGCTTACAAATAATAAAGACTATAATATGCATATGAAGAATAATGCGCAAAAATAGATTTAAAACTATTGTATAAGTTATGAGTATTATCTATTCAAAATAAGAGATTTAAAACTAGTGTCGTACACAGGCAACCAAACGTTGAACAATTTATCAAAATGTGTTGCACGATATTATGCAAACAACACACAGATACTACGTTTTATTTCCTTTCGAAACAAAAAACTTGAAAGTTAAAAATCTCATATACACACAGCACAGGAAATGAAATTTTAATAGCTATTTTAGCAAGAATTCTACCTATTCTGATTTTATCAACTTTTCAAAGAACAGTGTCAAAGAATATTGACATTATTAAGGTGTATGAGGTCAACGTAGATATTTTTGTCAGATACCAGGGATATGACAATGGTATAAAAGGGGGGGGGGGGTAACTGACCATGAAAAGGACTTGTGTATTGTTGTATTGGTGTGTTGTGGGTTCTTTGATTGATTTTGCGCTATTTCATCTTTGTTTTAATTTGTTGCTACATACGTGGATTGGTTGTCCTATTGTAGTTTGATAATGAATCAGTTGTAAAGTGATTGGTACCAGGCGCAAAAAATGTGTGACTGTCTGTGCATCATTGACAACGATATGCATTTAAACATTCAAGATTGCTACAATTTCCTTTTAAATAAGCCTTTGCTGGTATGATACTTGTTTGTCAAACGTTGATTCCATGTACATTTACAACGTATTTCTTTTTTGACAGCCATTATAAGTGATAAATTGTCACCATAGGTTGTCCAACATAGAAGTGTTTCTTCCCTCGGTCTAACGTCGTGTTTCTCTCTGCCCTTGTGCAGAATTAGATAACGCAACTGAGTTGTGTACGTAGGTTTTTTTGGTTTCCATTTAATCGTTAAAATTATGTTTAATATAACATCAGAAATGTATCTTCGAGTTGAAATTTAATTTAAAATGACATACATGTAGTGAGTGAGGAATTGTTGTCAAGAACTAATAGTTGATATTGTGACTTTATCAAGAGTTGTTGGTTTATGGAAACCGGATTTATACCAAACCATGTCATACGTTCATAAGAATGGTGACCTTTTCTTTCTCGTCGAATGTGATTGAACTATTTTTTGGTATTTGTAAAAGATCAATAAATATAAAAAAGAATATATAAACCAAACAGGGACAGAATAATTGGTTACATACTACATTCTATTCCTCAATTTAATCAAAGGAAAGTACTGAAGCAAAGTTGTCTAACTTGTATCATACATTCAAATAAGAATGATACAATTAGTAAAGTAAATATTATAGACTTCAAAATGTAAACCATTAGTTTTACTGGTGGCCCATCAATAAGATGTTTCGCTTCCCAATCTGACACTGTGTATGTAATTGATGAGAATTTGCGTTTTGTTTCTGTTTACAGGTATGCAAATGATAATAAATATGATAGATATTTAATGTACTCAAGAACTTTTACATTTGTTTTGACTGCTAGTATCTGCTTCTCAATTAATACATAACGCAATTAAAATATGTTAATAATCTGAATCTCATAATAGCCAATTAAAAATTGTAATAATTTAAGAATGTATAAGGCAGAATATTTTCACCGATTAATTATGAAAAAGGTCTAATTTCTGATATTTGACTTAAAATGTCAATACCTAAAGATTAAGAGACGTTGACTCGAATCCTTCATTATTATGCCTTTATCAAGCATTGAAGGTTCATTGACCACTCATAGTAGTCATACCATTATAAATAATATTTTCATTTAAAAAAAATTCTCTTCAGTGACTCTACCGATTACTGAATTTAAATAAATGAAACATTTCTTAAACGTTAGTAGCAGGGTGAAGAATGCTAAACCAGTATAATCTGGAAATACGGAAATACAGCTCGTCCGGAAGATAGTTTTTTATATTTAAATCGAACTTACGTGCTATACATTTGCATATAGACAGTGTTACTGTATTATTCATGGTGTGTATATACTTTACTGTTGAGGATGGACAATAACTAATATATTTTATGTTCTTATCTACATGAGTTAAGATTAAATAGCGAATTTTCACAACACGAAATGGTAAAACAGTAAGTCAGAATTGTTTTGTTGCAAACAGATAAGCGGGAAACAATATTTTGGTAAGGCATTGCAGAAAATGTTTGCTTTAAGGGTTTGATATACTGAATGTATATGATTCAAATACTAAATTGAAGAAAATGTTTTGGGTAACAGGTTAGGTAGCCAATTTTGATTTGCGTTTCGTAAATATTTGTTTAGTAACTTTGTGCACGAGAATTGTACATATATCCATAATTGACAATGTTTAAACTTGACCATGCATATAGCATTATTTCACTTATATTCCCATGAAATCTCTATCTGCCCGAAATTGAACCCGCTTAGCCCTTCACCTTTTTAATGTAAAACATCACAAAACAAATAGGTATATTTCACTCTGCCACTTTTGTGACTATATTATTTAACGAAATAATCAGGAAAATAGATGATTATATTACAATAGTTTATTAACTTTAAATAAGATTAATAATAAAATTATGAATATTTGATTCTTTATGTCATTATATTTTACAACTTAAACAATCAATACCCCGATTACTCATTTAATCAATGATGTAATTGATTAGATAATTTATAAAAAACATTATTTTTGTAGTCTGAACGCGCCAAGCTAAAAAAAAAATGAAAATACGTAAAATTTTCTCTTTTTAATATACATGTTCATAAAAAAGAAACCTGGGGTTGGGGCTGGTTTAAAGATCGCTTTGAAAATTTTCGATGCTTAGCAATCGGTGTTCTGAAGGTAGTAAGAACCCAAACTATTAAAATGACATTCCCGCGAAATAAATCTATTAGTTACAACCGGCGAAGTTGATTTTGTGTCCATATATGAAGATGCTGTATAACTTTTGATAATACAGCAGGAAAGATAAACCTCGCGGTTCTTACAGAAATTTTCAATTTATGGATAAAATATTTTAAGAGATCTTAAAATTCTTATAAAATATGCTTGCAAACAAATGAAAGCTTGAAATTTAAGATTTTTTTTAATTTTCTGCATTGATATAAAATTCATTTGCATGAACGTATTTGTTTCTTTGGTTTTTCCATTACCAGTCATTCAATTTAACAGTGTTATCATCCCGAACGTTGATGCATTTCGTTGTATTCATTGATAGCAGGCTTGGGGTAATGCTAATGTAATGGTAATGCATTGCAATGCATTACATGTTTTCAAGGTAATGCTAGTAATGTATAATGCCACAAAATTAGCATTACAAGTAATGGTAATGTAATTCATTACTTTCCAAAATTTAGTGTAATGCTGGCATTACATGGCATAACTTTGCATTACTATGCTTATTTATCCATCACTTTAAAAAATCTGATGAATAAATTAATAGCTGAGATTAAATTTGATTAACTTTATTATAAAGAAGAAAGAAATTATTCTTGAAATAAAAATGTTTTAGTTGGATTATTAAAAAAGATTTATAAAATTTCATTTTTAAATTGTTCATATTACTAGATATAGTAGTTTCATAACATTTTTATGAGTGTTGTAATTAAGAGTTTTAAATCATTTAAACAATTTACTCCAATTAGTTTGCACTTTAAAGCTATACACGCTATGATTTGCGTCAATTTTGAATAAAGGGGAAAATGTTTGTGTTTGATGACTAAAATAAGTTACCTTTATGCTGTTAATTATAATGCTCAATTCGATCACGTAACAAATATATCAAATATTAAACAATAAAAAATATTCATTTTCCTGCCAGGAAAGTAATGCCTCCTCGTGAATATCAACCTATCACGTGATATCGACAGCTAAATTTAGTCTATCATACCACAACTGGTGAAGGGTCAACATCTTCATAAAGGTATAGTTTCACAAAGGAAAGGATATTTTCAGTAAAGCATTAATTTGTCCGATATACGAGTACAAACAAAAGAAAAAATACAAGCCTGTGAGTAGATATGAATAATTCCTTTAAAAAATGACGTAGACCTGTATTTTCCCCTATGTGCTATTTATAGATCCTATTAGTGTTACTGCAGAAGTAAGGGTATCGTGAATGACAAACATATTTTACTCATTATACATGTATGTATTTCAAATTAACAACTGTTAAGCATATCAAATATCAAGTTGGATATTTAATTAGGCAAACAATAACGACTACCTAGTCCTCCGCTGACATGGGCAATGAGGTCGGTTTGCTCTTCCTTTATCAATATTCATGAAAAGGTATATTTTACTGGCAGGAAAATAAACAATTAAAAATCTATATCTTTGTTACGAGATGGAATTCACCATTGTAATTTACAGATTAAGGATAACTTATATAAGTAGACAAACACATGCGTTATCACTGTCATTCAAAATTGACGTAAATTATAGCGTGTATAGCTTTAATAAAGATGTGTCAACAACACACTATGCCCCCAGGATAACCTAAGTATCAAAACAATCTATTGTTATAAGAAGTGCTAAACACCCCAATCCCTTTCCCTATGCCATGTCCCAATAGAATAGAGGACAGACATGCACCTTAAAGGGCAAAACGAATGCACAGTCCATCCATGATGAAAATCAAAATCACTTCTAATGTTATAACCCACTCTCTCTCTCTCTCTCTCTCTCTCTCTCTCTCTCTCTCTCTCTCTCTCTCTCTCTCTCTCTCTCTCTCTCTCTCTCTCTCTCTCTCTCTCTCTCTCTCTCTGTTGTATATTCAGTACATTAGTTTGGACTGATAGAAAATACAAGATTCATGATTTTTTTCTTTTTTTGCACTTAACATATCCTAAGATAAAGATTGTCAAACAATCGTTCAGTCCCAGCTTCCACTGCTTCTGTGAAACGTTTATGTAGTATAGCTGGAAAGATTTTCAAACTAAAAGGATGCTACGGAAGCGTATTAGGGCCGCAGCAGTATTTTGTTTATTAATTTGTTATAACAGATTAGTAATTTGTTATAACAAATTAGTAATTTAATATAACCGATTATTAATTTGTTATAACAAATTATTAATTTATTATAACAGATTAGTAATTTGTTATAACAGATTATCAATTTGTTATATCAAATTATTAATTTGTTATAACAGATTAGTAATTTGTTATAACACATTAGTAATTTGTTATAACAGATTATTAATTTGTTATAACAAATTAATAGTTTGTTATAACAGATTATCAATTTGTTATAACAAATTTGTAATTTGTTATACCAGATTATCAATTTGTTATAACAAATTATCAATTTGTTATAACAGATTATTAATTTGTTATAACAAATTATTAATTTGTTATAACAAATTAGTATTTTGTTATAACATATTAGTAATTTGATATAACAAATTAATAATTTGTTATAACAAAATACTAATTTGTTATAACAAATTAATGATTTGTTTTAACAAAGTAAAAATAGCAGAGAGATATCATAGCATTGCATAGAAATCTCATAGCATTGCATTTTTATACTATTTTTTGGTATGCTATGATATTTTCAATGTTTTGTAATGAGATTCCATTGCTATGCTATTTGACCGTCATTTTATTCATATCTTTTACAATCTCATGCTATGCTGTGCTATGAGATTCAAGTAATGTTTCGAATTCGAGATTCATAAGCAATGATATAAGATTCCTATGGAATTCTGTAAGATTTCTATGCTATGCTATATTAAATTGAAACGAAATGCTTAATGATATGGTAAGCAACGCTATGATCAGTGAGAATCATATGAAATGCTATAGGATTCAAATGCTTTATTATGTATATCGATGCTATGCTATGAAATTTAAATAACATAGCATTAAAATCGTATGACATAACATTGGAATCTTGTAGCATATCACTTGATTCTCATTCATCATAGCATAACAAAACCTAGCACATCATACCATATCATGTAATATCATATATCTTCATAAAGCATTTTATTTAAATTTAATAAAACAAAAGCATATAATGATATGCTATGATATTTCGATACTATTCAATGTTATGGATATAAAAGGCTTAATGATGCTATGCTTTGATGAATGAAAATCAAATTATATGCTATAAGATTCCAATGGTATATAATGTAATTCCAAAGCTATGCTATGGAATTAGATAACTGTAAACATATCATTGGAATTACATTGCATAGGATTGGATCTTATAGCATATCATTTGATTCTCATTCATCATAGCGTAACAAAAGCACTGCATACCATATCATGTAATATCATATATCGTCAGACAGCATTTTAATTTACCAAAAAATAGTATAAAAATGTAATGCTTTGAGATTTCTATGCAATGCTATGCTATCTGTATGCTATTATTAATCTGTTGAAACTACCGGTAATTATTAATTTGTTATAACAAATTGATAACTTGTTATAACAAATTATTAATTTGTTATATCAAATTACTCATTTGTTATAACAAATTGATAATCTGTTAGAACAAATTATTAATCTGTTATAACGAATCACTAATCTGTTAAAACAAATTATTAATCTGTTATAACAAATTGATAATTTGTTAAAACAAATTGATAATCTGTTATAACAAATTATTAATCTGTTATAACAAGTTACTAATCTGTTATAACAAATTATTAATCTGTTATAACAAATTGATAATTTGTTAAAACAAATTAATAATTTGTTAAAACAAATTGATAATCTGTTATAACAAATTATTAATCTGTTATAACAAATTACTAATCTGTTAAAACAAATTATCAATTTGTTATAACAGATTAATAATTTGTTATAACAGATTAGTAACTTGTTATAACAGATTAATAATTTGTTATAACAAATTAATAAAAAATACTGCTGCAACCCTAATACGCTTCCGTAGGATGCAGTTAAAAGATGAAATCTTTGAAACTTGGATCATAAAGTGCAAAAGCAAATTTTTGTCTTAAAGTGTCCTCAGCAGAAAGAAATCCGAATAAAATATATTAAGAAATTATAACTGGGAAAAACCCTCTGACAATTAAGTGTCCAAAATTATAAAGAGTTGTGTAATCTGGGGAAATATCTCTATTTAGCTTTTTAATAACCGCAACATTATTCCATAAATTGTTTTCTATTATGCATGAATTCTGTGTCTCTATATCATATCTGACATTGTATCATGCCAAATGTCTATAAATATCTTTTTACTTATGTAATATGTTGTTCATAATGCCACAAGGTGATTATATAATATTGAGCAAATAAAGAATGACTCTTGTATATAAGTCATTGAATTTGAACCCGATACTGAACATGTACCTGTAGATATGTCAAAGAGTGTTTTATATTTGAAACATTTGTAAAACTCTTTATTAGCTTTACTTTTTTAAAACAAAGTAATGGTAATGGTAATGCATTATTTTACTCATGTAATGGTAATGTAATTCATTACTTCAAGAACATCAAGTAATGGTAATGGTAATTTAATGCCCAAATTCATGAAGTAATGGTAATGTAATGCATTACTTTACAATGTAATTCACCCCAAGCCTGATTGATAGGTATCTATATTTTAACCAGATGAGTCAGATTAACAATAATGCATTTCAAGGGCTGTCACATTTAAGAGAATTGCGAGTAAAATGTTTTAATCATATTAACATTTAGCCTTGATGTTATCATTTTACTTTGTAAAATATATTGTTTTGTAAAAAAAAAAAAGGAATAAATTGTCTAACCTTTGAATAGCTTTGTTATCATATTTTCCAAAAAGGATTTAATATTTATCAAACTTTGTTTGTAAGTCAAAACAATCTGTCATCCATTTCTCCAATCAACAGTCAACAAAAATATTGTGCTGCCCCCCGTATTGACCAGTCAAACTCAGGCAGTCAGTTAACGGACTTTATTAGCATAAGATCACCATCAGATCGCCATAAGATCGCCGTAAAAGCTAAAATGAACAAATAACACTAATAAGCACTCATTCGTTTACATACACACTCATTCAATAATATGAAGTACAGTTTAATACTATAATCTACCGTGACACAAACATTATACCAAAATATGGTTGAGGAAATTCGAAATGACCAGTCGTTTGATCCTTTAAACACAGTTTAACTATTAAGCATTTGTATGAAAAATATTACTTTGACAATGAAGAATCGTGAAACACTTACATCAAGGTGCCTGACTGACTCTAAAGACATAAAATATGCTCATTAATGTTTGCTGCAAACTTTGCAAAGTGCGCACTTTCGCACAAGAACGATAACTGTCTATCACAACAAATTAATAGATAACTCGTACCACTACACACTCGTGCCACTACAAATATGTTCTATTGTCTCAGGGGCCTGTTGACAAAAGTAACACAACGAAGAATTTACTTTCCCTACTCCATATAAAAAATAATTGATTTGCTAGATCCTATGTAATAGTTGGTATTGAAGCCATAGTAGTTTTGAATCCGTTGTGCACTAAAGGGGCAGAGTATAAATTGTCCTCCATTCATTTTTTGTAAATTCGATTCTGACATCCATTTTGTTTCAGATTTTGGATAAGTTCTTTTCTTTGATATTGAGAGGTTGTACATGTCACTACAACTCTTCTTAGATCTACAAAATATTTTCAAGATTGTGAAAATAATTTTTACGCTTTTTTTGACTGTTTAAATCTTGAAAAAAAACTACTGTGAAGTAGGAAGTCTGCTTCAAAAAGTCGCTTCAATTCCTGCGCTAAATAGACCTAGTCCTGTTTGCATTACTATTAGGGACTAGGAAGGTTAAAACTACTCGCAACTTTGCATACATACTGATTCCTTATAAAGTTAAAAATGCTTGACTCAAAACTAGAGTAAATGTATTTAAACACAGTAAAAACCAACAAAATTTTCCATAGGTCAATTTTCTTTTATAAAATTCACATTACAGAAGTAACCTGATCATAGACTTCTGATGACCGTAATCATTTATAAACAATATTTCTGGTATTTCAAGGTTAAAAAAAGTGAAAAAAAAGAATTAAGTTGAAATATTATACTTATGCTGAGGTCCATTGTCAAATTTTAGTTTTAAGTAGATTAAAATAAATTTGTATGTAATTTAAGTTTTCTATAAACTGTACTTATATGGGTTCTTGGAATATAATTTCGTAGTAGTGATTATCTCTTTTAAGAATGCTTCCGGCATTATTAAACTGCAGCTTTTTCCCATGGACATTATTGCATTTACCTCCTTGGTTTTAAATTATAAATTATTAATAACTGTCGAATCATTTTTATTCGTGGGTGTCAAGGGTATCCCACGAAAGCCACAGGCGAAAAACGAACATTTCACAGTACTGCACACATTTGTATTTTATAAGATGAAAAATAAAATGGTCATCATATAAACATGATTTTTCCGCTTTTCAGCGTAATAAAGCTGATGCCTTTTTGTGAATATACGTGGAATGTTTCAGGACTTTTAATTTGATAAAATAAAATATAACTAAAAAACATAACTCCTAATTTTTTTTTCTTGTTTTTATAACATCAAATCACATTGCAGCTACATCACTGCAATGACAAGTAGGGAACAGATAAGAATGAGTGTAAGATTGATATCTAAGTTGTGCTGGAATGTATCAAAAGAGAGTAATGCATTTTTATAGAGTATTTTTGTTTGTATTAATTCACATGTAGATGTGAAAATGAATAGAACTCATCGGATGTGCAAGAAATAAAATCAAATGTTAATCATTTATTACTTAAACCTTTTACATTGTATATGCAGATAAAAATGACACCCTTTGATATTCAGATACATTAAATAATTTCATCGGATGTGCAAGAAATAAAATTGAATGTTTATCATTTATTACTTAAACCTCCAACATTAATATTGCAGATAAAAATGACACCCCTTCGCATTCAGATACATTAAAGACTATCTTAAGGTCTGTTATGACAAACATTTATCAGAGACAAAAGCAGTCGAAATGTTTCAATTGTTCTGAATTTGATTAATAGAAATTTTTATTCTGTTTAGATCATTGCATTCGTTAAATTATTGAATAAGTACTAATTTTTTTAATTGGGTGCACAAACAAACTTTTTAAACAGTTTTTAGATACTGTGGAATCATTAGATTTCGTGGTGGCTCAATTTTCGTGAAATTTCCAGGTACCTCTTTACCACCAATTTACATCCTCCACGAATTAATTGATTAATTGATTATTATTATTATTATTATAATTTATAAAAAGCACAATTTAACGAAGAAAAATGAAATCAATGACGCTGTACCTCACAAATAAAATACATATATTTGCTATACATGCAGAATTTAAAAATGTCTCAGAAGAGTTTAGCTGGTGCTTAATAGAAGTAAAATCACGAATGGTTCTCAAGTCTCTCGGCAATTCATTCCAAACGGTCGGTCCTGATTTTCCAAATGACCTGGCAGCAAAGGTTTTGCGTTTGACGACAGGAACATTTAGTGTTTTTGTGACACTACTTATGGAGCGAATGCTATATGGTGATTCTCGTATACTTAGCATTTCTCTGAGGTATATTGGGCTTTCACTATCGTTGAGACACTGAAAAAGAACACACGCGATTTTTAATCTAATTCAAAAATAGTCGGGTAACAAGTGTAATCGCTTAAGAGCTTCTGTAGAGCTTTCAGTCGACTTCCATTTTAGCACCAGTTTGGCAGCGCGATTTTGCAATAACTGCAACCTGTTTATGGTACATTCCGGCAATCCGTACAGGACACTGTTGGCATAGTCCAGATGGCTACTAACGAAGGACTGTACTATTTGCTTGCATGAGTCGTCAGTGAGGTATTGGCAAATATTATTGATCAAGAACAAATTCAAGGATATTGTTTTGCATTTTTCGCTGACAATTTCTTGAAAGTTAAATGTTCATCTAGATAACAACCGAGATACTTGATTCACACATATGAATTTACACTAGCACCCACAACATTTATGGAAGTGGAAGAAGACAAATATAGCATCTGCGGACTTCCAAATAACACAAATTCAGTTTTACATGGGTTAAGTTTCAGTCTGTTTAGAATATCCGGTCATTTATATCAACTAAGACGTTCTCTAATTTTGTTATTACACACCGTTCATCTACGATTGCCTTTGGATTGAAACTATCATATGCAGAGTGGTCATCGGCATAACTTAGTAATTAGTCCCTTGAGTCTTTGAGGGACTGTTGTAGAGTACTTGCGTATACAGCAGGCTTGGGGCGAATTACATTGAAAAGTAATGCATTACATTACCATTAGTTCATGAGTTTGGGCATTAAATTTCCATTTCCATTACTTGATTTTCTTGAAGTAATGCATTACATTACCTTTACATGAGTAAAGTAATGCACTACCATTACCATTACTTTCTTTTAAAAAAGTAAAGCTAAATAAAGAGTTTTTGCAAATTTTTCAAATATAAAACACTCTTTAACACATCTACAGGTTCATATTTAGTTACATGTTCAAAATTTAATGACTTAAGATACATTCTTTATTTGCTCAATATATAATCATCTTCTGGCATTATGGACAACATACCACATAGTTAGTAAATTGATATTTATAGACATTTGGCATGGTACTATGTTAGGTATGAAATAGAGACACAGAAGTACATGCATAACAGAAAACAAATTATTTAAGTAACATTGAGGTTATTAATAGCTAAATAAAGATATTTCCCTATATTACACAAGTCTTTATGATTTTGAACACTTAATTGTATTAATTTATAAACAGAGGGTTTTCCCACTAATATTTCTTAACATATTTTAATCATATTTTTTTCTACAGAGGACACTTTAAGACAAAAGATTGTTGTTGCACTTTATGATCATCAAAGTTTAAAAGGGTTCATCTTTTAACTGCATCCTGTTAGGTTAAAAAATCTTTCCAGCTACATGTATACTAAATAATTGTTCTACAGGAGCAGTGGAAGTTGTGACTGAAATACTTTATGGCAATCTTTATCTTAGGATATATGTTAAGGGCAATTATAGAAAATTACATGAATCTTGTATTTTTCTATCAGGGCAAACTTATGTACTTAATATACAACAGAGAGAGAGAGAGAGAGAGAGAGAGAGAGAGAGAGAGAGAGAGAGAGAGAGAGAGAGAGAGAGAGAGAAAGAGAGAGAGAGAGAGAGAGAGAAATTATTTTCAAATGGGTTATAATATTGGAAGTGATTTTGATTTTCATCATGGATGGACAGTGCATTCATTGCACGCTGTCCTCTTTTCTATTGTGACTTAGCCAAAGGAAATGGGATTGAAGTGTAGCGCTTCTTATAACAATAGATTGTTTTGATACTTAGATTATCCTGGGGGCAAAGTGTGTTGTTGAAACATTCTTTATGGAAGTGAAAACTAATTGGAGTAAAATGTTTAAATGATTTTAAACTCTTATTAACAACACTCTTACAAACGTTATGGAATTGTGTTGTTATATCTGGTAATATTACAATTTAATAAAATGAACTTAAAAATAAAAATTATAATCCAACTAAAACATTTTTATCTCAAGAATTATTTCTTTCTTCTTTAAAATAATTTTAATCAAATACAATTTTATCTATTCATTTATTTATCACATTTTTTAAAGTGAACATTCATAAATATGCATAGTAATGCAAAGAAATGCCATGTAAATCCAGCATTCGACTAGATTTTGGAAAGTAATGGATTATATTACCATTACTTGTAATGCTAATTTTGTGGCATTACACATTACCAGCATTACTTTGAAAACATGTAATGCATTGCAATGCATTACCATTACATTTAGCACTACCCCAAGCCTGGGATAGAGTGTAGAGCACAGTTCCACATATACTGCCTTGTGGTACTGAAAAGTCCAGGCATCTAGGCTGAGATTTAGAGGTATTAATGTGCACTTCCGCTCTCCTCCTTGAGTAAAGGTAAGATTGAAACCAAATCAAGTGCTGATGGAAGTATGGAATGGGCAACCATATCGAATGCAGCAGAACAATTTCATGCGACTGAGGCAGAATGTCTGATGATAATTTTAGTAGAGCTGTTTCGTACTGAACCCCCTCTTATATGCACTTTGATAATCAGGCAGTAGCTTATTCGATTCGAAAAATTTCACAAACTGGCTTAAAGCACACTTTTTGACAATTTTTAAGAGGTAAATTAAATTACTCACCGGACGATAATTTTTCAAAATTACATCCAAACTGTTCTTTTTCAATAGAGGTCTAATAATTGCTGTTTTCCGTTCATTTGCGAAAACACCCGATATTAGGGATTTATTAACTATGGAAGTAATTGTTGGCAATAACACCTCGGAAAATTGGTTGATTAGTTTTGATGGGATTGGGTCAGTTGGGCAGGTAGTGGATATCAAAATGTTGAAAGTCGTTTGTGCACTTAGATCCAATATTTGGGTCAAGTTTTTCAAAATAATCTAAAGTTTTGCGAATGGCTAGAACTTTATCCATAAAAATGAACTAAATTCGTCTGCTAGTGATTCGTCGCTTGTGCTTGGCGGCATGGGATTACTATTAGTTTTACCTATCAATCCAAACACAACTTTATACATTTTAAGTGCATTTTTTCCACACTCAATAATGTTCGAGTTGATGTTCTTGTATTTGTTGCATCTGATATGTTTTCTATGGGTAGAGATATATAGGTTTTATTGAATCTATGGTCACTAATCTGAAAATTTTCGATTGGTTCAGACAAAACAATTTTATCGTTGTTTCATATCATGATTAGATCAATTGTGTTTCCGGATCGTTGTGATTGGCAGTTAACAAGCTGACACAACCCCATGACATCACACATTTCATTTAATGCAATCGTA
The DNA here is from genome assembly GCF_902806645.1 of Magallana gigas. NCBI lineage: Eukaryota > Metazoa > Mollusca > Bivalvia > Ostreida > Ostreidae > Magallana > Magallana gigas. The sequence continues at coordinate 43,279,940 of NC_047562.1, read as the reverse complement.
TCTAAGTAATTAACATTATTGTAATGAATTTTAAAGTCTCCACAAATGATAAATGTGCGATGGATTGTTATTATCTCTTCTAGAAAAGGTGTAAATTTATCCAGAAATGCCGTTGTGGACACGCGACGCGCTCTTAAGTATGGGGGAGGGGGCGATAAACTATCAGAATGTGTTTGATCTTCGAAAGAAATTCTAATTCAAACAATGAATATTCGAATGAATCTTTCTGTCCAGAGTCAACTAATTTTATTTGTAGCGTGTTTCTAAACAGAATACCAGTTCCGCCACCAGATCGAAATTTACGGGGAACATCAATAAATGTATAGCTAGGTATATTCAGATCGGATCTTTAAATTCATGCTCAGAGGTCGCAACAAATCCAGATGGACTCCAGTGTTCCAGTCCTTTTGTTTTAATTTTCTCCTTATAGACCTATGACCACGGTAGCGTTTTTTTTTTATTCCTAGGTGTTTTATTTTATGCAATACATTTCCATCAAGTCTAAGCTTCGAAATGCTACTATTATACCTGAGTGATTGTAACTCGGCTGGGGTGTACACAATAGGCGTAACGGTCAGAACTTTGCATGATTTCAGCCTACCGTTGTTTACCGACAAACGTTTGAATAAAAATCCATAAAATATGCACAAAAATACATAAAGGTTTTAACAAAAAATCATCGGTGACATCATTTTCATACTTATATTAAATGCTACAAAGACAAACTTGAGTGCAGAGAAGAAAAAAACATGTTAGTAATATGCCTACTTATTAATTCTTGATATGTATACCAACATTCTCTCTTGAATTATTTTTTTATTAAAACTTCCAAATCTATTTTTATCACATTATTGTTATTTTATTCATGTAGACACATTCAGGGCAATCAGATAAGTAGGATCGACAGCAATACATTTCAGGAGCTATCACAGCTTCAAACACTGTGAGTCTGTTACCCTAAAGTATTATTCCAAGGAATAAATATTCCTCCAATTTATTTGTTAGATGAAAACGATTATTCTAATTCACTGTTCTAATTTACTGCAGGTAAACTATTATTTGAATTGCCATTGTTAAAGCAAAGATGATCGAATATTTTTTTAATAAGAAATGTAAATTGATTTTTAAATAGTCGACTTCAACATGTCAGCAAGTAAAATATGAATACAGCCAGAACAATGGTTCTGTGATACCGTATATTTTGTCATTTAATAAGGAATAAAGAAAGAACATGCAATACATTGTAATTTGGCTGTTAAACATTTGCTATTGATACGCCAAATGTGTTATCGTAAACAATTTCTGAGCAAGAAACACATATAAGAAGGTAATAGAGGTCACTGTACATTTCAGTTAGTATGGTTATAACACTCTAGTGACCATAATCATTTCTTAACAATGCATCACAATATGTTCATACTGTAATATATCTATTAAAATGTAATGTCTATAAAATCAAATGATAATATTTTAATACTTTCGATATGCAAGGATTATAAAAAGGTAATTTTTATGATAGATTGATGAAATAAAATATAGTTTCGAAGTTACTACTGTTCATCAGGTGCTCTTTAACTCTAGGCTTTTACAATGAATATCTAGCATTAACTTGTTTTATTGCATAATACTTTTACCGCGGTTTTGTCTCTTTTTAGCACTAGTTAAAATTTTGTTTGGCTTAAAATATGAGTTTCTGACCAGAAAACATCGTTTTAAATTATGTACATAAACTGAGAAAACACCGAAAGTAAAGAAAAAATCCCTAATCAAAATCTTTAAAAATTCCACAATTAATATAAAAAGCATACATTCAAGTAAATGCGTAACCTGCCCTGTCGTTCATGAAACTTAAAAAATCCAGAAATTGGAGGCAAGGGAGATGGTGAATGAGAAAAACTACTGCCCATTTTTACAAATAATAAAGATTAAAATATGCATGTGAGGAATAATGACCAAAAATTGATTTAAAATAGGTTTATTGTATAGGTAATAAGTACAATTTTCCATTCGAAATAAGAGATTTAAAACTTTTGTTGTACACTGGCAACCAAACATTTAACAATTTATCAATATAGACTAGACAAAAATGCTAACGAACCATTTAAAATAAAATAATATTTACATCCTAAAATGTTTTAAAGATGTATTCAATGTTTAAATAGGTGACCTTAATTATAAGTAAGACATTTGAATGCCCAAACGGATAAATGGATGCAATGTTAACCGAAGCGTAACTGTTCTTTAGAAATGCTCAAATCGTGTTCACACTTCTTTTGGAAACATAAATCTTTATTTTCTTTTATGTGAACTTATTAATGATGCATGCATTACTAAAATCTCACAAAAAACCCGACGAGGTATGGCGCGTTTGATCACAGAAGATCGTGGCAGAGCAGTTGGTATGGTCTCTGCAAGGTGCTCCTTTAAATAGGTTAGAATAAAATGTTAATAATTTAACGATTACTGGTGATATTGGCTAAAACATGATGCAGCATGCTTGCTTATAAAAAAAAAACATTGTCTTTTTATGTAGCCACAGTGTTTAAAAGGCACTACACGTCAATTGCAAGGTTGTACCGGAAATTTGTACAAACCGGAAGTGTGAGGGACCGAGCAAGAATTCCAAAGTGCCGAGTAAAAACTAGGCGACAAGACATACACATCGCATTTATCCGAGCAAATTGAGGCCACACCCAATACTGATATCTGAATCACATGATTGGGGGGGGGGGGGGGGAGGGGGTACCAATTTTTCATAAACTGTACTCAAAGCAACTGGTCAATAAGTTTGCAACAAACTGATGTTTCATTTTGTGTATTATAATAAACTGTTAAATTAATATACTAATCAATCTTTGTTGCGTTCATATCTAAAACAATTAAGGAAATCGTAAGTGGTGCGTTAGCAATTTTGCCTATTGTATGTTGCACGATATTAGACTAACAAAAATCAGATACAATAGTTTTATATCCTCTGAAATTCAATGTACTGTGGAATCATTAAATTTCGTGGGGGCCAATTTTCGTGGATTGCTTAAATTTTACAGGATCGTGGGGACGCAATTTCGTGTATTCTCTTAAACATACAGAGGAAATATGACTTTATTACCCTAATTTATTAATTCGTGGAGGATGTTTATTCGTAGATGAGAGGTACCCACGAATTCCACGAAAATTAAGCCGCCACGAAATCTAATGATTCCACAGTATTTAAAGTTCAAATCGCACATACAAACAACACACATATTGAAATTTTAACACCTTTTTAGCAAGAAGTTCAATTTTTCGTATTTTATTAACTTTTTGAACAACAGTGTCAAATGAATGTTGAAAACTATTGAGGTGTTCATGTACTTGGTCAACGTGCATATTTTGGTCAGATACCAGGGGTGTGACTATGGTATAAAAGGTGGGGGGGGGGGGGGGGGTAATCAACCATGTAGAGGCCTTGTTTATTGTTGTTAGGGTGCGTTGTGGATTGTTTGATTGATTTGCGCTTTTTCATCTTTGTGTAAATTTGTTGAAACCTTAAAGGATTGGTTTTATTATCTGAGTTTGATAATGACTGAGTCGAAAAGTTATGGATACCACGCGCAAAAGCTATGTGAATGTTTTTGAATCATTAAATTTGGTCATACGTTGATTTGAATAATTGCCGTGTATTTCTGTTTACGACTTCACAAATTGACAACCATTATAAGTCATAAATTGTCCTCTTAGTTTTCCAACACAGTTTCATGTTTCTTTCCTCAGTCTAACGTCATATTTGTGTCGCCCCTTGGCGGAATTAGGTACCGCATTTGCGGTGTGTATATAGTTCTAATTGGGTCGTCTTTATTTAATCATTAAAATTGTGTTTAGTTTGACATGAGTAGAGTATCTCCGATTTGAAATTTTATTAAAAATGACATACCTGTTATAAGTGACGATAAGAGTCGTTGTCCAGAGTTAATCGTTGATATCGTGATTTGATCAAAAGTTGTTTGTTTATGGAAACCAGATTAGACCAAACCATGTAATATTTTGCTGTTCCCAGTCAAACATTGTGTATGTAATTAATGAGATTGTGTGCTTTACCTCCGTTTACAGTGTTGTTAATGCTAATAATTATTATAATAGATATCAATTGTACTCAGGAAGTTTTAGGGTTGCTTTGCCTGGGCTGCTATTATCTGATTCTGGATTAATAGATAACGCAATTGAAGTGTGTTACTAATCTGCATCTCAAACTAAAAAAATTAAAAACTATAAGTGTTAGCATTTGTAGGCTAGAACATTTTAACTGATTATTATGAAAAGCGTCATTTTTTTAATATTTGACTCGAAATATCAATACATGAAGACTAGGAGATGTTGACTCGAATTTTTGTAACTGTGACTTTATTAAGCGTTGTAGGTTCATTCACCACTCATAGTAGTCATTTAATCATATATAATATTTTATGTAAGAACAAATTATCTTCCGTGTCCATGCCGATTACTGAATTAAAATAAATGGAAATGTTCTTAAATGTAAGTAGCAGGGTACAGAATTCTAAACTGCTATACCATGGAAAGATGGAAATACAACACTACATGTTTTACAAAATGAAATGAAATCGTTATATTTTATCAAGCTAACATGCTATAAAGTTTGTTAATAAAGAGTGTAACTATCTTATTAATGGTGTGTATATACTTTAATAATGAGGATGGAGAATAACAAAAATAATATATGTTTTTATCTATTTGAGTTAAAATTAAAAAAGCAGAGCTTCATGACACGACATTTTAAGATTATAAGCAAGGGTTGCTTTGTATCAAACAGATAAGCGAGAACCAATATTTTGGTAAGGCATTGCAAAAACTATTTACTTTAAGCATTCGATATACTGAATGCATATGATTTACATACTAATTTGTAGAAAATGCTATCTTACAGTTAAGGCATTCGATTATGATTAACGATCATAATTTTTTGAATAGTGACTTTTATTTGTACATGAGAATTGCTAAAAAATGCCCATAGAATATACTTGTAGACAGAAATAAAAACTTGAAATTTTATTAAGTCTTTAATTTTCTGTATGGATATAACATTCATTTGCATTTATTTTTTGGGGGGGGGGGTCATTACCAAACTGTGTAATTATCAATTGATACCTTCTTTTAATCATTGATAGGTATCTATTTTCCAAACAGATTAGTCAAATTGACAACACCGCCTTTCAAGGGCTGTCACAGCTAACATATTTCGGAGTAATTGTTTTTCTACTGCATGTCACTATACCTTTTGGCTCTCTAACAAATTGTAAAAGAACTATAATATTCAATACTTGTACATCCTATATGCAGATAAAAATGACATACCTTGATATTCTGATACATAAACAGAATATGTTAAGGTTTATCATGACAAGTATTTATCAGTGACAAAAACAGTCGACATTTTTCAATTGTTCTGAGTTTGGTTGATAGAAATTCTCTTCTTTTTTTAAATCATTGCATTTGTTTAATTTTGAATAGCTAACAACTAATTATATTAATTGCGTGCACAAAATAGAATACAAATGAAATCAGTTTTTAGATACCAAGGAATCATATGATTTCGTGGTGGATCAATTTTGGAAATCGCTGGTAAAGAAATATAAACTGATTCTGTAATAGTCGACTAAACATGTTAACAAATATGATATGAACATAACCCTCTGGCGATCATTGTCATTTTTAAATAATACACCATAATATGTTCAATATATCTATTTAAATGTAATGTCTATAAAATCAAATGGTGATATTTTAATTCTATGATTTTGCGAGAATTATTAAGTATTAAAAGGAATTGATTATGCCAGTTTCATAAAAAAAAAACGATTTTGAAGATATGACTGCTTATAAGGCGTCCTTTAACTCTAGGCTTTTACTTTGAACTTAAGGCATGAACTTGTTTTATTTTATAACGGTGCATCATACTTTTACAGTGGTATTGTCGTCTTTTAGAACTGGTTAGAAGTAAATTGTCAAATTTTATTGGACTTGAAATATGAGGTTTTGACTAGAAAACATCATTCCTAAGCAGGTACAATGTACATAAACTGACAAAACACCGGAAGCAGAGAAATATTCCCCAATTCGAATTCTAAATATACTATGATTAAAAAGCATACATTCAATAAATGTAAAAATAATATCCATGAATGATAAAAAAAGATGGTGCGTAACCTGTCCTATCATCTTATGAAACTTAAAAAAAAGAAGAACATGGAGGCAGGGAAAATGGTCGATTTAGAAAAACAGCAGCCAATGCTTACAAATATAATAACAAAGACTACAATATGCATGTAAGGAATACTACGCAAAAATAGACTTAAACTATTGTATAAGTTCTGAGTATTACATGTATCTATTCAAAATAAAAAAAAATAAAACAGTGACAACAAAACATTGCACAATTCATCAAAAAACATTTCACGATATAATATAATTAGTCAAACAAAATACAGATACAATATTTTATATTCTCTCGAACAAATTCTTTAAAATTCATAATCCCACATACACACAGCACACGATATAAAATTTTAAATTGTTTTAGCAAGAAGTCAATCTATTCTTATTTTAAGAACTTTTAAAAGAACAGTGTCAAAGAATATTGATATTATTAAGGTGTATGAGGTCAACGTGGATATTTTTGTCAAATACCAGGGGTATGACTATGATACTGTACAAAAGCGGGGATAACAGACCACGCAAAGGACTTGTGTATTGGTGTAATGATGTGTTGTGGGTTCTTTGATTGATTTTGCGCTATATCATCTTTGTGTTAATTTGTTGTAATCTTGATTGATTGTTTGTCCTATCGTAGTTTCATAATGAGTGAGTCGTAAAGCGATGGGTACCAGGCGCAAAAGATTTGTAACTGTCTGTGCATTAATCACAACGATACGCATTTAAGCATTCAACATTGCAACAATTTCCTTTTAAAAAAGCATTTTCTGGTATGGTACTTGTTTGTCAAACGTTGATTCCATGTACATTTATGTACATAAATTTCTTTTTGAAAGCCAGTATTACTCATAAATTGTCACAAAAGGTTGTCCAGCCTAGAAGAGTTTCTTCCCTCATTCTAATGTCATGTTTCTGCATGCCCTTGTGCAGAATTAGAAAACGCAACTGAGGTGTGTACATAATTTTTTGATCTCTATTTAATCATTAAAATTATGTTTAATATAACATCAGTAAAGTATCTTCGAGTTGAAATTCAATTTAAAATGACATACATGTAGTGAGTGAGGAATGAGAGTCGTTGTCCAGAACAAATAATTGATATTGTGACTTTAACAAGAGATGTTGGTTGATGGAAACTGGATTAATACTAAACCATGTCATGCGTTCATAAGAATGGTAACCTTTTCTTTCTCGTCGAATATGATTGAACTTTTATTGGCATTTGTTCATATGTAAAAGCTTTATAAAGGAATAATATCATATAAACCAAACAGGGACAGAACAATTGGTTACGTACTACATTTTATTCCTCAATTAAAGCAAAGTAAAGTAGCAAAGTTGTCTAACTTGTATTATACATTCAAACAATTTGCAAGACTGTAACAATAAGTAAAGTAAATATAACAGACTTCAAAATGTAAACCATTAGTTTTACTAGTGGCCCATCAACAAGATGTTTTGGCTCCCAATCTGACATTGTGTATGTAATAATGAGAATTTGTGTTTTATCTCTGTTTTCAATTATGCAAATCCTAATAAATATTATAGATATCTAATGTACTTAAGAACTTTTACAGTTGTTTTAACCGCTATTATCTGCGTTTTGGTTTATAGATAACGCAATAAGAATATGTTAATAATCTGGATATCATATTAGCCAATTAAAAATTTTAATAATTTTAGCATGTATACGGCATAATATTTTCACTGATTAGTTATGAAAAGCGTCTAATTTCTTATATTTGACCCGAAGAGTCAATACCTAAAGATTGGGAGACGATGGCTTGAATGCTTCGTTATAATGACTTTATTAAGCGTTGTAGGTTCAAGAACTAATCATAGTAGTCATACAATTATAAATAATATTTTTTTTTCATAACAAATTTTCTTCAGTGCCTATGCCGCTTTCCAAATTTAAATGAAAGAAACATTTCTTAAACGTTAGTAGCGATGTGAAGAATGCTTAACAAGTATAATCTGGAATTATGGAAATACAGCACAGATCGTTAGAAAGATAAATCTTTATATTTAAATAAAGCTTACGTGGTATAATATTTTGCGTATAGAAAGTGTTACTGTATTGTTCATGGTGTGTATACACTTTAATGTTGAGGATGGACAATAACTAAAATAATATATGTTCTTATCTACATGAGATTAGATTGAAATAGGGGAGCTTCACAAAACACAATTCTAAAACAGTAAGACAGGATTGTTTTGTTGCAAACAGATAAGTGAGAAACAATATTTTGGTAGGGCATTGCAGATTTTTTTTCTTCAAGGGTTTGATATACTGAATGCATATACTTTACATACTAAATTGTAGAATATTTTTGGCTTACAGTTTAAGTAGCCAATTATGATTTGCATTTCGTAAATTTTTGTTTCGTTACTTTGTGCACGAGAATTGTACAAAAATACTTTATCTATAATTGATAATGCTCAAAATAGACCATTCCTGCATATAGCATTATTCCACTCATATTACCATGAAATGATTGAGTCTCTATCTGCCCAAAAGTGAACAATCTGAGCCCTTCACCTTTATAAAGTAACATAACAAAACAAATAGGTATGTTGCGCTCTGCCAGTTATTTAACGAAATATGATTTGAAAAAATCAGGAAACTGACAATAGATGATTATATAACAAAATTTATTAAGTTTAAATAAGATTAATCATGAAATTATGAATATTTGATTCTTTATGCCATAATATTTTCAACTTAAACAATCAATAACTCCCATTACTCATGTAATCAATGATGTGAATAATTTGATAATTTATGATAAACATAATCCTTTTGGTCTGAAAGCGCCATACTAAATAAAATGATTAATATACGGAAAAATGTTTCTTTATTATATACATGTTCATAAAAAGGAGGGTTGGGGTGAGGCCGTTTAAAGATCGCTTTGAACATTTTCAATGCTTAGCTATCAGCGTCCTGTAAGAAAGTGAATACTGTCGCTATTGAGATAACGCTCCCACAATTTTACCGCAAAATAAATTCACTGGTTACATCGGTGGATGTGAATTTGTGTCCATATATGAATATGCTTTGTAACTTTTGAAAATACCGCAGGAAAGATAACCCTCGCGGACTTAACAGAAATTTTCAATATGCATACAATGTTTTAAGATATCTTAAAATTCTTATAAAATATGCTTGCAAACAGATGAAAACTTTAAATTTAAGAAATGTTTAATTTTCTGCATTGATAAAAAATTATTACCATGAACGTTTTGGTTTCTTCGGTTTTTCTATTACCAGTCATTTGATTAAACAGTGTTAATATCAGAAACGTTGATACATTGCATTGTATTCATTGTATTCATTGATAGGTCTCTACATTCCAACCAGATAAGTCAGATTGACAATAATGCATTTCAAGGGCTGTCAAAGCTAAGACAATTGTAAGTGAAATGTTTTTGTCTACTGTCACTTTACTTTTGAACTCTATAACAAATTGTAGAAAAAACTTCAGACTTTTTTTTCATAAATGTAGCAGTTACATATGAACGATATGTAAATGACATTTCATCGTGACAACATTTAAACATGTTAAGACGTCTACAACGTTTTAGTTTATACCAGACAACGTACCAGAGGTTTGTTTTAATGCACACAAACGACAAACTCTGGATTCGCAGAGGGAGAACATAGGGGTCTGATAGAGTTGTAACATAATACTTTTTTTAATTTGAAATATTTTAATAAGAAAATTCAAAATGTGACGAAAGCGAACAAAAAGTAAAACATATCTAATTAATGCACAACAAGAGTCCTACAGGGATTTACTGTCACCTGAATACCATAGTCCTTAGATTGACATGTTCCTGGTTTTAATTTGAAGCTCCATACTGGAGTCTTAACCCTTATCCGAGTCTCCTCTAACTGTTACCCCTGTCTTTTATTATTTGATGTTTGAAAAACGTTTATTCATAGACGGGAGGTATGAGTCGAGGGAATATTGAATTATCTTTTTTTTAGCTCCATGTGAATATTTGGTGACCTGCACTACTTTAATGGTCAATTTTTACCTATTTATTTAATTTCTACACGCATACAACGCACAGATATAAGACTAGTCTTCCTAACACAAAACACATGTTCTATCTACTTAGTATTATGGCCATGCGACAATCTTCCTTCGGTTTTTAAAATGAATTATAAAAATGTAAATTTTATAATGGACGAGAAACAGCAATGGGTTACCCGAGTCACTATACTGCCATATTTGTCAACCCCCATCTCTACCTTTTCCAGATAAAAACTATCCATCCCTGCCCCATAGAGAAGTGAAGAAGATGATTTTCTAAGATTCAATCAATTTTCACTATATGTCAAATTTGCCACACCCTTAGGCCTAAACTCCTGAAATGGGGGCATGAGTATAACAATTTAGATAGAGGGTTACATGAACATCATATCCATGCATTCAATTTATTTCGTAAATATACATGTTAGTAGAGAAGATAATATTGGCCTTTTAGTTTTCAAGAAGTAAAATATGTAAAATTTTGAAATGGTCGACGACGATGCTTCAACCTAGAGAAGAGACATTCTCTTTTATAGTTTCGCCCTTAAAGTAAAAAAAAGATACAATAATTATCAAAATATTTCTGCTATGGATGCCGTATTAGTACTCGGGATTTGGGGATCAGTGGATCAATAGCCTTGTGCCAGTACCAATGCATTCTCCCACTGCTTGAAAATAATTAGCCTGACAGACAACAAACCTGATACAGTACAATAAAAAATATATTAATATAACTTGATCAATATCAATTCAAGGTAAATACGTATGACGATCATTTGAAAAACCATGATAAAAGCATGATAATTTGCGTTACAAACCCTTTTTTTAATACTAAGCAACTGTTTGTGTTTATATTTTTTTTTAAATATAAAATTCAACATTCATTAATTTTATGAACTTTATGTTATGAACCTACCAAATCATTTATTGTGATCAGTTGTATTCAATACATCAAGATTTATATCACCAACAGTTAACACTTTTCTTTGAATTTTAAGAATAAACTAAATCCTAAAATAAGCTGATGAAATTTGTTACTTCCTTGTCGTTAGTAGGTTTGAAGGAAAGACACATTTGTGTGCCATAAGACCAAATCTTACCTATTACGTGTAAATGCAATATCATGGTCAACAGTTTTAAATGACTTCTACACTTTTAAAAACAGTTCCTTAGATACACAGTGGAATCCACGTATATATTTAATGAGAACCGAAATAGTGGTTGTCACAAAAAAAACCAAACAAATACAAAAGCAAAAAAAAAAACAAAACAAAAAAAAAAAACAAACAAACAAACCAAAAAAACACCAAGAGAACGTGCATATAAAACTGTTTCATATAAAATTGGCTTAAGGTCCGAGTTTGCTTATTATTGCAAAATGTTGAACACACATGTATATACATTAACATTAAAAAACAGTTATCATTTTTAGGAAATTTACACATTTTTTTTTAGTCATATCTTATTGAAACTTGAAAACGAGAGATAGCAAATGTTTCGATTTGTGGGTTAATAAAAAAAAAAAGGTGATTTTTATTGGTCAAGAATTCTGCTGCAGTCTCCTAATGGCCACTCAGGCAAAGTATTAAGAGAAAAAAATAACAATAAAAGCAAATAAACGAAGAAGTCAAACAAAATGCTAAAAAGTTATATAAAAACAAGACTTGAGCATGTACGGAATTATCAACTTCAAAATGTTATATTAAATTTAACTATATTCATGTAAATCTATAGCAACGACAACGTTAAATAACACAATGGTATGATCTCAATAATACTATTATCAGTAGGACGTCATATACTAAATGTTGACATATTTATGTGTCCCAAGATCATCAAGTGCTTTTAGATTAAATCAAAATTGAAACATAATTTAAAAGTTTATTCAAAATTGAGTATTGAAATGTAACCAGTAGCGCTGTTTTTGGATGTCTAAATTGAAAAAAATAAGTTATAAACACGAATAATTAACTTAAGTGGAATGTGGACCATTGTCTAAAGCAATAACTGTCTGTCTATGATATTCTTTCCTCTGGCATGTTTTTGTCAACATTGTGATTGACATATATGCTTTTTATGTACTCATTTAGGGACCTTAGTTGGAACCAGATAAACAGGATCGACAGTAATGCCTTTCAGGGATTATCACAGCTTGAAAGATTGTAAGTAAACAAAAATCTATTACTTCATTTACCTACCCATTTTCTTAAACACATTAAAGGATAATTACATAATTAATTATATACATACACTTGTTTCAGAGAAAATAAAACTGAAGTAAAATACAAAACAGCCTTGCTACAAGAATAGTAATTAGGATAACTAAAATAAAAGTACATTTTTAAGTTCAACACACCTATAAAGATTATTAACAGTAATATAGAGGTATGGACAGGAAGGTAACATCAAGTGTGTGACGACAGGTGTTTGATAAAATAGACATTGGTAGTGGTAAAATATGTTGAATAAGATAATTGATATAAGACGTTTAATAACAAATATTTAAATGAAAAGTTACAATCAACAGTCATGTTTTCCCTCACAGTAAGTGATTGAATCAGATTATGAAATATTTAAAATATACACTTAGGAATGACAAATTGCTTGATGCATACAGACCCCTACCAAGTTTAAAAATAACTCTCTAATCAGTACAAAAGTACTCAAGATTATATTTGTATGATGTTCTATTTCCTGCAAGTGTTTTATAGATAAAAAAAATCATACTTACTTTGCCTCCTGCATCTCACATTTTGTCTCTTTTTCTAAACTTATAAATGGATATGAAGATACTGAAGACATTATTTTATCTTTATGTATCAAATTACATAGGTATCTTTTCAACATCACGGTTGTTTTATGGAGAATAGAGATGCCTTTACGTGCTCTATAACACAAACTATATTATCTATCTTAAAGAGAAAGGGAGTTTGAAAGTTGTTATTTTGGTGTGATTTAATGCATAACATCAATCATTTTACAAGATTTATTAACATGTCTCTTAATTTAGAATGTCAATATCTTTGTACTGAATAGGTTAGTTTTTGGAATGCGTGTTCTAATATGATAAATGAAATGTTTACATGCACATTCTTTAAAAAAAATGTATGTTCTCGTGATAAATCTGTGTTAATCACCTCTTAGCAATATGCTTCCTTATTAGTAAATCATTCAAGACTTTTACTGATTACTGGAAATTTACAGATGTGATTCCACTGTTTAAAGATGATGATTTATCTGTAATATCAAATTACTGCTGAATTGTAGTAGTAAAAGAAAGAATCATGCTAAAATACCAATACGCTGTTTTTGATAAATATTTTCACCGTTTATTTATAGATATCAAGCTCGATATATGCTTTTTAATTATTTTGTTTACTAACTCTTGAAATGTTGTACTTATGTGATATCAAAATTTCTCGGAAATACCAATGCCTAAAATATTTAAGTAAGTTCAAACCATGCTTCATCGCTAAATTCAAACATTTTAACAAGAATCAAATATCCTTAAATTATATATATGGTTGTTGCACACTTGACTTTTGATGCAACAAAAGGCCTTTTATCAGTCCATGCGGTAAATGGTTGTCATCCCAGATATGCTTTTCATATGGTTTAAAATAGTAAATCTGTGTGCGTAGGCGGGATATTTGTCACAATTCAATACACAATTTTTTAAAACTGTTTTTTTAGAATTGCCAAGCGTTGTTTAAGGTGTGTGTATACACATTTGCGCTGTGACACTAAAATTGATTAATCAAAACACATTGTGTAGATGTGACTTAGCTTCGAAGCCTAAGCAAATAGTAGTTTAGAGAAAAAATAAGGTGTGCAGAGCTGGATCTCATGTTTTGTTTATATACATTTTACTTTATTTTTAATGAAAATTACTTTGTTTATGTTTTGACTCTATATTCATCCACAAATCTGTAGCTTATGTGTACATTTAAAGACACCGCTGGAGCACGGACCTAGCTATATTTCTAGCCCTCATGTGTTTCACATGTATATAAAGAACACTGTGCCGAATAATTATACCAATGTAGCATTGAATTACATATATTTCACCGCTTCAATGCAGTTTCGTTAAAATCCATATAGATACATAGTGATTGGCACTTGCCTGAGGAATATACTACCATTTTGTTTTAAATTATGAGTCTATTTAACATTGGTGTTTATCTCCTATACCTGTTTTATTATGAGGGAACATTATTCAATAAACACATCTGATATTGGTCAGTTCCAGTCTCTGTTTCCCACAAAAGACTCAAAATTCACACAATTCTTCCTCATCGTCCATAAAAATGAATTAGAAACATCCGATCTGTGACTATTTTATGAGCGAAAATGCTGTCTATAAAACCATTTATAATGACACATAAGATACCGAATGGAGTTAGCTTTGTAGAATATACAAACTAGTCTAATAAAACCAAACTAATATATTTCACCCCCTCTTCACTAAGAGAAAAAAAATAAAATAAAAGGGAAAAATGGTATTCAATAAAATGAAAAGTGAATGTAAAACGGCCACAGTAAATAGGCAAGCGGTAAAATACACAGTATTTTATCATGTCATTGAAATTTTGTGGAAATATAAGATTAAACACATAATCCCTACATACAATAATTCATTAGTTGTACTTTATCAGATAACTAAGAAGTATATACTAGTTTTGGCAAATATACAATTGGAATCTGGCCAAATTAATTGTATTATGTCCTTGGATTATGACTGGCTATTTGATGTTGTTTATTTCTCCAAATTGTGAATGAACGTTGCTTTAAAAGACGCCGTAACAGAAAATGATTTCAGGTTATAACATCTACGTGTAATAAGTGCACCATAAAACAAAGCTTACTTAACATATTGTTTGAGTACACGTTGTTTAGTTTATTCACATAAATTCACCTTTGCACAGTTTTCTTTTTTCACTAACAGAACGTGCTGAAAGAGTTACGTTACTACTATTAGTTATATAAATTATACTATTGAAAACGTCCTGCTACATTAATGAAAAATAAGTAGGTCAATATTAATTTTAAAACCACATTAAGAAATGCATGCTTAGTACAACGTGTCCAAATGTTTTGCGAAGGATGTACATCCAAGTCCAAAATAGAATATTTAATGCCTGTTGATAAATATATTGCGCTAGCATTTATTTTTCTGCGGGATGCGTCATCCCAACAATTTTTATTTTAGCATCATTTTAACCGAGACCAAAATGAAGAAATTTTTAACAAAAATTGTTGAAATGTTTAGGTATTAAGTATTTTTTAGAAAGATTTGAGTGTAGATAATTCCAACAAACATCGAATTAGTTAGACAGAAATTTAAAGCTATTTTATTAGCGATAAATTACCTATTCTATATCTATCACTTTATTGTTATTTTACTTATGTAGGTCCCTTGAAGGAAATCAGATAAGTAAGATTGACGGGAGCACCGTTCGGCGGTTATCACAGCTTCAAACACTGTAGGTCTTTTATTCTACTGTGTTATTCATAAGAATTAATATTCAGCCAATTCGTTTGCTTACAACATTCACGTACATGTAGAAATGTTTGTTCCACAGTTCCATTCCACTGCCAAAATATATCACCTAGTTACTGGTGGTATACCAATGATGACCATATACATCTTCTTTAATAGGAAATATTGTTTTAAGTTTTAGCGGGCTTATACATGTCGGCAGGTGACACAAATTACGACCCGGCCATGCTACTCTAATATATTTAGTAATTCAATCAAGAAACAAAGAACATGCAATAAATTGAATATGGTTGCTACATTTGCTATTGGTACATCAAATACGCCATCGACAGCCCCTTTTAAACACCAAAAAACATTTAAAAAACAATTATAGAAGCTTCTGGCGATTACGGGAGTCATATAGTCATTTTCCTTTAGTAATCTTCTTTGACTTTCTAGACAAAACATTACAACAAATTCAATATTTCGATTTTAAAACAACAGGCAAAATAAAATGATAACAATGTTATAATATCGATTGGCGAAAATTATACAGAGGTCAAATGTCGGATTGATTTAAAAAAAAACCAGTTTATAAGGTATTTATGTTCATGAAAAATGCATCAACTGTAGCTTTTAACTACCCAGAGGACGCATGAGGGCGTGCAAGTAAAAACGTTACTTACATTGGTCACTGGCAACAACCTGTGCCTCTTTCCAACTGTTTCAGTCCAGTTCTTATCTCTCTTTCTCCACTGTACGCCTCCAGGTGTTCCTTGGCCTTCCTCGTCTTCTTATTTTCTTGGAAAGCCCATGTCAGTGCTGTTCTGATATTCGAGTTGTTGTCCTTTCGGAGAACATGGTATGTCAATCTCTAATGCCTCCACAGGATTGTTCTTGGCAGTGGGATGCTGGCCAGTGTATTTTCAAAATTCTCCAAAACATTTCCGGTGGAATGTATCAAGCTTCTCCTCATCTTTTTTATGGTTCTCCAGAGTTGCAATAAATTGGTTTATAAGTTTTCTGTCACTCTTAGGACTGATCAGAAGCAGATTATTTTTGTACATAGTGAAAATCAAGTTTTCCTTAATTTTCGAAATGAGCTGTTTGAAAAAATTTAGACCATGTATAATTTTGGCCAAACAGACCTAATTAGCAAAATTAATGTCCTGGAATTTTTATTGTACTGTTAATTCTAGGAAATGTAGATAAGACATTGCAAAAGTATATACTGTCAAATCTCTGTATTTTTTTTAAATGTTTCTCATTACTCGGAAGAGTGGGGTAAACAACCTGTCCTCACATATGTCACACACAATGTGATAATTTTTATTGAAAAACGAAATATATGAATAAACAATAACAGAAGTCTGCTTTTCTATAATATCATTTTCAACTACAATTTTTGAAGTTGTAATAATTCTTAAAAGCATTGGTATCGATCTGTCTATATTTCCATAAATTATAACAATGGAAAAGCACATTGGATTACATGTGCATCATAAACTGTAACAATATTTTGTGAAAAAAAAATTCGACTTATTTCGAAAAGTCTCTTTGTGTTATAAAACAATATGAAATGTCTGTCGTAATGTGATACAGAGGGGCAGATGTTTAAAGATCAACATTTCACTACACGTGGGCCGATAATGGCGCCATGTATGAAACCAGCACAAGCGGCGATTGGACAAAAATGCTTTAATTGCTGAAAATTGTATCTCATGTCTATATATATGTATGCAAAACAAGATGAGGTAACTACAGACCCTGAAATGTACTACTACACCAAAAAAGCGTGCGACTTTCGTGTGAGAAACGTTTCGTGTAAACCGTTTAGCGTTTCGTGTAAACCGTTTAGCGTTTCGTGTGAATCGTGAAGCGTTTCGTGTAAACCGTTTAGCGTTTCGGGCAAAGCATGCAGCGTTTCGGGCAAAGCGTGTAAATCGTTTCGGGCAAAGCGTGCGAGAACTGTGTGAAACGTTCATCAGATTTCATTCGTAACTCTCTGACAATTTATTTGTTTCAAAATAGCGATCGTGTTAAACATTACTTTAAACTGTTTGTGATTGGCAAAACTCCTTTGTTGATATTCTCGTGAAAAAAATCTATAAGAAATGATATACTTATCTTTTTACAAATTTGAATTAATTTTTAACAAACAAAAGAAAGGTACGCGTATTGAAAGAAGACAAGTTACTGAGACTATTCGGCTGTGTACAACCAGCACACATAACCTCGGACATCGGGTAAGACCTGCACCTGGCTGAACCTGTCAATCAAACTCTGTGTATTCGTTTTCATTGGATGGTCACGCGTCTCTTCTTTTGTCAATAGCCAATAGAAATTTAATGACTTCAAGGTAGTCGAAATCAGTATTTGTTGATGCACACAATTTAAATGATAGATTTTTTAACATTAATTTGAACAAAATTAAATGTAAACATAAAAAGAAAATATTCTGTTCGTTTCTATGAAATGCGGGAAGTAAATTCTTCTGAATCCCGATTAAAAATATTTCTACAAGTTATTATTTTAATTATTTAAACACTGATAACAGAAAACAACAAGTAATTAACACACTGAATTTTTCCTAAAATGTACACATGAATCTATATGCATGGTACTTAATTCAAATAGATTATGATAGATATATTGTACGCCGTTTTGCGGGGCGCCGGTTATGCATACAAATATTGAGACAAACATTTAAATCAATTTTATTTTTTGTTCTTTCCGAAATCCGAATTAGTAATGACACCTTTCTTTATTGTTAAATAGATTGATATTTTCTGTGATTTTATGTACAGAATATTTATTTACGCAAATGATACGACATAAAAAAATCGGTTGTTTTATAGCATTTTTCTAACTTATGTGACTAATTTTATTTTACATAACTCTCAAAATTATCAATGTAAATAATTACAAGTTTATTTACTGTTAGTATTTTTACATCGTATTCTCTGAAACCAATAAAAATACTAATATGAGAAGAAAAAACAAATCCCGCCGAATACTGAAAACCCGATTTCAGTTTGTAATCATGCGGATTTTATTTTTTGTATTGAATATTGTGTTACGGTAGCTTTTTTCTCTGGAATTTTTATTATTTACGGCACTAATAAGAATCATGGATATTTCTTTTGAGCAATAAATATATTTATAGAATTAGTATTTTTGGCTAATTCTGTGAATAAATAATTTTTTGCTTTAAATACAAGTACCAAATTAATTTTATTAATCAATTCAATATAAATGTACATAAATGTTTCTAATATCAGAATTCCTATTATATCGTGTTTTCTTAAAATTAATTCTTACAAACAGATTCAGGGTAAAAATCCGAGATCACCCGAATCGATCAGGATACAAGCGTGTCAAAAGCGTGTGAAAAGCGAGCAAATCGTTTCGTGCGAGAATCGTTATGTGTAAACCGTTCAGCGTTTCGTGTAAATCGTTGAGCGTTTCGGGCAAAGCGTGCAGCGTTTCGTGTAAACCGTTCAGCGTTTCGTGTGAACCGTTTAGCGAGCGTGTAGCGAGCGTGCAGCGAGCGTGTGGTGTAATAGTACGTTTCAGGGTCTGTATATGTCATAATGATTAATGCACATGAAAATCTATATAAAAACGTGATCTTTAACTGCCTTGTTTTCCTGAACAAGATTCTATCCTTAAACGTTTCGTTTACGAAGATGCTGGTCAGAAGATACGTTACAAAGGCCAGAAACTGTTGCATGAGACTTGTTCATCCGAAAATATTGATTCCAACACAAATACAAAAATATAAGCAATACATTTAAATTCCACAAAAAAATATTGACTTCGATCAAAATATTAAAATTTACTATATTAACAAAAAAAGGAAAGTCAACGATTGTTTAATAATTCAAAAAACTAATCTGTAAATCGTACTCTTGAGTTAGAAAATTTGTTGTTCGGGAAATAACAATTGTAGCAAATTTGTTATAGTTGAAAATGAAGTACATGATGAATTATAAAAAGATGGATTTTGTAGTACATAAGAACATAATGAATATTATTATATAATTATATATTTAGCAGGTTGATTAACGTTGAAGAATTTTGAAGTTGTAATAATTCTTAAAAGCATTGGTATCGATCTGTCTATATTGTTTCCTCTTATTTCCATAAATTATAACAATGGAAAAGCACATTGGATTACATGTGCATCATAAACTGTAACAATATTTTGTGAAAAAAAAAATTCGACTTATTTCGAAAAGTCTCTTTGTGTTATAAAACAATATGAAATGTCTGTCGTAATGTGATACAGAGGGACATATGTTTAAAGATCAACATTTCACTACACGTGGGCCGATAATGGCGCCATGTATGAAACCAGCACAAGCGGCGATTGGACAAAAATGCTTTAATTGCTGAAAATTGTATCTCATGTCTATATATGTGCATGCAAAACAAGATGAGGTAACTATATGTCATAATGATTAATGCACATGAAAATCTATATAAAAACGTGATCTTTAACTGCCTTGTTTTCCTGAACAAGTTTCTATCCTTAAACGTTTCGTTTACGAAGATGCTGGTCAGAAGATACGTTACAAAGGCCAGAAACTGTTGCATGAGACTTGTTCATCCGAAAATATTGATTCCAACACAGATACAAAAATATAAGCAATACATTTAAATTCCACAAAAAATATTGACTTCGATCAAAATATTAAAAATTTACTATATTAACAAAAAAAAGGAAAGTCAACGATTGTTTAATAATTCAAAAAACTAATCTGTAAATCGTACTCTTGAGTTAGAAAATTTGTTATTCGGGAAAGAACAATTGTAGCAAGTTTGTAACAGTTGAAAATGCAGTACATGATAAATTATAAAAAGATGGATTTTGTAGTACATAAGAACATAATGAATATTATTATATAATTATATATTTAGCAGGTTGATTAACGTTGAAGAATGTAATCGTGTTATTTATCATAACTATGAGTTCTATATACAAAAACCGTTGATGAGATAAAAACAAATATTATTGAATAATATTAAATAAAGGTCGTATCAAAATAGAACTTCCGTCATTTCGCCCTCGCGATTGTTTACAAAAAGTTTCAATAGTACCTAAAACGTTGTCTTTTCGTTTATATTGTGAATCTTCGCATGAAGTGTCAGAATACTCCAATGCAAAAGTACATTGACCGTATATGTATATACAGGCGACAGTGATATGTGGAGATGAAATGTTTTTAAAGAACTATATTATCTTTAAACGTCAATTTAAAAAACCCCACAAAAACACATGCAATCAAATTTTAAGGGCTTTATTGAGCACTGTCTACAAATTGTCACCTGATTACTTATACATTTGATCATATATCAATGAATATGAATTCTTCTATGTATAAACAATGTAAAAGACTAGGCTTCTGACGTGTATTCTTAGGGATAAAATCTAAAAATATACGAAAAATTATTATACCTGCATATTTTGTCTAAAAAATGAAATTCATTGCTTAAAACAGACTGACAAATTTTAGTTACATTAAAACCTATTTTGAAAAATAATATCTTCACTAACCACATGTTAACACAAACATACTAACGGTAAATGCATCCCGGGTTTAAAACTATCGGAATGTGGGGGGTGGAGTAAACCCTAACAAGTAAGCAAAATCAGTTGGATACGGGATGCAGACAGTTTTTCGGCTAGTTTATTATATTTAGTCTTATATCTAGAATCTCGTTTATTTAGCTTTTGTCAAATGAAATAAGTTTTCTTATGGACGAATTTGTTATTGTTTGTAAAATTTAGCAACAATTTATTTTAATTACAAATAAGTTTTTGGAGAGAGAGAGAGAGAGAGAGAGAGAGAGAGAGAGAGAGAGAGAGAGAGAGAGAGAGAGAGGGCAAGATACAAAGAAAGGGAATTAGAATGAAACGGGGGAGAAAGTTTTGTGTTTGCTATCAACGAGAAACTTAAAATATCTTCCTTAACGGCTCGCAAAGTTTTAGATGAAATAACAGTTTTATCATTTGTCTCACATCAGAACAAATGTATGCATGTTACAGATTATTTTTATTTGAAGAAGATCTGGCGCTTTGAAGAGGTATTTTGATAGCGTGTTTAAAATTCTAGTCAATAAAGTATCCGCTAGTCTACATTCAAGGTATATGGCGGGTTTGCTGACATATTATATGAATAGATGTAGAAAGTTGATCGTCTTTTCAAAATTATTCAACTTTTTTAGATAATATCTATTAAGTGTTAACATGTTATAATATTTGTTGCTATCAAATCAACAAATTCAATTTTTGGTTTTCAAACGTAATATAATAATTGACGTCGCTCTACCTTAGTGTAACGTCATAATGAAAACATAAGGTTTTGTTAAATATCAAAACTTTAAAGTTGTAATGCAAAAATTTGCCGAAACGTATATTGATAATTTTTATAAACTGAGTCTAAATTAGCTCTTCAGTCTATTATTGTGTTGAGTAACAGGAATTCGTCTGAGTCATTAAACAATTGGGAGAACAGTTTCAAAATGCATTAAACTACTAAAATTTGTATGTGGCATATTTTTTATGCCATTGAAATTGCATTGCTTGATTTGATCAGCATTGCTGTGTTTGAAACACGATTACATAACATCATAACCACGAAGACGAATTTCAATTAAATTTCAGATATAAAACTTTGAATGCATTGAATCAAGCGGACAAGTTGTTTTCTCACAAGCAGTAACATACGGACTACCTTAAATTTGAAAACTTTATTTAAAATTTAACTTATAATTTCATAAATAATGTTTTATCAAGTAAAACTGAATTCTTTTTACAAGTATCAACTTCCTAAAATGCACAGACGTCACTCAAATATAAAACATTCCATAGTTATCATAAACGTCAGTTATCAAATGGAATTGTACACTTTAATACATGTACAAACGACAACCACCAACCACTGCAAATAGAGTGCTCAAACTGTATTGGCAGAGGCGTTCACCAAAAACTCAAGTGTCACAGAAGTTGCATTTACTTAAAAAGAATTTGGGGAACCTATCTGGTTTGTTGTTTTGTTTTGTTTTGGTTTTTTTTTTTTTTTTTTGGTGTTTTTTTTTTATTTCTGTGTTTTTCGTTTATAATGTTAATACCATGAAAGTTATCTACATCCAAATTATATATACATCATGATGATGAAAGTGTTAAGGTTATTCATAAATTTAATAGCTTCTTTTCGTGGATACAGACCTAATATGTACCCCGTCCAATACTTACTTGATTGGTCTGCAACTCTTATCCATGTAGAAAATTGATTTCATGGACGTGTACCAGAGTACATTATTTAAGATGCTGGCAACACGTCCACAAGTGTTCACATAGCATCAAAAAGGCCAATTAAGGATCTCTTTTTACAATCAATTACAGAACAACAATTAGTGTAATTGATTAATAATCGATTTCACAAAATTCCACTATGTAATCAATTATTAATCAATTAAATTTTCAAGTAATCGTGCCCATGCCTGTTGATATTTCTATACTGTACATTATCCTCTTTCCCCTGTATCCTGCATTTCATCACACTTATTGGTTTTATTAATTTACATTAATCAGGTTACATCTACATTTGGGGAAAATGTGTAATAAAAATCCACATTCGTTTTGGACATTGGTAGATTTAACCGGTGGTGTGGTGTGATTTACTGTATACAAAAAATCTAAAATTGCTCAAAGACACTTACAATGTTTCTGCAGTTGCTTGAATTTATGTTTCTCGTAAATATTCAATTGCTTAAATAATTATAATCAGATTCCAGTTCTATTGGGATCATTTTATAATTATTAGAGTTCGCGTCATCAAGCTTGGGATTTTAACAACCTTTGAAAGAAAAGGAGCACATGTCCTTTTTTTTGTCGTGTTTCCTCTCCATTGAAAACACAAGGTGGGAAACAATTTGATATGACATGACTTTTTTTTAATTATGTGTTCTTTTCTTTGAACACACAACATTTGACACAACTTGATTGAATTAAAAAGGTCATTTATTATTCCACTACATGTATTTAATTTTGGTTGAAACGCCTCATTTCATTATCTAATCAAATTCATCTATATCGTATAACATATCTTGTCACAATATGACGGCGTGAAAAGCGTATTATTAAGCCGCTTGGTGTTATATTTACATTTTGTACAAATGAACCTTAGGTTTTAATTTAATGCACCAAATTTTCTGATTTTTGCACATTAACTCAGTACAAGTAATATAAGTCCATCTATTTTTACTAGTAACTTTTAAAACGACATTGTAAAAAAATGTACACATTATTATGTGTGTTTGGTTAAGTTTGCTTTCATCTTTGTGTAAATTTGTTGCAACCTCGATGTGTGCTTTCCCTATTGTACGCTTAGAGTCGTTGACTCGAACCCGTCGTTATTGTCATGACTTTTACAAGCGCTGGGGATTCATTAACAAACCCTAGCAGTCATACAATCACATTGTATAAAGAATGTTTTTATGTGAGAAAAAGATTGAAAAAGGTGACTTTACTGATTACTGAATTTGAATGAAAGGGGTATTTATGTACATGAGATGATATAAAACTATAAATCAATTTCTTACTCATGTTCAACAACCAATCTCTCTCTCTCTCTCTCTCTCTCTCTCTCTCTTTCTCTCTCTCTCTCTTTCTCTCTCTCTCTCTCTCTCTCTCTCTCTCTCTCTTCCAAGGAAAAATTTTGTTTTGAAGTAAATTTTCTCAAAGTTGTTATCACTTTATTGTATACAGATGCATTTGATTGTTCAACTTCAAATAAAAAAAAAAAATAAGAAAATAAATTATGTACACGTTAGAAGCAAGGAAAAGTATGTTAAACTGGTATAATCCGGAAGTGTTTATATCTCATTCAAGCCAACATGTGCAATAATATTTTTATATATAAAGTGTTACTATCTTAATCATGATGCGTATACACTTTATTGTTGATGATGGACAACAATTTGAAAAAAATAATGTTTTATGTATGCATGTATGTGATAAGATAATATAAGAGAACTTCATAGCTTCGAATTCAGATAGTGATGTTATTAAGCAAAGATCGTTTGGTTACAAACAGATGAATGGGAGGCAAATAGTTTGGTAATACATTCCAGGAATTATTTTTGCTCTAAGGGTTTGATATACTAAGTGCATATAATTAACATACACAATTTAAAAAAATTAAAAAAAAAAAACCTTTGGTTTACAGTTTAAGTAGTACATTATGATTTCAGATTCATAAATTTGAGTTTAATTACTTCTGTGTACGATAACTAAATTGGAATACATGTGAAATATACTTGCAAACGAAACAAAACTTGAAATTTAACTCACTATTTGACTTAGTGCAGAGATAATTCATTTGCAAAAGCGCCTTTGTTTCTTTGTTTTTTTCTATTACAAGTCATTCACTTCAAAAATGTAATTACCCCAAACGTTTATATCTTGTGTTCATTCATAGGTCTCTGTCTTCAAACCAGATTAGTCAAATTAACGTCAATGCATTTCAATGGCTGTCACAGCTTCGAAAATTGTGAGTAAAAACTAAGATTTTTTGGAAAACAGGTTGACTAATGAGAGGTTAAGCGAGTTCACACCACGTAAACAACATCAGTTTATATTGGCAAGACACTGTACTTTTGAATTTTTTTTAGAAATTACATATGAGTGCATAAAGATAGATAATTTGACATACTTTTTATATATTTTGACAATATACATTGACCAGCGGAAGGAAAAGAATGTTTCTATCTGCGCTTTTGTGTTTTAAAAGCTTTAAATGTGGGACGGAGCTTAAAGTTTTAAGGAGACTGATTGTAAGCAATGTCCTTCTACCAAAAATAATGACCAATTATATCTCCCATATGATTGATTTCTTTTTTCTTTTTAAGAAAGATATTCTACAAGAATACATTTATTTAAATTAATTACATTCAAAATAGAAAGTAAAATTTTGAAATTTACTGCAAAATTACTGGGGGCCGTATTTCAGGCCATCTTTGTAGAAAAAAAACTGTTTTTAAAAAAATCTAACAGTTACACGTGAACGGAATCTTTTTAATATTGACATTTTACCATGATGTAGCATGAATTATATCGGGCGGTCCTTGTTTTTAGTAAAATTCGTTAGGAGAATCAAGAAAAATTTTTTTTTTACTTAATCCTTCCTTTAAAAATTTCCATTCATGCTTTTATCCTATTTATAAAATTTGATTACTCGACAAATGGGCCGTATGATGCTAAATGCGTTAAACAGTTCCTTATATTTCATGATTTTTTTAAATGAAGTACAATGCGTACTGGTAAAAAAAATCATCCTTTGCACTTTGAAGTCACATTATGAAATAAGCAAACTAAGCTGCAAAACTGCCATTTGAAAAAAAAAATGAAACTACAACAAAACAAAACATTTATACAGATGCAAAAAGCAAAACTTAGAATAAAATTATGCATGTATTTCAGGAAGAAAAATCAATTCCAATGATTACTGGTAAAAACAGTCAACCAGTTTTATTAAAATTATACTTTTGCAAACGTGACTCCAAAAACACTCTGATATTGCAAATACAAACAAAGTCAAAGCCTTTAAACAGATATGTAAAACTTAACTAAAAGAAAAAATCACACCATAGGATACTTATCATATTGACTGCATACAGTGTTCTGTAATGCTGTTCTAGCTTAAATTTGTTGGTACATGATATAAGCATAGAACTTGAATACTATTGATTGTACTTGATATTGAAACTACAAAGAGAATAGAATATATTCACCTTGCGCAGTAAAACTGTGAAAATTTGAATCTAAAATTTATGAAAAAAAAATAATAGTAAAAGATAAAACGATTAAAAAAAAATAACAATATATGCCAAATTATCTCTACTAAATTAATTGAACAGCTCATTATCGCACTAAGATTTAAACATTAATCTCTTTAAAATTAATATTAAAAAGTACCGTGACCTTAGATTCGCTTTTATAGATAAAAATGTCATAAAAGCACTCAATGATTTAATAATTTAATCAATTTTTTACATAACAAAATAAAAAAAAATAGTTTAAGAATATTTTATATAAATTCACAAAAATACGTAATAACTTAAGTGTTGATTATATTTGAACTTCATTCATTGTACGCTTTTATCTGTAAAGTGTCGTAATCGATGAGAAAAAATAATATCTACATTTAACTATTTTATTCAGTGCTCCATATTGTGAACACTAGAGTAATAATAATATCTTTAAAATTTGATGTGTTTCAGCGTGTTTTCAATTAGTATTTTAACGGATATATTTGTTATCTCTTAGTGGCATGTGTGGAAATGTTATGGGGACAAAACTTTTTTTATCTTTCACTCAATACATATTTTAAGTCAAATGAAGATCGCTAAGGTTCACACATTTTATCAACATTAATCAATAAAAGAATAAAAAGTTACGAACAAGGATTACATTTGCTGAAAGGGCCAGATATGAAAACTAAACCACAGTCCATCATTTTAGATGCAGGATTACGTAAAGGTTATAAAGCAGAATAAAGTTTTGAAACAGACGACTAATATAATAATCGTTATCTTAAAAAACACCATTAGATTTCTTGAAGTAGTGTATGTATGCTATGATACAAAACGTAACCATAGAAAATATACGCATTCAGCTATTTGTTAAGAAGATATATATCGATGTTGTATTGAGCCGTCTCATTCAACTTATTTGTCCGAGGTATGACAGGGTTGAGTCGAATTAATTTTACGAATTTAAATATTATTTCGTCAATCTCTCCTCTGTCTATATTTTACAAACAGTTATTATGTGGGTTGTGTGTTATGTTATTTTTTGTACGGTATATTTCCCTTCTACGTGAATAAATATTGCTAATAAACAATGGTTGGTTGTAAATCGCAAGAACGTAAAACTGAATATGCTTGGTTACAACATACTTTGAGTTTTGGTTTTTAGTGACTTTAAGTTTTGATTTTGATTGTTTAGGACAACAAATTTCTCTTAACTTAATGTTAATATCACTACTTAACAAACCCACCCCTTCCATCTCCAACTGCTCTTTCAAAAATCGTAACAAGTTGTCAGCAGGCTTCTCTCTGATAAGATAGGATACAAGTTTGTTCTGTGATTAATGATAAACTAAGCAAAACCTAGATTTGCACATATCTCAGTCTCTAGCCATGCTGTTCTGAAAGGTTTTATCGTGTAATGGCAAATCGCATAATTAGTTGCTAAACAGTTGCTTTTGTCAGGCCTTTAGAAACCTTTACGTGCTATAATTGAGGTATTTTAGCAAAACACGAATTAACGGTACTGAATGCAATATGAACTGTAAAGATTGTTTGAATAAATGTTCATTTTAACAATTGTGATTGATCAACAATTATATTTTAGCTGCTACTGAGATCGATTTACAAGTCGAGAATGTTACGATCGTTTGCTTTCCGAACGAGGCATCCAAGTTGCATATACTTCTGAATGCATGAACTATATTTTGTAGCAATGTTTTTAAGAAGTACTAGTAAAAAAATCTACAATCAATGGAAAGTAAAAAAAAAAGTATATTATTTGAAAGATTTGCAAAGGTATCTGCATTCAAATAGTAATGTCTTATTTTGCGTGCTCATCGAATACTTGTGTCGTTCATACAAAATGCAAAACGTCTGCATCATTATAGACAACGGCCGCACTTCTTATAGCATGGTAAATAAGTGGTAGTAAATCCCAAAAAATAATAAATAAAATAACAACGTGCTGTCGATTTTATGAGTTTCTATACATGAAACACTTTGTTTTCTTAATCTACATGTACTACAGTGTATGGTTTGGGAATGTCGGATTGTATAACAATATGAAATAGGAAACACAGCTGTTAACGACAATTTTTACATGTGTGTCCTTGAATTTCGGGCTGTTTTCATATGTTTTTATAGGATTTTTCTCACCGTGCAGCTGTTGTCATTTGTTTTATTTCACATCGCGAATATGCAACTCTTTACGTCCAATGTATCGTTTTTTGGTGAATAAAATACCTAAATGCGGCGAAGAATGAAAAGTAAACTCCGCCTTAAGAGGTGTGTAGAGATGAGCATACAAGCTTATATGGTGGTAAGAGCAGATAAAAGGGTAATAATGCGTATTTATGAATTCGTGTAATCTCAAAACTCGCAAAAACTCGACTACCATATCGTTTTATCTTGCAAATGCAAATAATAGTGATAAAAAATACAAAACATTTGATGAACTTTGAACTTTAGATCGTCATCTTTACTTTATGTAAATGATGATAGAACAGTAATTTTGAGACTTAATGCGATATGCAACTTACGCTACCAATGAAACTATAATGTGGTAGATTTTGTTTTCTTTGTTTTAACCCATGGGAAACAAAATCTAGCACTACAACTAACACTAATAAAGAAACAATAATATAGTTTATTAAGTAATATTAGTTGTAATGCTAGATTTCGTTCTCTTTGTTTTTATCCATGTAGGAACTGGCTGTCTAAGAAATTTGACACCATCAATTTTGTTGGTGTTGTTAGCTATTTTTGGTGCTTAATAAATTCAGTTTACTGGTATAGTATCTATACAATAGATCCGTCACTTTAAAGATGCCTAGTGTTGTTGGTTTTATTCAGTGCTCTCTCTCTCTCTCTCTCTCTCTCTCTCTCTCTCTGCGTATTGTCATATTGTTACAAATCTATTTATCCTGCATATGCTGAAAAGTGATACTGGTTTAGATACAAATCATCTCTTATTAGCTTTTTTCCACAAATTTTTTAATTCATTTTATATTTTTTATCAAAGCAGCACAACTTTTAATTAAATTAAACATCCCCTCTTTTTATATATTCAGCAGATAACAATATATTGTCTAGTTTATGCCATTGTGAAAAGTGGATTAATATAGGCTTCTTGTTTTCAAACACATCAAACGTAAAAAATGAATACAATTTTTTAATAAAAGTTACATGCTGGATTAATTTAAAGTGGAATGCATCGAAAACCCTTGACTAGCAAAGATTCAAATTATTTTAATTTTAGCATTTTTGACAATTGGTTGTTTTGTGTCTTGTTATAGTTAACATTTATGGTACTTTCGAGTCGATGTGGCAACAAAGTAGACCCTAACATTGTTGTGCACAATTAGGGTCAGGTATTACTTGTTTACTATATATTAAGAGTTTTATGTAACTCTTTAACCCGTAGCCATTTTAAAAGATGATTAAGATGTTGTATTAATGGTAATCTTGCAATATCTTTTAAAATATGGTGAACATTTGGATTATTCTTTGATTTGTTTTATTCTGACGTTTCTTGCTGCAGAGAGTTGCAAATCATTATGCTCTTTGTTATGGTACAAGATTATTTTATTTTTGTAGGTGAAATCGGTAAAAAAAAAAAGTTTTTAAGTTAGAATACTTTTGGGTAAAATTAAATTGTGTTTTATTATGAACAAACTAACCCTATTAAACGGCTAATAAACTCGCCAGGTCGTGCGATTTTATTGGATGCTAAGAGTGTATACTGTCTTAATGAAGTAAATATCAGTCGAACTACGTGGTCTTACCTTCTTCTAACACATCATTTAAGGATTACGTTTTTGCCTAATCCACTGATGATAATGAAAAACAATCTATTGTGTGTTATAGACCTTTTGATAATGGGTTATTGTTTACTTTAAAAAAAGTAGATCAATGACATACTTTTTGAGTTATGGGCCATTGAGTATTTCTAAAAAAAATTTAAAAAAAATCTCTAAAAATTGTTCACTATGATTGCGATTTTCTTAATTATGAAAATAATACACATTGCTAAACTCTTTTTAAAATGAAATACAGTTTATAAGTGGCAGTGGCACTAAATAGATACAGAGCATAAAGTTTTCATTGACAATTGTTTATAAATCTTCCAGTCCAAATCTCCCCTATCAGTTTTAAAATCCCTACCTATTTTTATTCAATTTTACAAAAAATGAATGTTGATAATACTAAAATATGTATAGTATTAAACTAATTATATTGCCCTTATTATGCTGGCATGGAATTAATATGAGGTAAATGATCAAAATTTTGAGATATGGTGTCTTTTATTGTTTTTAAGCATTTTTTCAATATTTTGTAGTGTGTGTCATACGTTTATCTTATATTTACGAAAAGTTCATATGATGAAAAAATGATATATATAACTATATTTTTGTTTTAAAAAAGAAGGTTTTCATGCAATATTATGCAAGTCCTTTGGATATACAAATGCTTAATTATATTGCGCGGACAGTTTTTGATGATCAAGGGATCGGCTTGTTGTCGACTCTTTAAATCTCACGTTACGTTATATGATTATCCTTATATGGATGACTGAATGTGTGTTCTCTGTTTATCCGAACAGTGATTGAAACTGTGATGCCCAGGAATTTAATCTAGTTAAAGAGTATCGAGAGGAACAAAATAATAATCAGAAGCAAGAATAAACGGTGATTTGTTTGTCTGTGATCATTTGAATAAAATACGAATCAATGCTAGCTAAACAATCAAGTAAAAATTATTAGAGGCTGTTTCATTGTAGATACCTGTCTGATAATAATATTACATTCCTGAGTAAGGAAATGTTTATGGCACTCCCGAACCTAACAAATCTGCGAGTATTTAAAAAAAAGAACTATTGAAAACGTCACATAAACACATTGATTTTTATAACTCTCATAATCTGATCTGATAATTTATTTTAATTGTTTGAATACTTGAAGTTTTAATATTTTATTAATTACATGTGTTTAATTATTCAAAACTTACATGTATACAAATTCAATATTCAATTAATTAAATGTTGAAATGATAAAATAAAACAAATATTACTGTTGCAGTGTGTTTGTTGTCACCGGTGAAACGCGTTATTTTGACCCGAGTCCAAAATTGACCCAGGGTCATTTTTAAACATTGAAGATTGATACCAAAAGTGTTGATAAAGACCCTGGTCCGTTGAAAATTGACCTGCATTATGGAATGTTGATCATGAACTGGTTCTAAATTCAACAGAAAATAAGCACAAACTTTTTTTTTTATTTTGGATGTGAATAGGTGTTATTAAGATAAACTACTACGAAAACCCGACTCATCTGTCCCAAAACAAAAGGTTATTTTTTTCACCTTATTTACATAGTTTAACAGGATACACAGTTGTTTAGTACAAACACGAATATAGCGATATTTCAGATAATGCAAAGTTTTATGGGGTTCCCTTGCAAACTTGTACGGTTATATCTAATTTGCATAACGGGAAGATTTAGAATTCCGAAGAAGTAAAAATCAAATAACTGTAAAACTTGCTTAACGAAATTCTTTTTAGTTTAAAAACGCCGTAGAGCAGGTTCCTGTTCCAGTTCAAAGACAGTACAAAACTCTGTGTTTGAACTCAATTTTTAACAAGGTTATTTTTTAAAGTGTGGGAGCCATCAGAGTTTAGAAAAAAAGTTCAAGCTGTTCTAAAATGACCCCGGGTAAAATTTTTTCGACTTTTGATATCCATTTTTAACGTTAAAAATTACCGATCCCCGGGTCAATTTTCAGCCAGGGTCAATATTCTTCGTTACACCGGCGACCAGATAGCGATCAGTTATTCAAGGAATTTTTTTAATTTATACTAATTTTATAAGATATAACATTTTGTTACGCTTTATAAACCGCGAAGCAATTTTAAAAAAAAAAGCATTGATTATCTCCAGATGTGTTATGTATACATATCCATATGTAGCATATGTAGAAATTCGTAGAAATGTAGACATACGTAAAAATAAAATTCATCCTATATATAAATCAAACTTTCTATGACCAAAAATAGAGAATAAGACCTATTGTCAAATTTTGTTATTCGATATTGAATAACTTATTTAGACAATCATATAAGACGGCACAAACAAAATAAAACTATAAAATATTGACTTAAAAGTAGATGTGTGTTTTTGCAGATCTCTTATTTAATCAGAGAAAGCATGTAGTTGAACGAAACCAATTGTGAAAATATAACAAAAAATTAAAATGCATTTTTGAAATGCACATCTGGATCTTTTTTATTTCAAATATTTTTTTCACAAAATCAAATGGTTTGTAGCCTTGTCTTACCCGTACGTCGATTGTTTTCTTTTACGTACGTTTTTGTGCGTAGTAAAAAAATTTGGGTATGACATTAAAAGAGAGATAGCAGGGAAATCTCTTTGGCACACATTTATTCTAATCCTTTCTTTGGAACTTTCACAAGTCTCATATTCTCAAGTCAATACATTAATATGACATAGTTACACGACAAAGATAAATACGTGTATCTTTCTATCAATGACAAGTTTTAGTTGTATGTTTATATGTTAAACACTGTTAAAGAATACCTTAAGAATGTGGATAATTGCAGACAATCATTTATTTAATAGGTATATAGAAGATAATCCATTTGACTGTACATGCGATTTAGAGCCGTTTACAGTGTTTATGAAGAAAAAGAAAATGCTGCCCTATAATTCATGGCGTGAAGAACCTAAGTGCAACTCTCCAAGTCATTTAAATGGAGAACAGATAATTGACGTTCCATTCCACAATATGAGCTGTAGTACACTATATGGCAAGTATAATGCGAAAACATATCACCTTCATGATTATGATTGTCACTTAATGTGGTACATATTTTTGGTAGTTTGATAAGTAATTATTGTTTTTGATTTTAAACTAAATATGTTAAAAAATATTAAGAAAGAAAATCTATATACAGTCACATATATCTCCACAAGAATCAGCTTATATATATTTTTAACTCGATCTGATATTGAATTTTTAGGTTCTTATTAACAACTGTTTTTTAATTAAATCATGCAAAAAAAATTCAAACATTTGAGAATGAAAACATCAGAAATTTAAGCTTAATGAATCGAGGGAAAAAGGGGTCTTCTTAAAGGAATCACAGGTTAGGAACCCATAGCATAACAATGTTTTGTTTTGATAATTGCTCATGAAATATTTTTTCTTTTGTTTGTTTGTAAGTAATAATTATTTCAAGATAGTATGTAACATTTATAATTGTAGAAACAACAATTTCTACAGGCAAGACCACTGAATATGAAAGTATAAAGCAAACAGTATATTCGACACAATTGAGGAACGATCAACATGCGTCTGGTATTTTTTATCTGAATAATTTATGATAAGAATGGCCTTTAAATATTTCTTGGGTGTATGCATATAAAAAAATATATATATGTCACCCTTAAATAATTAACATGAATGTCTTGATGTCTTGATGATAAAACACGGGGAAATCGAACGCAATGACGTTTTGCTGAGGCTTACCAATGCAAGTTTGCTATAAAATATGTAAAATATTCATTGCAACATGTATGATAAATACGGAAATTTCGTCACTGCTGCTTTGGATAAACTTTGAAGCATTCCAAAAAACCGAGGGTTAATTTTTTAAAAG
Source organism: Magallana gigas (assembly GCF_902806645.1). Lineage (NCBI taxonomy): Eukaryota > Metazoa > Mollusca > Bivalvia > Ostreida > Ostreidae > Magallana > Magallana gigas. The sequence continues at coordinate 43,245,718 of NC_047562.1, read as the reverse complement.
CATAATGAACACTTTGTTCAATGGATCTTATACAATACAGGTATGTAACATCTTATCCTTCTTTTAATCCAACCGAAAAAGTTGACGCCGATTATTCAAATCGACGAAATAATCACTACAGGAAATCGTATTATCTGGGTAACTGGTTTAAATAAAATAATAAAGAATCTACTTTTTAGTAATATTACATCTCTTGAGCATAAATCGGTCGAAATCCGAGAAGACCTTGGTGCTATTTCTTATATTCACAAGACGAAATAGGCCAACGAATACAGCAGGCGCATCATATATGGAGAATTTTCAGGATATACAGGCAATTGTTAAGGTAAAAAAAAAACATTGATATGCTTACGTATATTTTAAGAGATTTCAATATCGAGATCCAAGGTATATGAACATAATTATCCTCTGTATCTTCAAATTCAACTATCTGGCATATCAATTGTGCATAATTCTAAAGAACAAAAATGGATCTCTAAAAGCTGTATCAATATATAGCAGCAAAACCTCTTCATATCGTTTGCGAAATAAAATAGGAAGGTTAAGTATTTGAACGTGTACATGTACGAGTATCTGTAACTAGGGGAATCCCCTAATTTAATGTGTATTTCATCGTAATTTTTGCATACCGCGTAATTCTATACAAAATTATACACAACTTGTAGAATCGAAAGTACACGGGGTGAATACTTGTAGATTTTTTTGTATAGAAATACAGACTCGTGTGTAACAAACGTTGTTTTATGTAAACAGGCGATAAGTTTGGGACGACTGTGCTTTTGGTTTCATCAAATTCATAGAATTATATAAAAAACAATGTGTGTAAACTGAACGTATTGAAAATGTTAAATTTAGATATTTTACACGTTCACTTACACCTACAGTTTATTTAACACGAGTCAAATTCTAGTACGTGTAAAAATACCTGTAGCTCTACACGTACCCGTAGACGTACACATCCAAATGGATCTCTAAAATTAAATAATATATAGCTGCAAAACCTCTATATATATCGTTTTGCCAAATAGAAGACAAAGAAATATCTTTATACTTAAACTGTTTGATTATGAATATTTCTATTCAAATTCAGCTTTTGAAAATATGTGAACCCGAATGACCGTAAAGGTAACGAAATAAATATTTATGAATATTGATTGATTTTATTCCAACACTGTTGCAGTTTTTTAAGGATGTTGCAATGTATACTTAAACTGTTTGATTATGAATATTTCTATTCAAATTCAGCTTTTGAAAATATGTGAACCCGAATGACCGTAAAGGTAACGAAATAAATATTTATGAATATTGATTGATTTTATTCCAACACTGTTGCAGTTTTTTAAGGATGTTGCAATGTAAGAAGACGACTGATGGACGCCAATAAAACAAGAGGACGGCAATATTTAAGTTTATTCTATAAATGAAGAGATAAAATACATAACTATACGCTGTACTTTTTTCCATGGTTGAGATGCTTTCTATTCTTTTTTCTTTTCTTGCAGTCTAACCTGAGTTCCTCTCCGGTTTCATTCAGATTCATTCACAGGCGTTTTTCACTACAACTTTATATATTGCTTTAAATTTAAAATTGGTTGTTTGGGATGCATGCTGACTTTAAACATTGCATTATCATTAGACCTTAATTTTAATAACAGAAGGAGTTGGTGGTCAATTAGCCAAAAACAAATCTACAGGGTTATTTCATTTTTGACAGAATTGATGACTGACATCACGACTTGACACTCCCTGGATAAGTTAGTGTAAGCTTAAGAAAAAGGAAAGACAACAAAATCTATGAAAAAACAACTTTAAAGTCATATTGGAATGACTCAAGAAAAGATCACATATATCTTTGTCAATGACGGTATGCTTTATAAATACAAAGGAGTAATCGTTTACCTATCTATACAGAAGTGCTTGATATTTATATGAACCATTTCTACACACCATTTTTGTATTAGTACAACAATTTTCATTGCAAAACTGAGAATGTACTCTTAACAAATTAAATCGATTTACGTGGTTTGAAATAAAACAATAACAGCAAGTAGTTTGTACATGGGCCACATCGTTCACACAAACAAGAATGTCTTTTTGCCCCAAGTATTTTGCTGCATGTAACTGTGGTGATCACAGGTTGTAATTCAATATAAAACTGAAATATAATCATACTAAAGGTGCCTTACTCTTGCGTTAAAGCATTGTTACAATTTTAAAGCTCATTTTTTCTTCAAATATATATATATATATATATATATATATATATATATATATATATATATATATATATATATATATATATATATATATATATATATATTCAAGTGTAAAATACCCCATGCAATCGCACAGTGCGTTGCTTACATATACTGTCATTAAATAAGAATCGATGACAAATCAAAAAAATTATTGACTGACATTGTGAGTCAAGCATATTTTCCGAATGAACCAATTCAGGCCGCGGTTTTACAAACAGGCTTATATAAGTCTCCTTTCGTACAAAATACATCATGATTATTAACGGATTCAATTTTATAGTTAAGATAAATGAAATCAAATTGAGAAATAATAATGTAATATTCTAGGAATTATTTTCATCAAATAAAGATAACTTCTTAAAGCCATTTACATTAATTCATTTATTACCTTCCTAAAATGTCGTCTCTTTTCTAAAACAAAATTTTATAGGGGAAAACTCTGTAGATTTTACATAATAAATTGTTTATCAGCTGAAACACATATATCTAAATACATATATTCATAAACATTCATACACTGATGCGAAACGAAAACATTTGTAGAAAGTTGTGTAAAATCAAACACATTTCATTCGTATGCAGTTAGTTCCGTGTAGTTCAATTTATTACAAATGAAAGTACAATATATTGCGTGTAATCATTTAAGAGAACAATTCTTCAGCATAGGTACTCCAGAATTTCGCAAATATGTATTGCACGAATATTTTACCTAGCAGGACAGTTTACAGTTGTAAAACAATGGAACATTTTGATTAACATATCACAGTCTCACACATTTAACAATCGGCTAGTAAATGAACATCAGTAAAATCAATTACGGCATATTTCTTTTTGGCTTAAAATATAATTTTGTATCTTCTACAAATTTAAGTTCTTGGGATGTTTTAAGTTTTGAAATATCAATATCCTTGGAGCTCATCATCTTAAAATTATCAAAATTTGCTATGCCAAAAGAATCTGTACCTATGGCAACAAATCCATTGGATGGTTTGGATGGAATGGTTGTTGTAAACAAAGGAACTCCATTCACACTGCCAACAGCGGTAGAATTCTGAGAAGGAAAGAGAAATTGTATCAATGTTGTCAGCTAGTAACACATCCACATTTTGACAATGGTTCAACTCTACGAATTTTAATCTATCAATAACTCGTGCGTCATCCATATCGGCATTGTTGTAATTTGGTAAAGTAAATATTGCCAATCTCGCAAATGCTTGTGTGCTTAATAGCCATGCATGTTTACAAAATATAATTAAAATTACTTTTAAATTTCCAAAATGTATCTCCCTTATTAGCGATACATGGTGAAAAGTAGAAAAGATCGCTTAGTTGGTTAACGATAAGTACCTGTATACACGACTCTATATAGTCACTGGTTCTTTGATCATGTCTTTTGAGTAAATGTATACCATAAGTACAGAAAGTAGGGATAAAAAAGGCCTATAACGTATATTACTAAAAATTGTCGGTAATTTTTCGTTCAAACACACGCAAGTGTTTACACAGTACTACTTATTTCCCTCTCTTACCAGCAGTATACTTACTTTGACAGTGATGCTTATATTATTCCATCCATTTGTTGATACATTAACTGATCCTTCTTTAATAACTTTTGTACGAGCTGTAACCAAAAATTATTAAAATCTAAATGCGAGTATAACAATACACTTAAATTAATCAAAAAAACAACAACAGAAAAAGAGAGGCTAAAATTTAAATAATTTCGGAATAAAAAGGGCATTTAAATCAAATACAGAACAAAATTTTGGAAATAAAAATACATGATTCTTTTTGGAAAGAAGTGCTCCTCAGCTGGTTAAAAATAATTGAACAAACGCCACTTAGTAAACCCCAATTTATAAATGATAATATATGGCACAATCCCAAAATCACCATAGACAATAAATCAATATTTATCAAAAGTTATGTTGATAAAGGATTTATTTTTGTTGGTGATCTGCTTAATATAGATGGAACATTTAGAAACTTTGATGAATTGAAACACATTAATCCAAAGACAAATTTCATAGAGTATGCAAGTTTAAGAACTGCAGTTACAACCAGACTACATACACAAGATATACACTTACCAAACCTACAGAACACATTACAATATGGACCAATTGTCCCTAATCATATTCTATTGTTTATTAATACTTGTAAAGGTTGTAAACCCATGTACAACATACTATTAGACAAAAAAAAGAGAAATATGTTCATCGATATCAAAATGGAGAGAAAAGGGTTATTACTATTCACAAACTTCTTGGAATAGAATGTTTGAACTCCCTTTTAAGTGTACACAGGAATCAAAACTACATTGGCTGCAATATCAAATACTTCATAGGATTGTCCCTACAAATAAATATCTTTTTAATATAAAAAAAGCAGAATCTGCTGTTTGCACCTTTTGTAAAAAAGATGAAGAAAGTATTAGTCATTTATTTTATGAATGTAATATAGTAAAAGAATTGTGGTGTGGTGTTGAAGAGTGGATTTTTACACAGTTTGAAATCTCGATTACATCTGATATTCAATCAGTTCTTTTTGGAAAATACAAAAATAAAGAAAGTTATAAATTGTTTAACCTGATAGTTCTTATTGTGAAGCAATATATTTTTTCATGTAAATATAAAAGTAATCCGACACCAAATATACATGCCTTGAAAAAGGTCATAACAGAAAGAATCTTAACTGAAAAATATTTGCTGTTGAAAAGATGTAATTATAAGGAATACGAAAGCCACTGGCAGAATATCTGTGAAAAATTGTAGTTATAGAGATAAGTTTAATTTTTCTGTTTTTTGTTTTTTTGATCGTTGTGAACCCTCATATCATTTCATTTGTTTTCAGTATAGCATAGTCTATACTTGTATTGTAATCCACCTGCTTAATCTCTCTCTCTCTCTCTCTCTCTCTCTCTCTCTCTCTCTCTCTCTCTCCTTCTCTCTCTCTCTCTCTCAAAATCAGCTTCACTTCATACGAAATATACAAAATTGTACTATTAAGTAGAAATAGTATAAAGATTACGTAATATGTTTATATAAATGTTCCAATCAATATTATGTTATATATGTACATATGTTGTGAAATGAAAAACCCAATTAAAAAAAACAAATACATGACTACTTACACAAGTCATTAGCAAGAACAAATTTCTGCTGATCAGGAAGTATAAAGAGAAAAATCCCCTTGGCTTCCCAAGCATTGCATCCCCCTTGATCCACCCTGACAGCAACAAATGTCCCTGAACTTCCACTGACCTTGGGGATTTGTGTCTCGACAGTCACAGAAATATCAGTCCTACAAAAAGACAGGTACTCATGTCAAAGAATGGGTAGTTAAAAAAATACAAATTAAGGCCATATTTTTATATCTTTCTTAATACACATGTACAATAGAATAATAATTCATTTACGTATAGATTAAGATCATGTTACAGATTTATCTCAGAGATTTTCTTTTTCAAAAAGTAATATAATTATAATCGGTGTAAATATATATAGTAAGGATAATTTTATATGCACTAGCAAAATAGTTTTCAAAACGTTTTGATATTGTTAGCTGAAGAAGTTTAACAAATACACATAACTTATATCAAATCAATATTGATTTAAGCTTTCAATAGTTTTACTGTGTAACTCAACTTAAAACAGATTCTCAACTTGTTGTTTCTTTCGAAAAAAAATAACATCTTTGATATTTTTTCCTTAAAATTTTATCTCTCATTGTGGCTTCTTCTTTATCTCTTAATGGCCAAACGTACTAAAATGTACTCAATTCGAGAAAATTTTGATCAGTGATTCGGTTTAAGGTACCTCACTACACCTAGATTTATACTTTTTAACACACTACGTCACAAGATTGCGATTTATATGTTTTGTCAAACTGTTCATATCGTTCGATTGGGGGTGTATAACGTCAAAACTCAGTGGTTATATTACTGGGCTTCGTGATCATGAGTTCATGAGTTCGAATCCGCCTTGAGCTTTTGTTCATGTTTACTGAATTAAATTTTCGAAAATGTAATTTTTCATCCAAAATTGCATATTTTTTTGCCTATATAAAAATAATAATCAAGTGATTTTCAGCTGATATGAGAAAATATTTCAGGGTGTAGTGAGCCACCTTAAGAGGAAACTATAATTTACAACAGTGTTAAAGACAACAGGTAGCAAACCATCTTCGCTAGCCAAGGGTGACGATCCACTCTGCTAGAGTAGCAGAGTGGATCGTCACCCTTGGCTAGCGAAGATGGTAGCAAACAGAGCTCATTTAAGATGATGTAAGCAGAAAGACTTCAAACACACAATAATGATCAAGGTCTGAAACTAACAAAACCTTTAGTGATCCTACAAGCAAAAACAAATCCCTTGCATAACAGCATGTCTTTGTTAGAATAAGAAATGAAAGGTATGTCCCGTGTTTTGCATGTATCATTATATCAACAGAACATTGCGCTGTCCTTTGTGCATAATAATGAGATAATTTTTGTGCAAGTATGTTTCAGCAGTGAAATGTGATCATTGTTGGAGGAAAGACTCGTAAGAACAGGATAGAGCAGCTGCTACATACCAAGAAAAGTTTCCTATGAGATCAATTGGGAAGACTAAATTCAATATACACCAGTATATAGGTGGGTAGGTAACGACTTGGGTCAGCACCATTCCATGACTAGGATCCTCAGATTTTCTGGTTTCAAACACACCTACTTGTTGAGCAAAGAGTGAAGGCTCAACATTTTCTGGGTACCCTGTGTGTACAGAAAGACATGACTCAAATGATTTTCTTGAAATGAGGATGCAAGAATAGACAGAATGACATCGAAATTATCGTAAGTAGTGAAGTACAATTTTAAGGAGAAGAGTGCAAGGTGTGTGCACTAGTAAAGCAATTCACAGAGAATTGCCTAAAAAGAAGATCATTTCATGTAGCTGAAAACAAAGAACAAAATAAAGATCATAGCCTAATTTCCTTTTTAATATTGATAGATTTTATCCATAGAGAAAAGAAGAAAGTCTTTAAAGTCAGTGGTAAGGAAAGTGAAAGACAGACTATTTGATATGGTCACGGTAAGTCACAAGAATATCAAATCCAAGAGCAGAAAAAAACATTAGAAAATGATGCACTGACAGATTTGTTATTTTTACAATTTAACAAAAATTCACTTAACATACGTAGAATTGCCTTCAAAACCTACACTTTTTGTTATATCTAATTTATAACATTTTTTTCTATTGCTTGAATGATCATGAAAGCAATATTAGGTTTAAACAAGCCAACAAAGTGTATGCCAGTAAGTACGCCTTTGTTTATTGTTACCTCTTATTGGCATATTGAGATAGTTTAGGTGTTTTTGAATGAAAATATACCAACGTATTTGCGAGTATTTGTTAAACTCCTTCAAATAAGGTTACCATGACAATGCCAATTTACCAGTTATGATCGCCTATAATATTAACAGACTTATTTGCTTTCTCTGCTTGACACCAAGAAACAGGAAAATTCAAAACAGTCTGCGTTAAAATCTGTTTTCTGGAGGGGTCTGACGATTTCTTGATTTTATATGCACCTGTCTGTTGTGCAAAGTTGTTTGGTTCAGAAAAATAGGGATATCCTGTTCAGAAAAGTTATTGAATCATGATGTTAGATTTGATATGATGATATCATGATATCAATCAGCATTCTTGAAATTTGGAATATATCTATTCATGCAAAAGATTTTTGTTACATTAATTTAAAGTGTAGATAAGTCGATAATTAATATGCATCTATGACAATTACAATAAATTCTGTGAAATGAAATAAACAGTGCAAACCATCAAAGTTTTCACTATATTGCAGAGGGAATGGCTTTACATCTGGAGAGTTTGGGTACTGTCCTTTTTGTCCTGTAGACAATGTTGTAATGGTGATCACTTCATCAACTTTGACAGGAATATTGATCTGTCCATTGTTTACCTAGATTTTTAAGGCATATGAATATTTATTGAAATAACATTTCAAAGATTTTGCATCAACGGAGTCTTAAGATAACTAGAAACAAGAATTTATCAAGTTTATGCAAGAAACTACAAAGCCTTAACAAAGGGTTAAACACAGAATGAAGCTCTGGTTAATCAGTAAGCTAAAAAACTAAAAGGTGACTGAAATGTTACTGTAGGTGAATGGTTAAAACAACTCCTCCATTCAGTGCCCTGTTCAGTCCTTTTAGTTTGTATTCTATTGACTGAATGGCAGAGATTGTCCTGTAAAGATTTTCTTCTTCATGTTCAATCACTCTAGGCTTAAAAACTATTTTACTATCTTTTACATTTTAATCTTTCATCAGAAAATGTTTGAAATACATGCAATTTTAACACACCATTTAAACATAATTTAGCAAACACCACATCTCTTTATGACAGTTTTGTAAAGAAATGATTAGGTTTTCCATCAGGACTTTTGACCCTTAATGAATAAATTAAATATACCTTGACTTGTCCAAAAGATCTGAAGAAGTCAGACTGGGAAGTATTCTGTCCAAAATCGAGGCTACTCTTCCACACATATACGCTTGAAATACTTGCCTGCAATAATTATTTTGATCACATACAGAATAATTGCAGTATTGTTCTTTATAGCATAGTTGAATGATTACAAAATAGGCCAATGAAGACGTTTTTAAGGACATATGCGACCTTCTTCAGTTTTAGGTAACTTTCGTTGATAAATTATTTCTTTTTTATTTTGCATTCAAACCTGATAATGCCAAATATTCAGGGTGCATTACAAGGTTTTTTTTGGAGTTAGAATATTTTAAATTGTTCTTTCAATAGCATGCCAAATGCAATTATATGCTTAATAATAAAGTCATAGTCTATATTTTCAATTTGAAATAGTGTATAACCAAATAGAAAATTAAAATTTAATTTTTGAATTACGTAGTGAGAATCTTAAATAGATCTAGTATGATAGATTTGATCACGCCCCGACCTAATTATCACCTCATAATATTCAAAGAATGATTCCTTATTCCTCATATTTATATAATTTTATGCCATTGTACGATTAAATATTTAAATATAAGTAAGTAAACCCCGTTGGCGCCCCAATTATACGTCCTTTGAAGTTATGGGTTTTTTAGTACAAAATCGATACGTAGTCTTATCACAAGCAATGACACATGAAAATGTAAATATTTTTACTTACCTTTAAGTTGTATAGTGACATTTTGTGGTTTGACAGAATATGGCGGGAGTGGAGGGCGAATACAAATAGAATGGCCATGACTCTGAAAGAACATTTCATATTAAACATGTACAAGAGACATAATTTTGCCTCGTTATAAATATAATTTGTTTTCTCAAATAATTTCAAAATTACAGAAGTTGAAAATCCCATTGATATCAATACGGTACATTTGTTTTATTAACTGTGTGTTGAAAGTAACTATGTCATGCCGTAATTTGTTATCAATATATTATAAGATGTGATTTTCCCTTAGAATTTGATATTCCAAAAAGATGTTTTGTTATAATAGTTTAACATTTTTAAAGTTGAGCAAGTAATATGAGGCTTATTAGTATAACAAATTAGTATAACAATTAATTAAAATTCTAAATCCTTTATTTTGTCTTGAAACTTAATGTAGTTGGACAATAAATAAACTCAGAGTTTGTTGTTATTATTTTGAATTCTTGTTTCTATAATAATCGTGAGATCCTTGTTGTTGGGGCTGGTTAGAGACACCATGCTTCCCCCTGGTGTAACTTACTGACTCCGTGATCATGGGACAGGTATCTCCATCCAGGTTTGGTGAACTGTGAGGTATTGGCTGAGAAACATGTATCAGAAGGGGAATTTTAGGCAGCACATAAATTCAAGTGTATTATGTCTTTCAATTTTACATTTTTTATTTGATTTCTACAACAATTCAACAATTAGAAATTACACAAACCTGGATGACATAGTACACTTAGAATTTCATGAAAAAAGAGTATTATCTATTAACCTTGGGTGAATTTTAAAATCTAGAATACTTTAACATTTTTGACATTTGTAATAGGCTTCAATCCAGATATATGATGAAATGAGGTAAAAATATACTTCTAATGATGTGTTAAACAGTAATTCTCAAAATAAAACATCGAACCGTCCTTATGTTAGATAGACGAGCAGTTCTGAGTGAGTATTGAAATTATATGGGAATAAAAGGAGTACAATTCCAAACATTCATTTTTTAAAAATTTGATATGCTAAATTCTAAATGTCTGGTAAGTTGTTTTTATAGGTTATATGTTTGGGGATGTTTGAAACTCGAGTAAAATGCCAGAAACTCGTGTTAAAGTGCCAGAGGATGTAATAGTCAACACTACATCTATTTGTTATACCAGTCCGTTTTTATAGCACTAACATTCCAATTTTTTTTTTTTTTTTTATTTTCTAGAAAGGAATAGCTAGAGTTTGAACAAAAGGAGCCATACACGGGAGGGAAGTTCCGAAAGAGCAAAATAAACATTTCAATTTCTCTGAGCGAGAAACAGTTGGAAAATTAAAGAGACGTGACAAACTAAATTTTATCAAAAGTTTGATCAGGTTGAGTTTAATAACAGTTCATGTGAACGATTACTATTTAAACATCAACATACCAGATACAAAGCTATATATCAAAAGAATCTAAATTAACCGTATTTTACTTGATGCATATGCTATAAGAATGAAAGCATTTAACAAGGGGATTTTATATTGACATAGTCTTATCCTAACAGATAAGCTTCCATCAACACATGATGAAGTAGAGCTGCCATTGAGGACCACTAAGCGGGAGTTGAAAACAAAGGATGTTGCAATAAAACTAGGCGTGTACACAGATAGCTCCTTTACAGCACAGTTCCCGTCTACAGGCGTGCCCAAAAGGGTCGAACTTGTAAATTACCAAGGGGTAATATACATGAAATTTCAGTCAGACAGGTTCATTAACAAACAGTCAAAACAAAAGTAAACATGCAGAGACAGACAGACAAAACATATTTTTATGTCATAATAATTTTTGTTCATTATGCGCAAATGGAGTTTTCTCAAATCTGAGACAGTTGGATACAACATCAAACTAACAATCATGAATCTTGAGTTTTGGGAGACTAATCCGGTAAGTCCTCTGTATTTTCATTAATGACTACTCGTAAGAAAGTAATCTTTTGAACTTTTAAATATCTGTTTACATGCATCTCTTATTCTATTGTAGAGCTTTCACAACATGTCAAAAAAGCTACATGAAACCCTCTCCAGTTTCTGTCAGGGTACAAGAAACGTTTCTCACAAGTATGACATCAGATGTTCTCACACAGCGTAAGTACGATATAGATACATGCAATATTTTGGAAAGGCGTTAGAGCATGTTTCATTGAAGAAAAACATATCTTTCATTATTAACAGAATTTTACAAGCGTCTCGAGTGTACAATGTTTATATACTTATGCTTGATCATTGGTAATTTAATGTACTTTTGAAACTGTTCAGGGTGCCTGCAGACTATGGTGGAATGGCATATATCGGTGGAGCCTGCACTGACAATGCATGTTCTGTCGACGCTGAACGGTCTTTAACCAGCTACAAGGCCCTTACACATGAAATTGGACATAAGTAAGAACTAGTCTATCCCTTTATGATGATACACCACCTACTGCGAATTTTACTTTGTGCAGACGATGTTTTTGGAATTTTTAAAATTTATTTTTGTATTAGCTTGGAAATGAACCATGACGAGGGCAGGTGTAACGGAAGTGACGTAGGTATCATGGGAGGATACGGCACATGATGAAGTTCATGTAGCGTCAACGATCTTCATAACTTTCTTCAGTGGGTATTTCTCGAAGTAGATAGAAAATAAATATAAAAGTGCTATAACGTTACAAAACTAACGTATCCTATGATATTGTATGTACAAACAATTTTGATATTTCAATTCATGTAATGTTACTAACCTAAATTTTTCATCTAACATTTATTAAACTTATATCCTTAACGGTAACCCTACATTTACAATGTCAAGTTTTTAAACGCCAACTGCACCTCTTATATTCTCTAACGAAGAATTTAACACACTGTTTGAATACAGGGTTAACAAAAATGTCCCTGTTTCATCATATTTTTTATCACGATTGATAGTGTGATCGATTAATTGATTAAACATGTATGCCATATTGACGTTTACGTTTACTATGTTGTCTGAAAATCACTTTCCGCCCGCATCATAGTATAATGCATGCCATTTTGAACACAAACCTCAATTTGACAACTAATAAGATATAAATAGTTCATGTGTATGCATATAATTATGTATCTTTTTAATGAGGAAAATCATTTTTCTTTGATACAGACTTGAAAAAGCACAATGTTTGTTCGGAGAAACTGAAGCTTTACCTGAGCTGAGCTCATCTTTGATTGGAAAATAACTAACCTATCTATTCTTAACTAGTATTTCATAAAGCATCATTGTCCCAAAGTCAACGCACTGATACTGACATTTTCCATTGTATATGTCTGTGATAACATGAGGAATCGATTTTGTAATGTACCTGTCAGTCCAAAAATGTCCATAAACGTACTGTTGAGGCGCATGCGGGGTTTGCATAAACAACAATCTAATATTTAATCGCTCAGTTAATGAAAGTTCTATTCATAAGTTACATTTTCAGCGTATATGTCTGTGGTAACACTACAATTCGATTTTGTATTAACAGTCCTATATATTCAAATGACTAATCGTTGGCATGCAAACAGGGTTTGCATAATAAAAAAAAACATCACATGAATACGTCAATATTTCTATATTTAATCTAACATTTGCTAAAAAGTATATTGATATTAGTAATGAGGAATTATTCTTTGACTATTATGAGGTGATAATTTCGGTGAATGGGGTAATGGGCATGGTCAAATCTATCATAAAATCCTTCGGAATTTTTGGTTTGATCACTATTCGTCAAAATTATCACCTCAGTATACTCATAGAATGATTTCTGACTGTTTAATTAATAACAGAATAATAATTTTTTAGTTATATTGTGTATTATTACGAATATAATTTTAGTTATCCTTTTCTAAAGAAATCTACAACCACATTTTCAACTTGATATGTAAATAATTAACTTTTTGTAAAAATATTCTTAAATTAGGTCAGGAATACAGTCCGGATGACATCTGTGAAAATAGATATTTTTAGAAAGTTTGAGTATTACTCAGTAAGTCTTAACAATCAAGCTTTTCATCCTGACTGCAGTTAAGATGGCTTAACGGCTGCTGGCAATTTCAGACTATATAATTCTTATTTTAAAAGGCTTTAAATTGTCTTAAGATTTAAGGAAAACCACAAATCTTAAATCAAAAAAAAAAACACAAAAAAAACACACACACACAAAAAAAGGATTTTTCTCAAGGTAGATCTGATAATTAATTCACTGACCATCTGTCCTTCCTAATTATTGAATATTGATTAATTAAGAAACATATAGAATATGAAACATAGAAATTTATACGTCCATTTTTAGTAGCACTGCGAGGCTTACAGTTGTGTGAATCTTACGGAGGGAGCCCTATACGGCCAGATGTTTAACCATGAATGGCAGGACATACCCGGCTCTAACTGTGGCGAAGGGAAAGTACGTTGAATCAGAGCATTCACTTGTAAAAATGATAGCTTGATTTTATTTATATTTTTGTCTAAATGATGATATCACTCTTTTTTTCATTTGATTTAAAGAAAAAATGTTGAACATTTTCTTTTCTCGTAAGATTGTTTAGTTATCTTTTTTCAAATTATGTATTGGTTAAACATCGGTAGTTTTTCATAGAGTTGCTTTAAACAAACTTGTACCACGTTTGGGGATGCCATACGAACCCCTAAAATCATCAGACCAGGAGGGTGGGGTCCTTGGGGGTGTGTCAGTCCTGCTCCAGAACATGTGGGGTGGGAGTAACATACAGACGTCGAAGATGCAACAATCCAAGGTGATTTTTTCTCTTTTTTATGCACGGCTATTATCTTATATTTGCTGAATTTTATTGATACATATAAAAAGCCCAGACTAGCATTTGGTCAACTGTTTATTAAATTCAGTGAAACGTATAATTGGAATTTGATATAAATGAACTGTAAGAAATATATATTAACCTCAATGAAGTTTCAAGTTTAACTGCATAGTCTAAAAACATCATTTATGCCAATGTAAATGCATCATTATCTAACATTGACAGCCCAATAAACCACTCGGGCTGTGAAGGAGGGGAGAGTAATGCAAATAAAGCCAATATTTGTAATCCAGAGGTTAGTGTAACATTTCTAGCTGCCACTGCAACTCATAGAGAAACCAGTAGAGAAAAACAAAGAGACGCCATTTACCAATAATATAATGATTTGAATTGTTTCAGTTCTAGCCATGTTCCCATAATAGTTCAAAACAGGCAGATCTGATTAAACAGAGAGCTTCAGAAACGTGTCTTACAATGCTTGAAAATAAAGTGTTGAATTCGTCAGAGTATAATTCAACGGGGGATAGATACAGTCATTCTGGTGAGAAATAGCCACTCATGCTTAAATTTATGCTTTATTAGTATTTACTCGTCATTTCTTTTTGTAATATAAATATGTCGTATAAACCTTAATTTTTTCCATGTTTTTTGAACGGTATTAAATAATTCAGAATGAATATACTGAGTACTCTGTCCCGAGTTTTTGCTCCCACCACTTTTTGCTTGATATTTCAATAATAGTAAATACCTTTGTGCTCAAACTACGTTCATCCACTAATATGAAAAATATCCATATTATCTGTTTTAAAACGCCCCCTCTACCGCTTTAGGTTTCAATACACATCCTAGAATTGAAAGTCTACGGACATTTTACATTGCATCAGCCATTAATAAGCCCGGATGATAACGTTAAAAAATCGCGCTACGTATTCCAAGTGTATTCCGAATGGAGAAAAGATGTAAACATTTCCCATTACAAATCTCCGTAAGAAAATTGTTTTCGTTCCTGTGAAATTTTATGAGTGAAAAGGGATAATTGTTCAATGAAGATATCTTGGATATATTCCCTTTCATCGATTTCAATTTTATTTCTTTCACAGGTATGTGTATTTTTATTAAAAATCATCAAAAATTGATGGAAGCAATAACTCGGGACAGACTGTAGTTGATTCATTAAAATTATGTTGTAAGAACCCATTTCATCCTTTTTACTAGGAAATTATGTGTGTGAAGTTAGATGTAAAGAAGTGGGTGATTTCAAATCGCCATATTTCACAAGATTCGGCTTAATGCCGCACGGTACCCCATGCGATGCCAAAGTAATTAAGTACATGGATTTCATGAGCTCACCTTGGCCAAGAAAGAAGGGCCTCACTCCTATTTGTTTGGAGGGATATTGCAGGGCAAGTAAAAAAAATCTTGTCTCTAAGTTTTCTACTGATATCTACTATTTATGAAATTATTTTGATATTTTTTTAGTAATTGGGATCTGACCACTCGTGCATTTTTTGATGCTAAAAGGCATCAGCAATATTGAATTCAAGACTAACTATTTCTGGGTTCGAACTCATACTTTATTTGGATTTTACAAAGTAAAAGATTATTTTATTTTCCGTAATAAAAAAGCTGGAAGTTGCTTTCGATGAATCTTCTCAGGGCAGAATTAGAACAAGAATAAAATCCAGGAGAGAAGTTTGTCCTGAGATGATAAACTTATAGAATTTAGAAAGCAAAAAAAAAAAGGCTATATATTACCTAGCACTGCAAGCACATACAAATGTACTTAAAATTCACTTTCTGTTTCAATGTTTCTAGATTTTCTTTTAATGCTTGCATGTTTATGTTATATCTTTATGTTTAGATCTTTGGGTGCGACGATGCTTTACTTGGAGGGACAAAAGAGTTTGATGAATGTGGTGTTTGTGGTGGGGATGGGTCCACATGTGACGTCATACAGGGAACATTCACGGGTATACCTGGAGAAGGTAACTTGTTTCGCGACATTTAACTTTACCTTTGTAGTCCAATTACATGTAAATATGCCGGTATTGCCGCCTAAATATAGAACAACAATACTGCAGCCCTAACGGAAGTGTTACTATGTTTTAATACGTATCCACTCCGTATCTAATGGGATACAAATTCATTCTATATTGTAACATTGAAACTTTTAACCAGTGCCAGATATAATGCTCTAATGTCTTTTTTAATGGGTTTTGATAAGTATAATAAAATTATTGTCATCCTGTTCACAATTTCCAAAAAGGGTTACTAATATTTCAATGTAGATAAAAACAATTTTTTGCAGGTAATAGAACTCTAATGATTGAGATACCGAAAGGAGCATATAATATACAAATTTGGCTTAACTATTGGATAATGGAAAATAACTTCATAGGTAAGTAAAGATGTATTCACTGTCAATAATCATCGTTATTATACTAAAAAGTCTATTAATCTGATAGTTTTCCCTGCTATTAACCTATTGATTTTGGAAAGAGAAAACGCTGGATAAGATACTTTCTCTTTTGGTAAATTTTTTAAAAATATCATTCAAACGAAATTAAGGCATAGCTGTGTTCTCAATTATGATCGTTATCGATGTAACATATGAGCCAACCCAATGCATTTATGTGGAAGTTTGGAAGATGCTCATTGCTTGTTCTTCGTTTGTAAAAAATATTCATTATGAATTAAGACAACCATTTCTGTATGACATTTTATCGTTGAACTTTTTGAATATAATTGATCTACTTTGGGGTGACAAAACTTTATCTTATGATGATATTTGAAATATATGATATATGAAAATATAAAAATATTTAAAGAAGTTCATACACTTATACAAAAGTGTGGAAGATTTATCTTATATTTAGTTTTTAAATCATTTGCATAACTTTCTTACCCATTCTAATTTTAATTCTAGATTCGCACAGTATTACATCATTCACAACTAATGATTTATTTGTGTTTCACTAAGTGTTCTATAACTGTTATAAATGTTAACTGGCATTGTATGGAATTGTAATTGTAATATATCATGTACAAGGAGAGAACTCTCTAAGTTTCTTGAAAGTGTGTCCAATCCTTTTGGCATCATTAGTCAATAAAATATGTTCAACTCAGATACTATGTCAAGCTAACATCCAGG
Source organism: Magallana gigas (assembly GCF_902806645.1). NCBI lineage: Eukaryota > Metazoa > Mollusca > Bivalvia > Ostreida > Ostreidae > Magallana > Magallana gigas. Next base: position 43,228,297 of record NC_047562.1, on the reverse strand, counting down.
CATTGTCAATTTATAGTCATGATTAAATTCCTTATCATTTTAACTCTCATTCTCTCTCTTTATGTCTCTCTCTCACTCGTTCCCTTAAATTTTATCTTTCTTTTTTACTCTTTCTTTCGATGTATTCCCCGTCTCTCTCTCTCTCTCTCTATCTCTCTCTCTCTCTTTCTTTCTCTTACAGTTTGACTTTTTCATTACACAAGAGATGTACGATAAAGATGACGTCCCCGTTATCGTCAGCCATGTTGGAAGCAGCTGGGTGTGGAACACGGATGAGAGTAAAAATCCGGTCAATTTTGCGAACACCTACTGGCATTATAAATATATTGAGTACTTGTATACAACGGGACCTATCTCCGAGCCTGCTATCATCAAGGTAGAATTACACATAAAGAAACTTACTTTAATCCACATTCAAAAATTGATTAAAATTTTCAAACATTAACATTTCATCACCATGTGAGAAGAAACTTTGAAATGGTAATTTTTACAAACTTGTTCTATTAATTTATTAGTGATTATAAAGAGAAGTATTGACGCAATATGCATGGTTATTAAACTAGGTCATAGACATTACGTATTATTTAATAAGATTACCTCGATTCATCAACGTAGGTAAGCTCTGAAACAAGTTTTAAAGGAATGATTGGAAATAATGATATATAGATAGCTAGAAGCAAGCAACATGATCCGTTTGATGTAAAATAATTAAAAAAGTACAGTATTTTTACAAAATATAGATTATTTGAAATCTGTACACCATAATTTCATCATTATAAACCGTCAACAAATTTAATTTTGAAATAAATTTGGGGAAAGCCGTTCGTAAACTCCTTGTAGTTTTATATTTTTAAGGTAATTATTAAATGTTAATGTATCTTCTTCTTCTTCTTCTTCTTCTTCTTCTTCTTCTTCTTCTTCTTTAGAATACTGAGAAGGGCTCTTCAAGGAGCATTAATACGTATACAAAGAAAGAGTTGTAATTAAATAATTTAATGCGACTGAAAAAACATTGAATGCCACCATAGCTTGCTATTGAGGTCGCATTATAACGTAACCTTGTTTATAAATCAAGCTACTATTATGCAACATCAATAGATCGAGGTCAGTTCATGGAGCATCTTCTTATGATCGAGGTCAGTTCATCGAGGTCAACCGCATTACTGAATGAATTTTGATCGAAATTCTTACGCGTGAGACAAAATGTGCATTCGTGAATAAACAGGTCGAACTGTATTTAATGTATGTTTGCATCTCTTAAGGTAAATGAATGAAGGAATAAACCTGAATGAAATATTATTGCGTGGACCCTGAGGTCCACGCAGAAAATATATAAGCGAGGTTAAACCGGATGCTATGTGGAAAATTCAGCCTGCGCATGAGCTAGCCTGGTTCCTGTGCGTAGTGGGTAGCTCAGGGAACCAGGCTAGCACACGTTTATCTGAATCGGGTTCGGGATTCCGTGCCATATGCACACATAAGTTCAAAGGCGCTGTAATTGTAAAGTTGTCGGTAAACAGCACAGAAACAAAGTATTCCTTTTAAAGAAATGATTGGCATGTGATATGAATTATCAGTATTATGAGATAAGTTAATGTAATGCCGAAACTACATCATGAATCAAATAGCATAATTTGCAATGTTTTGTTGTTTTCCGAATACATATGTAACTTAACTTTACTTTTATAGTAGGCGAGGCTAGAGAACTTCCTGATTAAATTTTTTTAAAGCATTTAAGTATGATTGAATAATTATGTCACTGTATAACAGTTTAAATCTCATAGAAAAATGCGTCAAAATATGAAATTTTTAAATTACACAAAGCTGTCACTGCATAGTTAACAAAGTAGTGCGAATCGTAATGTGTGCACAAATAGTAGAATTCACCGAATGCCTGATACAATACATGCAAACTTCATTCATAGATAGATCATAATTATTTTAGGAGTATGAACCCTTAAAATTCTGAGATAAAAAGTCAGGGCTATATACATACATGTATACGTAATACACCGTACAAATTTAGTGGTTAAAAGCAGAGGGCTAGAGTCGGTGGAATCTCTGATAATCTTAAGGCTTTCACGTTTTCGTTGGAAACACATGCAAATTGTCCACGTATTGTAGTCCTTTTTTAAAGGACAGCAACTTGTATAAAAACAAAACCAAAGCTTCAAGTTTTTAAATAAGAACTACTTATGCAAGCGGAATGTGTGCGCACGTGTACGCATTTGCCGGATGCCTCATATGGACACAACAGTGATCAGCCGAAGCCGGTTACAAAAAGTCTTCAAAGCAATATTTTTCTACCAAATGAAAATGGTCCGTAATTGCATTTTTTTTTATTGATTTCAGCTTTATCAAAAGAACGCTTTGGAAAACAAAGGCATTCATTACGCTTATTCTTTACCCAAAACTGGTGAGTTTTAATAAACAGCTGATTCAATATGATTATGTTATATTCTTAGTTTTAATCAATAGGAATAAAAGATTATATAAAATACGTTATCTTATATTGTCTAAAATGCATGTTTGAAAATATAATCCATCAATTTGTAGAACAAATTTCCTTTGCAAATCGTGTATAAAAGTGTTAAAAAGACAATTTATTGCTATTAACCTTCATTAATATTAACGGTACAGAATGATAACAACATATTTAGTAAATAAGGGTTTAAGTTTTTTAGATTGACAAAGGTCATTGTCTATGTATTTTTAAATACAACTAATTCTACAAGATTTATTTTAACATTTATTTAAGGTGAATGTAAGAATAACGGGACATACACCATTAAACTGCGTACTTGTGACTGTCCTACTGGATTTTACGGTATTAAAATATATGGGATATTCTGTTTATTTTACAGTTGTGTTAACAAAAATAGAACGAGAGGATATATGCGAGAATGATGCCATGAATGTTGTACATTGATGCAAATTTTACGTTATATAAATAATTTTATCACATGTTTAGCTCAGTATGCGGTGGATATCACTCATGTAATTAATTGATGATATTACACTGTGTTTTCTTACGTCATGTGACCTCATGGTTATGGTTCTTGATTGGCGTAAAATAAAAGTACAAAAAGTATTTAGTTGAAAAGTGTGGAGTTGTACTTGTGAAGCATTTTTTGCCGTTTTATTCATGAAATGATAAAAAATAGTTTCGAAAATAAAATGTTAAAGTATCTTTGTTAAATCGTTAAGGAAAATTTGCGTAAAGTTGTTGACGTCTTGCAGTAAATATGCTGTGGGGCTCACAATTTAATAATTTTTACAGAAAAAAAATAAGATTTCACAAGAGACGTAGTAAACATGTGGCAATAAAATCTCTTATGATCTGCAAAGGTTATTGATTTATATCAAACTCGTATTGTGTTAATTATCCCCTCAACAAGCCTCGGGAATAGAAATAACACAACTCGCTAGATAGAAATCATATACCCACCCAAATCATGAAAGATCCTATATAAAGTATTCAACTTTCAAAATAAACATTCAATTTCAATCCAAATTTTATTCGGTATCAGAAAATTGATGTGAGAAGATCTGTTTAAGAAATTTGTCATTTGCATCTCAAAAATGTTAAAACCAAAAAAGTTCACTTCAACGTAACTATTCATAAAATATTAGCATACCGTTAGATGGTAGGATAAACGTTGTAGGCCTCGGGATCATAAAAAAATTTCAGACTTTAGTCAAAATTTCAACCAGTCATAAAATAATGGTTTATCATAAAATGACAATGGAAATTTATAATTGAAAAAATTATATCAAGACACTTTTAATAGCATTTCAATTTTGTCAGTATTTTTAATCAAGAGATATCATTTTTCACTTAAGTATAAGTTTGCTTTATAAATCTGGGACCTGGTTTTGGAAAACTTACATATTGATTTCCTCTTAAAGATAAACTTTGTTTAAATATTAAAAAATCATCAAAATTGAAGGCAAAATGTAATGAATTCTTTGTTACTTAATTAGAGGTTTAAAAATACAAACATCTATGTCTAGATTTAAAGGAATTCAATGAATAATGAAGGGATATTGAACAATGAGAATTATTTTACACTAGTTAAATATGTATTTCTAGATAACAATGAAATTGAAATAAACTAAATTCACATGACTGACTACATATAAGAGGCCGGCCATTTGGAAGTTGATTTTTAAAACAAAGTAATTTCCTCTAGATGAATTATTTGTTTTTTAGATTCGTCAAACTATCTGCGGTTTATTTCATATTTTGATAAAGAGAAAGTTTCTGCATGTATGAACCAAAAGAGTTTTACGGATTTTAAGTTCCTTTTTAGAATATCTTAATAAAACATACTTTGCCAATAGACTGCAGTGCAAATTCAAGGTGTGATTAATTAGACCATACTCAAAATGATGGTGGAGTAATTTTATTTGATAACACCCACAAAATGATACCATAATTAAGAATATAGGGCCATTCATTTATTAGGTACAAAATGTGGATGTTATATATTGAATACCTTAATTTGATGCCCATCCAGCTTCTTAAAGTAAATATAATGACACATGATATTTCTGTTGCATTAACAGGAGCTGACTGTGACAGTCGTTGTAATATTTACTGCTTCAATGGCGCGGCATTGGACGAGTCCACTTGCACGTGCCAGTGTAAGGAACACCAGACGGGACGTTATTGTAAGTGTGAAACAGGATATACCGGGAAAGACTGCACGGAGAAAAAAAGTGAATAATTACCATTGTCTGAATAAAATTTGAATGTAGACTTTTGCTCTTCTTTTTGTCTTCAATTGCCTATGAAAGTTAACTTGATTCTTGTGAAGTAGCTTGTGTGTTGGAGCAGAACCATCAAAATAAAAAGAAACCGTATAACACGAATAACAAATCTTTGCTAATTATTACATGATGGAATAAAGAGGAGAATCATCAAGTCAATCATTTACAAATTGTTCTGCATGAGTCTTTTTGAATTATTTTTACACGAAATGTAAGCAAGCGCAGTTCAATATAGTGTTCCGATTGGCCACTTCGACCTTCGCTCATGGCTTATTAACAAAACAATCTTGACTTTGTGGAAATAAAGTTACCAATTCCCCCCCCAAAAAAAAAAATCATTATTTGATGATAATCCGCACACACTACCAATTTTCCGTTCTTTGTACATGATGATATTAAGATACACAATGCAAATGAATAAAAAATTAGAGTCTATTAACAAAAGTGTAAACTAATGACACATATAGCGTGGAATACAGGTGTTCCAAACTTTTTCTTACCTCGACGAAAAAAAATGATCCGAAAAAGAACCGTTAAGTCATTCTGAAAAATCGGTGTTTAACCTATGATGCGATGTAGACCTTAAAACACTTCGAGTGACACGAAAGAATAGCTGTATACTCATGTACCAAACATATTGAGAGGCGTATCATGCAATGCATTTTTGCGCTGTTAATGATTCAAGTAATTTATACAAAGCTATTTGTCTTTTCATCTATAATTTTTCTGCCGACATTAACAAAAATTGAGCATTGATGAAGTCAGTTGACACATTTACATATATAGATAATGTTTCCAAGTAGTATTGAAATTGGCAAAACATTGTTACTGATGATAGTTATGAAGCGGTTTCTATACATTGTAGTCCTTCATCATGAAATAGCTTGACCTTTTTCAGGAAATAGAGAAAATCTAGAGATCAGCATGCTGGAATGCGGACTGCATATACTAAACGAACAGGGTGTCGAAGACGAACGTTCGAAGAAAATATTTCAATCCACGAAAGCGTTAACAGTGTCAACTCTTTGAGTATACGAGTAGGTGCAAAAATGCAAGCATTATTCAAAACAAAAGAGGGCCAATGGACCAAAACATTCACCTGAATATAGATTCCTAGGTAGTTTTTGTATTGTTTTCTATATTTTGTAAAAAAAAATGTATCTAAACTTATGATATAAAAAGGTATTATTTGGGAAATGGTCTTACATTTGCGGGTAACAAGTGTGCATCACATATAAAGAAGAGTACAAGCATTCTAGTACCACATTTCGATGGATATAAACCGCAAATTAAAAGACGCTGTCGATATCGGGTTGAACATCGACATACCTCCCCGCAACAATCAATGATATGTGTCATTCACGTTTTGTGAAAATGTTCTGATTACAATTATAAATGATTCATCATAAATTAGATGCACTTGAAAACTTGTAATTTTATTTTTGTAGTGTAACCTTCATGACTACCGGACAGTCATTAGGTATTGATTTTCCTCATTTTTTTATCCTTTCAGTTTTGATGTGTTAAAAGTCAATTTTTTTAATTTCAATAAAACAGAGTGTACTGATGATTACACCCCATTAGCTATTAATGTTTTTGTCCAATTATAGATAAAAAATACATGTAGTACAAAAAGCGATCCATGGGAAATCAATTTTATTTTTATCAATGATAGTTCGTTGGAAAAGAACATTGTTGTTAGAAATTATATGTTAGATTAGAGAATCTCAATTCACAGTTGCATTATCAATTCTTTTTTAAACTAAAAAAATTAAAGCATTTTAATTCTTAATCTCGATTATTAATATCAGAATATCAAATCATCCAATTATTATACCGGTTTTGCAATAAATATTAACATGCATCTGAAAAACACAGAAATAATACCTATCTGCAACGTAAAGGATGTCTTAATTTTTTAATTACCATTTTTTTGAGAAAAAAGGTAATATTTTGCAAGGAGAGAATGTAATTTACATTTTATTTTGATATACTTTTCTTTTTGTAAATCATCTTAATAACATGTGTCTGAGTTTTAAATGTATTTATTGAAACTCTCGAATGTTGCCCTTCTGTATTCTTAATTGAATATCGGTATATGCCTAGTTTTTGCAAAACTCCATTAAGCATTTTTATCCACAAGAGCCGAATGCTCAGATGAACTTTTCTGATTAAAATTTGGTCGTAGTTTTTTGTTGTTTTAAATTTGGAATTTACCGGAAGGTAGTAAATATAAAATTTAATTCTATAGTATTTATTGCGCTTGGGTAAATTCAAAACTTACAACAAGACAGTTGTCTGTCGATAATTTTGTCTTCATAAATTTTTCAGATTTTTAAAAATCTTTTCCGCCAAAATTACTAAGTCAAGTTCAACCAATCTTGGCTCTTATGCAAAGAATCCTCGCCTCTTTTTAACTTGAAGATAAGGTAGAATAACTGAAATATTGTTAATATGATTTTCTTAAAACTTATTAGGCCATAAAAGCTGAAACTTGTGAACTTGTGTGGAATCTTCCTCAGTTAGTGTAAATTCAAGCTTTTACAAAACATGGGCGATTAGAAAAAGAATCTCTTGTGATGAACATCTTCTTGCAAGAAACCACACAGCCGGAAAGAATAAACTTAAACCATCCTCAGGTGTTGTAGATTTACGTTTGTTCAAATAATACCATATACCCCGTAATCGGACAGTATAATGTTTTGTCAATCCACGCTTACTCCGTCAAACAACTGGCCAACCTCAATAAACCTCAATAAACAAAGTAAATTGCCACTGTAGAGAAAATGAAATTAATTTTCATAGGGACGTCCTGAAATCTTTCGAAGACATTTTCCATACTATTGTTGGTTATTGGTGCAATGGATTGCATAATTTCTGACAAGATTGTAATTTAATTAAACGACAGTCATGTATCATTAAGTACGTCGGCGTGGAAAGGCCAGATAAAAAGAATAATAACCGTTATTTGTTCGGGCGAGTAAGATATTTTTTCGGGTAAATTTTGAACAAATAAAAACGAATTAGATATTTGTTCGGACGAATTTTGAACAAATTAGGACGAATTAGATATTTGTTTGGACGAATAACTTATTTGTTCGGAAGTATTAGCCTTTAGTTCGAACGAATAAAAGAAAGAGAGAGAGAGAGAGATATTTTAATACTCATTAAAGATACGAATATATGAATGTCTAATCAGCTTTTGAGATCAGGCGTGGATACAGAACATTTTCCGGTGGGGGGGGGAAGGGGGGGGGGGCTGAACGATTTTTAGATCGAATCTATCTATGCACACATACACATGGAAATAACCTCTCTAGGCAATGCAGGTTTTCGTATAGTTTATAAAACTAATATGTTTTACGGTGTAATCGTTTGGAGGGCGAAGCCAATATACGTAAATGGGGCTAGATCAGTAGATGCCATGTCATCATCTCTGGCTCATTTCATAAATTGTTTTGTTTGTTCTAATTTTATTGCTTGTTAAATATGTTCAAGCCCGGCCCTGATATGCTATAGACTATAATCTGCCCCATGTTACTGTTTCCATCACATTTTTACAATGTTATAGAAAAGTACACAGCTAAAAGAAATGCAATTGAAATCCTTCATTAAAACATCATCTTTTTTTTACTCATATATTTTAACAGGAACAAAAACAGATTTCTTTACAATTTATCTTTTTTCCATTCGGAAATCGCTTTTTCAGCCAAACAAATCAGAGAGAGAGAGAGAGAGAGAGAGAGAGAGAGAGAGAGAGAGAGAGAGAGAGAGAGAGAGAGAGAGAGAGAGAGAGAGAGAGAGAGAGAGAGAGAGAGAGAGAGAGAGAGAGAGAGAGAGAGAGAGAGAGAGAGAGAGAGAGAGGAAATTCAAATACAAAAACCTGTAAATAAATTTTCATTCTGGTATGTAAATAAATATTGTTTGAACCGTGAAATATTTCATTTTCGTAAGCCAAGGGTTTCTGATCCGCTGCGCTGTGATCTGCTCCTGGAGATCACAAACCCTTGGCTAGCAAAGATTGGGATATTTATGAATAACTAATAATGAAGCAAAAAATCTTGGGACAGTTAAAAATTATTTTGATTCTATCAATATACATGTGTATTATTTTGATGTCTTATTGTCTAGTCTGAAGTAATTTATACAGATATATTGGATAATGCCTGGCTGCAGCTACATGTAGTATCTACATCACATATCTCTGGATAGTTTCACAGCATGAAGTATTTTAACTTTATACTCCCTAATGTTAAATGTATGCATAAAAAAACAATTAAAGAGTAATGACGTGTATTTTTTTTAAAATAAGAAAACCACTAATCTCGAGAATATTTCACTTGTATGAACAGATATTAAGATTATTTTTGGTCCCTAACTTCACTAAAATTTGTCATCCAAACACTGAATTATTAAACATTCAATGATTGATTTGTGCATTAAAATTAGAGAATAAAGATAGTACCCTAGCTAATTCACACCATGATGTCCATGATGTATATTGTACATACCGGGGTGTATAATTTAATCTGAGTTTGTCTGACAAATGTCTTACATTTAGGGTGCATTGCATATTTATGATTGTGAATGCAGATCAGTACTTCCTATTATACATAATTTTTAAGTATTTACCGTAAAATGCATATTGCTCCAAATAATTTATCTATTTGCTTTTATTTTTATGGCCAGTTGGGGGTAATCTGAACATTTATTGTATTTTTTAATCATATACGAATGGTTTACACATTTTTTTTTTTTGGGGGGGGGGATGAATTAGAATGGGGAAATATTTTACAATGTGTCTGTTAAAGATTAGGATGTCTACAAAATTAATGTTTGATTATCTTTTGTTTTATATTGAATTAGTTATTGGTTGTAACTTTTTTTTTTGATAATTGATTTGAATTCTGGGTACGAAATGACCTGGCTATGAGTATGTAAGGCTACGATTTGAGATGAAACCTAAAAAACGAAATTTGATATTGAAAGTAGGAGCAAAACGTCTTTCGTGTTTTCAAAAAGTAATCAGAAAGCAAATTTAATTCAAATACATGATGTTATTTTAATAACAATGGATTAAAACTGCTTCACTGTTGAAACACGTTTTTTGTCCAATCAGATGTCCTGAGATTCATTTGATCGGATCTAGTGCAACTGTTGAAAGTTGTAGGAAACAAATATTTAAGAACACACTAGGTAAGTTTGAATGTATTTATTACTCATTAAACAAAGTTGATAAATTATCACCAAACGTGAAGTTAGTACGAGATTCAGATTCAACATGGATGCCGTTGATGTCACTGCGCGTGAAGTTATTCTTTTTTCCTCCATCTTGGAAAAGTTTTTTAACTTCATAAGTATAGAGTGTAATTTCTATTTTTAGACATATATACACGTGTTGTCTAGGGAGAGCTTCGGGCTCGTGAGAGGGCTTCGCCCTCTATAAAATGTGTCCGCTTAATGCCATAACAAATGCATGTAATACAGCTCCCACCTTTTAGCGAAATAGAATAACATCTATTTACCTATTATTTACATTAAAATATATATCAATATGAGCATTAATATATATTTTGCTTTAATATTTATTTTGCCGTGGTTTAGCTACATAACATGAAGGGCATCGCCTCGGAGGATCTAAAAGCCGGTGTAATGAAGAATAATGACCCCCGTAGAATAATGACCGGGGGTCATTTTTCGACGTAGAATAATGACCCCCCGGTCATTATTCTACGCAGAAAAATGACCCCCCGGTCATTATTCTACGTAGAAAAATGACCCCTTTGCCTGAAGAATAAGTGTCATTTTCATAAAAATGAGCACACTCCACATGAAGAAAAGTGACCCCTGTAGAATAATGACCCCCTGTAGATTAAATTTTTTCAGTATATAGTCTTTACACTATTGTAATTTTCACTGCTGCAGTTTACAGAAAGTAACAGAAATTATAATTCATATTCAAATAAACTTAAAGTGAAAGAAGGGGTATAGCTTAGAAAATAAAAATCCTTCCATTATAACAAGACATTGACGTATTGCATCGGGGTATGGTTGACATCTTAAAGGGGCATGGTCACGATTTTAGTCCAAAAAAAATTTCCGATCTTAATGTTCACAATTCTTTAGTAAGGCATTTTAAATAGGCAACCAAAATTTGAGTGTTATTCGTTGAGTTATTAGCAAGTTAAAGAGCTTGCAATTCTTTGCTATGTAAACAAAGCCTTTGTTTACATTTTGAATGTTGAAGTGAACATTCTAAGTTTAGACATAATTAATGTGTTAAACGTAAGGAACTGTTTATTTATGCTTAAAATGAATAAGAAGACAGACAAATCAGCTTGAAAAAGAACTGGTTTATTGAACCTATGTAAACAACAACAGGGCACGAGCCTTGTTTACATGACAAAGAATTGTGAGCCCTGTATCTTGCTCATAACTTTACAACTAATCCTCAAATTTAATTTGATCAGTAGAAATGCTTTCCTTAAGCATTGTAAATAATGAAAATAGAAAAATAGAATTTGACCAAAATCGTGGCCATTCCCCTTTAACAATTACATTTACATGTATCTATGGTGTTCCGATAGGGCCACTCCGACCTTAGGGCGAAGATGCGAAGTTGCAAAGGCGATAGTGCGAAGGCGAAGGAGCAAAAGTGCGAAGATGTGACGACGAAGCGCGAAGATGTGATGCCTAAAGTGCTCCTTCCCAACTTCGCACTCTTGCCTTCGCATCTTCGCACTTTCGCCTTTGCCTTTTTTGATTGCATTCAGCAAGTCTCGGTCGATTACATAGAATTTAATGCAGGCACCGTACTCGCCAAGGTTTTTCGATTAATCCAGGCTATTATTGGTACGCATGCGCTAGGCCATCGAGCTTACTATGAATGTTTATAAATATTTTAATGTGTACATGTGACATATATGTTTACCAGTGCTGGCTATGCCTAATCATTATATACTCCACACAAAATTTAATGTCCCCCATAATGTGTACATATGCATTTCCAGACTCCTGTCACTTACCAGCCGTCTGTTTACCGTGGACCAAGCACAGTAACATTCTTATTTCATTATGTGAAACTTCTTGCTCATGCATGGATCTAGAGGGGGGGGGGGGGTCCCGTCCCCTGGGAAAATTCAATATTGATAATTTCAAGCAGTAAAAGGGGAGAGGGGGGGTCCGGACTCCATCCCCCTGGATAATTTTATTTCTTTAATTTTATAAAAATAAAATTTCCAAAATTTGCCTCGGAACACTTAAACGATAGAGAGCTCCGTAATTATAAAACATAGGAAATCACAGAATACAAAGCTCACCGAGACGAGGCATCACCTTTATAAGGCATCACCTTTATGAGACCACCTTTATCATATTATATGAAAACCATCCTTAATGATCTTGGATATTCATGGATTCTGTTTTGACACATTATCGTATATCATCTGTTAAAAATTGTATGATAATCATATGATCATATGTTAATCAATACAATAATATAAAATTAAAAATTGCATCCTATCATACTTACAATATATATCATATAATTCCATAAAATACCGTACAAAAATTGTGAGATATGATATTGTAACGTATAATACAATATCATTAAACATAATACAATATAGTATTATATGAAACAATATCATATTGCAATAATACATCATAACATTGACACATGTGTTATTATATTGTATAATATAGGATGATATTGTATTGCATGATACTCTATCATATTTGATAAATAATATGATATTGTCTTATATGATACAATATAATTTGATACAACATTGTATTATATCAAATGATACAATATAATTGGATAAAATAAAATTTTATACAATACAATTATATTATACATATTGTATCATATGATACAATAATATATATAACAACATCATAAAATACAATTTCATGGAGTTATGTCCAATGCACGATGTTTTATCAATATTGTCGATAACGCAATGTTGACCAATACCGAGTACACATTGTGTTAATATCATAATAGTATAATTATTAAGTTTGCATTTGCAGCGTACCATATATCCTGTGTACAATTTCGATATCGCAATGTTGACCAACATCGAGTCGATATTGTGTCCACATCGTACCCCTTATATCCTGTTTACATCGTCGACAATGTTGATCGACATCGAGTCGATATCGTGTATACATCATGTGCCTTCTTTTCTGTTTACACCGTCGACATTGCAGTGTTGATCAACATCGTGTAGACTTCGTGTCTACATCGTACCTACCTCCTATAACCTGTTTACACCGTCGACATCGTCGACATCGCAATGTTGATTGACATCGTGTAGATATTGTGTCTACATCGTACCTCTTACATCCTGTTTACATCCTCGACATTGTAGATATCGCAATGTTGACCAACATCGAGTCGACATCGTGTCTACATCGTGTTCCTTCCTTCCTGTTTACATTGTCGACACCGCAATGTTGATCGACATCGTGTAGACATTGTGTCAACATCGTACATCTTATATCCTGTTTACATCGTCAACATTGTAGATATCGCAATGTTGACCAACATCGAGTCGACATCGTGTCTACATCGTGTGCCTTCTTTCCTGTTTACATCGTCGACATCGCAATGTTGATCGACATCGAGTCAACATCGTTTTTACATCGTACCTCTTATATCCTGTTTACGTCGACATTGTCAATATCGCAATGATGACCAACATGGTGATATTCTATATGTCTTAAATTGTATATTTCTACTTGCGATGTAAACAATTTAAATTCGATATCTGTGCAACATCGTCGAAATTGTGATGTCGACAATGTCGACGATGTTAACAGCAAAGATATACCGGCAATGTTGACGATATAAACTCGATATCGGTTCAACATCGTCAACGTTGCGATGTCGACAATGTCGACGATGTAAACGGCAAAGACATATTGGCAATGTTAACGATGTAAATTCGATATCGGTTCAACATTGTCGACGTTGCAATATCGACAATGTCGACGATGTTAACAGCAAAGAAATATTGCCAATGTTGATAATGTAAAATCGATATCGTATCAATATTGTTTACATCGCATCGTTGACGATATCGAAACAGAAATATGTATTGGACATGAATGATTTCATGTGATATGATAATATATCCTGTAAACCAATATTATATTATACAATATCGTATGATACGATATTTCATAATATTACAATATCATATATACAATTTCATTTTATATAATTCTATATTACAAAAACCAATATCATATCATACAATACTGTATGATACAATATCATAGAATATACAATATCATATCATAGGTAGCAATATTATAAATTGCGATATCATATGTAATAGTATCATGTGATTAAGTAATTGATAAATGAAACAATATAATATTATACAATATTGTATCATAATATACAATACTATACAGAACAATATCATGATATATCATATCATAAAATAAAATAAATGATACAATATTATATCGAATCATATAATGTTTTACAATATAACATATGGTATTATATTGTATCCTATTAAACAATAGTGTTTCATAGCACACAATACTATATCATAGGAATCATGTTATATCATTTAATAACAACCACATCTATCTATCAAGCAGTTTTGAGTGAGGATGGAGATTTCTTTAGCATCCTTCATAATGGAGATCAGGCTCTGCAGCTGAAGCAACATCTGCGTTTCATTCATAATATAGTTAAATCAACTATGCAAGCTATCATCTATAAAACATGTGACCTGTTCCGAAAAACTAAACCTCATCAAGCATCAAAAACCTATGGCTCTGATTCAGCATCCATGCCTATCAGTATCTTTATCATAAGACTCATCACCCATTCAGGTTAGGTGAAGTTAGCAAGTTTGGTGAAGATCGGACAAGTAATAGCTTAGATACAGGACCTGCACCAAAAACTTTAACCAGCTCCGGACGCCGACGCCGGGAGTATAGCATAAGCTCCCCTTGACTTCGTCTCGGTGAGCTAAAAAGGCGAAAGCGCGAAGATTCGAAGGCGAGAGTGTTAAGTTGCAAAGGCGAAAAAGCGATAGTAGATTATAAGAAATAATTTAATGAATATTTCAAAGTACTGAGAGTACTCGTACAGAAAATATATTTTACTTTATCGTCGGCATACTTTAGTAAGTTTAGTTAATATCAAGATGAATAATGCATCAATAGTTTGTATGAGCATTAATAACTTTGGATACAATAAAGATCGTGTGATCAAAATCAAGGGGGATATAAACCCCTAACATGGGCCCTAACCTCTTATCAACGCTTTTAGAAACAATCTTTTCTTATTATAATCGATCAGTGTTTATTATCTATTAAGATTTGCTATAGTCAGGTACTCTTCACACATTTGCTCTAAAATAATAAAATCTATTCATGATCACAAAAACAACATTACAACAAATGTTTAGAATATTGATGTTCATGTATTACGTAGAAGAAAAAAAAACTTACGCAAAATGATTTTTTAAAAATCACTTTTCTCAAGAAATGTAAATATGAAGAATTCATATTCCTACGTTACCTGTCCCCTTAGTCTTTTTCCATAAAGATATATACATGTATCATGACAATTCATTCACCAATGAATATTGCTAATATTATTAAAACAATTATTTTTTCATGATTATTGTTTGTTAATTATAACACAATATCCTCATTGTGTATGAATCTTTCTTTATTTGCGTCATTTCCCGCCGTATGTCAATGAGAGAAGTGACGTAACTATTAACAATCAATTTGTGGCAATGTAAGAGTGTTTTGTGTGTGCCTGGTACGGATATGAAAAACTATATACAGCGATCTATTTACAAATTCGGTGTTAAACTTTAAAATCAGTTGAACAGAGTGAAAAATTAAGTAATTTCAAAGTCATATCTCGGATACGGTGTAACCAATTTCTATTTATGGGAGAGGGGGGGGGGGGTCATTTTTCTCTGGGGGTCATTTTTCTTCATGTTTAACATGAAGAAAAATAACCCCTGGGTCTTATTTCTTCAGAAAAATCCAATTATTCTTCAGCTAGGGGGGTCATTATTCTACGTCGAAAAATGACCCCCGGTCATTATTCTACGGGGGTCATTATTCTTCATTACACCGGGTTTACATGAATTAAAACAATAATTGTAGAGTGAGTTTGTGTTATATTATGCATCATGTAAGTTTGGCGTACAATATTGCGTTAAAATTATGATTATTGAAAATTGATTTTATTCAGATCCAATAGATAGAATGATTCTACTTTATCTTGATTTTTCTAGTACCAATAATCAGCAACGGATATGCAATGAAAAGGAACTTTGCTATGGATTTTGTATGAAATCTGTTATCTCTTTTGTGGTTGTCCAGGTTATCGTCAATTCTAAGAATGGGGTAAATGTTATCTGTAAAGGGTTATAAACACAGAGTGTATGCTATTTTACTGTTCATACAACGGATGTTATTTATTAATAACTTTACACCGTTTCAGATGTGGTGTTTTTTTAATAGTAATTCTTAATACTTAAATATATAAATGTGTAATAGATAACAAAAGTCTCTTTTTTTAAATTCAAAGGTGTTAATGTATTTCATAGATAGTTTTGGATGTTTGTGTTATGGAAATAGGACCAAGTACTCAAAGGGAGACAGTCGAGAAAATGGAAATCCGACCGTAATGAGGAAGAACACAACTCAGCCAATTTCATTTACTGATGAAGACAATAAAAATTCAAAATACAAAGTTATAGTTTTTGTTCATATCATAGCGACGGAAACAGTAAATATCAATACTTTTAAAACGTTTTTGTTTTAAACCCGTTTCTCTCAACCAAAAAATGTCTTACTACTTATTAGAAAGCTAAAATATTGGAATGTGGTCATTTTTAACGTTTAACGACCAAAATTATCACCTCATAATACTCAAAGAATGATTCCTTATTTCTTAATTATTACCCTTTGTATCTATTATTGAAATTTACAAAAGCTCATGATGTTTTTTTCCGGTTAAACTATATACATAGGATAGTTCCCGAACGTACGGCTTTAAAATTGCATTAAACAGATAGCCTGAATCATTTTATTTAATTACAAACAATTCAAATTCATCACAACACTTGTCCATAACTGTGACGTTTATCATATACAGTGTCGCAAACTTTTTTTTATTATCTCCCATTGATGATAAAAAAGGAGCACAATATTAACGAACCTTTAATTACAGTCCTATATATTATATGTATATATTTTATGAATTCTTATCAATACAATTTGAATCAATGAAAGATATCTTTCCTTCGACAAAAATAAAGCTAAATGCTTCAGACTTTGTCTTAATTATATTCCTTTATACTATTGATAAGAAAAACATTTTTTTATTTTATTACTTTGCTTTAATGTTAAAAATCAAGACATGTTAGGTTAACCTAAATAACATACGTTCACAATCATGTAAAGTTTTACACATCTGTGTACATTCGTATTCATGTGTTATGATAACGTTTGTCGTGTGAGAAAAATTATAACAAATTTGGCAGAGCAAATACAGAATTTAAGATGGAATATATCACCCCGTCTTGTGACAAACCATTTTTTTAATTAACAATGAAAAAAAAACTATATCCATATCTTCTTCCACGGACGATCTTTATGTGCATTTAAAACATCCTAGCGTTATAGGTTTAAACCGGAGAGACCGTTTTTTTAACCTTTAAAACACAGTGTCGGTCAAGCTTGTACAATTTGAAAAAAAATCGAGATTTTATTTTTAGTAAATATGAATGCTCTTTCATCTTTATGGATATCTGGATGTAACCAATTTTACTTTCAAACCTTTGTGCCATTGTTATTGTTGAAAGATTTATGCAAACAGCATGTGTGTATGATCTTAGTTCATCCAACCAATAGTTGTTCATTAAATAACATGTCGTTTGTATGATGTCTAGCTGCAATATTCATAAAAATAAATTGGAATGTGGCAATACGTAAATTGAGAGTTTCCCATTCCTATTTAGATGTTAATCAAGCATTGATTATGCGTTTAATCATGATAACTGAATTGTCTCTTGAACCCTTTTAATTATGGGGACATATTATTCAATAAACACATCTGATCTCGGTCAGTACCGGTCTCTGTGTCTCACAGAAGACTCACATAACACACAATTGTTCCTCATTGTCCATAGAATTTTATTGGAAACCTCCGGTTTGTGACTATTTCATAAGTGACTAGTTGTAATATGTATATAAATAATTTACAATTTATAATGACACTTGAGAGGCCGACTGGAGTTAGCTTTGCAAATCATATAAAAAATAAGCATTGCATGCACGATTTAAATGTTTTTTTTCCTAATTATATGCTAGTTTTTGAACTACATTAATCTACAGGTTCGTAAAGGCAGCTTAACACAACAATATGTAAAATAAAAAAGGGACTTTATAGCAATTAACTTTTTATGGTATTAATTGTATTTTTGCTCTACTACTTGCTGTTGCTAAGGTATGAAAATTATTGCACATATGTTAGAAGTTTACATGAATACTTCAATGGGAAAAAGTTATCAATGAATCAAGTTTTACAAAATTAGCCATGGGATTAAAGTATTCAGTTTATCGTAATGTGATTTTGTGGAAAGAAAAGATTCAAAACACAATCACTACATACCGGTTTATTCATTGATTAATTGTAGTTCATCAAAGATTTAACAAAAACATGCTAGTTTTGGTATTTCATTGCAGTCATTATGAAAATATATAAATTTCCATAATTGTTGACATATATACTTCAAAACAATGGGGACGATTCCATTCAAATTGTTTTTCTATTTGAAGCTAAATTTAAAGTGATGTTGCCAACAAAAACAAAAACAAAATAGCGATTCAAAAATATTAAAGTTAAAATTAACAAACCTACTTGTATATCCTGAAACAATCGGAACCGACAGGAACCGCACGGCTCAGGAGACCCAAAAGCAGGAACAGATCTAATGAAGATTTACAGTGTATGACCTTCTACGTCTACTTAAAAATGATATTTTTCTTTTAGCCTAAAACCTAAATGAAATGAAATGAAATAAAATGAAATCTTCAGATGTGTCAATGCATTTTACAAAGTTATTGTAAATTTGCCTACGACGGATATTATAGATTGTAGAAACAAGTTTTTAAAAATTACTGGTGCATCGGTGGTTCGAACTCTTTCTAACATGTATATAAGTGGGGTGCTCCGTGGAACCACCAGGCCAAGTTGTGTGACTAATGGTTATACTATTAGTAAAATACTAATTAGAATTGTCTGTATAAAAGTCAGATTTATAGTACGAATAAAAGAAATCCGGAAAATATAGAGTTATTAAACATTGCTGAGGATATGAGAACGATAATGTTGCAATCCATACTTTCAGTAGTTAAAGCTTGTTTGATTGGAGAGCAGGATGGGGTAATGGTAATATGTAATGGTAATTGAGCGTAATTAATTACAAATTCTGATGTAATTGAAAGTAATGTTTAATTGACTACACTTTCAATTAGTAGTAATACATGTAATGGTAATTTGATTGATTACTTTTAAAAAAGACATGTAATTACTTTTCAGTTACTTTCAATTACACACTCATGCACATACATTCTTTATGAATATGAAAGCTGTCTACTGCACATAGTCCCCATATTATCAATTGTACTTTGGATACAAACCAACAAATTATTGAAATATATTTAACTGTGTTCAAATACAAGGTCAAGTTAGATAAAGTATTCAAATGTATTAATTTTAACTAGTATTTTTAACTAATATAAACAACTAATTCAGTGATTCAGTACAAATTTAAACAAATAATTCAATGATTCAGTATCATCTGAAGGTTCTTTTATTTTAAAGGGACATGGCCACGATTTGGTCAAAATCTTTTTTTTTCTTTTTTTATTATCTACAATGCTTCAGGAAAGCAATTCTAATAATCAAGTGAAATTTGGGAGTCAGTAGTTAAGTTATAAGCAATACACAGAGCTCGCAACTCTTTGTCACGTGAACAAGGCTCGTAAAAAATTCTTTTCAAGCTGATTTGTATCTCTTCTTATTCATTTTAAGCATAAATAAACAGTTCCTAACATTTAACACATTCGTATTAGGCTTAATATTGGAATTTTTCCTGCAGCATTCAAAATGTAAACAAATGCGTTGTTTACATAGCACAGAATTGTAATCTTTGTAACTCGCTCAAAACTCAACGAATAACACTCAAATTTTGGTTACCTATTTAAAATATTTTACTGAGCATTGTTAATATTAAAATTAGAAAAAAATTTTGACCGAAAATTGTGACCATGCTCCTTTAAAGTATAAAGTATTCACATGTGTAAAATATAATTTATCAATTAATTTTTTCGGATTAAATATTGGCTTATCTCTTTTTCCATAAAAATAAATCATGTTTCCCCTCCTACTGGAAAAATTAATGTTTGCAAATGTCTTTGAATTGGCATTAATGAATTATAAAAAAAATCTGTTTTTTAACAAATAAAATGATAGTATACACTATTTTGCCATGGTTTTTATTATTTTGTAGCCAAGTCTGTTCACAGGGGTGCTCTTTTTGATAAATATAGATACAAAACAGTAGATGTGAATTATGTTTACATTAGAAATAATATAGACGCTTTTTTATTATACTATTATCTGTATTTTTCTATGTGTATATAAAGAGGAATTAAGTTGATAAAAGTAAGAATGTTAAGTTTCAGTTTTCAAGGAAAGACGTTAAAACATGATAGGTGCAGGTTAATGGACATGACTTTAGAACATTCAATGAACATTAAATGCAGCTGTAAGCATATGTACATTCATAACTATATCATGGCTTTGATAAATTTCTATATCAAATTTGTATATGTTCCATCTACTTTAATTCAATAAATGCATGTATTTTATCAAATGTTATATAAATTTCAATTAAAAATAAATTTCAAATAAAAAATTCAATTAATTAATCTGAAAAGTAATTTTTGGAAAATCCCTGTAATGGTAATGTGAATTTAATTGAAGGTTTTGAGCGAGGCATTATAATTCAATTAATTAATAAATTAATCAACTATTTGTTGTTGCAATTGACATGTTGGAAAGAAAATTAGATTTTCCTGGAGTAACGGGGATATTTAAGGTTTACTTAAATAAAATTGGAGCATTTCTGCATTTGAGGCTGTATTGGGGGGGGGGGGTGGGTGAAAACAGGTCAATTAGAATGTTATATAAACAAAGCACATATTGGGTGACAACTCCTTGCTAAATTCAAGAACATCATTATAATTATTAAATACGAACAATTTATATCTTGACACACAAAAAATCTCTTCATTCTATCCGAAGACACACTTTACAATGTTACAAAAAATCAGGTTTACTCACGTAAACTGTAAAAATATACGTAAATGATATATATCTTGGTTATCAATAAATGTTTACCTTTTGTAGTATTAATCTGTGTTAATCAATTTAAAGGGTACCTGCAGCCCAGCCGATGTGAAACATATGTTAAAGAGTTTATTTACCAAAATTTAATGCAAAAAACCGCATCGAAATCGGTGCAAAAATAACGGAGTTACGCCTCTTCAAAGTGGCTATTTTTACCTGCTTTGGGAAATCTAATCAAGAGAAAACAGAATTAGGCGATAACGAGGCTTCAGCGGAAGTGACGTCACGAGGTCAACACGAGGGAAATTTCCTTACAAAGCTATACAAATTAAATTCGATTTTTCAGCCAAAATGATTGATATAGGTCTGATGTTTTGACGTATCTTGTTATTTTAAGTATTGTAGATCTAGAAATTTGTATCCGTTATTATTTTATTACAATCAGATTTCTTTTTAAAGGATTTTAAAATTTGTTATTCTCGTCGCCTTTTTACCGATGAATACGATATCTTAAAACGCTTACATGGGCAAATTTATGTTCATTATTCATTTTTTGATTACATAATATCCTTTCACACATGAGTGATCCGAGATAATGACACAGGTAAACTAACGAAGCCACTGCTCCAGACACACGTGTATCTGGGGTATGTATACACAAGGTACACGAGTCTGGTGAACAAAGAGAGGGTTTCACACCTCTAGACTGGTAAATCGATTTGTGTATAATTAACTACTCAATTGTTAAAAGATAAAACAGAAAAATAAATTAGACTGTGTAAAATCAAGCATTCGTCAGCTAAAACATGTCCGTCAATCAGTGATTAAAGAATCATGCACGATACTATTAAATAGTAAAACTAATGTTCGAAGTAAATGCATTTATTGTTACTTATCTAATCACTAAAATAATGACCAAATTTACAATTCAGCAATTCAGACCTTTTTTATGTGAATAAGTAATTATTTTGGATACATAATTTCTTATTCAATAAAGTGCAACTTTCTTTCGAGCGCTATGGTCAGCAATTAAACGCTTTATAACTCCGTACAGCTTAAATTGTAATACTGACAAGGAATCATAATGAAATCTAAATAAACTGGAACATTTTGACAAAGGATGTAAATAAATGTAAAATTAAATTCCATCATCGTATTTTTAAAAGAATACGAGACAGACTTAATCATGCAGCCATCTTGGACTTTCGCCTTGATCCGTTTATAATCCCGTGTTTGTTTGTTAAAGACTGCATATTTTGATTGTTATTGGTCCGATATCAATATTATTGAATAATCGGGTGACATCATTGGTAATTTTATGCCTTATACGAGAAATAGACCCCGAATTACCTTTTACGAAATATTATTATGTATTATCAATATTATTAATCGGTTAATAATGTCACTAAGAAATCAATCGAAAGAATGACAATATTAACAAAATATGTTTCTTATAACAATGATGCTTTGATTAATTGTCATTTTGCTACATATGGTGTGCATTTATATGTAAAATGTGTTACACATTTGACGAAATTCATGAAGCAAACAATTGTCCAAATTCGGCATTTTTGTTCGATAAAATACGGGTTAAACTCAAACGACAGTATAATTAGTCATCCAGGGTTGATAAGGAAATAAAACAACAGAAAAAAATGTTCATATATCGATAAAACAGTGCAAGAAAACGAACAGTTTTCATACAATATTCCTGTTTCTCATACAGCGGCGTTGACCCCGTGACGTCACAGTTCATCTCGCGCCAAATCGGCTTGATTCAAAACTCGTTCAGGTGTGAAATCGGGTTTTCCCCAAATATCTCGAAAACTACTTATGCGATCGCTGTAAAATTTTCAGGATGATGTTTTTACACATAGATCTCCATTATATCAAAAATTGACCGGCACTGCAGGTACCCTTTAAATTTTCTGAATGAGACATAGAATATAAAACGGTTTATGCTTTTTATTGTTTCCATGCTTCCATAAATATTGCTTGTTGGTATTTCCTTGCTTTAAAAATCGGAAGGTTTTAAATTTTAACAAACGATAACTAACCAAACAAGTGAGGACATTTTTCGAACTGTAAACGTCATCTACGAATTTACTTGCACCATCAACATCATGACAATAGTCCAATTAAAGAATAATAGTGATTTTCTGTAGTTCACCTTAAAGCAGATAAATAGCATTAACTTAAGCATTGATAGCTAATGTTTGAATATCGTCGGTCCTACAACACACCAGGCCTCCAGACAAATTGAAAACGCGTTAGCGCGGTATGGTAATTTGTCTGCACGATCTGGTGTGTTATAGGACCGGCGATATAAAAAATAATAAGAATTTAATGCTAATATTTACATTCTTGCCTTGTGCGCAAAAGTGAAATATACCTCAAAATTATTCAATTATTATATGGGTAACAGCCACAAGCTTTGACTTTAATTTTCAGTAGTGACGTTGCACTTTAACAGCGTTCAACGTTTGTAACGTCATTTTAAACTCATAAAATCAATGAAAAAATAACTAATCGTACTTAATTTTAAGCCATATAATAAGGCCCACTAATATAACCAATCAAAGACACAAAACAACCTTTATATTGTCAATTCTAATTTTATGGAAGAAATTTTAATAATGTTACCATGGACACTGTTAAAGGTTATTGAGATCGGGTTTTAATGATGTTTTATTTAAATACTGAATTAGGTAACTATTTGATTTTAACACTCCTTTCAGTGTCAATGCAATGAGCATTTTTTTTTCACGAAAGATGTAGTAACAAGACCAATAAAGACTAAAAACAATTAAGGCTGATTTAATATACTGTTATTCCTGATTTTACATAGTTGTAGCAATTTTTCGTTGATACTTGGTAAAATCTTCTTAATTTTTATTATATTACAACAAGCTTTGTTATGCAACACATATTTGTTAATGCTATAGAAATTGAAGTACCATAAAAATCATATATTCTTATTTTACGTTTCGAAAAGTCCAGGGCAACGTCTTTTATGTTTAGCAAAATTGAGATTTTTTTTCAAATTGCACTAAGGTTGAGGACATACTTTATTTTTTTCTCATCAATTGATATCAAATAATAATATTATAAAGTTGATTAATCCCCATTCAAGAATGCCCTCAAATCTTAGAATTTACCTTTTTTCAGCTTTTTACCATAGCAAAGGTTCTAAATTTTTATTTTAAATTTGTTATGGCTCAAAATTAAATTATGTTTACAAATATTGTCTAGATTTGCATTTAAATTTCAAATTAGATGAAAACATCATAATTTGAAATTTCTGTTTTGTTACCATGAAAAACATACTCTTGTTCATAAATGTTTTTCTTTCTCTAGAAAAATCAGCAATTGTTTCATAATCTATTTTACCCTGGAAACCCCAGATGATTGCCATTACCTAGAGTGTGTTCTAAAATATAGCATTGAATCATGATTTTTTGAAGTATACACTCTCATAACTGCAGCGGTGTGTGCATACAAATTGAGAAACGCGCGTTAGCGCGTTATGAAAATTTGTATGCACACATCGCTGCAGTTATGAGAGTGAATACTTCAAAAAATCATGATTTAATGCTTATATTTACATTTTTTTTAACTTCTTGCCTTTTCTGCTAATGTGATTCATACCATAAATTCCTATCTTATCCTAAGGGTAAGTTAATATTAATGGAAGAGCCACAGTAACGGCCACAAGCGTGAACTTTGATTTTCGCTTGTGACGTTGCAGTTTACAGCGTTCAACGTTTGTGACGTCATAATAAAACTCATCAATTTGACCTTTGACTACTTGTTGCATTTAGAGGCATTTGAAGATCACAGAATTTAATGGGAAAACACAGTAGAATGTAAATATTAAGAATTTAAATGCAATTTTGACATCTTTTCCCTCTGTTGCCATGGTAACGGGACCTCAAAACAACAAATGGTTTTAAGCTTTTTTTACACATCGACGTTATTCAAAGTCTATCTGTTAAGTATGAAGAAAATCCGTGACTATGCGTGGCCAACATTATGATTCTTCCAAAGAATTATTCTCAAAGTGCACGATAAGGTTTATTTCCTTACTTGTAAAAAAACCTTTGGCAGAAAATAACCAATGGAACGGGTAGAAACATGAATTGATTTAACGCTTGTACGGAAAAAAAACCTTGTACGCTTACATTTATGCTTTTGTTGAAATGTTATTTATCTTACAGTTTGTATCTGAACTGTAATGTGAGTACTACAAGAAGAATTCATGATTTTATGAAGACATTCACCAGCTAATACAATGTATCATTATTTTATGTTGTTGACAATTTATTAATTGCATTGCCATCAGTGGATGAATAACGGAAAATGGCGCATGATTGCATTGTACATATGTAGTTGGTTCTCTCCTCTATGATCATTAATTGTATTAGTATGGAGTCCCAAAGATTATTTTGCACAGTATTATTATTATCATAGGAAATATCATGCGTATCATGCAAAGATCATAACAATTTAGGGTTGATTCTTCGTGTAAAAAAAAGGTTCCTTTATTATTAAAGTGATGTATAACATTATTCTCAGTTAAAATCCTTTTTCCCAATAGACTAGGACATTAAGATAACTAAAAAAAGAGAAAAGAAATCGAAAATAATAGAAACTTTTAATGGGCTTGTATCATAATAAAGATCTCAGCTTAAATCTAAGCCTTCATTAAAACAATCATTATTTAAACAGCTAAATAATTTAATTTAATTTTGCAATACATTTCTTTAAAAAAACCCCACATCATACAAGTATCCGACAATTTCCGTGTTATACAATACAATTCAAAAATGCAATAACAGAAATATTATTTCAGTTGTTGATCCTGAACTTAATTTAAACCTAAAATGTCAATTAGTTATTAATATTATTGACACTTTCCTGTAACTTTAAAGCAATCCTATTGGCTCCTAAAGCTGATCTCACATTGAAAACGTTTGTACATTCAACTTATTAATCATTTGAATGTTTTATTTCGAGATAGTATTTCATTTGTTTACTTCTTCTGCGTTATATGAGCACTAGTGTGTTCTAAACTTAAACTGCCTCTTCATTTTGAATAACACTGCGTTATTCACTTATAAAAGGAAATCAGTGATAACAAGTTTAGGAACTTGAAATGCTTGAATAACGATTTATAAATGAAGAGTTATTTCATGAGCCTTAAAATGAACCGAACTTACTGTATCCTCTGGTCGTTTCTTCTGTATGGGATTTGTTCTATTGGTATGTCTGACGGTTGTCCCGATCGTTGTTCTTGCTATGGGGGAACGTGTAAAATTGTGGACTGCGTTGCAGGACGTCTTGAAAACGTTCCGACGGGGATACCCAATGATACATGCGAACTGTAAGTCATTGCCGTATTTACTTTACACTTACACTACATGTAAAACTGATGGCGATGATGATAACTAATTACGTGAATCACTTCAAAAATAAAAAAAAAATAACCAATTACTAATATGAAACTGAAACACAATGCCTCTGTAAATTCATAAAATTAACGTTTACTTCATAATTATTCATTATAACATATTTTTATCTACCGTGTATGATTCCCTCCATTTCTTACGGAAACTTTTAGTTGATTCACAACTTTATAGAAACAGCCAGTCTGAGGTCTACACGCCCTGTTTATCGATTGGTAAAAACCTACAGCGACCTAAGAAAAATTCAGGGTCTGCATGAAATGTTGATAATTATGTCAGACTCGAGTCCATATAGACGATTTAGCTGTTTCATTTAGCTTATGTATTGATATACATTAACAGATATTTTGTGAATTTTAGTCATTTTTTACAATCAATTTAATAATTTGTTAAAAGAAAGAATGATGTAAATATAAACAATAAAATATTTTGGTTATGAAAATTGTGAAAAGATTTTCAAAACCCACTAACGCGGGTTATATATTTTTCTGCAATGTCGCCACCTTTATGTAATGTATGAATCACAAAAGAAAATATTTGACTGTAAAAATTATATTAATTATTAATTCCTATTCATAACCCCGCCCGGTTAATTAATATTATATATAATCAATTTTGTATTGGTATTTAAATCATTCTCAAAACCAAAAAAGTGAGAAAATTGGCAACATCCTTCCTAAAATTCCGTCTTATCTTAATAAATGTATTATAATTGTTTTAAGTGGGACATACAAAATAAATCTCTTTGTTCTTCGGTCAATATTTTTAAACACTAATTTTCAAATTGATAACGCTGAATTTCTATCATCGTTCTGTTTAGTTTACATGTGTACAAAAAATAAAAGAGAGAGAGTTTGAAAACTGCGAAATGTACTTCTCGCAATATTACGCTGATATTAATTCCTTATGTTTTATTTGGAATCTACAGAAAGTCCTGTGTTTATGCATTATGGGATATTTAGTATAGTGCAAGCTGCAGAAATTCTACTCATACATGTATTTGTAGTTAAATAATGTTTTTTTTTCATTTTTGAGATGGTTGACGGTTTTTTAATGTCATTTTTTCATTTATATCAAACTACAAACTAATTGCAGTCGCGATCATAATTTAAACGCAACTTCTCATAAAAATATTCGTCAGCCATTTGCAGTTTGTTATAATTTAGCCGGATCATAGCGATGTTTGCAATACTGTTCTTTGTATAAGGCAAGTATTTCAATGACTCGAGTATTTAAAATGCGGTCCTAAATCCTGGAATTCACAAGCGCACTAGAGAATATTTTTAATTAGGGATAAATATGGTCAATGCGCAGTTTTAAATCAGGTGCTCGTGGGCCTGAGAATCAATGAATTACATTGAAATAGTTTCTTAGACAAAAAATGTGATGATAGCAGGATAGCAGAAAACGTACAGAAGCAGGGTGGATGAATAAAGCAGTATATAAGTCAAATATATGAAAAATTAGGCAATTGGAGTCTCTTAGTTGAATTCAGGTTGAAGTCAGTAGTCAAGAACAAAAGACACAGTGAATTAAAGCTCGGAATATGCAGTCAACAAGCACGATACGTTAAACACGTGAATTGAACTATAATTATTTAAAAACAAATAATCGACATCGTAAAACATCGTGTGACATTGTGTAGTAAAATGTATTTAAGCCATGATAAAGTGAGCTCCCTTAAATAGATAGAATTGTATTGTTTTGTTTGTACTAATAGTATTCAAGTTTTCATATAATTTAACACATCGTAATGCACTGGATATTCAGCATAGTTAAAATGACATGTGGTGATAACGAACAATATTTTGCAAGAGGGCAAGGGAAACATTTTTGGTTATAACAGCAACATACATGACTAGTTTCAGACGACAATCAATCGAATGGTGTTATAAACTTATTCCTTGACTATTGTCTCCTAAAAATGTACGCTTAAAGACACAACAGAGTATTAATCTTTAAATGCATGAATGTTTTTTCGGATTGATTGTTCAATAAAACCACTAAATTTTACAGAGAGCCTATAATGCAAGTGCTTTTGTATAGAAAAGTGCATTTGAGGCTTTTGGGATATCTAGGACTCGGATTTCAGTGAGTTTCCCCTTAGTGATATCTAATTGACTAACTTGATACCCGGGCAAGCGTTTTAAATCGTCTATCCTAGGGGTGTTATCTCTTTATAGTTGCTTTATACAAGCGGGGGCATACTAAAGATACAACCACACCATTCGATTTCCTTTATCATATGTACACGTGTCACTTGCATACATACAATGTACATAGATACATAGCCATTATTACTTGCTAATAAAAATAGAAAGAAATGCGTGCAAATGAAAACAAACGCATTGACAAAAACAAGTCTTCCAAAAGACGTCTAAAGGCATGATTAGGTGAGGTATGAAGAGTATTGAGAAGAACAACGTTATTTGCGTATCTAATTTAGTAAATGAAAAAGAAAAGGGCTGACCAGTTTATAAACTTAAAGGGTAATTTTGTAAAGAAAAATTCATTTGATGGTATTTCGGGATTATAATAAAATGGATTCCTCTGGTGTCTGACCATAAACTCCGGGTCATTTATTTCCAGGCAGGTGGCACTTCCCTTGGTCTTGCCGACGTGTACATTCTATGTATTATTAGACTGTGATCAGCAAAATGTTATTGCTGTATTATCAACAAATCTTCAATCATATTATTAGCTGCTTATTGTTGGTGTATCTAGGATAAAAGATAATCCATATAACTGATGAATTAAACAAGATGTATTGACTATGATTAGTGAAAGTTATTGAAACTACCGTTTTCAAAAAAAATGTATTCTGTTAATTAATAATTAAGCAATTTCACTTTTTTTTCTGTCAGGCATTTCCTTAATTGTACACAGCACACAAAATCAGGAGAAAGCCTGCGGCATTTTGTGAATTTTCCTACAGGTGTTATTACATGTAGGTTTGCTCCATCAGAAAAGATATTATACTTAACCAGCGCACGATTTCTTGAAAACAGTAGTAATCTTCAGAAACGTAGAATAATGTTGGTATCCATTGTATTTCATATACACAATAAAGATGTATTCGGTTCATTTGTCCCAGTTTAGATTTTCTAAAATTCACAGTCAATAAATCTGTTATTGACTTTTCTTTTAATAAACAATATTGAAGAGACTTAAATTATCAATTTCAATTGTAATTTTGTAATTATTGTTCTTTAATTGTTTTGATTTTGAGGAAATTTTTGCTTTCCTCAGCTCTGAATAAGAGCTGGGGTTTTCTAAATAAAGAACGCTGAATTAAGTTTTATATAAGCCATGGTTGTTTAACCTGAATAAGGCTGCGACTTATTAACCTAAAACTTCTTAGCCAAAATAAGGCTTCAGTTATTTTACATCTTTCATTTGATTCTGTGCTGTTTTATTTTACCATTTAATAGACTTCCAATAAATTCATATACCATAACTTGTTTTCCTTTAAACAAAACCCCGTAACAAATCTCTTGACTCAAAAATTAGATAGGCCCTAACTATATTTCAATAACGTTGATAAACAATTGGAATTTTTCATCCGTCAGTTTAGTCTTATAGATGAGTTTTTAAAGACATACACGGTAAGAAGTTGAAAACTGAATTTTTCTCTGTGAACTGCACAATGCGCCGAAGAAAAAAAAGGTATAATGAAATGATTGTGCTTCCTTATAAATGTTTATGTTTGGCATTTATATATATGTGGGCTGTGAGATCTAGTCAGGGACGTAACTCTAAACTTGGTCAGAGATCTTATTTCTATGTGTCTGACAATGTGTCATTCCCAAGTGTATATTATAGATGTATATAACTTCTTTTCATCTCCAATCACTCACTGTGACGGAACACGTGATTTTTAGTTTTATTTTTTCATTTGAAAATTTTGTTTACAAACTTCTTTTATCAATCCCATACAAGATAGATGCAACTATAAATGTCCCATGTTGATTTCAATAATTATCCATCATTGCAGACTCGCCGTTACCTTCCTGGTCTTCTATATAATGCAGTTCATAATCATTGTATATGAAAAGAGATTGGTGTATTGGAAATGTATTTTGAATGGCTTTAGAACGGATAGTTTAGATAATTTAGTAATGAAGGTTTAGTTTGTAAAAATATTTTTTCACTGGTATATGCACTACACAATACACTAAAAGCATCGTTTTCATATATAAAAAAACCAGTTTGAAATCATAAATTACAATCAAAGAATATGTACAAAGTTTAACATTACGACCATTTTTGAGGGTTGTCCTTATAATCCAAAAATTAACTTTTGTTGTTTTTATAATTATATTTATCAGACTTAATTCATTTAGGATAATAAAAATAAGTATATTTTTAAAAATGTGTAAAAAACTGTCTTGTAACCTAAATGTTGATAATAACGAGCGAAGCGAGCTCTAAGAACCAGTGTCCGCGGGAGAAAGAACGAGCAAAACCAACAGTTTATCAAACCAAATTTTTTGTCTACGTCCCATAATGCTCTCTATTTTTTTCACCAGTGGTGCTATGCCAAAAATGGCTGACATTCTTAAAATCTTTCATCATATCTCAACTTAACCACTTATTTATAACGTTACCAAACCCGCAACCTGTAATAATGAAAGAACTAAATAGCCTTATTTTTAGATTTCTATGGAACTCTGATGTTGATAAAGTAAAAAGAAAGATTGTTACACAAAAATATTCTCAGGGAGGGCTGAAAATGCTTGACCTAGAAAATTATGTAAAAGGATTGAAATCTACATGGATAAGAAGGATTCTTTTTAATAACAATTCAAAGTGGAAAACCTTGTTACAAAACATAGTAGATATTGATCTTTTATTAAGCACAGGAACTGAATACTAAGTTTGCCTAAAAGAGAATATTAAAAATGATTTTTGGTTAGATGTTTTTATAGCGTTCAAGGAAATTCAAGATAAAAACCAAATCAGTAATTGGAAAGAATATACTAGCCAGCCTTTGTGGCATGATAAAAGATATAAGATAGGGAAAGAAACAGTTTTTTTTACAGATCTTGGTATAAAAATAATATCATATATGTCAATGACCTACTGAATGAACAGGGACATTTTATAACTTTAGATACACTACAATTGAAGTTTAATATAAAAACAAACTACGTAACTTTTTTAGGAATTAAGCAGGCTATAATATCTGATATAGGAAAGTGTAATATATGCAGAGATGTATGTTTAGATAAAACTTTTATTCCGATAAATATCCAGATTTTTGTCACAACAAGAAAAGGATCAAAAGCTATGTATGATGTATTAAATAGATCAGAAGTCAAGCCAGGTGCTCAGGAAAAGTGGGGGGAAATCTTTGATATTACCCACTTACAATGGAAAAATATATATTCTATCCAATTTTTACTACCAATAGTGCCAAGTTACAATGTCTACAATATCGCACCAATCATAATATTTTAACAACAAATAGTATTATGTTTAAAATTGGGAAAGTTGATTCAAAATTATGTAATCTATGTCATAGTGAAGAGGAAACAATATGCCACCTAATGTGGAATTGCCCAACTGTACAGCAGCTTCTTAATAACTTCATAAACTTATGTCAAATAAAGAATATATATATTGAACTTAATCAAGGTACTTTCTTGTTTGTAGAATACAAAACTAAAGAAAATATTAGACAGAGTACTGTTATATTTATACTAGTTAAGCAATACATATACAGAAGCAATGCATTAAAAGTAACTTATTAGTCCTTGGAGTACTACATGAGATCGAATCATATATTAAGGCAATAGAATACACTGCAAGTGTGGAAAATAAAATGAATGAATTTAATAACAGATAGGAAATATTGCAACATTTATTTACATAATTCTCTCTCTCTCTCTCTCTCTCTCTCTCTCTCTCTCTCTCTCTCTCTCTCTCTCTCTCTCTCTCTCTCTCTCTGAGATAAGTTTTTCAATTTATGTCATTTATCATTTATTGAAAACTTTCATGCTTTGTCATTATGAGAATTGTTCTTGTATGAAATAAAAAATAAATAACTGGCTGACATTTAAGTCGTAATTTACGGTATATTGAGGTTTAAAAACACGTTCTGTGTACTGCACAAACTTTGGCGAAACCCAATAAATTTGTTACATGCTGCTATACCTTTGTATTGAGTTGAGATACGTAAACAAAGACAAAAAAAGTTATGGATGATGTCACAGTACTTTCGCTCTATATTTTCAGCGAGAATGTAGATCTAAATCGAGATGGATCAAACATATGTAATGCATTTACTACATATATGTAGCAATTTGATATAGATTGCGATACCTGCCTCAGTAATCTAATTAAAATTAGATGTTTTGAATCCGCTACCGCTTCTCGAAATGTAGCAGATTCAGAACGGTTAATTTTAATTAGAATGCCTGCCTCAGATGATGTTTTTAATTATTTTTTTTTTGGTTTTGATAGAGAGATTAAATATATACTAGCAGGAGTCATACTTTACTTTCATATCGATCCAATTTTAAGTCAATTTTGCATGCATGTTCAGTAAATATTAGTACTGAAGATAAGAAAAAAGGTCATTTTAAACTAAATGAAAAAGAATAAAGAGAAAAAAATAAATGGTAAAAAAATCTATAGAGATATTGCATATTGTCAAACCATCAAATTGGAAAATGGGAAATTACACACCTACAATTAATTAAACAAGGAACGGGGACACAATTACAACGTATGTAATTAGAATAAACATAAATAAAGAAATAAAAAAAATAAAAACCAGGACGAAAAAGATAAAATTCAGAAAACAACAATGTACCAAATAAATCATAGGGTATTTATCATTAGCAGTTTTGACAAAATCGAACACAAATTACGTCTTGACAGACTGATAAATTTTCCCCAAAAGTACCGGTTTTAGGTGGAAGCAAATCTTTGTACTTTTTTAAACTTAGAAATCTTATAATTCTCTCTCTCTCTCTCTCTCTCTCTCTCTCTATCTCTCTTTCGATTTTTTTTTATAGTTGATAACTAAATAACATGACAATGATGCAAGGCATGTGAAGTTCTTGTTAGCTGGGCTCGCCACAACGGTGCACCGTAAAAACATTTTATGAATAATAAAATTAACATATTTTATTATGTAGCGTTGCTTTTGGGTGTCTAAATTGCAAAAATAAGTTATAAACACGAAAAGTTAACTTTAACTTGATTATGAAACAAAGCCTGATGAAATTGCAGATGTACTAGTAATGTATGTAAATGCTATCATTAAAGAATCACACATTAATTTAAAAAGTGAAACATTATTACTTATTATGACAAGTAATAAGACATACAGCAAATTATCATAACTAATACTTTGATTAATAATTAAATAACAAAGCAAATTAAGTTTACTAAATATCATTCATTTACAATTATTTAAAGATTTGCACATCTTGTACATTCCTATTCATATGTCATGATGCGTATGACGTGGGAGATCTAAAATAATCATGAGAAGATACAAAACTTAAGGTGGAATCGATCAGCTACCTTTTGTGACGTACCGGTACATTTCTTTAATAAACAATGAAATAAACAATAACTATATCCACGTCTTCTTCCACGAACGATCTTTAGATGCATTTATAAATTGTAATTTTTGTGTTTGTCCTTTGTTTGATCGCGTTTACTTCTCCAATTCGTAACATCTAATATATGTAGTGCATTGGACAAAATTTTTTAAACGTATTGTTTAAATACATGCTCTTTGTCTATTTAACATAAAATCAGTGATAAACAGGTTTTATTTCACCAGCATGATAAGTTGAACGATACCTACAGTTGCCATTAGGTATTGAAAATACCATCTTAAAAATGCCCAGCTAGTGTAATGAGATTGCTAAGATCAAAATATTTTCGAAACCAGTATATAAAATGCATCTGTACAATATCTCAAAATGTTTTGCAAAGGGCATAGATCGAAGTCTAAAACAATATATTTACATCATGTTGATAAAATTATTGTGTCATTGTTTTTTTATGGGGAATGCATCATCCCAATACCTTTGTTTTTAAGCATGCATTATTTTTAATTTCTTATTTTTAAACTGAGATAAAAAAAAAAAAAAAAAAAAATTACGATAAGTGTCATGATTGTATTGGGGCTAAGAATTCTGAGTAAGTTCAGATAGAGACAATACTCAATCAAGACTAAGTTAACAAGAGAAACATAAAAGGATTTATTTTCTTTCAAAAAACGTGTATCTAATTATCGAGAAAATATTTACACAATTAGTGTGTTGTCAGGGTGTAAAAACCATATCGGATTCCTTAAAGAACCATTCGCTCTTGTAATGTTTGGGATAGTTCTTTTTAAATGCAAAAACATCAAAAAAGATTGATAATGTAATTAAACAAACAGCTTGTTTTTGTGTCTAGCAAATAGAAAACAAAACTAATCGGTCTAATATCAAAGCAATGCATCATAAATTGCCTATGTTTCATAAGGTTTAAATACATAAAGCAACTCGTTGAATAAAATGGTTTGAAATATTATTTTCAATATTTACAATGCTTAACTTTAGTATTTTCAAACGCCTGCACAAATTTAATGTTAGCTGTCAAGTTATAAGATAAATACAAATCTCACATTTCATTTGCTATGTAAACAAAACTTGTTCCTTTTTTTGTGGTTATTATAGGTTGTACATTCTTATAAAAACATTCTTTTTCTCTAGATTGTTCAATTTTTAAAAATTATTATAAATGTAATTTAAACATTTTGTATTGTTCTCACTTTTTAAACTCTCTATATCGCTTATAACTTAACTACCGACGTTAAAACTTTCGCTGACCAATATGAATATCTAGAATAGGTAAAGCATTGTAAATACTGTAATGTATTACACTTAGAAAAGTGTAAACTTTAAAGAAAGTTGTGACCTTTATAGTTTGTCTGCCTGAGCTTTATGACATTTGTCTGAGAAGTGTTGACTACAAAAAGTAGGAACGTAGCCTGAATTTGAAAGTGGGGTGGGCTTGGGGGGTGTGCGCAGTGGGTAGACTTATCCACAATTTGTCAGCCAAAAAAAAGGAAAACAGAACATGTATATCTTGACACAAAATTTTCTCCATTCTATAAGAGGATACACTGGACAATCTTATAAAAGGTCAGGTTTACTCAATGCAACTGTAAACATATACATAAATGATATATGTCTTGGTTACCAACAAATGGTTACTTTTTGTAGAGTTAATCTCGGTTAACAAATTTTAATTTTCTCAATGGCACATAAAATGTAAAATGGTTTATTCTGTTTTATTGTTGGTATTTCAATGCTTCAAAAATCGAAGGTTTTAAGTTACAACAAATGATAACCAACCAACCAAGTAAGGACATTTTTTGGATTGTGAACGTAATCTTTGAATCTACTTGCACCGTCAACATCATGACAATAGTCAAATTAAAGAATAAGAGTGCTTTTCTGTAGTTCACCTCAAAGCAGAAGGACAGCATTTACCTATTAAGACATTGGTTTCTTATTTTTGGATATCGTTGGTTCTACATGTGTATAATACACCAGGAGTGCAGACAATTTGAATACTGTGTTAGCGCGGTATGATGATTTGCCTGCACGGCCTGCCATGTTATAGGACCGACGATATCCAAAAATAAGAATATAATGCTAATATTTACATTCATGCAATCTTCGCAAAATTAATGTGAAATGTACCTAAAAATCACTCAATTATCCTGTAGTTAAGTTTAAATTAATTGAAGAGCTACTGTAACAGCCAAAACTAATTGAATATTGTGTTAGCGCGGTATGATAATTTGTCTGGATGGCCTGGCATGTTATAGGACCGACGATATCCAAAAATACGAATATAATGCTAATACATGTATTTACTTTCATGCCATGTTCGCAAAATTAATGTAAAATGTACATCAAAATCACACAATTATCCTGTAGTTAAGTTTAAATTTATTGAAGAGCTACTGTAACAGCCAAAACCATGAACTTTGAATTTCACTTGTGACGTTGCACTTTAACAGCGTTCAACGTTTGTGACGTCATTATAAAACTCATGAAAATAATGAAACATTAACTAATCTAACCTTATTTGAGGTCATATAATAAGGTTTTGCCCTTCTATATAAGCAAATAATAACATAAACATATAACAGCCTTTGGTATATCGTCAATTATCGTTTTATAGAAGAAATACTTGAATACTTTTATAATGTTACCATGGAAATTGTTAAAGATTATTGAAATAGTTTCGTTACGATTTTTTTAAAAACTGAATTGGGTAACTATTTACTTTATACAACCCTACATGTATCAGTGTCCATGCAATATGAGTTTTATTAATGAAAAATGACATCCATTGCTATGGTAACAAGGCCAAGCAATACGAAAAAATAGGGTTGTTTTAATATGCTGTCATTCCTTATTAAGTAGACTTTTAGCATTTTTTCTGATGATACCTGTTTAAATATACCTCAATTTCATAATAATCCACAAAAAGATTTGATATACAACACATATGTTGTGTTGCTATGGAAATTAAAGTACTCTAAACAACTTTCAATTTGTTTTGTTTTATAAAAAGCCCATAGCAACGGCAATCATTTAAAGGAAAATTTTATTTTTTTAAGTTGCACTTAGGTTAAGGACATACTTGATTTTTTTCTCAACAATTCTTATCATCTTATCATATTTAAAATTGATTAATACACAATCAAAAATGCCTTAAATTTTTAGAATTTTCCTTATTTTTTAGCTTGTTACTATAGCATCAGTTCTAAATTTTTACTTTTTATTTCGTATGGCACAAACTTTATGGTGTTTACATTTAAATTTCAAATTAAAGGAAATAAAGGAAATAAAAATTTGAATGCTATTAATACACTTTTACCTTCGGTTACCATGGTAGCGGGACCACATAACAACAAATAAATGGTGTTAAGTTTTTGTTTTTACACATTAATTTTTTTTCAAACTGTTAAGTATGAAGGAAATCCGTGACTATGTGTGGTCATCGAATTTTGATCCAACTAATACCATAATTTCATGTTGTCGAAAATTTATTTATTGCATTGCCATCTATGGTAATAAATTGTACTAGAGCCGAGTCCGAAATATTATTTTGCATAGTATAATACTTCTCATAGGAAATATCATGCATAACATGCAAAAATCATTACAATTCAGGGTTGATTTGTCGTGTAGAAAAGGGTTCTTGAGTATCAAAGTGTGGCTTAACATTACTCGCAATTGCAATCACATTCCCAATAGACTTGGTCGTTTACGTAACTGGAAATATTCAAGAGAAAAGAAAATGAAAAATGAAAAATATGGAAACTTTTTAGGCTTGTATAATTATAAAGATCCCTTATTATAAGCGCACAATTTGTATATTTCAGCTGTGGTACCTGAACTTCATTATAACCTGAAATATCAATTAATAGTTTACATTACTGACTCCTTCCTGTTATTTTAAAGCAATCCTATTGGCC
Source organism: Magallana gigas (assembly GCF_902806645.1). Classification (NCBI taxonomy): domain Eukaryota; kingdom Metazoa; phylum Mollusca; class Bivalvia; order Ostreida; family Ostreidae; genus Magallana; species Magallana gigas. The sequence goes on along the minus strand of NC_047562.1, from coordinate 43,190,133 downwards.
CCGAAAGCTTAAAAAACACTGCGCATATTCACTATATAAAAGGAAATCAGCGATAACTCGTTTTGGGACTTGAAATACTGGTATAACGATTTAGCAAGAAAAAATTATTTTATGAGCCTTAAAATGAATGGAACATATTGTATAATTTGGTCGTTTCTTCTGTATGGGGTGTGTTTTATTGGTATGACTGATGGTTGTCCCACTGACTGTCTTTGCGATGGGGATACGTGTAAATATGTGAATTGCTACAGTCGAGGCCTGGAAAACGTACCGACGGGGATACCTAATGATACATGCGGACTGTAAGTAATTTTCATATTTAGTGTATACTTCTACTATAAGAAGAACTGAAAACGATAATGCTAACTAATTAAGTGATTCACCTTACAAATACGAGGGTTGTCCCAAAATAATGTAGACAGGACACATAATTGATAATTTGTTCACTGCAATTTCATTAGACTTCTATGTTTTCTTCAATGACCCTTCGGCAAACAATACTGAAAAATTCAAATCTGTACTTTATTTATTTCTCGAGAAAATAAATAATTATTAACAACAAGTTTTGTGAGACGGCGCAATGTGCGACGTCGAAAAATTCCAGTTTTACGTTGTGTTAAACCCTCCACATCGTTTTACGACAACATTTACGTTTTATTTCCTAGAATAGAATATTCTTAGAAAGAATATCATCTTTGAACATGAATCCTGAGTGCACATTCAACATATATTTCTAGTTTTGTTTTTTGTTTAAACTAAAGTACAAACGATCTGTCGACTCCAAACTTGTCCTGTATTACTTGTTGTCTAACGTCCGTCTTACCGAAATGTGTCGTTCTGCATTGATATCGTTCGGGGTTTCTTTTTTTTCCACTTACTAGTATTGTCATCATACTTGTTCAAATATTTTCAATGTTGTTTAACTACTTATTCACAAAACGCATTTCAAATCGATTTTGTTAATTTCATTTACTTCCAAAGCCGCTTAGGATTTATTTCATGGTTTTCAAAATTGTATTAGTTACTGCTGCGCCGCCTTAAACGCTGACATCGTCATTTTATTAAGAGTTAACTTTTCCACTTTTCACAAAACGTGCTATATAATATTTAAAGGTTTTGTTATAGCCAAAACATTTTCTGAGTAACTAATAGAATTATTATCCAATATCAATGTATGCTTTATTTAATTTTTTTCATTCAAAAAGTACTTTTCCTCGCAATTTTCATTTCATTAGTTGATTTTAACTTTTTGTTTTTGTTTTTGATATTGCGCCGCATGTCGAATTTCTGATCTAACATGCTTTCATTTCACTAATTTAATCTCAAACAATATATGATTTTAAAACATTATTTGAATGCAAATATATTGAACCCTTTGCGGCAAAAATTTCATCTTCCTTTGTCTTCGATTAACTGAATAACGCCACTTGTCTATTTTGGGACAACCCTCGTATAACCAATAAGTTACTGAAACACAATACCTCTGTAAATTTATAAAATTGATTTTCACCTCTTTATCATTAATTATACTAAATTATATACTGCGCAAGCGCGAGAATTAACACTTTTTACATTAATAGGATACAATGCTTAATATGTTGAACCATTTTGTCTGCTAATTGTTGTGTATATACTGTGTCCGAATTCTCTCTTAATTGCTTTTTTGACCTATTGTTGAACATTTAAATTAAACACCCCAATGCTTGGCTGGATATTTAAGAAAGCGGGCATGGATGAAAAATATATCCTGAAATTCATGATATATACATTTTTTAAAATAAATAAATAACATTTTTTTTTATTTCAAACCAGTGAGTTGGTATTAAGTGCGTCGTATCTCTAAATTTTGTTTTTTAAGTGAAATTCCATTTTGATTTTTATCCCTGTCCTTAATAAGAATTTCAGATAGAAGACTGTTTTGAAAAAAAACAATGAGGGGGAGGGGGGTCCCCCACAATTCAAACTCGCCGTTTTATGCATGATTCATTTATTAATATAGACGTAGAACATAATCTGTTCATTGTTTACAAATTAATTTCTAAGTTTTTTTTTCCGCATATTATAAATCAAAGTTGTCAGTTCCAAAGTATTTGTCCAATAGTTAATCGCCGTACACTCTCTGCCATGATGTTTTGTCAACCCGTGTTCCTGGGCACCCTGTTCTGGAAAGTACTTTCAATCGAAACTAAAATCTAGTTTAAATAAATAGTTTAATAAAAAATAAAATTGCATTTAATTGTTCAATTTTATTTCTTATCTGTTATTGTATTAAAGTATCTAATCCAAGGTAATTGCCCGCTAAGCATGATAAACTCGTCCTACACTTTTGATAATTATCAACCTGCGTTCTTGTCACCCCGATCTGCAAAGTTATATCCCATTCTCTCGCCAAAGGTCGTGCTTCGCAAACAAACGAGTTTTCTCTAACAAAACTAACATCGCGCATTCAAGAATTGCCTTATTTTATTTATTTCAGCGTCTGTCAACTCTTTACTTTTATAGTTTATTGGCAAAATGTTTTAATTTTTTAGTATAGATTATTATAGTTTTAAATAAAGTATTCCCATTCATAACCCTGTCCGGTCCATATAACCCATTCTTAATTGATATTCAAATCATTTTTCTTGAAAAATGTGAAGAAATGTAATTACTTTCCTAAAATTTGGTCTCTTCTAATTTAGTCGCAGCTGTCTTAAATGATCATTTGTGGTAGGATGAAAACTGAAACCTAAGACAGGTGGAATCTTATTCCAAGATTCATATCACTGACGAAAAATCTCTAAAATCTCTGAGTTTGTTCATTTCAAACATAATTTCAACACATTCAACAAATTAAGAAGTTATAAGTCACATGAAATAATTTTATTTAAACATATTCCAAAAAAAAAAGTTTAATCTGTATCTATGTTTTAGTAAAGTTTTATTTATTTTCCTCATATATTTTTTTTTTTTCATTTTATTTTGTGTTGGGGAGATACTAATTCATATGTTATATTCACAAATTATTGTCACACAGAATCATGACACAATCTCCAAAATTTTTAATGAGGACATGCATTGTTTACCAAGTTCTACAGCCATGGTCTTATTTTCTAAATGGGAAGATTTCTTTCTACTTTCTATTCACATAAATTTTTTCAGAATACTTGAATTTTACTCAGAATATGAATAATGGTGGTTACGTATGTATTTAATTATAATAATCACTGTGCAGCTCCTATCAATTTTTTTTAAAAATAATAGTTGGGAATAAATGTCTTTATACATATCACATTTATGATAAATTATTTCCATATAGGCCGTGGATCTATTCTATTATAAGCTACAATTTGCAAAATACAGTTCAATATTATTTATAAAAAAATGTTATTATAAATATCACTATTGAGATAAATTATTACGATAATGGTTGAGGACGTATGTCATTAATAGGATCACTTTGCATACACTATTAAAAAAACAACCACTATTGAAATAAATTATTTCAATTGTGGTTGGGATTGCGTTTCATTTCAACCACTATCGAAATCAATTATTTCAAAATTGGTTAGTGATGCGTTTTCGTACAACCACTATTTAAAAAAATAATTTTAATAGTGGTTGGGTATGCGTTTCATTTCAACCATTATTGAAATAAATAATTTTAATATTCGTTAAAGGTGCGTTTTCTTACCACCACTATTGAAATAAAGTACTTCAATAATGGTTTGGGTGCATATCAGGTTTTTTTTGTCTATTATTCCGTCTGAGCATAACACATTCCTTTCCGGTAGGGAATTTTTCTTAATATAAGAAGTATGACATAAAATGATGAATTCCTTTTTAATTATGACTTTTTTTTACCTCTCTATGGTCATATTTTATTTCAGAAGTGGTTGTACGCAGCACTGTTAAAGTTTACTATGTGGTTGCGCCGACAAGAAAGTACGGGACATGTTAACTATGACATCACACAAAACAACAAGTCATCAAATTTGCTAATAAATAAAGTAATTTCCTATTGTAATGGGTACGAAAAACATTAAACTACATTAAAGTTACATATGCGTGCAACTTTGTAGTCTAATAAGTCCAACAACGATAACTATAAACATTAGACTGATCGCGGTGCATAAGTCGATGTAAAATCATATTGTAAATTTTGACGCATATTATGTGTAGAGAGAGGCGGATCAATCAATTTTTTAACATGAGAAAATTCATTTTAAAAATGAACGTAGCATAATCATAAAACGTTTATTATACCATTAAATCCTTTCTATTATGATTGTTTTGATTCGGCATGTAATTTTTTTATTTGCGTGTATGAATTCTTTACTAGAGTGTTTTATGTTCAAGTTCGATGTGTTTGACATCAGGAAGCATATCTAAATTTGCTTTTTACAAGGGCATACTCTAAACAGATCATTTCGATCTTTTGGGTATAAATTAAGGGAATGTTAAATTTATCAAAAAGTGCTGTTGCTTTGATAAAATCTACAGAACGAATTAATAAATGCGTAAACTATTCAGCGAAGGTCATATAAATTCCCACCGGAGCTCATTTCTTTGATATTTATTCTAATAAACGATGAACTCTACACAAAGCAGCAGCACTTTGCAGAATCTATCAGTGAAGGAGAATTTAATTAATATTTACAATTCTTAATTAAATAAGGTGATGCCCTTGTAATATTAAAATTTATTTATGATCTCTTTTCGGGAGAATTATCAACACATATCACGTGACTATCAATTATGGGGACCACACTAAGCGTTATACAACGTAGCATTTGTTGTGCTGTTTCATTTAATATCACATTTATATCCATTTATATCATGATAAATTAACTTACACATTACAAAGATATTATGTTATAATAGATGCATCATTTAAAGCCCCTTTCACAATTGGTGCACGAGCAGAAGCGACCAAATATTCGTGCGACCGAAAAAATTAGATATGAATCGTCAATTATTGCCGAAATGATCGCATATGAAAAAAGTTTTTGTACGAATTTCGCACGATCTAAGCGAGCGTTGTGCGATGTAAACGCATTGAATCTTGCGATATATCTTGCGTCTGTATGCGACTGTTGTACAATGAAAGCAACTGTTGAAAGATAATAAGATAGGATGGCGCGAGAGACTAGGTGATCGGACGATTGAACGTGCGCCAATGTGATTGGACGTGCGATTATGGGTTCCATGGTACGAATGATCGTGCGAGTCAGAGGGGGGAATACACCGCCCATATTCAGTAGACGTAGTTGAAAGCGAGAAAAATACAGATTTGCAGCAGCATTTATTATTAGGCCATATACCTCAAAATGATTATTCTATTATATCTGATTGGTCTAGAAAGTCACGTGACAGGGCGATGTCATAAGAATGAAAAAGCCTATATGAGCATACGATGTAGACAAATATGATTAAATCAAAAATATTTAATCATTATGATTCTCTTAATATCTCAGAACCAACTTAACTATCTATGATTTATGAAAGAAACGTGAGACAGTTACATGGGAAATCAAAAAATCACGACGTTAATGTTGCGACTGTTTAAAAGTCAAACATTATTAGAAATCAACGTATTTTGTGTAATCATATGTTGCTTGGTATAATATAACGTTTATTGCATTAATGCTCAGAGAATATGATGATTTATTTCTCAGAGAAATCGATTTTTCGGGCGAAGCCCTCGGGAAATATGAATTTTCTAGAGGAAATAAATCTTCATACATGTATTCCCTCACCACCATGCAATAAATGTATAATGTAAATTTTGTTCTTAAACAGACAATATATGAAACAGCGTATACATACTAGTAGCAAAGTATGACATATTGAGGCTGATAATTCGTGCAATGATAGTAAAACGTTGCAAGATTACATGAGACACGTTGAGCAAGAGTCTCAAGGTCGCAAAACAGACGCATAAACACTAGCGATTTATCTTACGATCTTTATAAATCGTGTATCACTCTTACGAGTACACAAAACGTTGTAAAACGTTCGTACTAATGTTCGTGCGTTCCACTGCGATAATTTGGTTCGCGTTCGGTCTCGTCTGAATAGTGTGCATGTCCACTATTCAGAGGAGACTTGATGCAAACAGTATGCAACGAATGCGAGACCTCGTGCAACGTAAGCGAGAGCTCGTTCGAAGCTCAACAATTGCGATCGCAAAGTGGTGTAAAGTGGTCGTGCGCTAGTTGTGAAAGGGGCTTTATGAACGTTTAAATCCGCTGATGTTTTAATAGTAAGCCTTAACAGTGCTAATAATTCATTTCAATAGTGGTTGTAATGAAATGTATACCCCACCACTATTGAAATAAATTATTTCAATAAATGTTATAATGAAATGCATACCCAACCACTATTGAAATAATTTATCTCAAAAGTTGTTGAATTTCATCAGAAGTTGCTAAATGATTCTAATAATGAAATACATCATCAACCTTTATTTGAATAATTTATCTCAATACTAGTATTTATGATAATATTTATCTATTAAAATATTGAAGACTTTTTTTTACAAATTGAGACTTTTAATGAAACACATCCATAATTTATCATAAATGTGATATGTATAAAGATATTTATACTACTACTATTGAAAAATGTATTGTTGAATTTAAGCAGTAGCTGCACATATATTCTTATAATGAAATACATCCATAACGACCATCAAAATAATATATTTCAATAAACACAAATTATAATGAAATACAAAAGAAGATATTTTGATAGATAATGTTTGAATCTCAAAAGTAGTTGCAAATTTTTATTGTAATAAACGTTATAACCAACCACTATTGAAGAAATTTATTTCAATAGTGGTCGTAATAAAATTCGTCACCACCTACTATTTAATTGATATATTTCAATAGTAGTCGCAATGAAGTACATCCCCAACCACTTCTTAAATAATTTATATCAATAGTGATGTTTATAAAAACATGTATCAAGCTATAAATGATTTTTAATAATAGGGGGTTTGAATAGAAGTTCAGGCAATTTACAAGGTGTTCACTTTTGAACAAATAATTTTCTAGAACATGATATATCTATAGAAAAGAGAAAGCTAAAACACAATAAGGAAACAATTCTAAATGTTAATGTGCGAGAATTGGTTGTTTCTGCACAAAAGTGAAAATCTTAACATAAGTACATAAATATTATTGTCTCGATTATTATTAAAGTAAAATATGCAATTCTTTAATACCTTAATTGTGTATTTGACATCGTTTGTTAGATAGAAAAAAATCTTATATGCATGTTAATCTGAGGGAATTGGTTATTTATTTCTGCACAGCAGTGAACATTGTAACATTATTATATTGATTTTATAGTATCGGTTATTATTACCGTATAATATGCAAGTCTACATTACCTAAATTGTGTATTTGAAATTGTTTGCTAGATTTCTTTCATTTCAAAATAGTTTGCAAAAATGACAACAACTTCTTTCTTTCCACATGTGTGACAATAGTGATTACAAAGTTTTATTTATAAAGAAATTCATTCTCATCTACGCGTACGATTGAAAATATAAATTTAATAGTAGTCAGTTGTACTCCAATGGTGTCTGTAAGATAACTCTTATAATGCAATACATCCCCAACTTCTATTGAAATAATTACATAAATAGTAGCTGTGATTGCAGAGGAATTCTCCTAATGAAATGCATCCCAAACTACTGAAATGATTTATTTCAAATTTTATTTCAATAGTGGTTACAAAGTGATTTTCTAATGAAATGCAGTCCCAACCACTATGGAAATAATTTATTTCAATAGTGGTTTTATTTTAAAAGTGGTTGCAACATACCAAGGCGGTGGGTATCAGTGATGTCCTCCTACAGGATCTGTGTTTGAAGGTTACTTTAATAGTATCTAATTAACTAACTTGATCCCCCAGCAAGCGTTTTAAATTGAAGTGTTATCATTTAATAGATTTGTCATACAAGAGTGGACAGGCTAAAGTTACAACTACAACATTCGATTTCATAAATCATACGTTTATGTGGCACTAGCATATAAATGTAGCCATTATTTTCTTTCCTAAACGCGTGGAAATGGAAACAAGCACATGAAAAAATATGTCTTCTAAAGACGTCTAGAGGCATGATTCGCTGAGGTGTGACGGAGTATCGAGAAGAGCAACATATTCTGATATTAGCGTATCTAATGTAGTAAATGAAAAAGAAACAGGCCGGTGAAAATCTTAACAGAAATAAATTAATTATTTTAAAAAGGATGCTTCTTTAGCTAAGGAGCATATGTTTTCTTATCAATGTACTGGGTAATAAGCATCGCTTAACATTCTGCAAACATTTTTGTTACTACAGCAACATACATCACTGTAGTTTCATGGACTACATATATTGTTTTATGTTCATAAGGGATGATGAATGCCTTGTTTTTAAACTTAGAAATCTTATAATTATCTCTCTCTCTCAGACTCTCTCTCTCTCTCTCTCTCTCCCTTTTTATATACCTGATAACTAATTAACAAGACAATGATGCACGGTGTGTGTAGTTCTTGCTAGCTGCGCTCGCCACAAAGGTGCACCGTAAAAACATTTTATGAATAATAAAATTAACCAATTTTATTATGTAGCATTGCTTTTGGGTGTCTAAATTGCAAAAATAAGTTATAAACATCAAATATCAGCTTTAACTGGATTATGAAACAAATCCTGATGAAATGGCAGATGTACTAGTAATGTATTTAAATGCTATCATTTAAAAAACCATACATAAATTTAAAAAATGAAACATTATTACTTATTATGACAAGTAATAAGAGATACGGCAGATTATCATAACTAATACATTGATTAATAATTAAATTACAAAGCAAATTAATTTTACTAAATATCATTCATTTACAATTATTTAAAGATTTACCCATCTTGTACATTCCTATTCATGTGTCATGATGGCGTATGACGTGGGATATTTAAAATAATCATGAGCAGATACAAAACTTAAAGTGGAATCGATCAGCTCCGTTTTGTGACGTTAATTTTTTAATAAACAATGAAATAACCAATAACTATATCCATGTCTTCTTCCACGAACGATCTTTATGTGCATTTATAACATCATAGCGTTATAAGTTTAAACCAGATAGTCAGTTAACCTTGAAAATACAGTGTCGGTCGATCTTTTAATTTAAATGAATATAAATGCTTTTTCATATTTCTACATATCTGAATGTAACCTATATTACTTTCAAACCATTGTGCTATTGTTATTGTTGTAAGAATTATGCTAACAGTATGAGTGTATCTAAGCTACATTCTAACAATTATAGTTGTTCATTAAAAACGGTCCTTTTTTATGTGAAGCTGCAATATTTACAAAAATAAAAGGGAGTGTGGAAATGCTTAAGTTTAGAATTTCCCATTTATGTTTAGATGTTAATCAAGCATTGATTATACGTTTATTCAAGATAACTGTTTTGTCTCTCGAACCCTTTTGATTACAGGGACATATTATCCAATAAACGCATCCGATCTTGATCAGTACCAGTCTTTGTATCCCACAAAAGACTCAAAGAACACACAATTCTTCCTTATTGTCCATAGAATTAAATTGGAAACCTCCGGTTTGCGACAATTCCATAAGTGACTAGTTGTTTGTTGTATATAAAACCACTTATAATGACACTTAAGAGGCCGAATGGAGTTAGCTTTGCAAATTATATAACAAAGAAGCATTGCGTGCACAATTTATTTGATTATGTTCAAGTAAATTGCTTGTTATTTTTAATTCTATTAATCTGTATGTGTACGTAGGCAACATTTACACTAGGATTATAAAAAGAAAGGATTAAAGTGATGAAGATTATTTATTAGGAAAAGCTGTCGTGATCATCGTCCTTTATAGTTTGTCTGCTTGACCTTTACAAACATAATTACAACAAAAAACCAAGCCAATCTTTAAAATAGCGCCGTAGTACCTGGTTTTATACTGATTTAAAATTTTCCCATAATTGTTAACATTGTTAAAATGGTACAGTTTCTTTAATATCATTTTTCTATTTGTTAAACTAAATTGTTAAAGCTCGAACTTAATATCAGTTTGTGTTTGATCGGAAATGAAATTAAAAGTTTCTGGGTTAACAGGAATATTTAAAGCTCATTCCGTTTTTTTAGACTGTATTTTGTGGGGTGGGGGGGGGGGAGCAGGTGGATAGAATCTAAGGTGAACAAAGCACACATTGGGTATCAACTCCTCGGCTGTAAAAATACACGTACAAGATATATATATTGGTTATCAACAAATGGTTACCTTTTGTAGTGTTAATCTGAGTTAACAAATTTAAATTTTTCTCAATGACACATAAAATAGCATGAGTTACAACAAATGATAACTAACCAAACAAGTGAGGAATTTTTCGGATTTTGAACGTCATCTACGAATCTACTTGCACCGTCAACATCATGACAATTATCCAGTTAAAAAATGCTAATATTTACAATCTTGTCTTGTTCGCAAATGTGAAATATACCTCAAAATCACAAAATTGTCCTGTGGGTAAGTTAAGATTAATGGAAAAGCTACTGTAACAGCCACGAACGTGAACTTTGATTTTCACTTGTGACGATGCACTCTTACAGCGTTCAACGTTTGTAACGTCGTTATAGAACTCATTACATTAATGAAAAATTAGCTAATCCTACTTGATCATAAGCCATAAAAAAGGTTTAGGCACTAATATAAGCAATCAAAAACATAAAACAACCTTTGGTATATTGTCAATTCTCATTAAATAGAAGGACATTCAGGAACAAACCAATACAAACCTTTTTTTAATTTTTGAAAAGTCATTAGTTACGATAGTTATGTTTAGAAAAATTCGATTTCTTTTCATGTTGCACTAAGGCTGAGGACATACTTGATCTTCTTTTCTCAACAATTAAAATCAAATAATAATATTTTATTAATTGAAATACCCATTCAAACATTCCTCAACATATTAGAGTTGTTCTTATTTTTTAGCTTGTTGATATAGCAACAGTTCTAAATCTTTATTTTTATTATATTATATATATTTTATTTTTTATTTGGCACAGCTTAATGGTGTGTACAAAACCTTTCAAGATTTTCATTTAAATTTCACATTAGAGGAAATTATATTTGGAAATTTATGTTTTGTTAGCATGGAAAATATGCGTTTCTCCATAAATATTTTTATTTTACACATCAAAGTCTATCAAACTGTAAAGTATGAAGAAAATCCAGGACTATTTTTGGCCTCCTAATTTTGATTCTTACATAAAATTCATCTTAAGGTCTACATTAATTCTTTTTCCTTACTTGTAATAAACTTTTTGCAGAAAATATGAGTAGTAACTAATGCAACGGGTAGAAACATGATTGGGTTTAACGGTTTTAAGGAAATAACCCCGTACGCATACATTTATGATATTGTTAAAATGTTATTCATCTTACAATTTATGTCTGAACTGTAATGTGAGTACTACATGAAGAAATCATGAAGGCATTACCCAGCTAATAGCATCATTTTATATTGTTGAAAACTTACTCAATGCATTGCCATCTGTTGATGCATGACGGAAAATGAAGCATGTTTACATTGGCCGAATACAGTTGGTGCTTTCCTCCATGGTAATAAATTGTACTAGAACGGAGTCCCAAAGGATATTTTGCATAGGTTTATTCTTATCATAGGAAATATCATACGCTGCATGCAAAGATCATTACAATTAAGGGTTGATTTGTCGTGTAAAGATAGATTCCTTGAATATCAAAGTACATTTGTAATGCCTAACATTAATTCTCAATTAAAATCATTTCCCCAAATAGACTGGGTCATTTACGTAACTGGAAACATTCAAGAGAAAAACCCCCCAAAAAGAATAGGAAATTAAATAGGCTTGTATCATTGAAAAGATCTCTTATTGGACGCGCACAGTTTGTAAATTTCAGCTGTTGTTCCTGAACTTAATCAAAACCTAAAATGTCATTTAATATTTCACATCACTGACACTTTCCTGTAATTTTGAAGCAATTCTATTGGCTCCTAAAGCTGATCTCACATTGAAAACGTTTGTACATTCACATTACCCAATCATTTTAATATTATTATGTCGAGATTGTAATTCATTTGTTTACTTCTTGTAGTTATATGAGCACTAGTATATTCGAAAATCAAACTGCGTCTTCGCTTAAAAACACTGCGCATATTCACTTCATAAAAAGAATTAAGTGATATCACGTTTTGGAATTTGAAATGCTAATATAATGATTTAGGAATGAAGAATTGTTTTATGAGCGTTAAAATGAATGGAACTTATCGTATCCTCTGGTCGTTTCTTCTGTATGCGGTGTGTTCTATTGTTGTGACCGATGGTTGTCCCGCTCGCTGTTCTTGCAGAGCGGGAACGTGTAAAGATGTGAATTGCCGGGGACGAAGCCTGCAGAACGTTCCGACGGGGATGCCCAGTGATACATGCATTCTGTAAGTCATTGCCATACTTACTGTATACTTATACTAAATGTAGAATTGATAACGATATCGATAAAGTGATATACGTATCAAATATAAAATTAACCAATTACCAATAAGTAACTGAAACATAATGCCTCTGTCAATTTATATATAAAATTGACTTTTAACTCTTTATTATTCATTTTTAAAGATGATATCCCGCGCAAGTGCGAGAATTGGCACTTTATACATTAATATGATACAATACTTGATACATTCAACCAATTTTTTGCTGTTCAATTTTGTATATGTACAGTGTCAAAATTCTTTCCTCATTGCTTTCATGATTTTTGTTTTTAAATTGAAAAAAACAACAAAAACAATGCTTGACTGTTCATTTAGGGAAGCGGGCATAAAAAAAATCTACACCGAAATGGATGATACATGTACGTGGCCTAATTTTTTTTTTTCGTTCAGCTGACTTAAAAAAGATAAACTTTATTATTTCAAACTAGTGATTGGTTATTCAGTGTGTCGTATCTCTAAATTTTGTTTTTTTATGTAAAAATTCACTATTGTTTTTATCACTGTCCTAAGTAAGAATTTCAGATGAAATACTGTTTGAAAAACAATGGGGAGGGGGAGGGTCTTTTTTCCCCACAATTCAAACTCAACGTTTTATGCATGCATCATATATTCATATAGATATAGAACACAATGTGTTCATTATTTACATATGAATGTCGAAGGTTGTTTTGCATATTGTATACCAAAGATGTCATATCCAAAAAATCTGCAAATGGGTAACTCGCCCTATACTTTCCGTCATGATGTTTAGTCAACCCGTTGTCCTGGGCACTCCGTTCTTGAAAGTACTTTCTATCAAAACTAAAATCGCATTAAATTGTTTCATTTTATTTATTAACTTTTTTTTTATATTAACGAATCTGATCAAAGGTATCTGACTGCTATGCGTGATGAACTCGTCCTACACTTTTCGTAAATTAATCAACCTGCGTTCTTGTTACCCCTTTCTGGAAAATTCTATCCCATTTTCTCATCAAAAGTCGTGCTTTGAAAGAGAAAGATATTCATCCATCAAAATAAAATCGCGCATTCAGAAAACACAATGCCTTATTTTATTTATTCAGCATCTGTCAACATTTATAAGTTCTCGTTTAATATAATTACTCATTGCGATATCATTTGATTTTTTTTATTGGAACAATGAATATGATGCAAACTCCCTCTGACTTGGATCCGCCAAAGCGTGCCAAACACCTTACTTTCATTTTTGCTATAACGGGCTTAAGCTTATCGAATATGATAAAGTGAGTTTTTAAATATTTTTACTATAATGACTTGTGTTAAAATACCAAAGGTGTAAGCAGTTACTCTGGCGTTTGTTGGCAACATGTCTTAATCTTTAAGTATAGATCATTATGATATTAATATATGCGTTCTATTCATAACCCTGTCCGGTCCATATAATCAATTCCCTATTTATAATCAAATCATTTTTCTTGAATTCGAAAAATGTGAAGAAATTGGTAATTACTTTCCTAAAATGAAGACTGCCACCTCAGACATGTGGACTCTTATTTCAGGTTTCACATCCATGAAGAAAAACTGAGTTTGTTCATATTCAAACGTTATTAAACAAAATAAGAAATTATTAGTCATATGAAATCCTTTTCATTTTAAACATAATTCTCTAAAAGATCTTATTTATTAAGGTTTATAAATTAATTAATTTATTTTATTTTGTGTTGTGGAGATAAAAACTGTACAAATTATTGTCACACAAAATCATGACACAATCTTCAATATCGTAAGTGAGGACATGCATTATTTACTAAGCTCTACAGCCATGTTCATTTTCTAAATGAGAAAACATCTTTCCACTTTCTATTTGCATACATTTTGTCACGGTAAATAACTTTCTATTAAACTGAGTTTGAATAAACAACACAAAACAGGTATTACAATCAATTATCTCATTAAACCCTAGTAGAGTTCAAATTTCACGCACAATTGTCATCAACTCATTATCTGCTGTTTAATTTAGTTTTGGCTTCTTCCGATTCGAGGTCATGTGTCACAGAAGTCATGTGCAAAAACAGTGAAATGATAATTATAAACAAATATGTTAAGAGGACAGGAGCTAAAAACAAAGGCCACTGGCTGCGTTAGACAGGTGACCGCTTAAATGAGTTAAAATGTAGTGAAAAACTAAACGGGCAGGATTGAAACTGGCAGCTCATGATAAGTGGCGCTGATTAAAAGTAGCCGTATCAGCAGGTGCGATTGTATTATAATCGTTTAAGGTGCCTTAATAACTTGAATTAGTTTCTCAACTCAAAGGGAAAAAAACGACCTGATAGCAAGATAGCGGGTAACAAAGAAAAGCAGGATAGATGCAATAAGAAGTGTATAAGTCAAATAGGCGAAAAATAAGCAATGGGATGAAAAAATAGGGGTGTGTCAAATTTAATTCAGTAGATAAGAACAGAAGACCTAGCTGATTAGAGCTCAGGATCTGCGGTTCATTAGCGCGATATTTAAAGGGGCATGGTCACGATTTTGGTCAATTTTTTTTTCTTTTTTTATTATTTGCAATGCTTTAAGAATGCATTTCTAATGATCAAATGAAATTTGGGTGCCAGTCGTTCAGTTTTAAGCAAGATATAGGGCTCACAATTCTTCGTCATGTAAACAAGGCTCATGCCCTGTTTCTGTGTACATAGGTTCAATATACCAGTAAAAAATCTGGTTCAAGCTGATTTGTCTATCTTCATATACATTTTAAGCATAAATAAACAGTTTCTAACGATTAACACATTTATTTTAGGTCTAAACCTGGTATTTCACTTCAACATTCGAAATGTAAACAAACGCTTTGTTTACATAGCAAAGAATTGTAAGCTCTGTAACTCGCTTATAACTCATCAAATGACACTCAAATTTTAATTGCCTACTAAAAATGCCTTTCTGAAGCATTGTAAACATCAAAATCGAAAAAATAATGTTTTACCAAAATCGTCATAAAAAGTATTTAAAGGGACTTGGACACGATTTGAGATCAAAAATTTTATTTCATTATATATATATATATATATATATATATATATATATATATATATATATATATATATATATATATATATATATATCAGGCTTGGGGCGAATTACATTGTAAAGTAATGCTTATCATTACCATTACTTTCTGTTTTTGGGCATTACATTACCATTACTTACTTTTCTTAAAGTAATGCATTACATTACCATTACATAGGTAAAGTAATGCATTACCATTACCATTACTTTGTGTAAATTAAAGCAATAAGAAGTTTTAAAAAAGTAAAACTAATACATATATAAGAGTCTTGCAAATGTTTTAATAAATGAAAACACTTCAACATATCTACAGGCCTATGTTCACTATCAGGTTCACATTTAATAATTAGATTATCATAAAGTGCTGTTGCACTTAATGATCATTAAGGTTTCAAAAGTGTCATCTTTTAATTGCATCCTGTCGGGTTTGAAAATCTTCCCCGCTATACTAAATAGGCGTTCAACAGGAGCAGAGGAAGCCGGGACGGAAAGGTACTTTTTGGCAATCTTTGATAAAGTTGGATACACGTGTTCATTAGTTTTCCAAAAAAGGAGGGGGTCAGCACTTGATTCCAAGGTTGGTTCATCCAGATAACGTTGCACAAGTTGTGATCTTTCAGATGTGTGTCTTTGTCGCTTTGGAGTAGATTTTGGCAGAAAATTGAAGAAGTCATCAGATTTATGCTTTTTATTTGGAGGAGAGGTATCTGAATCTTCTCCATCTGATATTGATGCATCACAAGAAGAGGCATTCTTTTGCAGAAGTGAAACAAGTCCATCAGTATTTTCTTGGGCAGCCCAGAGAAGTTTGAAACGAGGATCAAGCATTGAAGCAAGTTGATAAGTCTCATCGGTCTCAAAATGAGAAAGACGAGAATTCAAAGAAGACTTCAGAACAGAAAGAAATTTAGAAGAGTAGTCGCACTTTATGGCATCTAGGTGTTTTTTTAAACCAAATGTTATAGAAATGGTCATGCTGCCACTAACACTTTTTTCTCTTTGAAGCAGTAATGTAGCATCTTCAAAAGGTTTTAGAATTTTTGTCACCTCCAATAAAACCTTTCTATCATATGAGGAGATTCCTGGACAATCTATTTTTTCCATCTTTTGTTCAGGAATATTCAAAACTGACTGAATCATGTGAAGTTGGCTATTCCATCTAGTGGCATTGGATGCTTGGACTCTTTTCTCTTCTTCTAATAATTCAGAAGCATGAATCGATTTACGGACATGAGATACAAGTTTTGACACTTTGACAATTATCTTTCTCAAGCTGTTATCAGATTTGTCGAATGCATCTTTTATCACCAACTGTAAACAGTGAGCATAACATCTTTTGTGAGAAGGAAATGGGTGTTCTTCTTCATCACCAGTGTCTTCAACATCACTGTCAGTGAAGAGCTCCTCTTCATTATCTTTCACCACTGATGAAGCGAACCCCGGGACACCAAAGTTGAATGCCTTTACCATGTTTGTGGCATTATCACTTATAATACAGAATATATTTTTGTTGATGTCAAAGTTTGAAATAATTTCCTCATACTCGTGCAAAATATTTTCTCCCGTGTGTCTTCCCTTAAATCTTCTACATGCAATCATGGCTGATTTTAGCTCCCAACCAAGAATGAAATGAGCTGTGATGCCAAGAAATCCCTTCATTGATCTATTAGACCACAAGTCAACAGTAAGACATATATGTTCTGCATTATTTAACTGCTCTTTCAGCAAACTTTGGATTTCTCTGGCCTTTTCTTGCAGTAGTTTAGTTGACAAGTGTTTACGACTGGGAACTTGAAATTTCGGATCAAGGTCATGTGTTAATTTTAAGAAATGCTTGCTTTCCACAATGGACAGTGGCAGTAGATCTCCAGCCACAAACATGATTAAAGAATCCAAACCGTGTTTTTGCTTCGGGTCAGCTGCATTATACTTCACAACTGGACAAGATACAAATGTTCTGATTGTAGATTGTCCCTCCTTCACAGGTTTTGTTGATCCTAAGAGCGCACCTCTGTGTTTTCTCTAAAAATAATATAAAAATAAATGAAACCTTGTATTTTCTATCAGTCCAATGTACTTACTATACAGCAGAGAAATTGAGAGAGAGAGAGAGAGAGAGAGAGAGAGAGAGAGAGAGAGAGAGATTTAATAAATGAATATTTAAAATTGATTTTAAAAAACTGATATTTATTAACACAGCTATAACACAGAGAGAGAGAGAGAGAGAGAGAGAGAGAGAGAGAGAGAGAGAGAGAGAGAGAGAGAGAGAGAGAGAGAGAGAGAGAGAGAGAGAGAGAGAGAGCAAGAGAGAGAGAGAGAGAGAGAGAGAGAGAGAGAGAGAGAGAGAGAGAGAGAATACAACACATAATTATGTTTAGAGAGTGAAAAAGAATAATTACCTTCAAATGGGTTATAAAATTGGAAGTAACTTTCAAACTTCCAGAAATCATGGTAGGACAGTGCATGCATTTGGCTTTAAAAGGTGCATGTCTGTCTTCTATTCCTTTAGGTAGGATGAAGTGGTCTAATTGATTAGACATTGTTCAGCAGCTCCATGCAAACCAGTTCAGTGAATGGTTCATGAACAGAGCCAAGAGAAGGGGATTGGGGTGTTGAGCACTTATCAAAACAATAGATTGTTTAGATTATCCTGAGGGCATTGTGTGTTGTTGACACATTCTTCACAGTAAAGATTAATTGAATGCACAGCTAATTAGAGTATTTTTTAAGACTTTAAACTTTTAATAACAACACTCTTGAAACATTAATTCAATTGTGTTATTATAATAGCTAGTAATATTGACAATTTTAAAAAAAAGAAGACTTTTTAAACTAACAGGTTAAAATTTTTTTATCTCTTTGAATCTTTTTCTCTTCTATTATGATAAATAATTTTAAATCAAGAACACTTTCAGTTCTTTTATTCACAACAATTCTAAAGATGAATATACATAAATAAGCATAGTAATGCAAAGTAATGCCTTGTAATGCCAGCATTACACTAGATTTTGGAAAGTAATGCATTACATTAGCATTACATGTAATGCTAAATTTGTGGCATTACACATTACTAGCATTACTTTGAAAACATGTAATGCATTGCAATGCATTACCATTACATTTAGCATTACCCCAAGCCTGATATATATATATATATATATATATATATATATATATATATATATATATATATATATATATATATATATATATATATATATATATATATAATATGAAATAAAATTTTGGAAAAAATAATGAAAAAATAATCTGGTATTTGGGATACCAAGGAGTTTGGTATCAGTACTGTCCTCCTACAAAATCTGTGTCTGAGGGTTCCTTTAGTAGTATCAAATTGATTGACTTGATCCCCCAGCAAGCGTTTTAAATTGTCTATTCCTAGAGATGTTATCCTTTGATAGATTTTTCATACGAGAGTAGGCAGCCTAAAGTTGCAGCTACAACATTCGATTACATTAATCATACGTTTACGTGGCACTACCATATAAATGTAGCCTTTATTTTCTTTGCTAAAAATGACAAGAAACGCGTGGAAATGGAAACAAACACATTGAAAAAATATGTCTTCAAAAGACGTCTAAAGGCATGATTCACTGAGGTGTGACGGAGTATGGAGAAGAGCAACATATTCTGATATTAGCGTATCTAATGTAGTAAATGAAAAAGAAACGGGCCGATGAGAATCTTAACAAAAATACATTAATTTTTTAAAGAAGGATGCTTCTTTAGCTAAGAAGCAGATGTTTTCTTATCATGTCACACATTGTAATGTACTGGGTAATAGGCATCGCTTAATATTCTGCAAACATTTGTGTTACGACAGCAACAGACATCACTGTAGTTTCATGGACTACATATATTGTTTTATATGCATAAGGGATAACGGATGGCTTGTTTGAAGAAAATATTAAAACTTATGTTATAAATAGTGCGTAATTTTGTAAAGACAAATTCATTTCATGGTATTTTGGGATGTAAAAAAGATGGATTCCTCTGATGTCTGACCATTAACTCTGGTCATTTATTCCCAGGCAGGCGGCACTTCCCTTGGTCTTGCCAACGTGTACATTGTATGTATTATTATTATGTATTATCAGAAAAATGTTATTGCTGTATTATCAACAAACCTTAAATCATAGTATTTGCTGCTTATTGTTGGTGTATCTAGGATAAACGATAATCCATATAACTGATGGATTATACAAGATGTTTTGACTCCGATTCGTAAAATGTATTGAAACTACCGTTTTCAAAAAAATGTATTCTGTACATTATTAAATGAGCAATTTCACTTTCTTTCTGTCAGGCATTTCCTTAATTGTACACAGCACACTCAATCGGGAGAAAGCCTGCAGCATTTTGGGAATTTTCCTACACGTATTATTACATGAAGGTTTGCTTCATCAGAAAAGATATTATAATCAACCAGCGCATGGTTTCTTTAAAAACGGTAGTAATCTTCTAAAAAGTAGAATAATGTTGGTATCCATTGTATTTTATATACATTCAACATGTATACGGTTCATTTGGCCCAGTTTAGATTTTCTGAATTCAGTCAATAAATCTGTAATGGACTTTTCTTTTTATAAACAATATTAAAAAGACTTAAATTATCAATTTCAATTGTAATTTTGTAATTATTGTTCTTTAATTGTTTTGATTTTGAGGGAATCATTGCTTTGCTCAGCTCTGAATAAGAGCTGGAGTTTTTTAAAAAAGGAACGCTAAATTAAGTCCTATTTGAGCCAGGCTTATTTTCCCGAAATTCTTGTCGGAAAAATTCGAGAATTCATATTTTAAAATTTGCAAAACATATTGTTAATTTTAAAATTGATAATTATCAAAAAAATCAACTCCCGACGGTACTTCAGTACTTCGATTTTTTTGGGGGGGAGTTTTGATAAAGAGATAAAATATATGCTAGCAAGAGTCATAATTTACTGTCATATCGATCCAATTTTAAGTCAATTTTGCATATATGTTCAGTAAATATAAGTCGGGAAGATAAGAAAAAAGGTCATTTTGAACTAAATAAAAAAGAGAAAAAATAAACAGTTGCAAAAACTATAGAGATATTGCATATTGTCAAACCATCAAATTGGAAAATAGGAAATTACACTCCTACAATTAATTAAACAGGGACCGGGGGCACAGATACAACGTATGTAATTAAAATAAACATAAATAAACAAATAAAAAATTATGAACCAGGAAGAAAAAGATAAAATTCAGAAAATAACAAAGTACCAAAAAAATTATATTGTATTTATCTTTTAATATTTTTGACCAAATCAAACACAAATTACGTTTAGACAGACTGATCAAATCTCCCCAAAAGTAAAAAAACGGTTTTAGGTGGAAGCAAATGTATGTATTTATAAGAAATTTTTTAACTTAGAAATCTTTTAATTCTCTCGTTGCTTTTGGGTGTCTAAATTGCAAAAATAAGTTAAAAAGACGAAAAATGAACTTTAACTGGAATATGAAACAAATCCTGATGAAATGGTAGATGTACTATTAATGTATATAAATGCTTTTATTGAAAAATCACACATTAATTTAAAAAGTGAAACATTATTACTTATTATGATAAGTAATAAGACATACGGTAAATTATCATTAATAAAACATTGATTAATAATTAAATAACAAAGCAAATTAAGTTTCCTAAATATCATTCATTTACAATAATTAAAAAAATTACACATCTTGAACATTCCCATTGATGTGTCATGATGGCGTATGACGTGGGAGATTTAGAATACTCATGACCAGATACAAAATTTAAGGTTGAATCGATCAGCTCCGTTTTGTGACGTACAAGTACATTTTTGGGAATAAACAATGAAATAAACAATATCTCTATCTATGTATTCTTCCTAGAACGATCTTTATGTGCATTTATAACATCATAGCGTTATAGGTTTAAACCAAAAAGTCAGTTAACCTTTGAAATACAGTGTCGGTCGAACCTGTAATTTAATTAAATATGATTGCTCTTTCGTCTTAATGGATATCTGAATTGTAACCAATACTTCTTTGAAACATTTGTTTTTGTTGTAAAAATAAAACGAACAGTATGAGTGTATATAAGCTACATTCAAACAATTAAAGTTGTTCATAAAAACGGATCATTTGTTTGATGTCGAGCAGCAATATTTACAGAAAAAGGGAGTGTGGAAATACTTACTCTGAGAGTTTTCCATTAGTATTTAGATGTTAATTAAGTATTAATTATACGTTTAATCATTATAACTGATTTGTCTTTTGAACCCTTTTAATTATGATGACATATTATTAAATAGACACATTTGATCTTGGTGAGTACCAGTCTCTGTGTCCCACAAAATACTCAATGTGCATACAACTCTTCCTCATCGTCCATAGAATTTAATTGGAAAATTCCAGTTCGTGACAATTCCATGAGATACTAGTAGTATAATGTATATCAAAACCACTTATAATGACACTTGACAGACCGACTGAAGTTAGCTTTGCAGATTATATAACAAAGAAACATTGAATGCACGAATTGATGTTTTTCCTCATGGTATGCTAGTTTTTTTAACTTTATAAATCTGAAGGTGCGTACAGGCAGCATAACAAAGATATAACACTATGTTTAAAAAATAGGATTGTACAGGAATCAAACTTTCTATGGTTTGAATTAAACTTTTGCTGTATAAGGTTAGCTGTTGCTAAGGTATACAAATTGTTGCACATGCGCTAGAAGTTTACATAAATTATTCAATGGAACACAATATTCAATGAAACAAGTTGTACAGAATTGGCCATGCGGTTAAAATATTAAATTGTTGATCATGAGATTTCGTGGAAAAACATATAACAGCCTTTGGTATATCGTCAATTATCGTTTTAAAGAAGAAATACTTGAATACTTTTATAAGGTTACTATGGAAATCGTTAAAGATTATTGAAATAGTTTCGTTACGATTTTTTAAAAAACCGAATAGGGTAACTTTTTAATTTTAACAACACTATCAGTGTCCATGCAATACGAGTTTTATTAATGAAAAATGAAATCCGTTGCCATGGTAACAAGATCAAGCAATACGAAGAATTAAAAAAAATAGGGTTGTTTTAATATGCTGTTATTCCTTATTTAGTAGACTTTTAGCATTTTTTCTGATGATAGCTGTTAAAATGCACCTCAATTTCATTTTATACCACAAAAAGATTTGATTTAGATGTTTTGTTCCTATGAAAATTAAAGTACCATAAAAAACATTCAATTTGTTTTGTTTTGTAAAAAGCCCATAGCAACGAAAGTCATTTAAAGGAAAATTTTATTTTTTTAAGTTGCACTTAGGTTAAGTACATACTTGATTTTTTTTCTCAACAATTATTGTCATCTTATCATATTTATAATTGATTAATACCCAATCATAAATGCCTTAATTTTTTTAGAATTTTCCTTATTTTGTATCTTGTTACTATAGCA
The DNA here is from genome assembly GCF_902806645.1 of Magallana gigas. Classification (NCBI taxonomy): domain Eukaryota; kingdom Metazoa; phylum Mollusca; class Bivalvia; order Ostreida; family Ostreidae; genus Magallana; species Magallana gigas. The sequence continues at coordinate 43,167,083 of NC_047562.1, read as the reverse complement.
ACAGTTATAAATTTTCCTTTCTATTTCGTATGGCACAAACTGAATGGTGTTTACATTCAAATTTCAAATTAAAGGAAATAAAGGAAGTAAGAACTTGAATGCCATTTATACACCTTTACCTTCGGTTACCATGGCAGCGGGACCACATAACAATAAATAAATGGTGTTAATTTTTTGTTTTTGCACATCAAATTCTTTTTTCAAACTGTAAAGTATGAAGAAAATCCGTGACTATGTGTGGCAATCGAATTTTGATTCAACTAATATCATCATTTCATGTTGTTGAAAATTCATTAATTGCATTGCTATCTATGGTAATAAATTGTACCAGAACGGAGTCCAAAAGATTATTTTGCATAGTATTATTCTTATCATAGGAAATATCATGCATAACATGCAAAAATCATAACAATTCAGGGTTGATTCGTCGTGTAGAAAAGAGGTTTATTGAGTATCAAAGTGTGGCTTAACATTATTCGCATTTGCAATCACTTTCCCAATAGAATGGGTCATCTACGTAACTGGAAATATTCAAGAGAAAAGAAAATGAAAAGAATAGAAATTTCTTAGGCTTGTATTATTATAAAATCCCTTATTATACGCGCACAGTTTGTATATTTCAGCTGTGGCTCCTGAAGTCAATATAAACCTGAAATGTCAATTAATAGTTTACATTACTGACTCCTTCCTGTTATTTTAAAGCAATCCTATAGGCTCCGAAAGCTGATCTCACATTGAAAACGTTTATACATCAAAATTACCCAATCATTTTAGTGTTATGATTTCGAGATTGAATTTCATTTGTTTACATTTTGTAGTTATATGATCACAAGTATATTCGATAATCAAACTGCATCTTCGCTTAAAAAACACTGCGCATATTCACTATATAAAAGAAAATCAGCGATAACACGTTTTGGAACTTGAAATACTGGTATAACGATTTAGCAAGAAAGAGTTATTTTATAAGCCTTAAAATGAATGGAACTTATTGTATCATTTGGTCGTTTCTTCTGTATGGGGTGTGTTTTACTCGTGTGATTGATGGTTGTCCCGCTGACTGTTCTTGCGATGGGGATACGTGTAAATATGTGGCTTGCTACAGTCCAGGCCTGGAAAAAGTTCCGATGGGGATACCCAATGATACATGCAAACTGTAAGTCATTTTCCTATTTATTGTATACTTCTACATGTACTACATATAGAACTGAGAACGATAATGCTACCTAATTAAGTGATTTACCTTACAAATAAAAAATTAACCAATTACCAAAAGTTACTGAAACATAATGCCTCTGTAAATTTATGAAATTAATTTTCACCTCTTTATCATTAACAATACTAAATGATATACATGCACCGCACAAGCGCGAGAATTAACACTTTAGACATTAATAGGATACAATGTTTTTATATGTTGAACCAATTTTTCTGTTAATTGTTGTGTATATACTGTGCCCGAATTTTCTCTTAATTGCTTTGTTGACCTTTTGTTTAAAATTGAAATCATAAACCCCAATGCTTGACTGTATATTTAAGGAAGCGGGCATGGATGAAAAATCTTAACCGAAAGGGATTATATTTACATGTACGTGGCCTTTAGGTAATTCTTTTTGTTGCAGCTGACTGGAAATAAAAATAACAAACTTTTTTTTATTTAAAACCAGTGAGTGGGAAGTAAGTGCGTCGTATCTCTAGAATTTATTTTTTAAGTAAAATTTGACTTTGATTTTTATCACTGTCCTAAATAAAAATTTCAGATTATAGACTGTTTTGAAAAAACTATGGGGGGGGGGGGTCCCCACATTTCAAAATCGCCGTTTTATGCATGATTTATTTATAAGTATAGATGTAGAACGGAATATGTTCATTGTTTACAAATTAATTTCTAAGGTTTTTTTCGCAAAAAATAAACCAAAGTTTTCTGTTCCAAAGTATTTGCCCAATAGTTAACTGCCCTACACTCTCCGCCATGATGTTTAGTCAACCCGTGTTTCTGGGCACCCCGTTCTAGAAAGGACTTTTAATCAAAACTAAAGAAGAAAAGAAAAGTATCTATAAATACCTTAAAAATAAATTTAATTGTTTTTTGTAGTGTATTCCTGCGCTAGAGTTCAATATAGTCTCGTTCAACCAGACGCTGGGCTCTCTGTAAATCTCCGACAAGTAGATAGTCTCTCTTGGTAGTCAGAGATTAACGGAGACAGCCGAGCGTCTGGTTGAACGAGACTAAAGTTCAATAATGCTTGGATTTATACGTGTACAATTTTAGAAACATTTAGATTACTGATACACAGTTTGATGGAATTAATTCTATCTTTAAATATTACACAATATGATTCATATGGGGTTTCCTCGAAATTCTTGTCGGGAAAATTCGAGAATTCATATAATAAAAATTTGCATAACATATTGTTGATTTTAAAATTGATAATTATCAATAAAATCAACTCCCGGCAGTACTTCAGTACTTTGATTTTTTTTTTTTATTTTTTTTTTTTGGGGGGGGGGGGGGGGAGGGGGGGGGTTGATAGAGAGATAAAATATATGCTAGCAAGAGTCATACTTTACTGTCATATCGTTTCAATTTTAGGCCAATATTCCATGCATGTTCAGTAAACATAAGTAGGGAAGATAAGAAAAAGAAGTCATTTTGAACTAAATAAAAAAGAACAAAGAGAAAAAATTAACAGCTGAAAAATCTATAAAGGTATTGCATATTGTCAAACCATCAAATTGGAAAATGGGAAATTACACACCTTCAATTAATTAAACAGGGACCGGTGGCACGGATAAAATGTATGTACGTAATTAGAACAAACATGAATAAACAAATAAAAAAAAAATATGAACCAGGAAGAAAAAGATAAAATTCTGAAAATAACAAGGTACCAAAAAAATTATATTGTATTTATCTTTAACAGTTTTGACCAAATCAAACACAAATTACGTTTTGACAGACTGATCAATTCTCCGCAAAAGTAAAGAACGGTTTTAGGTGGAAGCAAATCTATGTATTTATAAGAATTTTTTTAAACTTAGAAATCTGATAATTATCTCTCATTCTCTCTCTCTCTCTCTCTCTCTCTCTCTCTCTCTCTCTCTCTCTCTCTCTCTCTCTCTCTCTCTCTCTCTCTCTCTCTCTCAATTTGTTTTATAGTTGATAACTAAATAGCATGACAATGATGCAAGTTAGTTCTTGTGTAGTTCTTGCTAGCTGCGCTCGCCACAACGGTGCACCGTAAAACATATAATGAATTATAAAATTAAACCATTTTATTATGTAGCGTTGCTTTTGGGTGTCTAAATTGCAAAAAATGAGTTATAAACACTAAAAATTAACTTTAACTAGAATATGAAACAAATCCTGATGAAATGGCAGATGTACTATTAATGTATATAAATTCTTTTATTGAAAAATCACACATTAATTTAAAAAGTGAAACATTATTATCTATTATGATAAGTAATAACACATACAGCAAATTATCATAACTAATTAATTGATTAATAATTAAATAACAAAGCAAATGAAGTTTATTAAATATCTTCCTTTCGATAATTTAAAGAATTACACATCTTGTACATTCCTATTCATGGGTCATGATTGCGTATGACGTGAGAGATTTAGAATACTCATGAACAGATACAAAATTTAAGGTCGAATCGACCAGCTCCGTTTTGTGACGTACAAGCATTTGTTTTGGAAATAAACAATAAAATAAACAATATCTCTATCCATGTGTTATTACAAGAACGATCTTTATGTGCATTTATAACATCATAGCGTTATAGGTTTAAACCAAAAAGTCAGTTAACCTTTAAAATACAGTGTCGGTCGAACCTGTTATGTAAGTGAATATGAATGATCTTTCATATTAATGGATATCTGAATTTAACCAATATTACTTTCAAACCATTGTGCTTTTGTTATTGTTGTAAAAATAAAGCTAACAGTATGAGTGTATCTAAGCTACATACAAACAATTATAATTGTTCATTAAGGATTACGTTTACTCAGGGGCGAAAAAAATCCACTAATAGGAACGAAGAACTACTTATTATTCATTGTAGCCCCACTATTGTGGTGCTATTTTAAATTTCAAATAACTAGGTCAATGACCTACTTTTTCTGCTAGTGACCTCTAAATGTTTTTTGAAAAAATTGTCAAAATTGTCCAGCATTTTCAAGGTTTTCTTTATTTTTTAATTATTAAAAATATTAAAACAATTTGTAGATTGGGAAATGATAAAATACGAATAGCTTTACTAATTTTATATTTGAATGAATCGTGTTAAGCTCATTTTTAAAATTTATTTTAGTCCGAATTTCCTCTATCAATTTTCAAAATTGTGCCTATTTTTGATCGAGTTTTACAAAAACTGACTTATAGGAGCTAAAAACCATTGATTGCCTAAAACTGTTTTTATTGTCTGTATTATTTTGTCATTAACATTATATAAGGTCAATGATCAAAATTTTGAGATAGTTTATCTTGAATCGATTTTATGTATTTTAAAGAGTTACAAATTTCAATTGCGTGCCAGTCAGTGATATAAATTTATAGACGAGTAAATACAACCATAAAATATGTAAAATGATATGAAAAAAACACATACAAACTTAACTTTTGCAATTACACTGCAACAGAAAGTTTTTAAGAGAAAATAAGAAATGAAAAATGAAAAAATTCGTCCGAATATCCTCTGTTTCAATTTTAATCTACCTTTGTCGGGGCATATCTTCCTCAAATAAACAAATCATGGATATCAATATCGATATTTGTTAATAACGTTGTTATTTTGTGTGTTTAGACTTCAGATTTTGACCTTAGTAAAAATATTTTTTTTAAATTTCAAAACCTGAGTAAACGTAATCCTTAACAACAGGTCATTTGTTCGATGTCAAGGCAATATTTACAGAAAAAGGGAGTGTGGAAATAATTACTATGTTTTCCATTCGTATTTAGATGTTAATCAAGTATTAATTATAGGTTTAATCATTAAAACGGATTTGTCTTTTGAACCCTTTTAATTATGATGACATATAATTTAATAGACACATTTGATCTTGATGAGTACCAGTCTATGTGTCCCACAAAAGACTCAATGAGCACACAACTCTTCCTCATCGTCCATAGAATTTAATTGGAAACTTCCAGTTCGTGACAATTCCATGACAATTCCATGAGAGAGTAGTAGTTTAATGTATATAAAAACCACTTATAATGACACTTGAGAGACCGACTGAAGTTAGCATTGCAGATTATATAACAAAGAAACATTGAATGCACAAATTGATGTTTATCCTCACGATATGCTAGTTTTTTAACTTTATAAATCTGCAGGTGTGTACAGGCAGCAAAACAAAGATATAAGAGATTTTCCAAATGTATGCTAGTTTTGGCACATTCTGCAGTTTTTTTTATATGAAAAATATATCAAGAAAATATATCCAGTTGTAATTTTTGTGCTTGTCCTTTGTTTGATCTCAGTTACTTCTCCAATTTGTAACATTTAATATAAGTAGTGCATTTGACAAAATTTATTAAACGTTTCGTTTAAATACATGTTCTCTGTCTATTTAACATAAAATCACTGATAAACAGGTTTTGTTTCACCAGCATGATAAGTTGAATGATACCTACAGTTACCATTAAGTATTGAAAATACCATCTTAAAAATGCACAGCTAGTGTAATGAGAATGCTAAGATCAAAACATTTTCGAAACCTGTATATGAAATGCTATTACATCCGCTCAATGTCTCAAGATGTTTTACAAAGGGCATAGATCCAAGTCTAAAACAATGCATTTACATCATGTTAATAAATTTATTGTGTCATTGTTTTTTTTTGGATAATGCATCAGCCCAATACCTTTGTTTTTAAGCATGCATTATTTTTAATTCCTCATTTTTAAACTGAGATCAAAATTTTAAAAAAATCACGATAAGTGTCGCGAATGTATTGGGCCTAAGAATTCCGAGTAAGTTCAGATAGAGACAACACTAAATCAAGACTAAGTTAACAAGAGAAACATAAAAGCATTTATTTTCTTTCATAAAATGTGCATCCAATTATCGAGAAAAATATTTAAACAATTAGTATGTTGTCAGGGTGTAAAAACAATATCGGATTCTTTAAAGAACCAATCGCTCTTGCTTTGTTTGGGATCGTTCTTTTTAAATGTAAAAACATCAAAAGAGATTGACAATGTAATTAACCAAACTGCTTGTTCTTCTTGTCTCTCAAATAGAAAACTAATTGGTCCAATATCAAAGCATTGCATCATAAATTGTCTATGTTTCATAAGCTTTAGATACACAAAGCAACTCGTTGAATTAAATGGATCAAAATATTAATTTAAATATTTACAATGCTTAACTTTAGTATTTTCAAAAGCCTGCTTAAAGTTAATGTTAGTTGACAAGTTATGAGCCAGACACAGATCTCAGATTTCATTTATATGGCTCTGTTAACAAAGCTTGTTCCTTGTTTTTGTTTGTTATTATAGGTTGTACATTCTTGTAAAAACATGTTTTTTCTTTAGATTGTTCAATTTTTAAAATTATTATGAATGTAATTTAAACAGTTTGTTCACCTCTTAAGCTCTCTATATTGCTTATAACTTAACTATCGACGTTAAAACTTTGGCTGACCAATATGAATATCTAGAATAGGTAAATCATTGTAAATACTGTAATGTATTAAAAATGGAAAAGTGAACTTTGAAGGTGTCCAAGTAGCGTAGTGGACAATGCACTCGCTTTTCACCGCTGTGACCCCAGTTTGATCCCCGTGATCGACAGAGGTTGTATGTGATAGGGTATGGCGGTCACCCGCTTGGACACGTGGGTTTTCTCCGGGTTTTCCGGCTTCTTCCCATACCAATGACCCCCCTCGCGCTTACATCCGTGCCAACGAGAGATATTAATATAATTTGTAGAACTTGCTTATCAATCATTGTAAAATAAATAAAGTTCAGTTTCAGTTTCAACTTTGAAGAAAGTTGTGACCTTTATAGTTTGTCCGCCTGACCTTTATGACACTTGTCCGAGAAGTGTTGACTATAAAAAGAAGGAACGTAGCCTGCTTTTGAAAGTGGGGGTGGGCGTGGGGGTGTGCGCAGTATCCACAAGTTTTTCAAGCCAACAAAAAATGAATACGGAACATGTATATCTTGACACAAAATTTTCTCCATTCTATCAGAGGATACACTGGACAAACTTACAAAAGGTCAGGTTTACTCAATGTAACTGTAAAAATATACGTAAATGATATATATCTTGGTTACCAACAAATGGTTACCTTTTGAAGTGTTAATATCGGTTAACAAATTTTATTTTTTTCGATGTCACCTTAAATGTACAATGGTATATTCTGTTTTATTGTTGGTATTTCAATGCTTCAAAAATCGAAAGGTTTTATGTTACAACAAATGATAACCAACCAATCAAGTAAGGACATTTTTTGGATTCTGGACGTCATCTTCGAATCTACTTGCACCGTCAACATCATGACAATAGTCAAATTAAAGAATAAGAGTGATTTTCTTTTCTGTTGTTCACCTTAAAGCAGAAGGACAGCATTTACTTATTAAAACTTTGTTTCTTATTTTTGGTTATCGTTGGTTCTACATGTGTATAATACACCAGGCAGTGCAGACAAATTGAATCTGTGTTAGCGCGGTATGATAATTTGTCTACACGGCTTGGCATGTTATATCCAAAATTAAGAATATAATGCTAATATTTACATTCTAGTCATGTTCGCAAAATTAATGTGAAATGTACCTTAAAATCACTAAATTATCCTGTGGTTAAGTTTAAATTAATTGAAGAGCTACTGTAACAGCCAAAACCATGAACTTTGATTTTCACTTGTGACGTTGCACTTTAACAGCGTTTAACGTTTGTAACGTTATTATAAAACTCATCAAAATAATGAAACATAAACTAATCTAACCTTATTTGAAGTCATATAATAAGGTTTTGTCCACTTATATAAGCAAATAAAAACATAAAACAGCCTTTGGAATATCGTCAATTATCGTTTTATAGAAGAAATACTTGAATACTTTTATAATGTTACCATGGAAATCGTTAAAGATTATTGAATTAAATTCGTTACGATTTCTTTTTAAAAACCGAATTGGGTAACTATTTAATTTTTACAACCCTGTCAGTGTTCATGCAATATTAGTGTTATTAATGCAAAATGACATCCGTTGCTATTGTAATAAGGCCAAGCAATACGAAAAATTGAAAAATAAATGGGGTTGTTTTAATATGCTGTTATTCCTTATTTAGTAGACTTTTAGCATTTTTTCTGATGATACCTGTTAAAATGTATCTCAATTTCATAATATACCACAGAAATATTTGATATACAACACTGATGTTTTGTTGGTATGGAAATTAAAGTACCATAAACAACATTCAATTTGTTTTGATTTGTAAAAAGCCCACAGCATCGGCAATCATTTATCATTTAAGGAAAAACGTTATTTATTTAAGTTGCACTTAGGTTAAGGACATACTTGATTTTTTTCTCAGCAATTATTATCATCTTATCATATGTATAATTGATAAATACCCAATCATAAATGCCTTAAATTTTTAGAAATGTTCCTTATTTTGTAGCTTGTTACTATAGTAACAGTTCTAAATTTTTACTTTTTATTTCGTAATAATGTTTACATTTCAATTTCAAATTAAAGGAACTAAGAATTTGAATGTCATTTTTACACCTTTACCTTCGGCTACCATGGCAGCGGGACCACTTAACAACAAAAAAAATGGTGTTAAGTTTATGCTTTTGCACATCAAATTCTTTTTAAAACTGTAAAGTATGAAGAAAATCCGTGACTATGTGTGGCCATCGAATTTTGATTCAACTAATATCATCATTTCATGTTGTTGAAAATTTATTTATTGCATTTCCATCTATGGTAATACATGTAAATTGAACAAGAACGGAGTCCAAAAGATTATTTTGCATAGTATTATTCTGATCATAGGAAATAACATGTATAGCATGCAAAAATCATAACAATTCAGGGTTGATTCGTCGTGTAGAAAAGGGTTCATTGAGTATCAAAGTGAGGCTTCACATTATTTGCCATTGAAATCACTTTCCCAATAGACTTGGTTATTACGTAACTGGAAATATTCAAGAGAAAAGTTAGTGAAAAGAATAACAACTTTATAGCCTTGTATTATTATACAGATCCCTTTTTATACACGCCCAATTTGTAAATTTCAGCTGTGGTTCCTGAACTTAATTAAAACCTGAAATGTCCATTAATAGTTAACATTACTGACTCCTTCCTGTAATTTAAAAGCAATCCTATTGGCTCCGAAAGCTGATCTCACATTGAAAACGTTTATACATTAACATTACCCAATCCTTTAAATGTTATCATATCGAGATTGTATCTCATTTGTTTACATTTTGTAGTTATATGAGCACTAGTATATTCGATAATCTATCTGCAAACTCTTCGCTTTTAAACAATGTGCATATTCACTATATAAAAGGAATTCAGTGATAACACGTTTTGGAACTTGAAATACTGGTTTAACGATTTAGCAAGAAAGAGTTATTTGATGAGCCTTAAAATGAATGGAACTTATCGTATCCTCTGGTCGTTTCTTCTGTATGGGATGTTTTTTATTGGTATGACTGATGGTTGTCCCGCTCGCTGTTCTTGCCGTTGGGATACGTGTAAATATGTGTCTTGCAACAATCGAGGCCTAGAAAACGTCCCGACGGGGATACCCAATGATACATGCATTCTGTAAGTCATTGCCATATCTACTGTATGTTCTACTACATATAAAACTGATAACGATAATAATAACAAATAAAGTGATTTACGTAACGAAGATAACATTATCCAATTACCAATAATTTACTGAAACATAATGTCTCTGTTAATTTATAAAATTGATTTTCACCTCTTTATCATTCATTATACTAAATAATATACCGCGCAAGCGCGAGAATTAACACTTTATACATTAATAGGATACAATGCTTAATATGTTGAACCAATTTTTCTGTTAATTTTTGTGTATATACTGTGCCCGAATTCTCTCTTAATTGCTTTCTTGACCTATTCTTTAAAATTTAAATTAAAAACTCCAATGCTTGGCTTGATATTTAAGGAAGCGGGCATGGATGAAAAATCTAAACCGAAATGGATGATATATACATGTACGTGACCTTTTGGTAATTCTTTTTGTTGCAGCTGACTGGAAATAAAAATAACATTTTTTTTTATTTAAAACCAGTGAGTTAGTATTAAGTACGTCGTATCTCTAGATTTTATTTTAAAAGTAAAATTTGACTGATTTTTATCACTGTCCTAAATAAAAATGTCAGATAAAAGACTATTTTGAAAAAACAATGAAGGGGAAGGGGGTTCCCCCCACAATTCAAACTCGCCGTTTTATGCATGATTTATTTATTAATATAGACGTAGAACAGAATCTGTTCATTGTTTACAAAATAATTTCTTAGGTGTTTTTTTTTTCGCATATTATAAACCAAAGGTGTCAGTTCCAAAGTATTTGCTAAATAGTTAACTGCCATACACTTTCCGCCATGATGTTTAGTCAACCCGTGTTCCTCGGCACCCCGTTCTGGAAAGTACTTTCAATCAAAACTAAAATCTAGTTTAAATGAATAGTTTAATAAAAACTAAAACTGCATTTAATTGTTCCATTTTGTTTCTTATCTGTTATTGTATTAAAGTATCTAATTCAAGGTATTTGCCCGCTATGCATGATGAACTCGTCCTACACTTTTTGTAAATTATCAACCTGCGTTCTTGTCACCCCGTTATATCCCATTCTCACGCCAAAGGTCGTGCTTCGCAAACGAACGAGTTTTCTCTATCAAAACAAAAATCGCGCATTCAAGAAACGCATTGCCTTATTTTATTTATTCAGCATGTGTCAACTCTTAACGTTTATAGTTGATTGGCAAAATGTTTTAATTTTTTAGTATAGATTATTATAATTTTAAATAAAGTCTTCCCATTCATTAGCCTGTTCGATCCATATAACCCATTCTTAATTGATATTCAAATCATTTTTTCTTCCAAATTGCGAGGAAATGCTATTACTTTCCTAAAATTTGGCCTCTTCTTAATACGTCGCAGCTGTCTTAAATGATCATTTGTGGTAGGATGTAAACTGCCACCTAAGACAGGTGGACTCTTATTCCAAGTTTCATATCATTGAAGAAAAATCTCTAAAATCTGAGTTTGTTCATTTTAAACATAATTTCGACACATTCAACAAATTAAGAAATTATAAGTCACATAAATCATTTTATTTAAACATATTTCTAAAAAAAGTATTATTCTTTATCTATGTTTTCTTAAAGTTTTATTTATTTTCCTCATATATATATTTTTTTCATTTTATTTTGTGTTGTGGAGATTTTAACTCATATTTTATATTTACAAACTATTGTCAAACAAAATCATCTCACAATCTCCAATATATTTATTGAGGACATGCATTGTTTACCAAGCTCTACAGCCATGGTCTTATTTTTTAACTGGGAAGATTTCTTTCTACTTTCTATTCACATAAATTTATTCAGAATACTTGAATTTTACTCAGAAATGAATAATACTGGCAATAGCGCTTATATACATGTTGAGCACAAGACTATAAACAACTAAAAACAATGGCCACTGGACGTGTTAGATAGGCGGCCGCTTAAGGTCAGACGACACGTTCCTCAATTTTAGATAACTTTTTCCAGGAATTTGTTAATGGTTTACTACTACTTTGACAAGCTTTCTTGCAACAAATTAGGATACCTCACCAGGCATTTCTGCAAAATACTAGAGTATGCAATTTCCTCTATAATCTTCTTCAAATTACACAGCGAAATTAATTCACTATATTAGAACAATATTTTCGCCTGGGCGGGGCTTTGAACTCACGATCTCTAGAACCTTTACGCTTTTGGCAGTGAGCGGCCACGGTTCTAACTATTCGACCATCTAGACATATAACCAAATCCAATTAAATGTTGATCATTTTTAAAGTAATTATAAAATTAACATTTTTTATTGGAACTATTTATTACGAGGAGATACAAAACAGATTTTTGAGGAACGTGTCCTCCGACCTTAAATGAGTTAATTTATAGTGAAACACAAAACGGGCGGGGTTGAAACTGGCAGTTCATGGGAAGTGGCCGCTGATTAAAGGTGGCCGTATCAGCAGGTTTGACTGTATTAAAATCGTTTTAAGGTGCATAAATAACTTGAAATAGTTTCTCAACTCAGCAATTTGATGAAACAAAGTATAAGTGTCTAAAATTTAATTTAGTAGATAAGAACAATAGACCCAGCGGATAAGAACTCAGGATCTACGGTTCACAAGCGCGATACTTTAACCACGTGATAATTTGAAAAAAAGGATCGACATAAACAGTTTCATAAAGCAGGTATATGTCAATTTGAGAGTTATTGCAATGTTTGTGCTTATTATATGTATATATCTATGTAATGTGTGTCGTTTCGATCCTCTCAATTTGTCGTTTAACTGCTTCCCACCTGTTTTTCAAACGACATGTAGGGAGCGACCAGCGCGCTAGTTTCCCTTCGTCATCAAAAGCAAGATTTTTTGGTCTTGCCTAGATGGCCCAATGGTTAGCGTGGTGGCCGCTCACTGCTAGGTGAATGGGTTACAGAGTTCAGGCCCTGGCCGGGGCGGATGTGGAACTCCAATGAGGTGAATTTCTTTCTCTCTCTCTCTCTCTCTCTCTCTATCTCTCTCTCCTTCTACATATATGTGTGTGATATATTTAAAAAAGAACTCATTGCATTCTCAGCTTACTTGATAAACAGTTTCTAGATGAGAATGTTGTCGTTTCTCATAAGACAATTTCGACAATTTACACAGAAAAAAAGTTCGGGATGTTAGAATTATCTTAAGATGACATATTTTATCAAAGTGCGTTAAGAGTGTGAATACTAGAAAATGTTGATCTTCCTCCGTAACGGAATTTTTTTTCAAAGTGGATTAACTTGGTCCAAAATTCAGCGCACACTAATTTTTTTTTTTCAAAGTGCGTAATTTGTTCAAAGTGCGTCGCCACAGATCATAAGCTCTTGGTCATTTATTCCCAGGATTTGAAGGTTTATTTCAGGTAGCAAGCGACTGTTTCGGATAAAGTACCAGGATAAAGTAGCCGTCAATATTTTTTTTGTAAAATTGAGAATTCCTGTACATGAAGGGTTATTAGTGTTGCTTAATTTCATGAAATGAGTTTTCATGATTATTATTAGTTAGAGTGATGTCTTTTGTTGAATTGGTATGCAATATGTAGGCCCTTAGGTACAGAGGAATCAGAAGTAAAATACGAAACTTGCGGCTATGACTGTTGCGTTGACGTTACACAGTGAAATTGCAAGTTACATACGGGTGATAAAATAACACGAATAGTACGTGAATGGGCCATTGTAAACAATACAGCGTTAAGTTTCTGACATGTGATAGTGCAACATGCACGCAGTACGGAATGTCAACCCTTTACAGGGAATTCGCTGAGGAGGTCTAAAAAGCTGTAAAATCACGAAAAATGGGCGAAATTTGAAAGAATCAAAATCTCAGAAAAACCAGTATGTAGAACATTTTACAGGTTTTGACTAGTAGTTTTCTTCAGAAATTGGTGATTGGCTTTATAAAGAGTAAATTAAAGGTATTTAGTCCCCAGGTAATTGTTTTATACAAGAAAAGGCATGCTAAAGTTTCAGCCTCATACTTAGCACTTACTCATTACTAAGATACTTTGAGGTATGGTACCACCCCACTCACTTGTTGGGTTATTATAACACCGTGTACGAAAGGCATTTCTTTAATGGTTTACAGTGTTTTATAGTTCACAGCACACAACATCAGGAGAAAGTCTGCGGCATTTTTTCCTACAGGTTTAATTAGGTTTGCTTCCTCAGAAAAGATTTTATCAACCAGCGCATGATGTCTTGAAAACAGTAGTAATTTTTAGAAACGTAGAACAATGTTGGAATCCATTGTATTTCATATACATTCAACATGTATACGGTTCGTTTGGCTCAGCTTAGCTTTTCTAAATTAATTCACTGTACCTTTTCTTGACCGTATAGATCTTAAAAACCAGTAGAGTAAGGATTTAGCGCGGTAGGCTGACTGATTCGCACAAAGCGCTTCAATCGGCAAACGCGCTATGCCACAAGACGGGTATATATTATGATTGAGAGGACTGAGGGGGGCTAAACTGCCCGCAGCTTTAAATACATATATCACTCAAAACTATTCACAGTCAATAAATCTGTTATGGACTTTTCTGTTTATGTACAATATGAAAGAGACTTTTATTATCAATGTAAATTTTGCAATCATCTTTTTTTAATTGTTTAAATTGCGAAATTGTATATGTCACGCGATCTCTGTCAATTAAAATGCTGAGTATTCTCATTTTGAGGGATTTGTTGCTTTACTCAGTTCTGAATAAGGCTGTGACTACTATTATAACTTTCATTGAGCTGCAACCATTAACGGAAAACTTCTTAGCCAGAATAAGGCTTCAGTTATTTTAAATCTTTCATTTGATGTTGTGCTGACGCATTTTACCATCTTGATAGACTTCTATTATTTCATACACCATAGCTTGTTTTCCTTCATTCAAACAAAACGAACTCCGTAACAAATCTCTTCACTCAAAAATTAGATATGCCCTAACTATATTTCAGTAACGTTGATAAACAAATGGAATTTTTCATCCTTCAATTTCCTCTTATAAATAAGTTATTAAGGACACATACGGTAAGATGTTGAAATTTGAATTTCTTTTCATGAACTGCGCATTGCGGCAAAGATAAAACGAAGGTATAATGAAATGACTGTGCTTCCTTATAAATGTTTATGTTAGACATTTATGTGTGGTTGGTCTGTGAGATCTAGTCAGGGCCTTAAGTCTACACCTGGTAGGGGTCTTATTTCTATGTATCTAGCAATGTGTCATTCCCATATGTATATTATTACGAAAGCCGAGAAGGATCATTCGAGATTCGAGATTCGAAATACGAGATTCGAAATACGAGATTCGAGATTCGAAATTCGAGATTCAATATCTAAATTAACCAATCAAATCATGGATCTGAAACCTGTATCCTAGCAACATCAAACTGTTCTAAATAAAGATCATTCGTACATGCTCTTTCCTACAAATAAATGTCTTAATAGCGGTTATAAAATGGTTAAATTAACATTGATGAATTAACCCCACACAGTATAAACAATTAAATTAGAAATAACACTGTTGGCTTTGCGAATCTAAGTGGTTTTGTTTGCCCTGTATGTATTCCCCCCGAACCCGAAGTGTATTCGCCCCAACTGTGTAAACATCGGCTCGCGAAGAAAGATCTGTTTAATCTAATTGTTTTAGCTATGAAACGAAACTCAATGAAATAATCGACATGTCAAAATATAGGTTATGATAAAGTTTTAAACCATAGAAGATATAATGATTTACAACCTCAAAGACAAAAATCCAGATAAGAATAGTATATTGTAGGGTATGACAATGCCACTGTCGATATGAGAGGGAGAGAGAGAGAGAGAGAGAGAGAGAGAGAGAGAGAGAGAGAGAGAGAGAGAGAGAGAGAGACAGACAGACAGACAGACAGACAGACAGACAGACAGAGAGTTTTGTAGTGTCACCTTCAGTTTGATTTAGAATTTGTAATTGATTTGATTTGTTACAAGCATATATAGACAATAATTAAGCCTCTAAAACGAGGAAAGAGAGGAGGTAGCTAGGGTAGGGCAGACCAACTAGCAAGCTTTAATTTTTACGGTGTTAGCGCACCTGTGATTTTCATCGACTCTCTCTCTCTCTCTCTCTCTCTCTCTCTCTCTCTCATCACCTAGCATTTCCTTTTCCATGAAGGGGTTTGGGGTATTTGTGATGTCTTACATTAGCCAGCGAAAATGATAAAAAAAAACATGAAATTTTCTTTAAATTGTTGTAAATTTAAATGTTGTACGCCAAAAATCTGTTTTCAGTATACACATTTCAAGAGGGGGGGGGGCTATATAGCCCTAATTAAATTTTTCAGTTATTCTGTCCCCGCTTTGTTTTCTCTTCGTTTTCCAGGTTTTTTTTTTATTTGGCTCGGCAAATTAATATAAAACTTTCTGTGTAGCTCCATAACGATGCACTGTAGATAAATTATGAGTAGTGTTACTTTTGATAAACAGGTACATATCCGTACTTGATTTTTAATTTGACTCTTATAATCGGATTTAATATTCCAATAATTATAGGGTAGGAAAGAGTAGACGGGACTTTTTTGCGCATATCCTACTGTACCATTCATTCAACACAGGTATTAGCACTCATCGAGTTCGACTTGCTTTCCTTTTTCTTTCATCCACTGGATTTAAAGCTATTGATTTTTGAAAATATTTTGAATTTATGGCCTGATTATATATAAATTAGAGCTGCGCTGGTGCATATATTTACCCAAATGAACCAAAATATAACCAAATGAATCTAAAAATTTTGACAAAATTAGTTTTAAACGTACGACTCTTTTTCAATTCTAATCGGGTATGTCCTTTAGAAAAATCTTGAACCACACACATTTTAGCAAATAAAACGGCAATTGTTTCATTTTTTTTAAGGGGAGGGAGGTGGTGCCGGTAAAGGACATGTATTGCTTGTGGCAGTTGTGCTATACTCTCATCTGTTATAATAGGTAATACTACATATTGATATAAAATGAAAGTTTCCAATTACACTGTACATAGCTTCTATCACGCATTTTGACCCGTGCGATAGTTTAAAACAATTTTCAAAGCATTTAATGTAATTCAACCGATCATTTTTGAAATTTAATTTTCTGGATCCCCGCCTGATACGTCCGCCTTCTTGTATATTAGAATTACATGTACGTTGACCATATGTACACATTAACTTAATCGGCTATGTTATGGGACGATAACATTTTTTATCAATGTTTTTGCAAGATATGTAACAAATAACAGCCTATTTGTGGGTTTTTGCACTGATTATTTGAGATAATTTGCCGCCATCTTTTATGCATTCCACACACCACTCACAGTTTCTTTATTTGGTGTTCTGTGTGTATGGCGACAAATTGGTAAATTTGCACCACTCACCCCTTGTAGCTTCATCCTGATTACATTTTATCTGGCTAAGTGTAATGTAGTAGTATATTAAATACACACATCTTTGTTTGCAGTGCTTATTTACATCTTTAGAGATTTACTTACAAAAAAGTTAACATTTGTATGACTTATATGTAATTATTGTCAATTTTGGTGCGGTGGGGGGTAGGGGGGTAGGAAACTACAGAGAAACTTAACTTGGCTGTGAAACATATGCTTTTATTCTTTCTTGTTGATATATCAATGAATGAATTATAACAAAATATATGTACAACAATTAATTTTGAAATATTCATGCACAATCAAATAAAAGGTTTTACTGTTCTCTGCACAAGAAATCGGCAATGTGAACAAATTGGCACCCTATCATCCCTACCTTTAATTGTAGAGAGTAGGTATCCTTCTATATTGAAAACAATTCCAAAAGTAAGACTCATAATAAGTTGTTTACTGAGGAAAAGGAAAAAAAAATGTATTTATTAATAATTCCGTATGACGTGATAATATCTCAATGATTTGTTTATAATCATAGTACTAGTGTATCACTGTATGCATACATAAAAACGATAAGTAATGCTTATATGTATTAGTGAAACAGGACAGATTATTTATATTTAGATTATTTAGATACATGTTCTAATCTTCATGCGGGGATCTAGAAAGGAGGGGGTCAGGGGATCTGGACCCCCTCCTCGGGAAAATTGGAGCTTATTAAATTTACATAGTAAATTTTTTTAAAAATTGGCCTAGGACCCCCTACAGAAAAAATTAGCTACGCTTATGAAGTTCTCTACCATAACTGCATTTTTACACAAAAGGGGTGAATAAACCCGGGTTTTAAACTATTACTGGTGGTGAAATACCTTAGGGTTCAAACGCATCAGGTGGAAATGCACCAGGGCAAACAAAATCACTCAGATCCGCGAAGCACACTGCATTATTACTAGTCTACTTAGATATTCTGTGTAAAAGTAAATACAAATAATTATTTAGTTAGGTAGGGAGAAGTGAACATAGCATTTATTTGTATATAAGAGCATGTACGTATGATTTTTATTTAGAACAGTTTGATGTTGCTAGGATACAGGTTTCAGATCCATGATTTGATTGCTTAATTTAGATATTGAATCTCGAATTTCGAATCTCGAATCTCGTATTTCGAATCTCGTATTTCGAATCTCGAATCTCGAATGATCCTTCTCGGCTTTCGTATATTATAGATGTATATAATTTATTTTCATCTCCAATCACTCACAGTGGTGGAAAACATTATTGTTATTTTTTGTTCTCATTTAAAATCTTTGTTTACATTCTTCCTTTATCAATCTCATTCATAAAATTACGACTCTAAATGGCCCGTGTTGATTTCAATACAAATCCATAGTTACCTTCCTGGTCTTCTATAAAATGCGGGTTAATTATCTTTTTATATGAACAGAGACTAATGTATTGGTAATATTTTTTTTATTTAAATGGTTTTAGAGCGCATACCTTCAGAATTTAGTAATGAAGGTGTGAATTGTAAAAGAAAATCTTTTCACTGATATATGCACCACACAATGCAATCAAAGCATCGTTTGACGGATATCTGAGAAGGTAACGGGAATTGTTCGATAATAGATGTTTATTCAAATCAATAATTTCTCTCCTCCTATTTAATTGCATTGATTGGTTGAGTGATATTTACGCATATCACAGAAGACCCAATCATCAAATCTGGTGCTTATGAATACAATACCAATCAGTATTTCTCGAGGAAAATGTTTGACATCTTCTTGCAACTTTAAACTTAATCTAGACCTGATATTATACCTACGGTGACAACGTTTAATTGATTAACAGTTGAATGAATCTAATTATTTATTCATTATCACTTGAAATGCTATATCCATCGGTTTACAAAATGAAAAATAAAATTATATGTGTTAAGAGTGAAAAGGATCCAACTTAAAAATTTATTACATCGCTAAGGTTTTATCCATCGGTTAACAGAATGAAAAATCGAATTCAGTAATTAGAATTTAAAGCGCTGTGCACTGTTTTTGTCAGCATAGTTCGGCTGTTCAAACTGCTCTTCTGTTAATAGTGCATTACTCGTAAGATTATTCATAATTGGAAATAAAGGTTTGTAAAAATATCAAAGCATCAAATCGTTATTTTTTGAAAAATGTGGTTTTATAAGTGCAACGGTATGTACACAATGTTGCAGATATTAGACCGCATCTTTCAAAAGTAAAAATTCAATGCTTAATTTTTTTTTACAATTTATGTTTTGAATAACAAGCTTGTTTTCTGCTTTGACACTCTATGTGTACTATTTCTTAAAATATTGTACTTATGTGATATGAACAATTCTTGGATTGATCACTGTCTAAAATATCCATATAAATAAAGTCAGAGCCATGGTTCTTAGATAAATTCAAACATACAAACAAGAATGAAAGGTAGAGGCCTATATGGTTGTTGCACAGTTGATTCTGATGCAACAAAAGCGCTATCATTAACCCATGGGTTAAATTGTTGCCATCCCCGATATGGTGTAAATGAAACAAATTGTGTGTGTATGTGGGATATTAGTCATAGTTCAATAGTTGAACAATTGAATTTCAACAAGATTTTTTTCCATTGCATTGTCAAGCTGTATTTCAAGTGTAAGTTTACACATTTTACCTGTGTCCTTTAAATTGTATAGCTCAAATACATCTTGTGGATGTAACTAAGCCTCTGCAAATATGCAAAAATGAGGCGTGCAGAGCTGGATCTCATGTATTCAATATATACTTCACTATTTTTTTTTTTTACAATGTAAAAAGTGTTCTTTCATCTTTTAACTCTAAATCCATCTCCAAATCCTAAGCATATGCGTGTAAAGACACTCTTGGGAATGACTTGGCTATATTCCTAGTGTTCGTGTGTTATATGAAGAAAACTGTGCCGTATGATTCTGCCAATGCCAAGGTATGCACTCGCTTAAGATGCAGTTTCCTATAAAGTCATTTAAACCAAATAATTGATCGTTGCTTAGAGAGTGTATAATCCTTATTTGTTTTAAATTATGCGTGTAATCATGATAAGTGTTTATCTTTCAAACCTGTTTTATTATGAGAGAAAATTATTCAATAAACACATTTGATATTGGTCTGCATCAGTCACCGTATCTCACAAAAGACTCAAATAGCACCCAATTCTTCCTCATTGTCCATGGAAATGAATCGGAAACTTCCGATCTATGATTATTTCATGATTGACAGTGCTGTTTATAAAACCATTTATAATGACACTTAGTCAATGGACCGAATGGAGCTAACTTTTTAAATTATAATACAAAAAGTAATGAAACAAAACTAATATATTTCACCCCCTTCTTCTTCACAAAAACAGGGAGACATAGTATTCAATGAAATGAAAAGCTTTACAGAAATGACGGAGGTGCAACGGCATGCGGTTAAAATACGCAGAATTTAATCATGTCATTGAGATTTTGCACAAAAGTAATCCTTAAAACACAATCACTTCATACAATAGATCATTGATTGTACATTATCAGAAAATTAACAGGTATATGCTACACTTGGTATTTTTCATGCAGTCCTTGTGAAAATATATAAATGAAATCTAGTCAAATAAATTGTATAATCGTATTTCCTTGTAATATTAGTGGTTATTTCGTTTCCTTCTCCAATTTGTGAATGGATGTTATTGTAAATGACGTCATGATGAATATTTATTTCAAATAGTAACTAATATTAAGTGCCTTAAAGAAATTTCAATCAACATTTTTGTATACAATATAATTTCGTACACAACATTGCAATTTTTTTTAAATAATACAATATTGTTTCAAATCGTTTGATAATTTATATTAGATGTACAACATTGTAGAAATGATATGATATCTTGGTATCAAAATATGATACATTTTTTTAAGAAAATACATTTTTAATGATGTGATATTTACACAATAATGGTCGTATCAAAAATTAAAAATATCAGGTTGTTAAGATATAAATTTCCTATATCCAATCATGTAGATTATACTTACGTCAGACTGCGCTTTTCATATAGTATGATACATGTTTTTGTGGGCTCATATTGCTCTGTCAGCTTTGATTATCTGTGTATGTGGGATATTAGTCATAGTTCAATAGTTGAACAATTGAATTTCAACAAGATTTTTTTCCATTGCATTGTCAAGCTGTATTTCAAGTGTAAGTTTACACATTTTACCTGTGTCCTTTAAATTGTATAGCTCAAATACATCTTGTGGATGTAACTAAGCCTCTGCAAATATGCAAAAATGAGGCGTGCAGAGCTGGATCTCATGTATTCAATATATACTTCACTATTTATTTTTTTTACAATGTAAAAAGTGTTCTTTCATCTTTTAACTCTAAATCCATCTCCAAATCCTAAGCATATGCGTGTGAAGACACTCTTGGGAATGACTTGGCTATATTCCTAGTGTTCGTGTGTTATATGAAGAACACTGTGCCGTATGATTCTGCCAATGCCAAGGTATGCACTCGCTTAAGATGCAGTTTCCTATAAAGTCATTTAAACCAAATAATTGATCGTTGCTTAGAGAGTGTATAATCCTTATTTGTTTTAAATTATGCGTGTAATCATGATAAGTGTTTATCTTTCAAACCTGTTTTATTATGAGAGAAAATTATTCAATAAACACATTTGATATTGGTCTGCATCAGTCACCGTATCTCACAAAAGACTCAAATAGCACCCAATTCTTCCTCATTGTCCATGGAAATGAATTGGAAACTTCCGATCTATGATTATTTCATGATTGACAGTGCTGTTTATAAAACCATTTATAATGACACTTAGTCAATGGACCGAATGGAGCTAACTTTTTAAATTATAATACAAAAAGTAATGAAACAAAACTAATATATTTCACCCCCTTCTTCTTCACAAAAACAGGGAGACATAGTATTCAATGAAATGAAAAGCTTTACAGAAATGACGGAGGTGCAACGGCATGCGGTTAAAATACGCAGAATTTAATCATGTCATTGAGATTTTGCACAAAAGTAATCCTTAAAACACAATCACTTCATACAATAGATCATTGATTGTATATTATCAGAAAATTAACAGGTATATGCTACACTTGGTATTTTTCATGCAGTCCTTATGAAAATATATAAATGAAATCTAGTCAAATAAATTGTATAATCGTATTTCCTTGTAATATTAGTGGTTATTTCGTTTCCTTCTCCAATTTGTGAATAGATGTTATTGTAAATGACGTCATGATGAATATTTATTTCAAATAGTAACTAATATTAAGTGCCTTAAAGAAATTTCAATCAACATTTTTGTATACAATATAATTTCGTACACAACATTGCAATTTTTTTTAAATAATACAATATTGTTTCAAATCGTTTGATAATTTATATTAGATGTACAACATTGTATAAATGATATGATATCTTGGTATCAAAATATGATACATTTTTTTAAGAAAATACATTTTTAATGATGTGATATTTACACAATAATGGTCGTATCAAAAATTAAAAATATCAGGTTGTTAAGATATAAATTTCCTATATCCAATCATGTAGATTATACTTACGTCAAACTGCGCTTTTCATATAGTATGATACATGTTTTTGTGGGCTCATATTGCTCTGTCAGCTTTGATTATCTATCTCTTAATATAATCTTATCATACATGATAAAGTAGTTAAACACTATGCAAGAAATGTCATCAAAATTTCTACAAATAGGTGTCAGCTTTTGTTTGATTGTATAAGTCATTCAATATCCTCAGAATAATTAAAACTGGAGCATTTCTGCATTTGAAGATTATGGAAAGCAATAATGGAAGTAGGTCAGATGAAATCTTTGATTACGAAGGATTATAATGTATATATAGGATTTTAACTCATAGAACAGTTGATTTACAATCCTTCGGAACATTTGTATCTTGACACAAAAATATGTTTTCGCCATCAGAAGACACAAAAGGGTTAGCAAAAGGTTAAGTTAAATGTAGTTTAAAAATAAATGTACATGTAATAAAAATATAATTCGTTGACTAGTTTCTAATGCTAATCAAATAGCAAAAATTTAATGGGAAAAACACCGTTAACATAACGCTTATTAATGCTTATATATTCTTATTTGCCGTCAATGTCTATACATTCGACATCAGTCTTCGATTAGTCGACCTACTTTCTCTTCCAAATTATGCCAGGTTGTTGAAACGTTAATTTGAGCATATAATCGCCTGTCAACGCTTTAAATTTTCACTTGCAACAAATTTTCTTTTAATCAAAAGTAGGTTTGGTTTGTATTCTAACATACCCAAAAAGCATACAGGTAAAAGATCGAAAAATCGCGTTCTGTACCCCTTATTGTTTTTTTCTGTTTTAAGATTAAAGGCTATGATGCAATTGAAACACATATTGCTGTGATTCATTTATATATCTAACTAAACCATATTACACCACAAGAAGACAAAGGAAGGCGCTGAGGCTGCGACAATATGCTGAAACTACAATGTACTCTGAAATATTGTTACGATGATTCTGTCTATCATTTCTGTGCACATCAATCTGTAAAGGATATGAAAATATCGATATCGTGGTGGAATACATTGAACCTAATAGTTTATAGGTGTATCGCCTATGTTATTCGGAACTCATCGGCTTTTTCGCGACTAGTAAAATTGCTAGCCACGTGATTTGTTAGGATAAAATTTAATTTGGAAAATGAATCAACAGAATAATATAAAATTAAAATCTGCAGGCATATGGTCTATTCCGAAATACAATTTGGTCGCTATGTAAAAAAAAAATATAGTCAAACGGCGGTTCATTCTTTGTTACATGTGTATCAACATATGGCTTTCCTTTGCAGTGACAATCTTGGATAAAAAAAATTGAAATTTTGTAAGTGTCAACTAAAATGGTTTTAAAATGTATCGTAATATTTTGTTCCTTTTCCGCAGCGCTCATGACTTTCAAATTGACAAAAAAATGTTATTCAAAAAAACAAAAAATGAAAATGCATGTGAGGATGTATGTTACACCTTGATGAACTTATATATAAATTAAAGATAACAAAGAAGGACATTAAAAAAAACCATTCAATTAAAAACATTAAAAAAAATATATAAACAGAAAATTTACATAAAATGAATTTACAAATTATTTTAAAAAGTTAACATTTCAAAATGCGTGAATTAAAATAATGTGTTAATTTTGGCAGCACTATCTAGGGAAATCCACTGAATATTACTATTATTTGCGGGTGAGATCCTTCGCCAATGTAAAGTACAGTTTGAAGTTCATTTCATAGTGCACGAAACAGTTTTATATTTCAGTAGCGCTGCATGTTACTCTATAATTTTTTTCTCTGGTGTTCAAGTGCCAATGGTCCGAGTTCCTGGCTGCCGGATACCACAGTACCAGTTACTTTTTTTTTGATAGAACTCAGTATCAAGAATTACTAGTAGTTTTCACGATATACAGTAAAGTTAATATTATGAATCTGTAAACAAACTCTAGAATGTAAAATGTTTCAACTAATCTATCTTATGGTGGCATATCTCTGCCCCTTGTGTGCAAGTTATTTTTCTACTGATTATGTCGACATGCAAGATAAATATGTTGAAATGCAAGATAGTTATGTCAACATGCAACATAACTATGTTGACATGCAAGAAAACTGCAATCAAATAAGAGTTATAAAAAATCTCAAATATCGCCAACATGTGACATCCAAGATGCTAGATACGCTACCTATTGATGTCAACATGCAACTTATTTATGTTAACATGCAACTTATTTATGTCAACATGCAACTTCTTTATGTCAACATGCAACTTATTTATGTCGACATGCAACTTAGTTATGTTAACATGCAAGATAAATATGTTGACATGCAACATATTTATGTCGACTTGCAACTAAGTTATGTTGACATAAAACTTATAAGTTGCATGTCAACATACTTATCTTGCATGTAAACATAACTAAGTTGCATGTCAACATATTTATCTCGCATGTCAACATAAGTAAGTTGCATGTTGACATAAATAAGTTGCATGTCAACATAAATAGGTTGCATGTTGACATAAATAAGTTGCATATCAGCATATTTATCTTGCCTGTTAACATAAATAAGTTGCATGTCGACATAAAAAGGTAGCATCTAGCATATTGGATGTCACAGGTGGGGGATATTTGAAATTTTTTGAGATTTTGAATAATTCTTTTCTAATTGCAATTTTCTTGCATGTCAACATAGTTATGTTGAATGTCAACATAATTATCTTGCATGTCAACATATTTATCTTGCATGTCGACATACTTGATTGAAAAATAACTTGCACAGAAGGGGCAGAGATATGCCACCATACTATCTGTATTATGTTACAATCTTCAAGACTGTTTGTCACCGCACAATTATAAATCACAAAAACTGGTTTTAGAGTTGTGTTGTAGGGCCGCCATACTTCAGTCATATACTCCTAAAATACCTACAACATTCCAATATCAATTGAAAAAAGGCAGCACTCAGAATACGATATCTGGTACTACATTCAGCACATAAAAACCTTCATGTCCTTAACAGCTATTGGCGTTTTATAGATAAACTTTTACACAACAAAGCAAAACCAAAAAGGCACTGGAAAAAAAAGAATAAACAATAACTAAACGCGGTTTTTAAAACTTACATTTAAAAAAAAGAGGTTTCTAAATATCTGATGTTTCGGATCACAGGTCCGACACTTTATCCACTCGATAATTGAGTAAGTAACATTTTACCATATTATAAAATCCTTAGAAATAAAACGAAATGTAGTTTCGATCAGAGGTCGGCCATTTTCCGATGATATGTTATTCCACCGTAATGCCATGCCCCTGGTAGTAATATACTGGCTGACGACCACGTCTATCCGCTGATGTTACCACCATGCATGGCTTTTCCTTTCTGTTTAAGGGGTAAAGAAGGGGTAAACAATTCGTTCCTGCAATCTGTATGTAGGACTATCTATTATATTAAAAAAAAAATAGTCTCGAAAAACAATTAGCGTTCATAAAACTAAAAAATTCCAAAAATTATATAAATTTTTATATTGGATCCAATACAGTCATGAACAGTCAATATTTGAACTAGTAAAACATGACCGTTTAAAACATTTATTTATAGAATCAACATTCTATAAATTACCGTGTTATACAATAATATTCTAAAAATACACCAAATAAAATATTTTATCTGTGGTTCCAGAACCATAATTAAGACCTGAAATGTCAATAAACTCTATTCATATTACGGAGAATTTCCTGTTATTTTCAAAGCAATTGTATTGGCTGTTAACCCTTAGCTAATTTATTGATGAACAGTAACATATATTTTGTGAATTTAACTTACTTTTTACAATCAATTTAATAATTCGTTAAAGGAAAGATGTAAATATAAACAATAAAACTATTTGGTTATGAAGGTCGGGAAGATCTACATAACCCACTGACGCGGGCTTTGCATTTCTTCTGCAATGTCGCCATCTTTATGTTACATGTATGCAGGATTCACACAAGGAAGCATTTTATTGTTTAAATTATAAATGCTTTCTTCTTATTCATGACCCTGCCCAGTCCATATATTCATCAATTTCGTATTGATATTCAAATCATTCTTCAAAAATATGAGAAAATCGGCAATATCCTTCCTAAAGTTCGACCTTATCTTAATACATATATTTTAATTGTTTGAAGTGGTTTATAAGGCCATACAAAATTAATCATTTTGGTTCTCTGGCTAATATCTTTAAAAACGGGCGATAATATATGTTTCTTGTCTTGTCATTATAAAAGGATGTCGCATTTTTTTCATTTATTTTAACAAATAAATGTATAATCTAGAAAAAGCGATGTTTTAAGGAGGACGGACCCAATTCCATTTGTGCAGATATATCTCGCAGCTAAAAGGAGTGATTGTCACGAACATTGAAATCTCAATATAACGTTATAATCACTAAACACCAATAAAAAAAATCGCTTATGACGCAATATATTGCTGTTCAACGTCATCAATATTAATTAATAGCCACTTGATGTAGCGCAAGTAGTGACATACTTCAATGTTATTTACCATGCTAAATATGCTTTTCAACATTATTTGACTTGAACAAATATCTTCAAGAGATGTCAAGTACTGTGGTGAGTTGCATATTAGTTCAAGTTTATTATCACCATCTACATACGTTAATCTACAGGATTTCAGCCAGTGAACACTGCAATAAGTTCAATACTCGTAGTGAAAATGGAGTAAAACGAAGTATTTTATCATGCACATATGTTGAACATACTCTGATAATGGTTTTTTTCTAATAAATCAACCTCTAAATAATGTACACAAACTTTTTGTTAGAGTTTGCGTGTACTTCTCAGGAAAAATTGAAGAAAAATAACGACAAATCGCACTTTAGCATGTGCTATCGTCAGAAGGAAGTCAATGACGAGGTAATTTTTTAAATGATAATTCAAAATCATCATATAAGTGCCATATTTAAATTTGTATAGAAAATCTATTGCAAGATTGCATGACTTTTTTTTAAAAATTGTTTTTTCTGTCACAAAAACGCTTTTCCCATCGTGTTCAATTGAGAGAGAGAAGTAACACTATTTTTTTTGGGGGGGGGGATGGTCCCTACAAAAAATCTAATTTGATTTTTATGTTATTTTTGAATGATTTTTATATATCTTTAGTAACTTTAAAAAGCAGAAAATTTTCATGAAAATCACTATTCTAGAAGTGAATTAGATCCGTCGTCCTTAAAGGAAATAAATAGTTACCATGCAATGTATGTATTAGATTTAATATCTAAAAATTAAAGAAATACTGTAAATACCTTATTGTACATGAGATCTTAAATCCACATTTGAACCGTTTTGCTTCAAATTGAAAGAAAATCAAATTGCTAACGCTAAATTTTAATTATTGATCCGTTTAAGTTTACACGTGTCCAATAAATAAGAGAGTGTTAAATCTGCGAGATGTACTTCTTGCGATATTACGCGGATATTAATTCGTTATGTTTAATTAAAAATCTACAGAAAGCCCTGTGATTAAGCATTATGGGATATTTAGTATAGTGCAAGTTGCAGAAATTCTCCTCTTACATGAATTTGCAGTTAAACGATTTTTTTTCATCATATAAAAACTATAATATTATGACTGTCGTGATCATAACTTGAACACAGCTTTTCATAAATATATTTGTCGGCCATTTGCTTTTTGCATAATTTAGTCAGGATCATGGCGTTTTTGCAAAAGTGTTCTTTATATAAGGCAAGAATTTTAGTGACTCGAGCATCTAAAATGCGGTCCTAAATCCTGGAATTCTCAAGCGCACTATAGAAAATTTATTTCATTTAATTATTGATAAAAATTGACAATGCACAATTTTAATTCAGAATCGCGCGAACCTAAAATCCGAGGAATTAATTGTTGATGGACTTTGAAATAGTTTCTCAACTTAGACAAAAATGGCATGGTAGGAGGATAGCATGTAACGTATAGAAGCAGGGTGGATAAAAAAAGAATTATAGTTTTCAATAGGACGAAAAATAGGCAATTTGAGTGTCTCAGATTTAGCAAAGACAAAACATTGCTTGCATAGATGTCAAAAAATTTAAAAAAATTAAACAACAAAGTACTATATGTGCGTTTTATGAATTTATTGGCAATAATGACAACGGCTGCTTGATATAAGGAATAAGGAATCATTCTTTGAGTATTATGAGGTGATAGGTTTGGTCGGGGCGTGATCAAATCCAATAAAGACCGAAGGGCTTTATGATAGATTTGATCACGCCCCGACCTAAATTATCACCTCATAATATTCAAAGAATGATTCCTTATTACTTATATTTATATAATTTTAAGCCATCGTACGATTTAATATTTAAATATAAATAAGCAAACCCCGCTGGCGCCTCACAGGCAAAGACACTGGAAAATGTAAATATATCAAAATGAATACAGAATATAAGGTGAACCTTGGGACTAGCTGTTCACTCGTAAAAAGTTATACCCTATTCATTAATACTTAAACATATTATATAAACCATTTAAAGTCCACATGAGCACTACTGGTAAGCTGAAATATTCGCTGGCATGCTCAGCAGTTGTCTCTCACAGATCAGACAGCCGTGACGGATATGGTTGACTCTTATGGTGGCAGATTCATCCTTAAAAAAATTAATCCACAGAGCCAGAAACTTTGACCTATCAAATTGAATTCAATTTAGACAGCATACAATTAAATAGTGCAACCGAAAATACGAAGGGAAGGGGCGGAGGGTTAATTTCAAAGCGGCGACTAATGGAATGATCTATAGGGAGTCTGTTTCGTCAAAAGTTTAAGCTAAAATCCAAAAGTGCAAGTGATGATCATCTAATATGCATTAAGGGTTGGAAGTTATTTTTATGGCGGAAATATTTAGCTTTGATAAACTGATTTAACTTTAAATTAATAAAATCCAATTAATTCAGTATATACGAACAAAAAATCTAGCGGATTAGAACTCGGGATCTGCGGTTCAAAAGCGCGATACTTTAATCGCGTGCACTGAACTATGATTATTTTAAAAAATGATAAGACTTCGTAAAGCATATTGTGACCATGTGCCGTAAAAGGTTTTTAAGCCCTGATGAAATGAGCGACCTTAAATATATACATTTGTTTTGTTTTTGTTACTTGTATTCAAGAAAACAAAATCATGCTTGCGCATGTTTATTTGTTTGTTATAGTTTAACACATTGTAATGCACTATATATTCAGCATAGTTAAAATGAAATGCGGGGATGACTTGTTGGATGAGTTAATATTTACAGAGAGACTAAAAACGAAAGTGCTTTAGTATGAAAGTTCATTTGAAGCACTTGGGATACATGTACCTAGGAGAAGAATTTTAGTAATGCCATCCTCGAAGCATTTGTTTTCTTATGATGTCACACATCGCGATGCACTGGGTATTTAGCATTGCTTAATATTTGCAAACATTTTTGTTACGACAGCAAAAGGCATCAATGTAGTTTCATTGACACATAATAAAATAAATTTATTTTTTGACTGTTGGTATTTAGGGATATAAAAAGAAAGATTCCTATGATGTGGGACATAAAGTCTGGGTCATTTATAAGGATTTGAAGGTTTACTTCAGTGACATATGATGAACAAACTTGATCCTTGGGCGTTTCGAATCTTCTAATCCCAAATTATTTTTTTTATACAAGGAAAGGCATCCTAACGTTTCAGCCGAACACTTAGCAATTTCTCCTAATGGCGATAATGAGAGGTATGCTATCACCACACTCACCTCTTTTGTCTTAACGATGTGTACAAAGGGACGTTTACCTCTAGGCAGACAGCACTTTTCATGGGTCCATGAAATATTAGATTATAACCAGCAAAACATTAATGTTGTTAAATCAACAAACTTAAATCATTATTTGCTGCTTTTTATTGGTGTATCTAGGCTTATAGGTTATCCATAAATTTGATTACAGGATGTATTTTGTTCATTATTTAATGAGTAATTGCATTTTTTGTGTCAGGCATTTCCTGGGATGTTTATTTACAGTGTTGTATTGTACACATCACTGCAAATATTCAGATACAAAATCAGGAGAAAATCCTATAAAAAGCGATATCTTGAGACTTTTCCAACAGGTGTAATTATAGGTTTGCTTGCTGAGAAAATATTATTATCAGCCTTTGCATGATGTCTTGAATACTGTGTTAATCTTCCGAAACGTAGGTGTTGGGATTTTATTATATTTCATATGCATTCAACACTTATACGGTTCGTTTGGCCGGGTTTAGATTTTGTAAAATTATTTACTGTACGTTTTCACGACTGTATGTGTCTTAAAAACAGCAGAGTATGAATTTTACAAAGTAGGCTGACCGGGTTTTATGACGTGCTACAATTTTCAGCCACCACGCTATGATACTAGTTGGGTCTTTATCATGATTGAGAGATCTGAGAGGGGGGGGGGGGCTAAACTACCTACAACTTTAAACACGTTTAACATACTAAACTATTAACGTCACCACGTATGTTATGGACTGTTCTTTTTATAAACAATATGATCAAATCTTTTATTATTAATGTTATTCTGTAATTATTGCAAAATTGTATAGATGTCGTCTTATGTTTGTTACGTAATTATTATCTATATGAATGCTGATTTTTTTATGATTTGTTAGGGATTCATTGCTTTGCTAAGTTCTGAATAAGAGCTGGGGTTTCCTTTTTAGTCATAAATAAGCCATGGCTATTAACTTAAAACTTCTTAGCAAGAATAAGGCTTCACTAATTTTACACATTTCATTTGATCCTGTGTTGATGCATTTTACCATTTCAGTAGGCATCCAACAAACGCATACACCCATAACTTGTTTTCCGTCACACAAACAGGCCCCGTAACAAATCGATTGGTTCAAGAATTAGATATGCCCTAACTTTTTTTTCAATAACGTTGATAAACAAATTGCATTTTTCCTCTGTCATTTTTGTCTTATAAATAACTTATGAAGGACACAGTTGAAAATTAAATTTTTATACATGAACTGCTCATGATCAATGCATCAAAGATAAAAAAAATATAATGAAATTATTATGCCTCCATATAAATGCTTATGTACATGTTTAACTTTTATATGTTGGCTCTGAGATCTAGTCAAGGCCTTAATTCTACACATGGTTGGGGTCTTGTGTATATAATACATGTATATAATTTTTTGTTATCTCCATTCACTCAATTTGACGGAAAACCTGTGTGTTACTTATATCTTCTCATTTAAAATCTTTATTTACAATTTTCGGTTATCAATTTCATTCATGATTTTACGACTATAAATGGCTCTTGCTGAAATAAATAGACATATATCATTGCACACTCGCCGTTACCTAATGTTCTAGATAATGCCGTTCATAATCTTCGTATATGAATAGAGACTGGTGTTTTGAAATTTTTCTTTTATTTCAATGCGGATGTTAAATGTTTTAGAGCGGATACTTTAAACAATAAAGCAATAAAGGTGTGGTTTGTAAAAATAATTCGTTCACAGATATATGCATCCCACAATACCATCGAAGCATCGTTTTCATATACAGAAATACCAGTTTGGAATTATGTACTACAAACAAAGAATATGAACTAAGTTCAACATTAAGACAATTGCTTGAATTTTTTTTACTATTTAACCAAAGATATGAAGCTTTTTTTTTTTGCTTAAGTGTCATATTTGTCAGACCTATTTAGTTTTGGATAATGAAAATATATATTCTTATTAAATGTAATATGGATGTTAATCATCGAAAACTGACTTGCAACCTAAAGGTTGCAATGTGAATATTAATATTGAAGTTTAACCAGTGTATACCGTTGCGTTGTTTTTGGACGTCCGAATTGCAAAAAAAGTCCTAAACATGAAGTAATTAACTTTAAGTGGAATATTAAACATACCCGGAAGCAATAATTTTTTCCATTGATATGTTTTATTTCATTCTTGTGATGGACATATGAATGTTCTTTTTAATGTAATCATTAAGGGACCTTCGTATCAACTAGAAGTGGAATATTAAACATACCCGGAAGCAATAATTTTTTCCCTTGATATGTTTATTTCATTCTTGTGATTGATATATGAATGTTCTTTTTAATGTAATCATTAAGGGAACTTCGTATCAACCAGATAAGTGGAATCGACAGGAATGCCTTTCAAGGATTATTACAGCTTAAAACATTGTAAGTCACAAAAAATATATTACTTCCTTTACCTTACCTTTTTCTCTGTAACAAATTAGAGCATACTGACATATGCTTATTTAAGAGAAAATCCAACTAAAATACAAAACAGCCTTGCTACAAGAAAAGTTATTAGAACAATTAAATACAAATTCATATCCAACACACCAGTATATTATTCATGGCAATATAGACCAGGAAAGTAACGAGAAGTGTGATTACAGGTGTTTATAAAAATCAACACAATCTCTCCTCCTATTAAATTGTGTTGCTTGATTTGAGTGATATTACACACAACATAGAAGACCCAATCATCAAAGGAGTAAGTGCGGTTTTATGCAATTTTTGCCCCCCAAAATCAAAGTTTTAGAAAGAGCTTTAAAATAAGATGAAAAATAGTTAAAATCATATTGGAAATAAAGGTGTAAAGGTTATCACCACAGTGACGTCATAACGTAGAAATGACGTTATGAATATTGCATTATTTTGATAAATTGATGTTTTGTAGCAAAATATGGGTGTTTTCCGATGGTTTTTCGACTGGGAAACATCGAGCGCAGGCTTGCTCAAATACCATTTTTTAGTATAATATGTATAACTATTTGAGGAAAAACATACGTTAAAATTACACTTGAGCAGACCTGCGCTCTATACTTCCGAATGCAAAATATAGAGCAAAAATGAGAATATCTTCATTTGTTTGCAACTTTGCGGGAATTAGGTCATTTAGATGACGTCATAGATAAAAAGCGAGTGAGCATTAATGATTAAAATCAAAATTAAAGTTATAGGCATCCTCTTTACAATGATTTGTGAAGATTTCATTTTTATACGATACTATTTAAAAATTGGTTGAAATCGGGGGCATATATTTGACCAAACCGCACATTATATAAATAGTGCCTGTTTGGGAGGGTAACAGTTGAAATTGACACCCCGAGAAAACCATTGTCAACCGACGCGAAGCGGAGGTTGACAATGGTTTTCGAGGGGTGTCAATTTCAACTGTTATTCTCCCAAACAGGCACTATTTATTTTGTTATACTGAATGTCTTTTTTAAAATTTTTAAGAAAATTTTACTGCTTTTATATAGGAATAACGTGAATTCTACAGCGAACCGTACGCGCATAATTTCGCGCATGTAATATTTTTTAATGTTACCCGTTGCCAAGTGCGTTGCTAACGCTGAGGGTAATAGTAAATATTATTAACTGCGTCTTAACCAATCAGATTTCAGTATTTAACATGAAAGTATAACAAAGTCCTTTGGTACATATGATTATAATATCCATCAGTATTTCTCGAAAAACAGGTTTGACTCTCCTTGCGACTGCAAACTGGATCTAGACCTGATATTATACCAACGCTGATAAACCTTTCATTGATTAACAGTTGAATGAATTAATTTACATGTATTACCATACGAAAGGTTATGTTTATTTGTTGATAGAATGAAACATAAAGTTATATCTGTTTGTATTTGTTACGAGTTGAGTGAATCCAATTTATCAATTAATTATCATAACAAACGTTATATCCATCGGTTAACAGAATAAAAAATAAAATTGTGTAATAAGAATGTATAGCGATGTGCACTTTTTTGTCAGCATACTTCGGCTGTTCAAATCGCTCTTCCGTTGATAATGCATTACTTGTAGAATAACGCAGAGGTTTTGAAAAATAAGTAATATCTCCAGGAAAGGAAAAAAGGTTTAAAAAAACCGTAAATATAAGGATTGAGTAATTTTTTTTGAGAGATTTTGTCTCATAATTCAATGATATTTACGAACAAATTTTCCTAACGGGCGTTGTTAAATTTGTATGCATACGCTGTTGGAGATATGAGACCACATCTTTCAAAAATAATGATTCAATGCTTAAATAATTTTTACCATTCATGTTTTAAATAACTATCTTGATATCTGCTTTGACAGTCTTTGTTTACTACTTTATGATATATTATACTTATGTGATATCAAATTTTTTCGAATTTATCAATGTCTAAAATATTCATTAAAATCAAGTTCGAGCCATACTCCTTCGGTACAGTCAAACAATGATAAAAGATCCTTTAAATATAAATGGTTGTTGCACAGTTTACCCCAATGCGACAACAGCAACTATTATCAGCTCATGGGTTAGATTGTTCTCATCCCCATATGGCTTTAAAAAATAAAACTGTGTGTGTGTGTGGGGGGGGGGGGTATTAGTCACAGTTCAATGCACTTTTTTAAGTGGAATTTTTTTCCCAATGAATTGTCAAGCTTTATTTTAGGTGTTTGTATACACATTGCATCTGTCCCCCTAACATTAATTGATCAAAACACATTTTGTAGATGTGACTAAGCCTCTGAAAATAGTAGTTTAGAGAAAAATGAGGTGTGCAGAGCTGGATCTCATGTTTTGTATATATATTTCACTTTTTCTTTTTCAATGCTTTTTTTCTTTGATGTTTTGACTATAAATCCATCCCCAAATCCCTAGTTTACATGTACATTTAAAGACACCTCTGCTGCACTGACCTAGCTATATTTATAGCCTTCATGTGTTACACATGTATATAAAGAACACCGTGCCGAATAACTATGTCAAGGTAGCATTGGATTATTACACAGCTTCAATGCAGTTTCGCTAAAAACCATATAAATACCTAGTGACTGACAGTTGCCTAGAGAGTATACTACCAGTTCGTTTTAAATTATGCGTGAACATTAGTGTTCATCTCCTAACCAGTTTTATTACGTCAGGAGACAATATTGAATGAACACATCTGATCTTGGTCAGTACCAGTCTTCGTTTTCCACAAAAGACTCAAAGAGCACACGGTTCTTCCTCATTGTCCATTGAAATAAATTGGAAACTTCCGATTTGTGACTATTTTATGATTGACAATAAAACCTTTGATAACGACACTAAGAGACTCACATTTTCACTCCTCTATTCGTCAAAAAAGAAAAGAAAAAAGAACATGGTTTTCAATGAAACAAACGTTTTAATACATGACTGCAGTTAAATTAAAGTGATGCTGTAAAATACAGTCATTCATCATGTCATAGAAATCTCGTGTAAAAGTAAGATTGAATAAATAATAACTACATACTATACTTCATGAATTGTACTTGATCAGACAACTGTCAAGTATATGCTAGTTTTGGCAAATATACAAATGAAATCTAGCCAAATAAATTGTATTACCGTATGTCCTTGGATTATCATGTCGTTTACTTCTCGAATTTGAGAATGATATTGTTGTAAAAGACGCTATGATAGAAAATCATTTCAAGTAATAACATCTACATGTAATAAGTGCAGCATAGAACAAAGCTCACTAAACATATTGTTTGAGTACACGTTGTTTAGTTTATTCACATGGATTCACCTTTGAACAGTTTATTTCACCAGTAGAAAAAACTGTAAGCAAGAGGTCGACGCAAAAAGCGTGGTCGGTATGTTGGTAGTGACCATGATCTAACGCATTCGAAGACAAATGAAATAAAAAGACGGATACAAAAGAAATGTTTTGAGACAAGGAGATATATAAATGGTTTATTTTTTAGAAAAAAAAGAAAAATTCGAAGATAATATACAAAACATATAATAAGAGAGAGGGACATTAATTAGAAAATATAACTGGTGATGAATGTTCCAAATGTTGAAATATATCTTTTCAATAAGTATAAAAAAAAAATGATAATTACAATTTTGAAAAGCAATCATTTTTCTATTAACAATTTTCTGGTTATAGAATTCTTAATTATATTTACATTTAGCCTTGATGCTATCATTTTACTTTACAGAATATATTGTTGTGTGAAAAAGTGATTAAATTGTCTAACCTATGAAAAACTTTATCATATTTACCAACCAGGATTGAATATTTATCAAAATTTGTAAACCAAAGATATCTTTCATCAATTTCCCCAATTCAATTCAATTTTGTTCACTAAAAAAACGACAAAGATATGTTCTATTGTCTAGAGTGGTCTGTTGACGAGAGTAACACAACGAAGAGTTTACTATCCCTACTCTATGTAAATAATGATTGATTGGCAAGATCCTATATAATATTCAGTATTGAAACCATAGTAATTTTAAATCCTTTGTGCACTAAAGGGGCAGACTATAAATTTTCTTCCGATGTGTTGGAGTTAATTCGATTTCTGGCATCGACTTTGTTTCAAATTTTGGATAATATCTTATCTTTGATATTTAGAGGTTGTACATGTTTGAATTTTGAAAGAAAACTACTGTTAAGTCGGTAAACCTCTTCAAAATGCCGCTTCAATTCCTGCGCTAAATGGACCTAGTCCGGTCTGTATTATTAGTAGTAGTAGTAACTAGGAGGGCTAAAACTACTCCTAACTTTTGTTTTATTAAATTCACATTAGATAACATGCCTGATCATCGGCTTCTGATGAATGAAATCATTAATAAACAATATACCGGATATTTCAAGGTTAAGAAAAGTAAAAAAAGAAAAAAAAACCAATGAATTAATTTGAAATATTATATCTATGCTGAGGTTTATTGTCACAGTTTAGTTTTAAGGAAATTGAGATTCATTTTGTATGTAAATTAAGTTTTCTATAAACTGTACTTAAATTGGTTCTTGGAATATAATTTTGTAGTAGTGATTATCGTTTTCGAGAATTTTTCCGGCATTATTTTACTGTAGCTTTTTCCCATCGACATTATTGCATTTACTTCCTTGGTTATACATTATAAATTATTAATGATTGTCAAATCATTTTTATTCGGGGGGGGGGGGGGGTTAATGTTCGTGGGTAGCCAAATTTTTCCTCAATCACGGGGACGAAATTTCGATGGTTGTGTGTTCGGGAAAATTCGGCAAATTCGTTAGCAAGGGTATCACACGAAAGCCACAAACATTGGTCCCCCACGAAAAATGAAGTTGCTACAATATTGCACATTATTGTATCTTTCATAATAAGAAAAATAAAATGGTCATCACGTAAACATGATTTCTCCACTCATCAGCGTACTAAAGCTGATGCCTTTTCGCAAATATACGTGGAATGTTTCAGGACTTTTTATTTGATGAAATATAACTCAAAAAACACAACTCGTCAGATCTGTTTCTTGTGTTTATAACATCACATCACATCGCATGTACATCACTGCAATGACAAGTAGGGAACAAATGAGAATGAGTGTAACATTGATATCTAAGTTATGCTGGCATGTATCGATAGAGAGTGATGGATTTTTATAGAGTATTTTTGTTTGTATTAATACACATGAAGATGTTAAAATGTAAAGAACTCAATGGATGTGCAAGAAATAAAATCGAACGTTTATCATTCAATGCTTAAACCTTATTTTTGCAGATTAAAATGACACACAATGGTATTAGTTAAAAGTTACTGTAAAACGAGAAAATATGGCGCACTACAAATTTTATCGCCTTTGGCACAACTGCCTCTGAGCGCTAAAATTAATAGTACGCCAACGATTTTCTATATGTATTAAATTTATTCAAGTTGCAAAACAATAACGTCAGTCCATTTTTAGGGCTATATAGAAGTGTTCATTTAAATATCAGATGCTGTCGGTTCTGTTTGTTTAAAAAATTACACAGGTAAACGGTATGGGTTATCGGGTATAAGTGCCTAAACATGGATTAATTAATTCAGTTTAAATTGCTTTTTAATATCTCTCATTAGCACCTTGAACATTTGGCTTCTCCCCATGCCACTTCCATTTAGCTCCTCGAGGTGGAAATGTGATTAAGCGTGGCGATCGTTAACGCTGACAATACATGATTGATCATAATTTCTTTGATCGCTGATTAGTGGATGTAAAGATAACAAGACGATACCTATTTTTGTGTTTTTTTAATGTAAAATTACTGTGAAAAAGATTCTCTCATGGTGATTGAAACTCATGGTAAATGTAGCATTCGATTTCACTTCTGGTTTCGGGACTCTTCTAGTGTTATCCAAGTCGACACGTTAAATTCAAAGTCCGATAACTTAAATTTGTTTACCAACAAAAATTACATTCATCGCCAATAAAGGAATTTTTCATATCTATCTACTGACGATTTACACTAATGTAAGTGTATTGTTCTCAACGACAGTTTAC
This sequence comes from Magallana gigas, assembly GCF_902806645.1. NCBI lineage: Eukaryota > Metazoa > Mollusca > Bivalvia > Ostreida > Ostreidae > Magallana > Magallana gigas. The sequence goes on along the minus strand of NC_047562.1, from coordinate 43,127,971 downwards.
CGTGCATGCGAGATAGAAATCAAAGTCGTTGTGTTCACGTGCTTGAGTGAACACAGAACTAAATTTTGGGCGTGATCGTTTAATTATCAAACAACAACATTTTTTTGTATTCTTTTTTAAAGAAAGGATGCATGCGCTAAAATATAATTGCGCTAATGTACTGGAACTTGCGTTTGCGCTAAAATACGTATGCGCCAAATTTTCTCGTTTAACAGTATATTAATTAGGTGCAAAAAAAGAATCAGTTTTAAATACTGTGGAATCATTATATTTCGTGGTTGCTCAATTTTCGTGAATTTTCTGGGTACCTCTTTACTGCAAATTAACATTCTCAACGAATTAATGATTGAAAAAAGTCTGATTCCTTTTGTAGGTATAAGAAAACACACGAAACTACGTCCGTACGAACCTATAGAATTTCAGCAATCCACGATTATAAAGATTGATTCCCTCGAATTTTGATGATTCAACAGTAAACTGATAAACTATTTTCTGTTCTAAACGTTGTTGTGGCTTCATTGTAATCATACATGTATTTAAAATAACAAGAATGATGTTTTCGTCTCCGGTGCGCACATTAATAGACGATTTTACTATTAGAGATTTACAGAAAATTCCCCCGTAGATATATTTTGTGAGTCTCCCAAACTACGAGGGTAGGTTAAGACAACTCCGAGTTAAATTACCGTCAAAATTATGATCAATTTAAAAACTGTTTATTTTAATGAAAAAAGTGCGGAATATTAGTACCAATTGAATTTGTTCACCAAGATATCATTTTTCTACTTCGGAATCGACTCGATCTTTGAAGCTGCCGTATGTATAGAGATATTTTATGCCTGTAGTTTTTATAATTTAAACCAGAGATAAAGTTAAAATGAATATAAAATGAAATATGACATCATGCTACTTATTGTGACGTCATATCGATCAGAAGAATTTGATCGCTGAGAGTTGCCTTATCAAACCTGCGTATGTAATAATTTATTTTTGGGTCTGTTTTTGGTCTGTTTTTACCTGTTTATATCGTAATTTTTAATGATAAAATGTATATCATTCATTAATTAAATGAGCCCCAGTATGAATATTTTTTTCACCTAAAAGTTCGTTATTATGTCCTTGCATATCAGTCACTGGACGCACTCTACCAGACTTATTCGCTAATAATGAGATCAACGAAACATTTTTTTCTCGCAAAATATTTAAATTATAAATGTCACTGCATAGGTCCAATAATACATATCTAGAAAAATTTTAACGAACACTCATCGAAAACATCAGTTTCATACTTATATTAAATATTACAAAGACACACATGAGCGCAGAGAAAAAAAATGATAGTATTATGAACTACCCTGTGCCTACTTATTAATTCATGATATGCATATCAATTTTCTCTCTTGAATTTTAATTTTATAAAAAGTTCCAAGTCTATCTTTATCACTCGTTTGTTATTTTACTCAAAAAGGTACCTTTCTGACAATCAGATAAGTATGATCGACAGCAACGCCTTGCTGGGCCTATCACAGCTTCAAGGACTGTAAGTATGTTACTCTAATGCATTATTCCTAGGAATAAATATTCCGCCTATTTATTTGTTAGATGTAAACGATTGTTGCATGGTTTGGATTAACGGTTCTAATTTACTGCAAGTAAACTTTTACTGAGTTTCCATTGTTATAGCAAAACTGATCGAATATTTGTTTTATTAATAAGATATATAAATTGATTTTGTAATAGTCGACTTAAACATGTCAGCGAGTAAGATATGAATACGGCTCGAACAATTCTATTCTGATATATTTTGTCATTCAAAAAGGAATAAAGAAAGAACATGCAAAACATTGTTATATGGCTGTTAAACATTTGCTTTTGATACACCAAATGTGTTATCGTCAACAATTTCTGAACAACAAACAAATATCATAAAGGAAATAGAGGTCACTGTACATTTCAGTTAGTATGGTCATAACACTCTAGTGACCATAATCATTTCTAAACAATGCATCACAATTTGTTTTATATATCTATTAAAATGTATTGTCTATTAAATCAAATGATGATATTTTAAAACTCTCGATTTGCAAGGATTATAAAAAGGTAATTTTTATGATAGATTGATGAAAATATGGTTTCAAAGATATTACAGCTCATCGGGTGTTCTTTAACTCTAGGCTTTTACATTGAATATATAGCATTAACTTGTTTTATTGCATAATACTTTTAAAGCGGTTTTGTCGCTTTTTAGGACTAGTGAAAATTTTATTTGGCTTAAAATATGAGTTTCTGACCAGAAAACATCGTTTTAAAGTATGTACATAAACTAAGAAAACACCGAAAGTAAAGAAATAATCCCTAATCAAAATTTTAAACATACCACAATTAAAAAGCATACATTCAATTAAATGTGTAACCTGCCCTGTCGTTCACGAAACTTAAAAAATAGAAATTGGAGGCAAGGGATATGGTGAATGACAAAAACTGACAATTTTTACAAATAATAAAGATTAAAATATGCATGTGAGGAATAATGAGCAGAAATTGATTTAAAATAGATTTATTGTATAGGTAATAAGTATAATTTTCTATTCGAAATAAGATATTTAAAACTTTTGTTGTACACCGGCAACCAAACATAAAACCATTTATCAATATATGTTGCACGATATTAGACTAACAAAAAACAGATACAATATTTTTATATCCTCTCAAATTCAAAGTATTTAAAGTTCAAATCACACATACAAACAACACACAGTTTGAAATTTTAACACCTTTTTAGTGAGAAGTTTTTTCTTATTTTTCTTATTTTATTAACTTTTTGAACAACAGTGTCAAATAAATGTTGAAAATTATTGAGGTGTACATGTACTTGGTCAACGTGCATATTTTGGTAAGATACCAGGGGTGTGACTATGGTATAAAAAGGGAGGGGGGGTAATCAACCACGCAAAGGCCTTGTGTATTGTTGTAAGGGTGCTTTGTGGGCTGTTTGATGTTTGATCGATTTGCGCTTTTTCATCTTTGTGTAAATTTGTTGAAACCTTAAAAGATTGGTTTTATTATTGGAGTTTGATAATAAATGACTCAAAGTTATGGATTCCACGCGCATTAGCTATGTGAATATTTTTGAATCATTGAATTTGGTCATACGTTGATTTGAATAATTGCTGTGTATTTCTGTTTGAGACTTCACAAATTGACAACCATTATAAGTCATAAATTGTCCTCTTACTTGTCCAACACAGTTTCATGTTTCTCTCTAACGTCATATTTGTGTCGCCCATTGGCGGAATTAGGTACCGCATCTCCGGTGTGAATATAGTTCTATTTGGGTCGTCTTTATTTAATCATAAAAATTGTGGTTAGTTTGACATCAGTAGAGTATCTCCGAATTGAAATTTTATTAAAAATGACATACCTGTTATAAATGACGATGAGAGTCGTTGTCCAGAACTAATCGTTGATATCGTGATTTGATCAAAAGTTGTTTGTTTATGGAAACAAGATTAGACCAAACCATGTAATAATGAGATTGTGTGCTTTACCTCCGTTTACAGTGTTGTTATTGCTAATAAATATTATAGATATCAACTGTACTCAAGAAGTTTTAGAGTTGCTTTGCCTGGGCTGCTATTATCTGACTCTGGATTAATAGATAACGTAATGAAAGTGTGTAATTATAACTAATCTGCATCTCAAACTAAAAAATTAAAAATTATAATAATTTTAGCATTTGTAAGGTAGAACATTTTAACTGATTATTATGAAAAGCGTTTTTCTTTTTAATATTTGACTCGAAATGACAATACATGAAGATTATGAGATGTTGACTCGAATTTTTTGTTACTGTGACTTTATTAAGCGTTGTAAGTTCATTCACCACTCATAGTAGGCATTCAATTATATATAAGAACAAATTATCTTCCGTGGCCATGCTGATTACTGAATTCAAATAAATGGAAATGTTCTTAAATGTTAAATATATCTAGGGGAAAAGTAGCAGGGTAAAGAATTCTGAACTGCTATACCCTGTAAAGATGGAAATACAACACATGTTTTACAAAATGAATCTTTATATTTCATGAAGCTAACATGCTATAAAGTTTGTTAATATAAAAGTGTAACTATCTTATTAATGGTGTGTATATACTTTGATAATGAGGATTGAGAATAACAAAACTAATACATGTTTTTATCTATTTGAGTTAAAAAAGCAGAGCTTCATAACACGAAATTGTAAGATTATAAGCAAGGGTTGCTTTGTTTCAAGCAAGAACCAATATTTTGGTAAGGCATTGCAAAAACTATTTGCTTTAAGCATTTCATATACTGAATGCATATGATTTACATACTAAATTGTAGAAAATGTTATCTTACAGTTTAGGCAGCCGATAATGTTTTACGATTCATAATTTTTGATTAGTGTTTTTAATTTGTACACAAGAATTGCTCAAAAATGTCCATAGAATATACTTGTAGACAGAAATAAAAATTTGAAATTTTATTAAATATTTGGTTTTCTGTATGGATTTAACATTCATTTGCATTTAATTTGGGGGGGGGGGGGTCCATTACTAGTCTGTGTAATTATCAATTGATACTTTTTAATTATTGATAGGGGTCTATCTTCCAACCAGATTAGTCAGATTGACAACAACGCCTTTCAAGGGCTGTCACAGCTAACACATTTGTGAGTATTTTTTTTTCTACTGTCACTTTACCTTTTGGCTCTCTAACAAATTGTAAAGGAACTATAATATCCAATACTTGTACCTCCTATATGGAGATAAAAATAACATACCTTGATATTCTGATACATAAACAGAATATTTTAGGGTTTATCATGACAAGTATTTATCAGTGACAAAAACAGTCGACATTTTTCAATTGTTCTGAGTTTGGTTGATAGATATTCTATACTTTTTTTTTTAAATCATTGCATTTGTTTAATTGTTGAATAGCTAAGAAGTAATTATATTACGTCGGTGCACAAAAAAGAACAAAAATAAAATCAGTTTTTAGATACCAAGAAATCATATGATTTCGTGGTGGCTCAATTTTTGTGGAATTCGCTTGTAAAGAAACATAAATTGATTTTGTAATAGTCGACTAAACATGTTAACAAGTATGATATGAACATAACCCTCTGGTGACCATTGTCATTTAAAAAAACCCACCATAATATGTTCTATATATCTATTTAAATGTAATGTCTATAAAATCAATTTTGAAGATATGGCTGCTAATAAGGCGTCCTTTAACTCTAGGCTTTTACTTTGAACTTAAGGCATGAACTTGATTTATTTTACAACGGTGCATCATACTTTTACAGTGGTAGTTTCGCCTTTTAGAACTGGTTAGAAATAAATTGTTAAATTTTATTGGACTTGAAATATATGAGTTTTTGACTAGAAAAAATAGAAATCGAGACAGGGGAAGTGGTCGATTGAGAAAAACTGCAGCCAATGCTTTCATATATATTAACAAAGACTATAATATGCATGTGAGGAATACTGCGCAAAAATAGACCGAAAACCATTGTATAAGTTATGAGTATTACATGTATCTATTCAAAATAAAAAAAAATAAAACATTGACAACCAAACATTGAACAATTTATCAAAAAATATTTCACGATATTATATAATTAGTCAAACAAAATACAGATACAATATTTTATATCTTCTCGAAACAAAGGTCTATAAAGTTCATAATCCAACATACACACAGCACACGATATGAAATTTTGATAATTTTTGACAAAAAGTCAACCTATTCTTATTTTAATAACTTTTCAAAGAACAGTGTCAAAGAATGTTGACATTATTAAGGTGTATGAGGTCAACGTGGATATTTTTGTCAGATACGAGGGGTATGACTATGATACTGTACAAAAGTGGGGGTAACGCAAAGGACTTGTGTAATCTTGTAATGGTGTGTTGTGGGTTCTTTGATTGATTTTGCGCTATATCATCTTTGTGTTAATTTGTTGTAATCTTGATTGATTGGTTGTCCTATCGTAGTTTCATAATGAGTGAGTCGTAAAGCGATGGGTACCAGGCGCAAAAGATGTGTGACTGTCTGGACATTAGTCACAACGATATGCATTTATGCATTCAACATTGCAACAATTTTCTTTTAAAAAAGCATTTGCTGGTATGGTACTTGTTTGTCAAACGTTGATTCCATGTGCATTTATTTACATGTATTTCTTCTTGACAACCATTTTTAGTCATAAATTGTCACCATAGGTTGTCCAGCCTAGAAGAGTTTCTTCCCTCGTTCTAATGTCGTATTTCTGTCTGTCCTTGTGCAGAATTAGAAAACACAACTGAGGTGTGTATATAGTTCTTTTTTTAAGTCTCCATTTAATCATTAAAATTATGTTTAATTCAACATCAGTAAAGTATCTTCGAGTTGAAATTTAATTTAAAATGACATACATTTAGTGAATGAGGAATGAGAGTCGTTGTCCAGACCTAATAGTTGATATTGTGACTTTATGAAGAGTTGTTGGTTTATGGAAACCGGATTTATACCAAACCATGTCATGCGTTCATTAGAATGGTGGCCTTTTCTTTCTCTTCGAATGTGATTGAACTATTATTGACATTTGCTAAAACGTAAAAGATTAATAAATGAAAAATAACAATTAACCAATAGAAAATAATACATAAACCAACAGGGACAGAATAATTGGTTACGTACTACATTTTATTCCTCAATGAAAGCAAAATTAAGTAGCAAAGTTGTCTAATTTGTATTATACATTCAAACAAGACTGTAACAATACGTAAAGTAAATATTATAGACTTCAAAATGTAAACCATTAATTTCACTGGTGGCATATCAATAAGATGTTTTGGCTCCCAATCTGACATTGTGTATTTAATAATGAGAATTTGTGTTTTATCTCTGTTTACAACTATGAAATGCTAATAAATATTATAGATATCTAATGTACTCAAGAACTATCACAATTGTTTTAACCGCTATTATCTGCTTCTTGGTTAATAGAAAACGCAATTAGAATATTTTAATAGTATGGATCTCATACTTGCTAATTAAAATTTGTCATAATTTAAGCATCTAAAAGGCAGAATATTTTCACTGATTAATTATGTAAAGCGTCTAATTTCTGATATTTGACCCGAAATGTCAATACTTAAAGATTAGGAGACGATGGCTTAAATGCTTCGATATAATTACTTTATCAAGCGTTGTAGGTTCAATAATCAATCATAGTAGTCATACAATTATAAATAATATTTTCATTTAAGAACAAATTTTCTTCAGTGACTATGCCGATTACTGAATTTAAATGATAGAAACATTTCTTAAATGTTAGTAGCAATGTGAAGAATGCTAAACTAGTATAATCTGGAAATATTGAAATACAGCACAGATCGCTAGGAAGATTAATCTCTATATTTAAATCAAACTTACGTGGTATAATATTTGCATATAGAAAGTGTTACTGTATTATTCATTGTGTGTATATATTTTACTGTTGAGGATGGACAATAACTAAAATAATATATGTTCTTATGTATATGATATTAGATTAAAATAGGTAAGCTTCACAAAACAAAATTGTAAAACAATAAGCCAGGATTGTTTTGTTGCAAACAGATAAGTGAGAAACAATATTTTGGTTAGGCATTGCAGAATTTTTTCTTCAAGGGTTTGATATACTGAATGCATATGATTTACATACTAAATTTTATAACATTTTTGGCTTACAGTTTAAGTAGCCAATTATGATTTGCATTTCGTAAATTTTTGTTTCGTTACTTTGTGCACGTGCATTGTACAAAAATACTTTACCTATAATGGATAATGTTCAAAATTGACCATTCCTTCATATAGCATTATTTCACTCATATTCCCATGAAATAATTGACCCCGAAAGTGAACCACCTGAGCCCTTCACCTTTATAAAGTAACATTAAATAACAAATAGGTATGTTGTGCTCTGCCAGTCTTGTGACTTTGTTATTTAACGAAATGTGATTTGAAATGATCAGGAAAATGACAATAGATGATTATAAAACAATAGTTATTAAGTTAATATAAGATTAATCATGAATTTATGAATATTTGATTCTTTATGCCATAATATTTTACAACTAAAATAATCAATAACTCCCATTACTCATGTAATAAATGATGTGATTAATTAGATAATTTATGAAAAACTTAATCCTTGTGGTCTGAAAGCGCCATACTAAATAAAATAATAAAAATATGGAACATTTTTTTCTTCATTATATACATGTCAATGAAAAAGGAGGATGGGTTGGGGACGTTTAAAGATCGCTTTAAACATGTTCAATGCTTAGCTATCGGCGTCCTGAAAGAAAGTGAATATTCTCGCTATTAAAATGACGCTTTCACAATTTTACCGAGAAATAAATCCATTGGTTAGATCCGGAGATATGATTTAGTGTCCATATATGAATATGCTGTTTAACTTTTGATAATACCGCAGGAAGGATAACCCTCGCGGACTTTTCAAATTTTAAACATGCATACCATGTTTTTAGATATCTTAAAATTCTTGTAAAATATGCTTGCAAACAAATAAAAACTTGAAATTTAAGAAATGTTTAATTTTCTAGATTGACTTAAAATTCATTTGCATGAACGTTTTGGTTTCTTTGGTTTTTCTCTTACCAATTATTCGATTTAACAGTGTTATTATCCCAAACGTCGATACATTGCATTGTTTTTATTGTATTCATTGATAGGTCTCTATATTCCAACCAAATAAGTCAGATTGACAATATTGCATTTCAAGGGCTGTCAAAGCTAAGAGAATTGTGAGTAAAATATTTTTGTCTACTTTCACGTTACTTTTGAACTCTATAACAGTTGTAGAAAAACTTCAGACTTTTTTCCCCCATAAATGTAGGAGTTACATGAAAACGATATGTCATTGACATTTCATCGTAACGACAGGCCAAAAATGTTAAGACGTCTACAGCGTTTTAGTTAGATAATTAATTAAATAATTATTTAATTTTGTTTAGGAATAATAGCTCATAGAATCTCACCCTTGTAAAAGTATCCGACCTTAGTAACAGCGATCAATGTTATGTAGTATGAACTTTTCTGGGGGATCTTGTTCTGAGTAAAATCCCCTACGGAGAACAATGAAGACTCAATTCTACTACAGATTCCTTCATGTAAGAAATTGCATTATTTTTTTTTCTTACCTTATTCATGGAAATTGACACCCGGTATAACGAAGAATATTGACCCAGGGGTCATTTTTCAACGTTGAATATTGAGCTGGGGTTCAATTCAAGTTACGACATCGACACGTTCAAAAATGACCCTGTTGAAAATTGACTCCGACTTCAGAGTTGTTTTGAATTGTCTTTGAACTGAACTGGTACTTCACTGTTTAAATGTACATATATGTATTTGAAAGTGACAGTTTCAAAACTTTAACTCTTTCATACTGTCCGCTTTATTTGCCAACTTGGGTGATTTGACATGTTTAAGGTTGATTTTATCGACTACAATCATCAATTATTACACCGAAAACTTGGTAGATATCTATTCATTATACTATGTAAAAAAAACTTACGAGAAAAGCTTTTTCTTCTGAATTAGAGGGATGAGACGTGGTAGCAAATCCTTCTTTATTACATAAATTGGATTTTCATTCCCTCTTGGAACATAATTAAAAGGTCATAAATGACCGATTGATTATAAGTTTTTGCTGTTAGTATTTTTGTAGCTTAAAAAAATACGTTATTTGTTTTCAAGTGTACTTAAATAGATGTCTTTTAATGTCTTTTTTCTCCAAAATTGACATTAACCCTAACTATTCCCTTTAACTGATGTAAACTCATCATAATCTCTGATAAATATGTCCAACAAATAATGGCCGTAAACTTTACTTTTTAGGCACATCGGCATAGCTTAATTCAACAGACCCCTGACGTTTCCTTCAATAAAAAAATGTATACACTCTTCCATTTTAATACTGTATTTTAAAATAATTGGTTGCAGTAACTTCAGAACATTAGCTATCAAATTTAATTTTAAAAAGTTTTGATGGGATCGATCATGCGAATAGTACGCTTACAAGCGAACTATCTAATAAACCTCGTATGTATTGCTGTTAGTTGATCATCAATAAGCAAACTATAAATTAAGCTGAAAACATAGCTCCCGTCCGTTAAAAATGAGGAGCGTCGATTAAACATTGTATGCTGGTCATGAATACCGCATGTAGAGGAAAACACCAAACGCCTCCAATCTAGTGCTCATACTAAATTGACGAAGGCGGTCAAAAAATGGCCCTCAAGAGTCAAATTCACACTATATGGAATTAATGGGGACCTTATCTATTTATCCATTACTATCGTCTTTTTTAAAGAGACATTTGACCCTCTCAATGTTGTTCAATTAAATATAGTTGCCCAAACCTGAAGATAAACATCATGACGATGAAAGGGTTGAGGTTGTTGCGAACAGACTTGTGTATAAAAATAGTATCTCTCTCTCGCAGATGCAGGCCTTATCTGTACCTGGTCCAATACTTACCGAATTGGTCCATAACTCTTAGCCATGAACTGTATTCTAAGGACAAGTACGAGTGCAATTATATTAATTCCAGGGAAACAACCACAAGTGTTTACTTAGCACCACAAAGAGCCGATGAAGGGCAAACTACAAGAGTTGTCTTTTCTATGGTATATTGTCCTCACATTAAATTAGAATAAAATTTAGGTAAAACTTGACGTTGTTTTAAAAGAAAGTCCTGTAACCCCATTTCTTACAAATCCTAAACACTATAACATAAAAAAGGATCTAAATAATATTATATGATGATACGAATAAAGTGTTTATGAAATGTACCTTAATGGAATATATAAGGAGTCTTTTGATAATACGCTTTTTCAGATTAACGTCCATAACCTTAACAATCAAACCTTACTGGGTAAAGGTTAATGCTGTTTTTATGCAGTATAAATGAAATTTTTAAATGCTGCTGTCAAAAGCATGTGAAACAAGTGTTTTGAACAGAACAACATTAAACTTATGGATGGTAAATATTTGACCTAATATGGAAAACTGTGAATCTAATTTATTTGGGCGTATTTGCAAACAATTCATCATGACCTCAACTAAATAGGACAATATTTATGTGGTGCTAGTTAAAAAAGAAAAATAATTTAATAGATTATACAGAGACTAGTAATTTAGCGAGGACAACGTACCAGAAGTTTCTTTTAATGCACACAAACGGCAAACTCTGGATTCGCAGAGGGAGAAGATATGGGTCTGATAGAGTTGTAACATAATACATTTGTTTATTTGAAATAGTTTAATAAGAAAATTTAAAATGTGACGGAATCGGACAAAAAGTAGAAAATATCCAAAATATGCACAACAAGAGTCATACAGGCATTTACTGTCAACTGAGTACCGTAGTCCTAGCTTTAGATTGACATGTCAGAGAGTCATTTTTGAATTTTTGTTTTCAATTTCAAGCTCCATACTGGAGTCTAACCCTAATCCGAGTCTCCTCTAACTGTTACTCCTGTATTTTATGATTTGATGTTTGAAAAACTTTTATTCATAAAAGGGAGGTACGAATCGGGGGGAATATTGAATTATCTTTTTTTTTAGCTCCATGGGCCAAACATTGTCAATATCTGGTGACCTGCACTACTTTAATGGTCAATCTTTTATCTTATTTAATTTCTACACGCATACAACGCACAGAAATAAAAGTAGTCTTCCTAAAACAGAACACATGTTTTATCTACTTAGTATTATGGCCAAATGACAATTTTCCTTTGGTTTTTAAAATGAATTATAAAAATGTAAATTGTGTGATGCACAAGAAACAGCAATAGGTTACCTGAGTCACTATACTGCCATATTTGTCAACCCCCCTCTCTACCTTTTCCAGATAAAAAATATCAATCCCTTCCCCATAGAGAAGTGAAGAAGATGATATTCTAAGATTCAATTAATTTTCACTATATGGCAAATTTGCCACACCCTTAGGCCTAAACTCCTGAAATGAGGGCATGCGTATAACAATTTAGATAGAGGGTTACATGAACATCATAACCATGCATTCAATTTATTTCGTATATATACATGTTAGTAGAGAAGATTACTTTATAAGATTAAATAGATTTGCACTATATGGCCATATTGGTCGCATCCTAGCGCCTAAACCCCAGACAAAGGGGCCATGAATTTCACAATTGTCTCAGAGGAATTTATGTACATTATAGCCATTCCGTTAGTTTTATACTATATGGCAAATTTGCCACACCCTTAAGCCTAAACTCCTGAAACGGGGGCATGAGTATGACAATTTAGATAGAGGGTTACATGAACATCATAACCATGCATTCAATTTATGTCGTAAATATACATGTTAGTAGAGAAGATTACTTAATAAGATTAAATAGATTTGCACTATATGGCCATATTGGTCGCATCCTAGCGCCTAAACCCAAGACCAAGGGGCCATGAATTTCACGAATTGTCTCAGAGGAATTCATGTACATTATAGCCATTCATTTAGTTTTATCCAACATGTGTGGGAGTAAAAAAGAGGATTTTTGGAAATGTGACTGTTTTCGTATTTGGTCCCACCCACGAGATTCTTGGGGTGGTATGGTAATAAATTCTATAATTTATATTCATCTTATCCTAGAAATGCTTTAAACCAAAAATAGTAAACATTGACCTTTTAGTTTTCAAGAAGTAAAAAATGTAAAATTTGAAATGGTCGACGACAATGCTTCAACCTAGAGAAGAGACATTTTCTTTTATAATTGCTGCCCTTAAAGTAAAAACAAAGATACAATAATGTTCAAAATATATCTGCAATGGATGCTGTATCAGTACTTTGGATTTGGGGATCAGTGGATCAATAGCCTTGTGCCAGTACCAATGCATTCTCCCACTGCTTGAAAATAATTAGCCTGACAGACAACAAACCTGATAGTGTACAATAAAAATATATTAATAGAACTTGATCAATATTAATTCAAGGAAAATAGGTATGACGATCATTTGAAAAACCATAAAAGCATGATTTGCGTTACAAAACTTTCTTAATACTAAGCAACTGTTTGTGTTTATATTTTTTTTAAATATAAAATTCAACATTCATTAATTTTATGAAATCTATGTTATTAACCTACCAAAGCATTGATTGTGATCAGTTGTATTGAATACATCAAGATTTATATCACCAACAGTTAAAACTTTTCTTTGAATTTTAAAAAAAAAATGAATTCCAAAATAAGCTGATGAAATTTATTACTTCCTTGTCGTTAGTACAATGTAGCTTTGAATGAAAGATACATTTGTGTGCCATAAGACTAAATCTTACCTATTACGTGTAAATGCAATATCATGGTCAACAGTTTTAAATAACTTCTACACTTTTAAAAACAGTGCCTTAGATACACAGTGGAATCCACGTATATATTTAATCAGAACCGAAATAGTGGTTGTCAGAAAAAACCCAAACAAATACAAACGCAAAAAACCCCAAGAGAACGTGCATATAAAACTGTTTCATATAAAATTGGCGAAAGGTCCGAGATTGCTTATTATTGCAAAATGTTGAACACACATGTATATACATTAACATTTAAAAACAATTATCACTTTTAGGAAATTTACACATTTTTTATAGTAATATCTTATTGAGACTTGAAAACAAGAGATAGCAAATGTTTCGATTTGTTGGGGTTTTTTAATAAAAAAAAAAAGGTGATTTTATTGGTCAAGAATTCTGCTGCAGTCTCCTAATGGCCACCCAGACAAAGTATTAAGAGAAAAAAATATCAATAAAAGCAAATAAACGAAGGAGTCAAACAAAATGCTAAAAAGTTATATTAAAACAAGACTTGAGCATGTACGGAATTTTCAACTTCAAAATGTAATATTAAATTTAACTATATTCATCTATAGCAACGACAACGTTAAATATCAAAATGGTATGATCTCAATAATAATATTATCAGTAGGACGTCATATACTAAATGTTGACATATCTATGTGTCCCAAGTTCATCAAGTGCTTTTAGATTAAATCAAAATTGAAACACAATTTAAAAGTTATTACAAAATTGAGTACTGAAATGTAACCAGTGTATAATGTAGCGTTGTTTTTGGATGTCTAAATTGCAAAAATAAGTTATAAACACGACTAATTAACTTTAACTGGAATAGGACACATTTCCTAATGCAATCACTCTATGTCTTTTGATATTCTTTCCTCTGGCATGTTTTTGTCAACATTGTGATTCACATATATGTTTTTATGTACTCATTTAGGGACCTTAGTTGGAACCAGATAAACAGGATCGACAGTAATGCCTTTCAGGGATTATCACAGCTTGTAACATTGTAAGTAAACAAAAATCTATTACTTCATTTACCTACCCTTTTTCTTAACTAGATTAAAGGATAATTACATATACTTGTTTCAGAGAAAATAAAATTGAAGTAAAATACAAAACAGCTATGCTACAAGAAAAGTAATTAGGATAACTAAAATAAAAGTACATTTATAAATTCAATTCACCTATAAAGATTATTAACTGTAATATAGAGGTATGGACATGAAGGTAACCTCAAGTGTGTGACGACAGGTGTTTGATAAAATCAACACGGGTCATTGGTAGTGGTAAAATATTTTGAATAAGATAATTAATGTAAGACGTTTAATAACAAATATTTAAGTGAAAAGTTACAATCAACAGTCATGTTTTCCCTCACAGCAAGTTATTGAATCAGAAAATGAAATATTTAAAATATACACTTAGGAATGACAAATTGCTCGATGCATGAAGACCCCTACCAAGTCTAAAAATAACTCTCTAATGAGTACAAAAGTACTCAAGATTATATTTGTATGATGTTCTATTTCCTGCAAGTGTTTTACAAATACAAAAAAAAATCATATTTACTTTGACTCCTGCATCTCACATTTTGTCTCTTTTTCTAAACTTATAAATGGATATGAAGATACTGATGACATATGTTTATCTTTATGTATCAGATTACATAGGTATCTTTTCAACGGTTGTTTTATGGAGAAAAGAGATGCCTTTACGTGCTCTATAACACAAACTACATTATCTATCTTAAAGAGAAAGGGAGTTATCTTGGTGTGATTTAATGCATATCATCAATCGTTTTACAAGATTTATTAACATGTCTCTTAATTTAGAAAGTCACTATCTTTGTACTGAATAGGTTCAATTTTGGAATGCGTGTTCTGATATGATAAATGAAATTTTTACATGCACATTCTTTTAAAAAAAATGTATGTTCTCGTGCTAAATCTTTGTTAATCACCTCTAAGCAATATGCTTCCTTCTTAGTTATAATAAATCATTCAAGACTTTTACTGATTACTGGAAATTTACAGATGTGATTCCACTGTTTAAAGGTGATGATTTATCTGTAATATCAAATTACTGCTGAATTGTAGTAGTAAAAGACAGAATCTTGTTAAAATACCAATACAGTGTTTTTGATAAATATTTTCACCATTTATTTATAAATATCAAGCTCGATATCTGCTTTTTAATTATTTTGTTTACTAACTTTTGAAATGTTGTACTTATGTGATATCAAAATTTCTCGGAATTACCAATTCCTAAAATATTTAAGTAAGTTCAAACCATGCTTCATCGCTAAATTCAAACATTTTAACAAGAATCAAAGATCTATAAATTATATATATGGTTGTTGCACACTTGTCTTTTGATGCAACACAAGGCCTTTTATCAGTCCATGCGGTAAATGGTTGTCATCCCAGATATGCTTTTCATATGGTTTAAAATAGTAAATCTGTGTGCGTAGGTGGGATATTAGTCACAATTCAATACACGATTTTTTAAAACTTTTTTTAGAATTGCCAAGCGTTGTTTAAGGTGTTTGTATACACATTTGCGCTGTGACCTTAAAATTGATTAATCAAAACACATTGTGTAGATGTGACTAAGCTTCGAAGCCTCTGCAAATAGTATTTTAGAGAAAAAAAATGAGGTGTGCAGAGCTGGATCTCATGTTTTGTTTATATATATTTTACTTTTGTTTGGTAATGAAAATTATTTTGTTTATGTTTTGACTATATCCATCCACAAATCTGTAGCTGTAGTTGGTGTTTATCTCCTATACCTGTTTTATTATGAGGGGACATTATTCAATAAAAACAGTTGATCTTGGTCAGTACCAGTCTCTGTTTCCCACAAAAGACTCAAAATTCACACTATTCTTCCTCATCGTCCATAAAAATGAATTAGAAACATCCGATCTGTGACTATTTTATGAGCAAAAATGTTGTCGTCTATAAAACCATTTATAATGACACATAAGATACCGAATGGAGTTAGCTTTGTAGAATATACAAACTAGTCTAATAAAACCAAACTAATATATTTCACCCCTCTCCTCACTAAGAGAAAAAAATAAAATAAAAGGGAAACATGGTATTCAATAAAATGAAAAGTGAATGTAAAATGGCCACAGTAAATAGGCAAGCGGTAAAATACACATTATTTTATCATGTCATTGAAATTTCGTGGAAATATAAGATTAAACACATAATCCCTACATACAATAATTCATTAGTTGTACTTTATCAAATAACTAAGAAGTATATACTAGTTTTGGCAAATATACATTTGGAATCTGGCCAAATTAATTGTATTATGTCCTTGGATTATAACTGGCTATTTGATGTTGTTTATTTCTCCAATTTGTGAATGGACGTTGCTTTAAAAGACGCCATAACAGAAAATATTTTCAATTTATAACATCTACGTGTAATAAGTGCAGCATAAAACAAAGCTTACTTAACATATTGTTTGAGTACACGTTGTTTAGTTTATTTACATAAATTCACCTTTGCACAGTTTTCTTTTTTCACCAACAGAACGTGCTGAAAGAGTTACGTTACTACCATTAGTTATATAGATTGCTCTCTTGAAAACGTCCTGCTACATTAATGAAGATGAGTAGGTCAATATTAATTTTGAAACCAGATTAAGAAATGCATGCTTAGTACAACGTGTCCAAATGTTTTGCAAAGGATATGGATCCAAGTCCAAATAGAGTATTTAATGCCTGTTGATAAATATAATGCGCTAGCATTTATTTTTCTGCGGGTTGCGTCATCCCAACAATTTTGATTTTAGCATCATTTTTAACCCAGACGAAAATGAAAAGAAATATTTAACAAAAATTGTTGAGATGTTTAGGTTTTAAGTATTTTGAGAAAGATTTGAGTGTAGATAATTCTAAAAAACATCGAATTAGTAAGACAGAAATGTAAAGCTATTTTATTAGCGATAAATTGTCATTTTACATTACCTATTCTAAATCTATCACTTTGTTGTTATTTTACTTATGTAGGTCCCTTGAAGGAAATCAGATAAGTAAGATTGACGGGAGCACCTTTCGGCGGTTATCACAGCTTCAAACACTGTAGGTCTTTTATTCTACTGTTATTCATAAGAATTAATATTCAGCCAATTTGTTTGTTTACAACATACACGTACCTGTAGAAATGTTTGTTGCACGGTTCCATTCCACTGCCAAAAAATATCACCTTGTTACTGGTGGTATAACAATGATGACCATATACATCTTCTTTAATAGGAAATATTTTTTAAGTTTTAACGGGCTTATACATGTCGGCAGGTGAGACATAATACGACTCTACCATGCTACTCTAATAGATTTAGTAATTCAATCAAGAAACAAAGAACATGCAATCAATTGAATATGGTTGCTACATTTGCTATTGGTACATCAAATGCGCCATCGACAGCCCCTTCTAAACACCAAAAACATATAACAATTATAGAAGCTTCTTGGGATTACGGGAGTCATATAGTTATTTTCCTTTAGTAATCATCTTTTCTAGACAAAACATTACAACAAATTCAATATTTCGATTTTAAAACTAACAAAATAAAATGATAACAATAAAATAATATCGATTGGCGAAAATTATACAGAGGTCAAATGTCGGATTGATTTTTTAAAAAGCAGTTTAGAAGGTATTTATGTTCATGAAATATGCCTCAACTGTAGCTTTTAACTACCTAGAGGACGCATGAGGGCGTGCAACAAAAAACGTCACTTGCATTGGTCACTGGCAACAACCTGCGCCTCTTTCCAACTGTTTCAGTCCAGTTCTTATCTCTCTTTCTCCACTGTACGCCTCCAGGTGTTCCTTGTCCTTCTTCGCCTTCTTTTTTTCTTCGAAAGCCCATGTCAGTGCTGTTCTGATATTCGAGTTGTTGTCCTTTCGGAGAACATAGTATGTCAATCTCCAATGCCTCCCCAGGATTGTTCTTGGTAGTGAGATTCTGGCCAGTGTATTTTCAAAATTCTGCAAAAAATTTCCGGTGGAATGTATCAAGCTTCTCCTCATCTTTTTTTATGGTTCTCCAGAATTGCAATACATTGGTTAATACCAGTTCTCTGTCACTCTTAGGACAGATCAGAAGTAGATTATTTTTGTACATAATGAAAATCAAATTTTCCTTAATTTTCGAAATGAACTATTTTGAATAAAAAATTTAGACCTTGTATAATTTTGGCCAAACAGACTTAATTAGCAAAAATAATGTCCTGGAATTTTTATTGTACTGTTAATTCTAGGAAATGTAGATAAGACATTGCAAAATTATATACTGTCAAATATCTGTATTTTTTTAAAATGTTTCTCATTACTCGGCAAAGTGGGGCAAACAACCTGTCCTCACACATGTCACACACAATGTTATAATATTTTGTAGAAAAACGAAATAAATGAATAAACAATAACAGAAGTCTGCTTTTCTATAATATCATTTTCTATTACAATGTTTGAAGTTAAAGTTGTAATAATTCTTAAAAGCATTGATATCGATCTGTCTATATTGTTTCCTCTTATTTCCATAAATGATAACAATGGAAAAGCACATTGGATTACATGTACATCATAAAGTTTAACAATATTAAAAAAAAAAAAAAAAAAAAAAAAAAGCGAACTACGAGTATATGTCTTTTTATTAATGAGGCAACTTTATTTCGAAAAGTCTCTTTGTGTCATGAAATGTTTGTCGTAATATGATACAGAGGGGTAGATATTTAAAGATCAACATTTCACTACACGTGGGCCGATAATGGCGCCATGTATGAAACCAGCATAGGTGACAATTGGACAAAAATGCTTTAATTGCTGAAAATTGTATCTCATGTCTATATATGTGTATGCAAAACAAGATGAGGTTACTATATGTCATAATAGTTAATGCACATGAAAACCTACATGAAAACATTATCTTTAACTACCTTGCTCTCCTGAACAAGTTTCTATCCTTAAACGTTTCGTTTACGAAGATGCTGGTCACAAGTTACGTTACAGAAGAAGGCCAGAAATAGTTGCCTGAGACTTGCTCATCCAAAAACATTGATTCCAGTACAAATACAAAAATATAAGCAATACCTTTAAATTCCACAAAGAAGTATTGACTTCGATCAAAATATTAAAATTTACTATATTTAATAACAACAAAAGGAAAGTCAACGATTGTTTAATTATTCATAAAACAAATTCGTAATTCGTACTCTTGAGTTAGAAAATTTGTTATTCGGGAGATAACAATTGTAGCAAGTTTGTTAAAGTTGAAAATGCAGTGATGAATTATAACAAAGATGGATTTTTGAAGTTCATAAGAACATAATGAATATTATTATATTTATATATTTAGCAGTTGGATTAATGTTGAGGAATGCAATCGTGTGATTTATCGTAAATATGAGTTCTATGTACAAAAACCCTTGATGAGATAAAAACAGAATATTATTGAATAGTATTAAATAAAGGTCGTATCACAATAGAGCTTCCGTTATTTCCCTCGCGATTGTTTACAGAAAATTTCAATAGTACTTAAAAGGTGGTCTTTTCGGGGGTTTTTTTCTGGATTTTCGCATGAAGTGTCAGAGTACTCCAATGCAAAAGTACATTGCCCATATATGTATATACAAGCGACAGTGATATGTAAAGATGACTGTTTTTAAAGAACTATAACATACCTAAACGTCAATTTAAAAAAAACCCACATGCAATCAAATTTTAAGGGGTTTATTGAGCACTGTCTACGAATTGTCACCCCATTACTTATACATTTGATCATATATCAATAAATATGAATTTTTCTATGTCTAAACAATGTAAAAAACTAGACTTCTGATAAGTATTCTTAAAGAAAAAATCTAAAAATGTACGAAAAGTTATTATACCTGCATATTTTGTCTAAAGAATGAAATTCATTGCTTAAAACAGACTGACAATTTTTTAGTTACATTAAAACCTATTTTGAAAAAAAAAATCTTCACTAACCACATGTTAACACAAACAAACTAACGGTAAATGCATCCCGGGTTTAAAACTATCGGAATGTGGTGGATAAAGTAAACCCTAAAAAGTAAGCAAAATCAGTTAGATAGGCGAAACAGACAGTTTTTCGGTTAGTTCATTATATTTTGTCTATTATCTAGACTCTCGTTTATTTAGCTTTTGTCAAATGAAATAAGTTTTCTTATGGACGAATTTTTTATTGTTTGTATAATTGAGCAACAATTTATTTTAATTACAAATAAGTTTTTGGAGAGAGAGAAAGAAAGAGAGAGAGAGAGAGGGGGGCAAGATACACAG
Organism: Magallana gigas; assembly: GCF_902806645.1. Taxonomy (NCBI): domain Eukaryota; kingdom Metazoa; phylum Mollusca; class Bivalvia; order Ostreida; family Ostreidae; genus Magallana; species Magallana gigas. The sequence goes on along the minus strand of NC_047562.1, from coordinate 43,107,247 downwards.
AAAGGGAATTAGAATGAGACGGGGGAGAAACGTTTGTGTTTGCTATCAACGAGAAACGTATCTCCCTTAACGGCTCGCAAAGTTTTAGATGAAATTACATTTTTGTCATTTGTCTCACATCAGAACAAATGTATGCATGTTACAGGTATTTTTTTTTTTGAAGAAAATCTGGCGTTTGGAAGAGGTATCTTGATAGCGTGTTTAAAATACTAGTCATTAAAGTATCCGCTAGTCTACGTACAAGATATATGACGGGTTTGCTGACATATTATATAAATAGATGTAGAAAGTTTACCGTCTTTGCAAAATTATTCAACTTTTTTAGAAAACTACAAATAATATTTAGCAACTTAAAATGAAATATTTAAAAAAAGATTGATTAGAGTTTATAAAATTTTAAGATAAAATGTTCTATTAGGTATGCCTCGCCCCAAATGATAGAAAATGCGTTACTTTTGAAATTAAAATTTAACCTTTGTGTCCTCAATTACTGATCTAAAGATCGAAATCGTTTAGCTGCTTATTATATATGATAACGAACTTACTACCTCTATGATTTTTATGCAATTGTGTCTATACTGATTAAGTTTCATGAACAGAAAAAAGTCATATTTATTCTCTTTACAGACTGACATAAATTTCTTCTCTGCATTTGATATCAACTAAAAGATATTTAATAATGATAACTATTAAGTGTTTACATGTTATAATATGTGTTGCTATCTTATCAACAAATTTAATTTTTGGTTTTCAAACGTAATATAATAATGACGTCGCGCTACCTCAGTGTAACGTCATAATGAAAACATAAGGTTTTGTAAAATATCAAAATTTTAAAGTTGTAATGCAAAAATTAGCCAAAACGCATATTGATAATTTTTATAAACTGGGTCTAAATTAGCTCTTCTGTTATTGTGTTGAGTAATATGAATTCGTCTGATTCGTTAAAAAATAAGGAGAATAGTTTCAAAATGCGTTAAACTACTAAAATGTGTATGTGGCATATTTTTATGTCATTGAAATTGCATTGCTTGCTTTGATCAGCCTTGCTGTGTTTGAAACACGATTACATAACATCATAACCACGAAGACGAATTTCAAATAAATTTCAGATATAAAACTTTGAATCTAATGAATCAAGCGGACAAGTTGTTTTCTCACAAGCAGTTACCTACGAACTACCTTAAGTTTGAAAACTTTATTTGACATTTAACTTATAATTTCATAAATAATGTTTTATCAAGTAAAACTTAATTTTTTTTTTTACAAGAATCAACTTCTTAAAATGCACAGACGTCACTTAAATATAAAACATTCCATAGTTATCATAAACGTCAGTTATCAAATGGAACTGTACACTTTAATACATGTACAAACGACAACCATCAACCACTGCAAATTGAGTGCTCAAACTGTATTGGCAGAGGTGTTTTCACAGAGCATCAAAAAGGCCAATTAAGGATCTTTTTTTTACAATCGATTACAGAACAACAATAAGTGTAATTGATTAATAATCGACTTCACAAAATTCCACTATGTTATCAATTATATTCTCAAGTAATCGTGCCCATGCCTGTTGATATTTCTATATTGTACATTATCCTTTTTCACTTGTATCCTACATTTCATCACACTTATAAGTTTTATTAATTTATATTAATCAGGTTACGTCCACATTTGGGGAAAAAGTTGAAAAAAAATCCACATTCTTTTTGGACATTGGTAGATTTAACCGGTGATGTGATTTGATTTACTGTATATCACAAATCTAAAATTGCTTACAATGTTCCTGCAGTTGCTTGAATTTATGTTTCTCGTAAATATTAAATTGCTTAAATAATTATAATCAGATTCCAGTTCTATTGGGATCATTTTATAATTAGTGTTCGCGTCATCAAGTTTGGGATTTTAACAACCTTTGAAAGAAAAGGAGCACATGTCTTTTTTTGGTCGTGTTTCCTCTCCATTGAAAACACAAGGTGGGAAACAGTTTGATATGACATGACTTTTTTTTAAATTATGTTTTCTTTTCTTTGAACACACAACATATGACACAACTTGATTGAATTAAAAAGGTCATTTATTATTCCACTACATGTATTTAATTTTGGTTGAAACGCCTCATTTCATTACCTAATCAAATTCATCTATCTCGTATAACATATCTTGTCACAATATGACAGCGTGAAAAGCGTATTATTAAGCCGCTTGGTGTTATATTTACGTACAAATTAACCTTAGGTTTTAATTTAATGCGCCAAATTTTCTGATTTTTGCACATTAACTCCGTACAAGTAATATAAGTCCATCTATTTTTACGTAAGTAACTTTTAAAACGACATTGTAAAAAAATGTAGACATTATTATGTGTGTTTGGTTAAGTTTGCTTTCATCTTTGTGTGTTGCAACTTCGATGTGTGCTTTCCCTATTGTAGGCTTGGAGTCGTTGACTCGAACCCGTCGTTATTGTCATGACTTTTACAAGCGCTGTGGATTCATTAATCCTTGCAGTTATACAATCACACTGTATAAAGAATGATTTTATGTAAGAAAAAGTTTCCCAGGTGACTTTACTGGTCACTGAATTTGAATGAAAGCGGTATTTATTTACATGTTAGGAGCAAGGTAAAGCATGTTAAACTGGTATACTCCGGAAGTGTTTATATTTTATTCAAGACAACATGTGCTAAATTATTGGTATATATAAAGAGTTACTATCTTAATCATGATGCGTATACACTTTATTGTTGATGATGGACAACAATTAGAAAAAAATAATATTTTACGTATTCGTGTGTGTGATAACATAAAATAAGAGAACTTCATAGCTTCAGATAGTGCTGTTATTAAGCAAAGATTGTTTGGTTACAAACAGATGAATGGGAGGCAAATATTTTGGTAATACATTCCAAGAAATTTTTTTGCTCTAAGGATTTGATATAGTAAGTGCATATAATTAACATACAGAATTTAAAAGAACCACCTTTGGCTTACAGTTTAAGTAGCACGTTATGATTTCAGACCAATAAATTGGTGTTTAATTACTTCTGTGTACGATAAATAAATTGGAATAAATGGAAAATATATTTGCAAACGAAAAAAAAATTGAAATTTAACTCACTATTTGACTATTTGACACTATTAAATTCATTTGCAAAAGCGCCTTTGTTTATTATTTTTTTTATTACAAGTCATTCACTTCAAAAATGTAATTACCCCAAACGTTTATATCTTGTGTTCATTCATAGGTTTCTGTCTTCAAACCAGATTAGTCAAATTAACGTCAATACCTTTCAATTGCTGTCACAGCTTCGAAAATTGTGAGTAAAAACTAAGATTTTTTTTAAAAACGGGTTGACTAATGAAAGGTTAAGCGAGTTCACGCCAGGTAAATAACATTAGTTTTATATTGGGCAAGACACTGAACTTTTGCATTTATTTTAAAATACATATGAGTTCATAAAGATAGATACTTTTACATACTTTTTAGAAATTTTGACAATATACATTGACCAGCTGAAAGAAGAGAATGTTTCTATCTACGCTTGTGTGTTTTAAAAGCTTTAAAATTGGGACGGAGCTTAAAGTTTTAAGGAAATTGAATGTAAGCACTGTCCTTCCACCAAAAATAATGACCATTTATATTTCCCATATGATTAATTTCTTTTTTTCTTTTTAAGAAAGATATTTACAAGAATACATTTATTTAAATTAATTACATTCAAAATAGAAAGAGAAATTCTGAAATTTACTGCAAAATTACTGGGTGCCGTATTTCAGGCCATCTTTGTAGAAAAAAACTGTTTTTAAAGAAATGTAACAGTTACACGTGAACAGAATCTTTTTAATTTTGACATTTTACCATGATGTAGCATGAATTATATCGGACGGTCCTTGTTTTTAGTAAAATTCGTTAGGAGAATCAAGAAAAATTATTTTTTTTTACTTAATCCTTCCTTTAAAAATTTCCATTCATGCTTTTCTCCTATTTATAAAATTTGATTACTCGACAAATGGGCCGTATGATGCTAAATGCGTTAAACAGTTCCTTTTATTTCATGATTTTTTTAAAATGAAGTACAATGCGTACTGGTAAAAAAAATCATCCTTTGCACTTTGAAGTCACATTATGAAATAAGCAAACTTAGCTGCAAAACTGCTATTTGAAAAAAAAAAATGAAACTACAACAAAACCAAACATTTATACAGATGCAAAAAGCAAAACTAAGAATAAAATTATGCATGTATTTCAGGAAGGAAAATCAGTTCCAATGATTACTGGTAAAAACAGTCAACCAGTTTTTTTAAAATTAGACTTTTGCAAACGTGACTCCAAAAACACTCTGATATTGCAAATATAAATAAAGTCAAAGCCTTTAAACAGATATGTAAAACTTAACTAAAAGAAAAAAAATCACACCATATGATACTTATCATATTGACTGCATACAGTGTTCTGTAATGCTGTTCTAGCTTAAATTTGTTGGTACATGATATAAGCATAGAATTTGAATACAATTGATTGTACTTGCTATTGAAACTACAAAGAGAATAGAATGAATTCCACTTGCGCAGTAAAACTGTGAAAATTTGAATCTAAAATGTATGAAAAAAAGAACAGTAAAAGATAAAACGATTCAAAAAAGAAAATAACATTATATGCCAAATTATCTCTACTAAATTAATTGAACAGCTCATTATCGCACTAAGATTTAAACATTAATCTCTTTAAAATTAATATTATAAAGTACCGTGACCTTAGATTCGCTTTTATAGATAAAAAAATGTCATAAAAAGCACTCAAGGATTTAATAATTTAATCAATATTTTACATAACAAAATAGAAAAAAAATAGTTTAAGAATATTTTATATAAATTCACAAAAATACGTAATAACTAATATGTTGATTATATTTGAACTTCATTCATCGTACGCTTTTATCTTTAAAGTGTCGTAATCGATGATAAAAAATAAAATCTACTTTTAGTTATTTTATTTAGTGCTTCATATTGTGAACACTATAGTAATAATAATATCTTTAAAATATGATGTGGTTCAGCGTGTTTTCAAGTAGTATTTTTAACGGATATATTTGTTATCTCTTTGTGGCATGTGTGGAAATGTTATGGGAACAAAACATTTTTTTATCTTTCACTCAATACATATTTTAAGTCAAATGAAGATCGCTAAGGTTCACACATTTTATCAACATTAATCAATAAAAGAATAAAAAGTTACGAACAAGGATTACATTTGCTGAAAGGGCGAGATATGAAAACTAAACCACAGTTCATCATTTTAGATGCAGGATTACGTAAAGGTTATAAAGTAGAATAAAGTTTTGAAACAGACGACTAATATAATAATCGTTATCTTAAAAACACCATTAGATTTCTTGAAGTAGTGTATGTATGCTATGATACAAAACTTAACCATAGAAAAAATACGCATTTAGCTATTTGTTAAGATATAAATCGATGTTGTATTGAGTCGTCTCATTCAACTTATTTGTCCGAGGTATGAGAGGGTTGAGTCGAATTAATGTTACGAATTTAAATATTATTTAGTCTCTCCTCTGTCTATATTTTACAAACAGTTATTCTGTGAGTTGTGTGTTATGTTATTTTTGTACGGTAGATTTCCCTTCTACGTGAATAAATAATGTTAAAAAACAATGGTTGGTTGCAAATCGCAAGAACGATAAACTGAAAATGCTTGGTTACAACACACTTTAAGTTTTGATTTTAAGTGACTTTAAGTTTTGATTTTGAGTGTTTAGGACAACAAATTTCTTATAACTTAATGTAAATATCACTACTTAACAAACCCACCCTTTCCATCGCAAACTGCCCTTTCAAACATCTTAAAAATCAAGCTAAAAACCAATGATCTTGTACATAAAACAACTCAGAAATAAAAAAAAAATTGTAAATATTTTTTTTTTAAAAGTGCATAGAGATGAAATATACTACGTGTAAGATAAAACATACAAACTTGAATTATACGTTCGTAAAAAATGCTTCTTTTCATACTTTATTACATAAAACTGCGTTTTACTTATAAATGATTATACCTTGTACTCATGTAGGTACCTTAATAGAAATCAGATTAGTAGAATTGACAGCGACGCTTTTCTGGGATTACTGCATCTTCAAGAACTGTAAGTCTGATCTTTCTATTCTTTCCTTATTTATTTATAATCTTTACGTTCTACCCAGCAATGATTTCAGAAGTTGTATTGCATGTAAAAAGTTGTCAGCAGGCTTCTCTCTGATAAAATATAAGATACAATTTTTTTTATTAATAATGAACTAAGCAATACCTAGATTTGAACATATCTCAGTATCTAGCCTTGGTGTTCTGAAACCTTTAATCGTTTAATGGCAAATTGCATACTTTACCAGTATATTGTTGCTAAATAGTTGCTTTTGTAAGGCCTTTAGAAACCTTAACTTGGTATAATTGAGGTATTTTAGCAAAACACGAATTTATGATACTAAATGTAATATGACAAAAAAAAACTGCATGAATAAATGCTCATTATAACATTTGTGATTGATCAACAATGATATTTCAGCTTATATTCCATCCTGACATAAACTTATAAATGTATTTAATCGCCGTGTTATGTTCGATCGACTCTCAGCTGCTACTGAGATCGATTTACAAGTCGAAGAAGTTACGGTCGGTTGCTTTCCGAATGAGACATCCAAATTGCATATACTTCTAAATGCATGAACTATATTTTGTAGCAATGCGTTTAAGAAGTAAAAAAATCTACAATCAATAAACAATAAAAACAGTATATAATTTGAAAGATTTGCATTGGTATCTGCATTTAGATAGTAGTGCCTTACTTTGCGTGCTCATCGAAGACGATCATACAATATACAAAACATCTGCATCACTATAGACAACGGCCGTACTTCTTATACCATGGTGAATAAGCATTAGTATACCTCCTCCCCCCTCCAAAAAAATAAAATAATAATAACGTGTTGTCGTTTTTATCAGTTTCTACAAGAAACACTTTGTTTTCTTAAGTTCATGTTGTCACTGCACAATCTACATGTATTACAATGTATGGTTTGCTAATGTGCGATGGTATAACAGAATGACATAAAAACACAGCTATTTACGACAATTCTGAAATATGTGTGTTTGAATTTCAGTCTGTTTTGATATGTCTTTCATTGGATATTTCTCACCGTACAGTTGTTGTCATTTCTTTTATTTCACAACGCGATTCTCCAAATCTTTTCGTCGAATGTATCGTGTTTGGGTGAATAAAATACCTAAATGCGACGAAGAATGATTAGGGCTCTCCGCCGCAAGAGGTGTGCAGAGATGAGGGTAACAGCTTATCTGGCGGTATTAGGAGATAAAAGGGTAATAATGCGTATCTATGAATTCCTGTAAACTTGCGATTGCTCGACTGCCATATCGTTTTATCGCAAATTAATAATCTTTTGCTAGCCAAGGATTTTCAGTCTACTTCGCCCCCCATTTATGGCGAGGGGAAAGCACCGAAAACCCTTGGCTAGCAAAGATGCAAATTAATTTAATTTTACATTTTTGATAACTGGTTGTTTTGTGTGATGTCATTATTATCATTTATAGTACTTTCAAGTTGGTTTGACAATCAAGTAGACCTTAACAGTGCTGTGCACCATTAGGATCAGATCTAAATTGTTTACAATATACTAAGAGTTTTATGTTGCCATTTTTAAAGATGAATAAGATGTGATATCAATGGTCAAAATGGTAATATCTTTATTAATATCTAGGAATAATACCGTCGGTTTCTCATTTAAAGGATGATAGCGATTTGGATTATTCTTTGATTTGTTTTATTCTGACGGTTTTTTTTTCTGAGAGTTACAAATCAATATGTTCTCTGTTATGGCACAAAGTTTTTTTATTCTTGGAGGTGACATCAATAAAAAAAAAATAAAAGAACGCTTTTAAGTTAGAATACTTTGGGTAAATCATATTGTATTTTTTATTATGAACAAAGTAACCCCATTAAACGGCTAAAAAACTCGCCAGGTCGTGTGATAGTATTGGATGCTAAGATTCTAGATTGGCTCAAGGAATAAATATCAGTCTAACTAAGTAGCCTGACCTTCTTCTAACGACTCATCATTGCAGGATTACGTTTAGGCTTACTCAGAATGAAAAAAAAATATTCCACTGTGTTAATGAAAAACAATCCATTGTGTGTTATAGACCTTTTGTTGTATGCCATTGGTTATTTTTTACGTTCAACGAAATAGGTCAATGACATACTATTTGAGCTATGGGCCATTGAGTATTTTTTAGAAAGTTTAAGAAAAATCCCAAAAATTGGTTCACTATGATTGCGATTTTCTTAATTATGAAAAAAATACATATTGCTAAACTCTTTTAAAAATGAAATACAGTATATAAGTGGCAGTGGCACTAAAAAGATACAGAGCATTAAGTTTTCATTGACAAGTTTTTATAAATATTCCAGTCCAAATCCCCCCTATCAGTTTTCAAATCCCATTTTAATTCAATTTTACAAAAAAAATTAATGTTGATAATACTAAAACATGTATAGTATTAAACTTATTATATTGACCTAATTCTGCACGCATGAAATTTATATGAGGTCAATGATCAAAATTTTGAGATATGGTATCTTTTATTGTTTTAAAGCATTTTTCAATATTTTGTAGTGTGTGTCATACGTTTATCTTATATTTACGAAAAGTTTATATGATGAAAAAATGATATATATAACTATATTTTTGTTTAAAAAAAGAAGGTTTTCATGCAACATTATGCAAGTCCTTTGGATATACAAATGCTTTATTATATTGCGCGGACAATTTTTGATGATCATATGATCGGCTTGTTGGTGACTCTTTAAATCTCACGTTACGTTATATGATTATCCTTATATGGATGACTGAATGTATGTTCTCTGTTCATCCGAACAGTAATTGAAACTGTGATGCCGAGGAATTTAATCTAGTTTAAGAGTATCGAGATGAACACAACTATAATCAGAAGCAAGAATTAAACAGGAATTTGTTTGTCTGTGATCATTTGAATAATATACGAATCTATGCCAGTAAAAAATATAAGACGCTGTTTCATTGTAGATACCTGTATGGTAATAATATTACGTTCCTTAGTAAGGACATGTTTATGGCACTCCCGAACCTAACAAATCTGTGAGTATTTGTAAAAAAAAGAACTATTCAAAACGTCACATTAACATATTGATTTTTTATAACTCTCTTAATCTTTTATTATTGAATTCTTACATGTATACAAATTCAATATTCGATTAATTAAATCTTGAAATATTAAAATAAAACAAATATTAGTGTTGCGGTGTGTTTGTTGTTACCGATGAAAAGCGTTATTTTGACCCAAGTCAAAGATTGACCCGGGGGTCGTTTTTAAACATTGAATATTAATACCAAAAGTGTTGATAGAGACCCTGGTCCGTTGAAAATTGACCTGCATCATGGAATGTTGATCATGAACTGGTTCTTAATTCAACAGAAAATAAGCACAAACTAACAATCTGACATTTTAAAACATTTCTTTTATTTTGGATGTAAATAAGTGTTATTATGAAAAACAACTTCGATAACCCGACTCATCTATCCCAAAACAAAAGGTTATTTTTGTTAATACTGTCCCGAAACAAAAGGTTATTTTTGTTAACCTTATTTACGTAGTTTAACAGGATACATAGTTGTTTAGTTCAAACACGAATATAGTGAAATATCAAATAATGCAAAGTTTTATGGAGTTCCCTTGCAAACTTTTACGGTTATATCGAATTTACATAATGCGGAGTGATTTAGAATCCCGAAGAAGTGAAAATCAAAGAACTGTAAAACTTGCTTAACGAAATTCTTTTTAGTTTAAAAAGTTAGCAATACCATTTTCACATAAACTCTTTAATTTTAAATCCGATAATTATAGGTTTCAAAAGAATGTATTTTCATTTAATGCTTCAATAAGTTAGCATCTGGTTTGAGAGACATGTATATAGCGAATTAATTAGCTTTATTTATTATTAAAAATTCGTCAAACGGATTACGGATATGGTGAATTATATCTAATGGTTTCTAGGACTTCGCTATCATCTAATTTTACATGCACCGAGTTTTTAAGCCTTAAAAATAATATCAAATGGCTGTAATCGGACAAATCAACCTAAAACAAATTAGCCACTTATGCATATGTATTGGACAGTATAAAAAATTACAAATTTAAGACTGAAACTTTCAAGCATAAACATGTACGTTTAAACCCCGTAGAGCAAGTTCCTGTTCCAGTTCAAAGACAATTCAAAACTCTGTGTTTGAACTCAATTTTTAACAAGGTTAATTTTTAACGTGTTGGAGCCATCAGAGTTTAGAAAAAAGTTCAAGCTGTTGTAAAATGACCCCGGGTAAAAATTTTACGACTTTTGATTTCCATTTTCAACCTTAAAAATTACCTCCCCCCCCCCTCCGACCCCCGGATCAATTTTCAGTCAGGGTCAATATTCTTCGTTACACCGGCGACCAGATAGCGATCAGTTATTCAAGGAATTAGTTTAATTTATACTTATGTTATAAGATATAACATTACGTTTACGCTTTATAAACCGCGAAGCAATTTTTTTTTTAAAAAAGTATTGATTATCCCCAGATATGTTATGTATACATGAACTTATTTAGCATATGTAGAAATTACCTGTATGGCATACGTAAAAATGAAATTCATCCCATATATAATCAAATTTTCTAATACTAAAATTAGAAATTAAGACCCATTCTCATCTCACGTCGAGCACATTAACGCGTTTTGCACGTGCTTTGTAATGTGGGAAAATTGTTATTCGATATAGAAAAACATATTTAGATAATCATATGAGACGGCACACCCAAAAAAGTAAACAATATTAACTTAGAAGTAGCTGTGTGTGTTTGCAGATCTCTTATTTGCTCAGAGAAAGCATGTAGTTGAACGAAACCAATTGTGAAAATGTAACAAAAAATAAAAATGCATTATTAAAATGAACATCAGGGCTGGATTTTACAAAAGAACTTACGACAAAGTCGTAAATATTTACAACCTTGTAAAATGATCTTTAATGTACAAAATTGACATAAAACCATTTGTTTACAAATATTTCAATTCCCATTATTATATTTTTTATCCATAAGAATAAATCATTGATTAGTTGGTGATTAATTAGCATTCGTTAATTTGGTCGTAAGTCATAAGTTCTTTTGTAAAACGCAGCCCTGGATCTTTTTTATTTCAAAGATTTTTGTTCATAAAAACAAATGGTTTGTAGCCTTGTCTTTACCGTACCTTCATTGTTTTCTCTTACGTACGTTTTCGTGCATAGTTATCGGGAACTCTGTGTAAGATAGACACTAGGTCCCTAGTTACAGATTTATTCATTGTGGCAGAAAATTAAATTGATTGCAGTTCTAATCTAGTTTATCATAAAACCTCTTACCTGTAGATGGTAAATAATGCAACCACGGTTTTTGTAAAGTATACAGTTTGGGTGTGACATGTGTGTGTGTGTGTGTGTGTGTGTGTGTGTGTGTGTGTGTGTGTGTGTGTGTGTGTGTGTGTGTGTGTGTGTGTGTGTGTGTGTGTGTGTGTGTGTGTGTGTGTGTGTGTGTGTGTGTGTGTGTGTGTGTGTGTGTGTGTGTGTGTGTGTGTGTGTGTGTGAGAGAGAGAGAGAGAGAGAGAGAGAGAGAGAGCAGGAAAATATCTTTTATTCTAATCCGTTCTTTGAATTTTTCATACGTCTCATATTCTCAAGTAAATGCATTAATATGACACTGTTACACGACAAAGATAAATACGTGTATCTTTCTATCGACCCCAAGTTTTAGTTCTATGTTTCTATGTTAAAGAATACATCTAGGATATGGATAATCGCAGACAATTATTTATGTTAAAGGTATATAGGAGGAAATCCTTTTGATTGTACGTGCAATTTAGAGCCGTTTACAGTGTTTATAAAGACACGAAAAATGCTGCCCTACAATTCATCATGGCGTGAAGAACCTATGTTTTAATTACATGTAGTTTTTTGAATAACTGCAAAATATCTTTTATTCTAAAGGTATATAGGAGGAAATCCCTTTGAGTGTACCTGCGATTTAGAGCCGTTTACAGTGTTTATGGAGACAAACAAGATGCTGCCCTACAACCATTTTTATTATAAAGAACCAAAATGTAACTCCCCAAGTCATCTAAATGGCGAACAGATTATTGACATTCCATTCCACAATATGAGCTGTAGTACACCATATGGCAAGTATAATGCGAAAACATGTCACCTTTAATGGTCATGATTTCATTTCCATTTAATGTGGTATAACTTTTTTGTAGTTTGATGAGTGATATTGTCTTTGATTTTTAACGACATAATTTGAGAAAACAATGAAACGTGAAGTTATATTTCTATCATATGTATCTCAATCATGAGAATCAGCACATATATTTTCTAACTCAATCTGATAGTTTAATTTAAGGTACTAATTAATAACTCTTGAGTAAATCGAGAACACACAAATTTCAAACATCTGAGAGTGAAAACATCAGAACGTTAAGCTTATTGAATCCTAAGAAAACAGGATTGTTAACGTAATCAAAGGAAAGGAAACATATCAATGTTTTTAGAGTGATAATCGCCAATGACCGTTTTTTCTTTTATGTGTATGCAAGTAATAAAAATAGTTTGTAAAATTTGTAATTGTGGAAACAACAATCTCCATACGCAAGACCACTGAGTATGAGATTACAAAGCAAACAGAATATTTGACACCAACGAAGAGGGATCAACACTCGCCTGGTATTTTTTCTTATGAGATTTATTCATACTAATCATAGCTGTAAAATATTTTAAAAAACATTATCACGTTTGATTTTTTTTTTCATGAATGTAATAATCACGAAACTCGGGGAAATCGAATGAAATGGCGAGTTGCTGAGGTTTTCAAAGTTAGCTATAAAATATGTAAAATATTGATTGAAACATACAAGATTAATAGGGAGATTTCGTCACTACTGCTTCGGACAAACTTTGAAAGCAGTCCTTGAAACCGAGGGTTTATTTTTCAAATATAATGTACACTTTGTTCAGCGGATCTTAAACAATACAGGTAGGTAATATATTATCTTTATTTTAGACCAACCGAAAAAGTTGACGCTTCGGCCGTTTGAACATCGTGTTCTTTATGTAACAGTTTTAAGTAAAATTATAAAGAACGTACTTAATAGTAGTATTACATCTCATGAGCATAAATCGATCGAAATTCGAGAAAACCTGGAGTTTAAGTTCTTTTTTTCACAAGATGAAATAGGGCAAAAAGTACAGCGAACGCATCATGTATGTAGAATTAACAGGAAATACAGGCAAATGTAAGGTAAGAACAAATATTTATATGCTTACGTATATAATAAGATTTCAATACCAAGATTCATTGTATATGGATGAAATCATTTGCTTTATATTTTAATTCTACCAGGTAGATCAATTGTTTACAATACATAATTCTAAACAACAAAATGGATCTCGAAAAGTCAATAATATAAAGCTGCAAAACATCTACATATCGTTTTGCCTAGTAAAATTTTATAAAATGTCTTTAAACTGTAACTGTTTGCTTTAGAATATTCCTATTTAAATTAAGCTTTGGAAAATTGCATATAGTTGCATGTACCTCTTTGTGAACCCAAATGACCGTAAAGGAAACGTAATAAATCTTTATGAATTTTGATTGATTTTATTCTGACACTGTTGCAGTTTTTTAAAGGATGTTGCGATGTAAGAAGACGACTGATGGGCACCAATAAAACAAGAGGACACTAATGTTTAAATTTATTCTATAATTGAAGAGATATAATACATAAGTTATACACTGTACCTTTTCCATGGTTGAGATGCTTTCTATTCTATTTTCTTTTCTTGCAGTCTAACCTGGGTTCCTCTCCGGTTTCATTCAGATTCATTTACAGGCGTTTTCCACAACAACGTGATGTATTGCTTAGGTTGTTTGGAATGCATGCTGACTTTAAAAATTGCATTATCATTAGACCTTATAAAAAAAAAAAAAAAAAAAACGTTATCTCATATGTCTTGGTAAAGGGTGACGGTGACGGTATGCTTTATGAATACAAAGCAGTTATATTTTACCTATCTATACAGAAGTGCTTTATATTTCTGTGAACCATAATTTCGACACACCATTGTTGTAATAGTACAACAATTTTCATTTCAAAACGAGAATGTACTTTTTAAGAATCAAATCGATTTACGTGGTTTGAAATAAAACAATAACAGAAAGTAGCTTATTGATAGGCTACATCTTTAACACAAACAAGAACGTCTTTTTGACCCAAGTATGTTGCTGCATGTACATGTAACTGTGGTGATCACAAGTTGTAATTTAATATAAAACTGAAACGTAATCATACTGAATGTAACTTACTTTTGCTTTAAAGCTGTGTAACGTATTAAAATATGTAAAGCTCATATTTTCCTCGTTTATATTTGTTTTGCTCGGTTAGAATGTCACGACGTCATTGGATGAATCGCGTCACGTGATTGCTTTATAAATTTCTTTACACGGTGAGCGTCAAAATTAATATGGAACATGGCGGACGTAACGTTATTTGAGCTGAATTTTTACACAAACGTACAACCATGCCTTTAATTTTTAAACCCAAAAATATGTAGAGTGACCCCCCGCCCCCTTTGTGCGTTACATATTGAATTCTACAATGGCATCCAGGTTTGCACATACGACAGACGAGGGCGGTGTAAAAAATAGAGAATTAAGCTATGAATTTAATTTGTATATACTTCTATTATCTTTTGTTTGTTTACAAATCAAATTATAGTTCCTCGGCAAAACAATACATTTATTAGGTTTGTTACTGGCTGTTTACAGAAATGTGTGGGGTCGGTAAAGTCTACAGGAGGCGAGGTGTAGCCCACAAATTAAAATATTTCATGCAATCACACAGCGCGTTGCTAACATATACCACCATAAAAAAAGATTCCGATAACAAAACTCTGAAAGTTATTGACTGACATTGTGAGTCAGGCATAATTTCTGAATGAACCAATTCAGGCCGCGGTTTTATAAATTAGTCTCTTTTCGTACAAAATATATTATGATTTTTAACGTATTCAATTATATAGTTAAAATAAATGAAATCAAATTGAGTAATTGGGGCAATAATCTAGAAATGATTCTCATAAATTTTGATCAATAAAGATAACTTCCTAAAACCATTAACATTAATTCATTTATTACTTTCGTAAAATGTTGTCTTTTTCTAAAACAAAATTGTATAGGGGAAAGCTCCGTTTGTTTTGCATACTAAATTGTTTATCGACTAAAACACAAAAGTCTAAATACATATATTCATAAACATTCATACACTGATGCAAAACGAAATCATTTGTAGAAAGTTGTGTAAAATCAAACAAATTTCATTCTTATGCAGTTAGTTACATGTTGTTTAGTATATTACAAATAAAAGTATAATATATTGCGTGTTATCATTTTAAGATAACAATTCTTCAGCATAGGTACTCGGGAATTTCGCGAATAATCATTGCACGCATATTTAAGATAGCAGGACAGTTTACTGTAGTAAAACAATGGAACATTTTGTTTAACATATCACAGCCTTAAACATTTAACAAACGGCTAGTTAATGAACATCAGTGAACACATTTACGGTATATTTCTTTTTGGCGTAAAATATAATTTTGTATCCTTTACAAATATGAGTTCTTGGGATGTTTTCAGTTTTGAAATACCAATATCCTTGGAGCTCACCATTTTAAAATTATCAAAATTTGCTTTGCCATAAGAATATGTACCTATGGCAACACATCCATTGGATGGTTTAGATGGAATGGCTGTTGTAAACAAAGGAACTCCATTCACACTGCCAACAGCTGTAGAATTCTGAGAATGAAAGAAACATTTTATCAATGTTGTCGGCTAGTGACAAATCAACGTTTTGACAATGGTTCAATTTGACGAATTTTATTCTATTAATAACTCGCGCGTTATCCATATCGGTTTTGTTGTAATTTGGTAAAGTAAATATCGCCAATCTCGCAAATCCTTGTGTGCTTAAAAGCCATGCATATTTACAAAATATGATTATCATTACTCCTAAATTTCCAAAATGTATCTTCCTTATTAGCGATACATAGTGAAAAGTAGAAAATATCGCCCAGTTGATCAACGATAATTACCCGTATGCATACATGGCTTTTGTCTCTGATTCTTTGATCGCGACTTTTGAGTAAATGTATACCATAAGTACAGAAAGTAGGGAGACGGGGAAAAAGATATTTATGCATAAAGTTTATACCAGTAAGTTATTGCAAAAACTGTCCGTTTTAGATCATACAATATTATAAGTATCTCTTTGGCACCTTAATTTTAATATCGCTGGACTAAATATATGATCCACAGAAGTTATACATCTATATATACAAAAATATTTATATCTAATTCTTGGGTATCAATGTTTCTATATTTTATGCATTCAGAGATTTTTCTAAAATCTTTTTCCTCGGACTGAAAATGAGTAAAACATCCCAATTACAAAAGGCCTATAACGTATAGTATTGAAAATTGCCGGTTATTTTTCGTTCAGAGACACGCAAGTGTTTACACGGTACTACTTATTTCCCTCTCTTACCAGCAGCATACTTACTTTGACAGTGAGGCTTATATTATTCCAACCATTTGTTGATACATTTCCTGATCCCTCTTTAATAACTTTTGTACGAGCTGTAACCAAAAATTATTAAAATCTACATGCGAGTATTACAACACATGTACACTTAAATGAATTAGAAAAAAAAAACAGACAAAGAGAGGTTAATTTTTTTTAATAAAAAGGGCATTTAAATTAAACAGAGAAACAGAACTTTAGAAATAAAAATACATGACCACTTACACAAGTCATTAGCAAGAACAAATTTCTGCTGATCAGGAAGTATAAAGAGAAATATCCCCTTGGCTTCCCAAGCATTGCATCCCCCTTGATCCACCCTGACAGCAACAAAAGTTCTTGAACTTCCATTGACCGTTAGGATTTGCGTCTCGACAGTAACAGAAATATCAGTCCTACAAATAGACAGGTACTCATGTCAAAGAATGGGTAATCAAAAAAAAAAAATACAAATTAAGGCCTTTTTTATATCTTTCTTAATAAACATGCACAACAGAAGAATAATATTTCATTAATGTTTAGATTAAGATCATGTTACAGATTCATCGCAGAGATTTTCTTTTTCAAAAAGTAATATAATTATAATCGGTGTAAAAATATATAGATATGACAATTTTATATGCATTAGCAAAATAGTTCTCAAAATGTTTTCATATTGTTAGCTGAAGATGTTTAACAAATACAGATAACTTATATCAAATCAATATTGATTTAAGCTTTCAATGGATTTACTGTGGAACTCAACTTATAACAGATTCTCAACTTGTTGCTTCTTTCGAATTAAAAATAAATCCTTGACATTTTACCTTAAATTGTATATCTCATAGTGGCTTCTTCATTATCTCTCTATGGCTAAACGTACTAAAATGTACTCAATTCGAGAAAATTGTGTACAGTGATTCGGTTTAAGGTACCTTACTAAACCTAGATTATACTTTTTAAGACACTACGTCACAAGATTGCGATTTAAACGTTTTGTCAAACTCTTCATATCGTTTGATTGGGGGTGTATAACATCGTAGCTCAGTGGTTATATTATTGGGCTTCGTGATCATGAGTTCATGAGTTCGAATCCATCTTGAGCTTTTGTTTATGTTTACTGAATTAAATTTTCGAAAATGTAATTTTTGTGCCTATTTGATTGAAATACTTGTTATCCATTATATATCTCTCTTAATCAAGTGATTTTCAGCTGATATGAGAAAATACTTCAAGGTGTAGTGAGCCACCTTAAGAGGAAACTATAATTTACAACAGTGCTAAAGACAACAGATAGCAAACATAGCTCATTTAAGTTGATGTAAGCAGAAAGACTTCAAACACACAATAATGATCAAGGTCTGAAACTAACAAAACCTCTTATGACCCTTAAAGCAAAAACCAATCACTTGCATAACAGCATGTCTTTATTAGAATAAGAAACGAAAGGCATATCCCGTGTTTTGCATGTATCATTGTATCAACAGAACACTGCACTGTCCTTTATACATAATAGTGAGAAAATGTTTGTGAAAGTATGTTTGCAGTGAAATGTGATCATTGCTGGAGGAAAGACACGTATAAATAAGATAGAGTAGCTGCTACATACCAAGAAAAGTTTCCTATGAGATCAATTGGAAAGACTAGATTCAATATACACCAGTATATAGGTGGGTAGGTAATGACTTGGGGTCAGCACCATTCCATGACTAGGATCCTCAGATTTTCTGGTTTCAAACACACCTACTTGTTGAGCAAAGAGTGAATGCTCAACATTTTTTGGGTACCCTGTGTGTACAGAAAGACATAAATCAAATGATTTCCTTGAAATGAGGATGCAAGAATAGACAGAAAGACATCTGAATTATCGTGAGTAGTGAAGTACAGTTTTAAGGAGAAGAGTGCAAGGTTTGTGCACTAGTACAGCAATTCATAGAGAATTGTCTAAAAAGAAGATATTTACATGTAGCTGAAAACAAAGAACAACATAAAGAGCATAGCCTATTTTCCTTTTTAATATTGATATATTTAATCCGAAGAGAAGAAGAGAAAGTCTTGAAAGTCAGTTGTAAGGAAACTGAAAGACATACTATTTGATATGATCACGGTAAGTCACAAGAATATAAAATCCAAGAGCAGACAAAAACATTAGAAATGATGCTCTGACAGATTTGTATTTTTCTCAACTTATTAAAAATTCACTTAACATACATAGAATTGCCTTCAAAATCTACAATTTTTGTTATTTCTAATTTTTAACATTTTTCTATTGCTTGGATGATCATGAATATTAGGTTTAAATAAGCCAACAAAGTGTATGCCAGTAAATACGCCTTGGTTAAGGTATCCGATCCATAATAGCCTCAGATTCGATGAATCTTGATGCATAACAGATATGTATTGGCTTAATACTCAGTATACTTGCACATCATTTTCCTTTTCAAGTATCAATATGTAAGTGTTGAATGTGTCTTAATTAATGACCTTTTCCTTTTTTTTAAGAGTTGTCCCTCTTTGCTTTTATTCTATAAAAATTAATTTTAAAAAAAATCTACACAGTATAAAATTTATTTTCAATAGTTTTTGTATTTCTAATGATAAAATACCTCTTTCCACCAAAGCATTTTTTGATATTCATAGTAATTACTTTTTTATCTTAAAAAAATGTGCTTGTCTCCATATACCTTAATGCAATCTTCATTAATTAATTACTGCTTAGTTAATAATATTTTTGAAAATTTCTCTCGGTAAATCTAGATATTTTTCTACTCTTAAATGCTTTAAATAAATATCAAAGTATTAAATACATGATGGATATTCAAGGTTGGAAACATTTGGTCCTAATATGGATCGGATACCTAAATTGTTACCTCTTATTGGCACAGTGAGATAGATTAGGTGTTTTTGAATGCAAATGTACCAATGTATTTGCAAGTATGTATTAAACTCTTTCAAATAAAGCATGTACCACGAAAATGATCATTTACCAGTTATGATCGCCTATAATATTAACAGACTTATTTGCTTTCTCTGTTTGACACCAAGGAACAGGACTATTTAAAACAAACTGCTTTCAAATTTGTTTTTGGATTGGTCTGGCGATTTCATGATTTCATATGCACCTGTCTGTTGTGCAAAGTTGTTTGGTTCAGAAAAATAAGGATATCCTGTTCAGAAAAGTTATTGAATCAAGATGTTAGAACAGATATTAGCATCCTTGAAATTTGGAATATATCTTTTTCATGCGAAAGATAGTTGTTACCTTAATTTAAAGTGTAGATATGTTGACAATTAATATGCATCTATTACAAATACAATAAATTCTGTGAAATGAAATAAACAGTGCAAACCATCAACGTTTTCACTATATGGCAGTGGAATTGGCTTAACATATGGAGAGTTTGGGTATTGTCCTGTAAACAATGTTGTTATGGTGATCACTTCATCGGCTCTGACAGGAATATTGATCTGTCCATTGTTTACTTTGATTTTTAAAGCATATGAATATTTATTGAAAAAAACATTTCAAAGATTTTGCATCAATGGAGCCTCAGGATAACAAGAAACACAAATTTATCATGTTTGCAAGAACCTACAAAACCTTAACAAAGGGTTAATCATAGAATGAAGCTCTTATCATTCAGTAAGCTATAAAGAACTAAAAGGTGACTAAAATGTTACTGAAGGTGATTGGTTAATACAAAACCTCCATTCATTGACCTGTACAGTCCTTTCAGTTTGTATTCTATTGACTGAATGGCAAAGATTATTCTGTACTGTAAAGATTTTATTGTTCATGTTCAACCACTCTAGGCTGACAAACTATTTTTTAAAATTTTAATTTTTCACCCGAAAATACATGCAATTTTGTCACACCGTTGAAACATAATTTAGCAAACAGCACTTCTCTTTTACGACGGTTTGTAAATAAATTAGTATGGTTTCCCAACAGAACATTAGACCCCTAATAAATATATTATATCTACTTCGACTTTAGTAAGAAGGATATCTACCTTAACTTGTCCAAAAGATCTGAAAAAGTCAGACTAAGAAGTATTCTGTCTAAAATGGAGGCTGCTCCTCCACACATACACTACAATAAATTATTATAAAAATGCACTAGTTTTATTAGTTTATAAGCTATGTGTTTAAAGTAACAGTTTCATACTGTAAAATGTTAACAATATAAATAAGATGTGCTTTTCTCTTAAAATATATTCAAAATAGACATTTTCTTATGCAAGTGATATGATGCTATTAAGTATTTATGTTATTATTTCTTATCTTTGTTTCTATAATAATAGTCAGATCATTGTTGTTGGGGCTGGTTAGAGACACCATGCTTCCCCCCTGGTCCCTGGTGTAACTTACAGACTCCGTGATCACGGGACAGGTACTTCCATCCAGGTTTGGTGAACTGTGAGGTATGGGCTGACAAACATGTATCAGAAGGTGAATTTTATGCAGCACATAAATTCAAGTGTATTATGTCTTTCAATTTTACATTTTTATATGATTTCTACAACAATTCAACAATCAAAAATTAGTACACAAACCAGGATGACATATTACACTTAGTAATTCCGAAAACGAAGAATATTCTTTATCTAATTTGGGTGAATTTGGGTTAAATATTTTAACATTTGTGACTTTGTAATAGGCTAAAATCCAGAAAAATGATGCGATGAGTTAAAAAGATAACTCTAATGAAATGAAAAAGAGAAATTCTCAAAATAAAACATTGAGCTTTACTTCACGACTTAGTAATATAACTGATGAAGTAAAATCCTATATTGTTGATATTGATTGAGGGAACCTTTTAAAATATGTCTTTCTTGTATTCAGCGTTATGTTTTAGTTTTTGCACTGGTATACAACTATGATCAAAAAAGGACTTTTAACAACATAGTGTCCACTCCATGGAGACTCTGCAGTCATCAGTCCATTACGAGGAAACGGCAAAGATTCGTAATAACTGGCAATCATATTTAATAAAATGGTGCTCAAATGTGAAGAACACATAATTAGGCTTAAATATGTATGCATTGGCTTGACCTGTTACAGTTAGTGATTTTTTATGTTGCTTTTTTGCATGCTGAAAATAATTTTCAATCATATTTTTTAAAAATATAAACTGATTATGCAAAAATGTTTGTTGAGTCTCTCTTAACGCCTTTTTAATTAAAACAAAGCTTACCTACAATCATGCACACTTGATAGGAAAATAAAAATTACTGTATAATTTGTCGATTTTTTATAACAAGGTGAAAAACTTTTCGCTTAACTGTAGAAAATGATGTACATATACATTTTTGTTCGATAAGCTGAGAACAGTTATCATTATCATGTTTGCATGTTGACACTCATACCAGATAAGAAGTTATATATCAAAGAATGCAAATGTTATGAGGATGTAAACATTTAAAACGGGAATTTATATTGACATAGTCGTATTTTAACAGATATGCTTCCATCAACAAATGATAAAGTGGAACCTCCATTGAGGACCACAAAGCGGGAGTTGACAACAAAGGATGTGGCAGTAGAACTGGGAGTGTACACAGATAGCTCCTTTACAGCACAGTTCCAGTCTACGGACGTGTCCAAAAGGGTCGAACTGATGATTTTAAAGTACAACGGGGTAATATTCATGACATTTCAGTCAAACAGGTTCATTAACAAACAGTCACAACAAAAGTTAGCAGAGAGACAAAACATTCTTTTTATGTCATAATATTTTTTGTTCATTAGGCGCAAATGGAGTTTTCTCGATCTGAGACACTTGGATACAGCATCAAACTAAAAGATCAAGAATCTTGAGTTTTGGGAGACTAATCCGGTACGTCCTCTATATTTTCTTTAATGACTAGTCGTAAGAAAGTAATCTTTTGAACTCTAATTATCTCTTTACATGTATCTCTTATTATATTGTAGAGCTTTTACAACATGTCAAAAAAGCTACATGAAACCCTCTCCAGTTTCTGTCAGGATACAAGAAACGTTTCTCACAAGTATGACATTAGATTTGCTTCCACAGCGTTAGTACGATATAGATACAAGCAATATTTCAGAAAGGCGTTAAAGCATATTTTATTGAAGACCGAAATCTCTTTTGTTATAAGCAGAATTTTACGAGCGTCTCGGGTGTACAATGTTTATATACCTATGTAAACCTTAAGGTCAATTTCATATTATATATATTGGTATATCTTTTATATGCAATAGTAATATCATTATATGCAGTGCTAACATCATTACATGTATATGCAGTGCTAACATCATTATATACTGTTATTTCACCATTATATTCAGGGGTAAAATCTTTATATGAAGTGGTAACACCATTACGTTATGTCGTAAGATCATTATGTGCAGTGGTATATTCATTATGTGCTATGAACAAATCTTTATATGATATGATAAACTCATTTCATACAGAGCTAAACTCATAATGAACTATTGTTCACTTGTTATGTTATATGGTATACTCGTCATGTGCAGTTGAAAAATCCTTTAATGCAGTGCAACTTCTTGACATTAGGTGATAAGTTCATTATATGCAGTACTAACATCATGGTATGGTCTTTTAAAACCATTATGTATGGTGGTAAAACCTGTATGTATTGTGGTGAAAGCTTTATATGCAATTGTAAATCCTTTCTATGAAGTGACAATTTTATAATGTGCCGTTGTTGAGTCATTATATATTATGGGGCTAGTTCTTTAGAGAGAGATAGAGAGTTTGTTTCTTTGTTCTTGATACATCGATGTGTGATTAATCGAATGAATATTTAGTAGAGTACGCGGTTAATTTTAAAAGTAAAATAAATTTCAAAAAATGGTTGTACTTTGTGTAAAAATTAAGTAACCCCCCCCCCCTGCTTTTTGATCCGTGCATGCAGTAAGGAAGATCACTTTATGTATCTTGATATTAACATAGAACAGTTTGATTTCTACTTGCTATCGTGTTTTAAATATACATGTAATTCTTCAGAGCTTAATTAATTAATCTAATTCTGTCTCTTCAAAAACGTTTACATTGAGTTACTTTGCTCTTGATTGTTATCTAAAATAATTTCAATAGCATCCATATAAACCGTGGCGCTCGGAACAAACTTATCCGTGTTTTGCTGATTCGTACATTATTGCACGGCTTGCTTTTAACGATATCAAACAATATGTACATATATTTTGAAAACGATTTATTTTACAAAAAATACATTAAATTTATCGATTAATGCGTTAAGTATTTGTTTTAAAATCCCTCGTCCAGCAGCAAATGATTACAATTTATGTTTATAATGTGAACAAAGTCGGTAACGTCAGCACACATGTAAAATATTACAATGACAAACGTTTTGAAACGTATTTATCCGGACATTAATTATTTTCAAAACCATCGGAATAGGGGTATTACCTTTTCGTGCGATCAAACATTAATTAAAAAAAATACCAAGCAGTTAGTCTCGATGATTATTCGGCCATCCTGCGTAACCACTCGGCTATACTAGACACGATGAAATTTGCGAAGATTTAAAACACCATTTGTTAACATCGGAGGTTTATTTGTTCGAAGTTTAATTTTTTAAAATATGCCTCTTTGAAACAAAAATCAGATATGCCATGAAACCAGTCACATTTTTCAGTGTAACCATTTTACAATTTGTTTAATGCATGGGGGTCTTGAACGGGGGTGTGGTGGGTCGCGGGCAGGACCCCGCCCCAGAAAAATTCAATTTTCTTAAATTTCCATGAAATTACCAAAACTTTGCCTCGAACTCATCTCCCCCACTCCTTCGGCAGCTTCAGAATTCATCCCCCCACCCGAAAATTTTTCTGGATCCGCGCATAAAATGGTCTTATAAATGATATGAAGATATCTGCGACAGCTTTATGGAAAATAGCCCAGGGACTGCAACACCTTCTTTGTAGGATTTAAAATACAAAAATACATGCCCGGTGAGCTTAAATTTTATACAGTGGATGAAACAACCATAAAAAGAGGTTAGGAACAACCAATTTCTTGATTATTTCTTAAAAAATCAAATTAAATTTAAAAAAAAATGAAAACTAATTGTTATTTATGTCTACGAATGAAAATCTGTCTATTCCTTTTGTGTTGGAGGCATTGATCAGCGAGGAGTAGCACCTACGTAGTACATTGAAACGAAGGCTTTCGACTTTGATTGCTTCAGTTTTTGTAATTTCTTTTATTCGTACATTAAAAGCATACCCTACTAATAATACATTCAATTTTTCACACAAAATGGGTTAAATGATTGATATTATGATATCGATGTTAAAGGACAGATAAACTCTCTCTCTCTTTCTCTCTTCAAAATAAACGACAAGTTGACCAGGAAATGTGCATCGTCACAATAAACGCGGCATCGTTTTCAAAATAAAACTGGACCTCCTCCCCATTAAAACTTTTCAGCGAGAACCAGTTTACAACCTCATCATAAAGAGTTACGACTGCATATAAAGAAGTTACCACTCCATATAATGAAATGATCACATCATGTAAAGAACTGGCCCCATAAAATAATGACTCAACAACGGCACATTATAAAATTGTCACATCATAGAAAGGATTTACAATTGCATGTAAAGCTTTCACCACAATACATAAAGGTTTTACCACCATACATAATGGTTTTAAAATACCATAACATGATGTTAAGACTGCATATAATGAACTTATCACCTAATGTCAAGAAGTTGCACTGCATTAAAGGATTTTTCAACTGCACATGAAGAGTGTACCATATAACATAACAAGTGAACAATAGTTCATTATGAGTTTCGCTTTGTATGAAATGAGTTTATCATATCATATAAAGATTTGTTCATAGCACATAATGAATAAACCACTGCACATAATGATCTTACGACATAACGTAATGATGTTACCACTTCATATAAAGAATTTACCCCTGAATTTAATGGTAAAATAACAGTATATAGTGATGTTAGCACTGCATATAATGGTGTTAGCACTGCATATAATGCTGTTAGCACTGCATATAATGATATTACTATTGCATATAAAAGATATTCCAATTCATATAATATGAAATTGACCTTAAGGCAGATATGGCGTTCCATACCTATGCTTATTATTGGTAAGTTGATGTACTTTTGAAACTGTTCAGGGTGCCTGCAGACTATGGTGGAATGGCATATATCGGTGGAGCCTGCACTGACTATGCATGTTTTGTCGACGCTGAGCGGTCTATAACCGGCTACAAGGCCCTTACACATGAAATTGGATATAAGTAAGAACTATTATATCCCTTTATGATAATACCCCTTCTAACTGCGACTTTTACTTATGCAGACGATGATTTAAAGTATTTTTTTAAATTATTTTTGTATTAGCTTGGGAATGAACCATGATGCGGGCAGGTGCAACGGAAGTGACGTAGGTATCATGGGAGGATACGGCGCAGTATGGAGTTCATGTAGCGTCAACGATCTTCATAACTTTCTTCAGTGGGTATTTCTAGAAATAGATAGAAAGTAAATATAAACAAAGCTATAATACTACAAAACGAGCGTATCCTATGATATTGTGTGTACAAACAATTATATCATTGTTATTTCAATTCATGTAACGTAACGAACCTAACCCTTCATCTAACATTTTTTAAACATATCCTTTACGGTAACCCTACATTTATAATGTCAATTTTTTAAACGCCAACTGCAGCTCTCATATTCCTTACGAAGAATTTAACACACTGCTGGAATACAGGGATTCATAAAAAAGTCTCTGATTGATCATTTTTTGATCGCGATTGATAGTGTGATTGATTAATTGATTAAACATGTATGCAATATGGACGTTTCCGTTTACCATGTTGTCTGAAAGTCACTTTGCGCCTGCATCATCGTGTAATGTATGCCATTTGGAACACAAACCTCAATTCGATAACTGATAAAATAAAACTATTTTATGTGTATACATAAAATTATGTATTTATTAAATGAGGAAGATCATTTTTCTTTGATACAGACTTGAGAAAGCACAATGTGTGTTCAGAGAAGCTGAAGCTTTAGCTGAGCTGAGCTCATCTTTGATTGGTAAATAACTAATTTATCTATTCTTAACTAGTATAACATAAAGCATCATGGTCCTAAAGTCAAATGACTGATACTGACATTTTCCAATGTATATGTCTGTGATAATTTTGTTATGTACCTGTCAGTCCAATAACTGCCAAGACGTACTGTTGGGGCGAATAAGGGGTTTGAATAAACAATAAACTAATATTAAATCGTACAATTACTGAAAGTTTTATTCATAATTTACATTTTTCAGTACCTTTGTCTGTGATAACACTACAAAGAGATTTTGTATTCACAGTCCAGTATATTCAAATGACGAATCGTTGGCACGCAACAGGGTTTGCAAAATTAAAAGACATCACATTAATATGTCAATATTCTTATGTTTAATCGTACAGTTGCTAAAAATTATATTAATATAAGTAATAAGGGATCATTCTTTGACTATTATGAGGTGATAATTTCGGTGGAGGGGGAAAGGGGCATGGTCAAATCTATCATAAAGTCCTTCGGGCTTTATTGGTTTGATCACGCTCTGACTGAAATTATCACCTCATAATACTCATAGAATGATTCCCTATTGTTTAATTAATACCAGAATAATCATTTTTATTTTTTTAGTTACATTTTGTATTATTACGAATATGATTTTATTTATCCTTTTCTAAAGAAACCTACAACCACATTTAAAACTTGATATGTAAATAATTAACTTTTTGTAAAAAATATTCTTAAATTAGGTCAGGAATACAGTCCAGATGACATCTGTGAGAATAGATACGGTCCAAAACTTCTTTTTAAGAAAGTTTGAGTATAACTCGGTAAGTCATAACAAACTCTTCATCCTTAACGCAGTTAAGAGGACTTAACGGTCGTTGGCAATACCACACTATACAATTCGTTTTAAAAAGGCTTAAAATTGTCTACAGATTTAAAGAAAAACGCTAATCTTAAAGCAAAAAAAAGGAAGATTTTTCACAACGTAGATCTGATGATTAATTCATTGACCATCCATCCTTACTAATAATTGAAGATTGATTAATTAAGAAACATATATAATATATAACATAGAATTTTTATACGCCCATTTTTGGTAGCACTGCGAGGCTTACAGTTGTGTGAATCTTACGGAGGGATCCCTATATGGCCGGATGTTTAACCATGGATGGCAGGACATACCCGGCTCCTACTGTGGCGAAGGAAAAGTGCGTTGAGTCAGAGCATTCACTTGTAAAAATGATAGCTTGATTTAATTTATGTTTTCGTCTAAAAGATGAAAAAACTATTTTTTAGGACGGAGATGATCTCACTTACTCTTCTTTTCATTTGATTTTTAAAGAAAAAATGTTGAACATCCTTTCATATCTCGTGAGATTGTTTAGTTTTCTTGTTTAGAATTATGTATTGGTTAAACATCGGTGGTTTTTTATAGATTTGCTTTAAACTAACTTGTACCACGTTTGCGGATGCCAGACAAACCCCTAAAATCATCAGACCAGGAGGGTGGGGTCCTTGGGGAGCGTGGCAGTCCTGCTCCAGAACATGTGGGGTGGGGGTAACATACAGACGCCGAAGATGCAACAATCCAAGGTGATTTTTTGACTCATTTTTATGCACGTTTATTATCAAATATTTGCTGAATAGTATTAAAACATATAAAAAGCTCAGACTAGCTTTTGATCAACTGTTTATTAAATTCAGTGAAGCGTATCATTGGACTTTGATATATATGAACTGTAAAGAAGATTTTTACCTACATAAAATTTCAAGTTTAATTTAACTCCATAGTCTAAAAACATGGTTTATACCAATGTAAATGCATCATTATCTAACATTGGCAGCCCAATAAACCACCCAGGCTGTGAAGGAGGGGATAGCAATGCAAATGAAACCAAGATTTGTAATTCTGAGGTTAGTGTAACATTTCCAGCTGCCACTTTAATGCATAGAGAAACCAGTAAAGAAAACCAAAGAGACACCATTTACTAATACTATAATAATTTGAATTATTTTCTGTTCTAGCCATGTTCAGATGATAGTCCAAAACAGGCAGATCTGATTAAACAGAGAGCTTCAGAAACGTGTCTTACAATGCTTGAAAATAAAGTGTTGAATTCGTCAGAGTATAATTCAACGGGGGATAGATACAGTCATTCTGGTGAGAAATAGCCAAGCATGCTTAAATTTATGCTTTATTAGTATTTACTCGTCATTCCTTTTTGTAATATAAATATGTCGTATAAACCTTAATTTTTTCCATGTTTTTTGAACGGTATAAAATAATTCAGAATGGATATACTGATTACTCTGTCCCAAGTTTTTGCTTCCACCACTTTTTGCTTGATATTTCAATAATAGTAAATACCTTTGTGCTCAAACTACGTTCATCCACTAATATGAAAAATATTCATATTATCTGTTTTAAAACGCCCCCTCTACCGCTTCAGGTTTCAATACACATCCTAAAATTGAAAGTCTACGGAAATTTTACATTGCATCAGCCATTAATAAGCCCGGATGATAACGTTAAAAAATCGCGCTATGTATTCCAAGTGTATTCCGAATGGAGAAAAGATGTAAACGTTTCCCATTACAAATCTCCGTAAGAAAATTGTTTTCGTTCCTGTGAAATTTTATGAGTGAAAAGGGATAATTGGTCAATGAAGATATCTTGGATATATTCCCCCTTTCATCGATTTCAAATTTATGTCTTTCACAGGTATGTGTATTTTTATTAAAATTCATCAAAAATTGATGGAAGCAATAACTCGGGACAGACTGTAGTTGATTCATTAAAATTATGTTGTAAGAACCCATTTCATCCTTTTTACTAGGAAATTATGTGTGTGAAGTTAGATGTAAAGAAGTGGGTGATTTCAAATCGCCATATTTCACAAGATTCGACTTAATGCCGCACGGTACCCAATGCGATGCCAAAGTAATTAAGTACATGGATTTCATGAGCTCACCTTGGCCAAGAAAGAAGGGCCTCACTCCTATTTGTTTGGAGGGATATTGCAGGGCAAGTAAAAAAAATCTTGTCTCTAAGTTTTCTACTGATATCTACTATTTATGAAATTATTTTGATATTTTTTTAGTAATTGGGATCTGACCACTCGTGCATTTTTTGATGCTAAAAGGCATCAGCAATATTGAATTCAAGACTAACTATTTCTGGGTTCGAACTCATACTTTATTTGGATTTTACAAATAAAAAGATTATTTAATTTTCCGTAATAAAAAAGCTCGAAGTTGCTTTCGATGAATCTTCTCAGGGTAGAATTAGAACAGGAATAAAATCCAGGAGAGACGTTTGTCCTGAGATGATAAACTTATAGAATTTAGAAAGCAAAAAAAAAAGGCTATATATTACCTAGCACTGCAAGCACATACAAATGTACTTAAAATTCACTTTCTGTTTCACTGTTTCTTTTAATGCTTGCATGTTTATGTTATATCTTTATGTTTAGATCTTTGGGTGCGACGATGCTTTCCTTGGAGGGGCAAAAGAGTTTGATGAATGTGGTGTTTGTGGTGGGGATAGGTCCACATGTGACGTCATACAGGGAACATTCACGGGTATCCCTGGAGAAGGTAACTTGTTTCACGACATTTAACTTTACCTTTGTAGTACAATTACATGTCAATATGCCGGTATTGCCGCCTAGATATAAAACAACAATACTGCAGCCCTAACGGAAGTGTTACTATGTTTTAATACGTATCCACTCCGTATCTAATGGAATACAAATTCATTCTATATTGTAACATTGAAACTTTTAACCAATGCCAGATAGAATGCTTTAATGTCTTTTTTAATGGGTTTTTATAAGTATAATAAAATTATTGTCATCCTGTACACAATTTCCAAAAAGGGTTACTAATATTTCAATGTAGATAAAAACACTTTTTTGCAGGTAATAGAACTCTCATGATTGAGATACCGAAAGGAGCATATAATATACAAATCTGGTTTAACTATTGGATAATGGAAAATAACTTCATAGGTAAGTAAGGATGTATTCACTGTCAATAATCATCGTTATTATACAAAAAAGTCTATTAATCTGATAGTTTTCCATGCTATTAACCTATTGATTTTGATAAAAGAAAACGCTGGATAAGATACTTTCTCTTTTGGTAAAAAAATTTAAAATATCATTCATACGAAATAAAGGCATAGCTGTGTTCTCAATTATGATCTTTATCGATGTAACATATGAGCCAACCCAATACATTTATGTGGAAGTTTGGAAGATGCTCATTACTTTTACATTTCGTTTGTAAAAAATATTCATTATGAATTAAGACAACCATTTCTGTATGACCTTTTATCGTTGAACTTTTTGAATATAATTGATGTACTTTGAGGTGACAAAACTTTATCTCATGATGATATATGAAATATATGATATATGAAAATATAAAAATATCTAAAGAAGTTCATACACTTATACAAAAGTGTGGAAGATTTATCTAAATTTTTAAATCATTTGCATAACTTTCTTACCCATACTAATTTTAATTCTAGATTTGCACAGTATTACATCATTCACAACTAATGATTTTTTGTGTTTCACTAAGTGTTCTATAACTGTTATAAATGTTAACTGGCATTGTATGGAATTGTAATTGTAATATATCATGTACAAGGAGAGAACTCTCTAAGTTTCTGGAAAGTGTGTCCAATCCTTTTGGCATCATTAGTCAATAAAATATGTTCAACTCAGATACTATGTCAAGCTAACATCCAGGCATTGTCAATTTATAGTCGTGGTTAAATTCCTTATCATTTTAACTCTCATTTTCTCTCTTTATGTCTCTCTCTCACTCGTTCCCTTAAATTTTATCTTTCTCTTTTACTCTTTATTTCGATGTATTCCCCGTATCTTTCTCTCTCTCTCTCTCTCTCTCTCTCTCTCTCTCTCTCTCTCTCTCTATTACAGTTTGACTTTTTCATAACACAAGAGATGTACGATAAAGATGACGTCCCCGTTATCGTCAGCCATGTTGGAAGCAGCTGGGTGTGGAACACGGATGAGAGTAAAAATCCGGTCAATTTTGCGAACACCTACTGGCATTATAAATATATTGAGTACTTTTATACAACGGGACCTATCTCCGAGCCTGATATCATCAAGGTAGGATTACACATAAAGAAACTTACTTACTTTAATCCACATTCAAAAATTGATTAAAATTTTCAAAAATTAACATTTCATCACCATGTGAGAAGAAACTTTGAAATGGTAATTTTTACAAACTTGTTCTATTAATCTATTAGTGATTATAAAGAGAAGTATTGAGGCAATACGCATGGTTATTAAACTAGGTCATAGACATTACGTATTATTCAATAAGATTACCTCGATTCATCAACGTAGGTAAGCTCTGAAACAAGTATTCCTTTTGAAGGAATGATCGGAAATAATGATATATAGATAGCTAGAAGCAAGCAACATGATCAGTTTAATGTAAAATAATTAAATAAGTACAGTATTTTTACAATAAATAGATTATTTAAAATATGTACACCATAATTTCATCATTATAAACCGTCAACAAATTTAATTTTGAAATAAATTTGGGGAAAGCCGTTCGTAAACTCCTTGTAGTTTTATATTTTTAAGGTTATTATTAAATGTAATGTATCTTCTTCTTCTTCTTCTTCTTCTTCTTCTTCTTCTTCTTCTTCTTCTTCTTCTTCTTTAGAATACTGAGTAGGACTCTTCAAGGAGCATTAATACGTATACAAAGAAAGAGTTGTAATAAAATAATTTAATGCGACTGAAAAAACATTGAATGCCACCTTAGCTTGCTATTGAGGTCGCATTATAACGTAACCTTGTTTATAAATCAAGCTACTATTATGCAACATCAATAGATCGAGGTCAGTTCATGGAGCATCTTCTTATGATCGAGGTCAGTTCCTCGAGGTCAACTGCATTACTGAATGAATTTCGATCGAAATTCTTACGCGTGAGACAAAATGTGCATTCGTGAATAAACAGGTCGAACTGTATATAATGTATGTTTGCATCTCTTAAGGTAAATGAATGAAGGAAAAAACCTGAATGAAATATTATTGCATGGACCCTGAGGTCCACGCAGAAAATATATAAGCGAGTTTAAACCGGATGCTATGAGCTAGCCTGGTTCCTGTGCGTAGTGGGTAGCTCAGGGAACCAGGCTAGCACATGTTTATATGAATCGGGTTCGGGATTCCGTGTCATATGGACACAGACCACAATTATTTTCCCCTCTTATTCCTTTATACAAAAATAAATCATATAAAAAATTCCACCGGCTCAAATGAGTTCAAATACAGCATACCTATAGAATGACACTAGTCCAACAACATATCCAAACTACAGGAAAATCAATCGAGAGGGGACTGAGATATGGCCCCTAAAATAACCCCTACCATGAAAAATTCACTTTCACTTTAGAATTTGTGTAAACATTGGCCTCTTTACACCCTTTCTATTGCGCCTGTAAAGATAATTTTTCTAAAATTTTTCCTGTCTGTATTTTTAATCAAACCTTCTTCTTTCCATCCATGCCATTAAAGGAACCAAATTCGACCATTTAGTACCCCTAGGAATTTTTGAAATAATACATACATTTTTAGAATGGAACTACTTGCCTGGTCAATGAGCACGGGGTAAAAATTAGTGGTATGTGACCTAATAATTACACAATTCTTCTTTGATTTTGATGAAACTTGGTAGGTAGACACTTATACCCATAATACACCTCCCTGTGAAATTTGGCGGGAATTGTGTATTCTGCATCAGAGTTATAGGCCTTTGAAATCTGGTCCAGGAAGGCTGAAATAACTTGCAAAATCTAGCACGTTACACACAATATTCAAATTTCAAGAGCTACATTTAACATTAATTACTTGTCAAAAGTTTCATTAATCTATTACATTCATTAACCTAACATGTCTACATGATGATGCTAATGATGATTTAATTCTTTTACACCTGGAACTATTTTTTGGAAATTTTTGAAAAAAATACCCCAAATATGGCTAAATTTTTCAGAAAATGCCAAAAATGAAACATTTAATCACATGCTATGAGCTTGAAAAAATATTTAAAAAATTCTGCATTAAGTTTGCTATAGAAATCAGGTATTTTGATAAATATACAGTGGCTAATCCGTTTACATTAAGCAGATAATCACATAGAACCATTCACACATTTTCAGGAAATGGCACTTGCTGACCAAAGTAGATTAACTCAGAGTACACAGGGCTGATATGGATAGGCATAAAATGCCTTTTGAAACAAAACTAACAATTTAGAAGAATTTAGAATGAATTCTATTTGTCCATTCATTATATATACACTGAATAAATTACTTAAATGTACCCTAATTCATAAGGAGCCTTGGTTCATGAAAACTGTACTCTTAAAACAAAGGGAGATAACTCTACACATTAAAATCCAAAGCAGGGATTTTTTACAAACATT
The DNA here is from genome assembly GCF_902806645.1 of Magallana gigas. Taxonomy (NCBI): domain Eukaryota; kingdom Metazoa; phylum Mollusca; class Bivalvia; order Ostreida; family Ostreidae; genus Magallana; species Magallana gigas. Next base: position 43,072,942 of record NC_047562.1, on the reverse strand, counting down.
AACGAGAAACTATTTTAGAAATTACAAGTCCATCACCTTCTTTCAGCATTATCTGGTGTGATTAATCTTGAGGAGATCATACCTTTTGTAGCGAGGATTCACCATTCAAAGTCATGGGTTTCTACATACATTGTGCATTTAGAGGTGAAAATGTCTGGTATGTTACCATGAACTATGATGACCAAGACTCAAATTAATGATGAGAGTGCCAAAAAGATATTACTACAGTAATACAAATAGTAAAGCTTCTAGCAGACCTCATATATCTTGGGCAATCACTGTTCAATGCCAGCAACCAAACTCATACACATGCTACATTTGTTGGTAGTTACATTTCTAGGACACAAAGAGGGGAAAAAGACTTTAAAGCAGTAATTTAAATAAAAGTTTGCAAGGCATTGATAATTTAGATGCTAAAATGACTATTTCTAACCAGTAAAATGTATATGTCTCATATAAATATCTATACATGAAGGTTTACATACTAGTATTCTAAAGTACTGAGGAAAATGTTGTGATGCCTACTCACCATCAGATTTCATTTGTTAAATTGTAAGAAAAATAAGAATAAATGAATAAAATCAACTTACCATTTGTTGTTTTCTTCATTATTTCTCTGTCAAAATGGTGTTAACTGGGGGGGGGGGGGGGGGGGTAGCAGGTGCCCCTTTACCAGCTTGTATGTCCTGTCATGCAATCTGCTAGGCAGTGAAATATGTCATCATTCAAAGGAATCATAAAGTAACATAAGCCCTACTTTCCTCCTTATGATTTAATCAAAATAATATTAAAGGAAACATATATATATATATACTTTGACATGTAATATGATTAATATGAGAGAGAGAGAGAGAGAGAGAGAGAGAGAGAGAGAGGGGGGGGTGTATATTTAAGGCTTTATAACTTAATGACAAATCGACCAATTCTTTTATGATTTGGGTGATAAGTAAAGTTAACATTAGAAAGTGTTTTTAGACATTTTGCAAGTACTTACGTCCCCTGTTTGACTCATTGATGACACCATGCTGTTCACACCCCGTTCAAATCCATTTCCCACAATTTTTACCGTTATTTTTTCATATTATCCGCCAAAATTGAAAAGGAACCCTACAAAATGTCATTATTCATCCTAATTGTTTGAAAAATAACGAAAAATTAGACTTAAGTTGATAAACGTGGATTTTGACCTTTGACCTGATAGGACACAGACCACAATTATTTTCCCCTCTTATTCCTTTATACAAAAATAAATTATATAAAAAATTCCACCGGCTCAAATGAGTTCAAATACAGCATACCTATAGAATGACACTAGTCCAACAACATATCCAAACTACAGGAAAATCAATCGAGAGGGGACTGAGATATGGCCCCTAAAATAACCCCTACCATGAAAAATTCACTTTCACTTTGGAATTTGTGTAAACATTGGCCTCTTTACACCCTTTCTATTGCGCCTGTAAAGATAATTTTTCTAAAATTTTTCCTGTCTGTATTTTTAATCAAACCTTCTTCTTTCCATCCATGCCATTAAAGGAACCAAATTCGACCATTTAGTACCCCTAGGAATTTTTGAAATAATACATACATTTTTAGAATGGAACTACTTGCCTGGTCAATGAGCACGGGGTAAAAATAGTGGTATGTGACCATATGCACACATAAATTCAAAGGCGCTGTAATTGTAAAGTTGTCGGTAAACAGCACAGAAACAAAGTATTCCTTTTAAAGAAATGATTGGCATGTGATATGAATTATCAGTATTATGAGATAACTTAATGTAATGCCGAAACTACATCATGCATAAAATAGCATAATTTGCAATGTTTTGTTGTTTTCCGAATACACATGTAACTTAACTTTACTTTTATAGTAGGCGAGGCTAGAGAACTTCCTGATTAAATTTTTTTAAGCATTTAAGTATGATTGAATAATTATGTCACTGTATAAAAGTTTAAATCTCAAGAAAAATGCGTCAAAATATGAAATTTTTAATTTACACAAAGCTGTCACTGCACTACAAAGAAGTGCGAATCGTAACGTGTGTGCAAATAGTAGAATTCACCGAATGCCTGATACTATACATGCAAACTTCATTCATAGATAGATCATAATAATTTTAGAAGTATGAACCCTTAAAATTCTGAGCAAAAAGGCAGGGCTATATACATACATGTATATGTAATACACCGTACAAATTTAGTGGTTAAAAGCAGAGGGCTAGAGTCGGTGGAATCTCTGATAATCTTAAGGCTTTCACGTTTTCGTTGGAAACACATGCAAATTGTCCACGTATTGTAGTCCTTTTTTAAAGGACAGCAACTTGTATAAAAACTAAACCAAAGCCTCAAGTTTTTAGATAAGAACTACTTATGCAAGCGGAATGTGTGCGCACGTGTACGCATTTGCCGGATGCCTCATATGGACACAACAGTGATCGACCGAAGCCGGTTACAAAAAGTCTTCAAAGCAATATTTTTCTACCAAATGAAAATGGTCCGTAATTGCATTTGTTTTTTTTTATATTGATTTCAGCTTTATCAAAAGAACGCTTTGGAAAACAAAGGCATTCATTACGCTTATTCTTTACCCAAAACTGGTGAGTTTTAATAAACAGCTGATTCAATATGATTATGTTATATTCTTAGTTTTAATCAATAGGAATAAAAGATTATATAAAATACGTTATCTTATATTGTCTAAAATGCATGTTTGATAATATAATCCATCAATTTGTAGAACAAATTTCCTTTGCAAATCGTGTATAAAAGCGTTAAAAAGACAATTTATTGCTATTAACCTTCATTAATATTAACGGTACAGAATGATAACAACATATTTAGTAAATAAGGGTTTAAGTTTTTTAGAGTGACAAAGGTCATTGTCTATGTATTTTTAAATACAACTAATTCTACAAGATTTATTTTAACATTTATTTAAGGTGAATGTAAGAATAACGGGACATACAACCTTCAACTGCGTACTTGTGACTGTCCTACTGGATTTTACGGTATTAAAATATATGGGATATTCTGTTTATTTTACAGTTGTGTTAACACAAATAGAACGAGAGGATATATGCGAGAATGATGCCATGCATGTTGTACATTGATGCAAATTTTACGTTATATAAATAATTTTATCACATGGTTAGCTCAGTATGCGGTGGATATCACTCATGTAATTAATTGATGATATTACACTGTGTTTTCTTACGTCATGTGACCTCATGGTTATGGTTCTTGATTGACGTAAAATAAAAGTACAAAAATTATTTAGTTGAGAAGTGTGGAGTTGTACTTGTGAAGCATTTTTTGCCGTTTTATTCATGAAATGATAACAATCAGTTTCGAAAATAAAATGTTAAAGTATCTTTGTTAAATCGTTAAGGAAAATTTGCGTAAAGTTGTTGACGTCTTGCAGTAAATATGCTGTGGGGCTCACAATTTAATAATTTTTACAGAAAAAAAAAATAAGATTTCACAAGAGACGTAGTAAACATGTGGTAATAAAATCTCTTATGATCTGCAATGATTTATATCAAACTCGTATTGTGTTTACTATCCCCTTACCAAGCCTCGGGAATAGAAATAACACAACTCGCTAGATAGAAATCATATATGGTAGGATAAACGTTGTAGGCCTCGGGATCCAGACTTTAGTCAAAATTTCAACCAGTCATTTTGTCAGTATTTTTAATCAAGAGATATAATTTTTCACTTAAGTATAAGTTTGCTTCATAAATCTGGGACCTGGTTTTGGAGAACTTACATATTGATTTCCTCTTAAAGATAAGCTTTGTTTAAATATTCAAAAATCATCAAAATTGAAGGCAAAATGTAATGAATTCTGTGTTACTTAATTAGAGGTTTAAAAATACTGGATTAAAAGGAATTCAATGAATAATGAAGGGATATTGAACAATGAGAATTATTTGACACTAGTTAAATATGTATTTCTAGATAACAATGAAATTGAAATAAACTAAATTCACATGACTGACTACATATACAGTGGTAGCAACGTTATTGTTGACAAACAACACGCACGATTCTGATACACGAACGATCACGCACGATACACGAACGATCACGCACGATACACGGACGATCACTAACTTACTGAATCTTCACGATACACGAACAAAAACGATTAAACACGCAACCGAACGATTCTACACCATTAAACACGCAAAATCAAAATTAATTTTTAAGATTTGAATTAAGGAAACGTATAACTTTAATTTGTTTTGCTTTATGTTTGTATGTTATTGAAAAGCGGCATGTACTTTAGTCATGCACTGTTTTGTATTTTACCAGTTAACACTTTTACACATCCATACCCAAATATAAAGGATTCACTCAAATTATTTTTTTGTTTCCATAACAAATATTAACTTCTATCATAAGTTAAAGAAAATTACCTGTAATAGAAATGAAGATAATGCATAAACTACACAAAATTATTTACGTAGGAGTTGACTGTTTATGTAATTTAATTCTCTTACGTACGATTTAACTATGCGGGATACAGGTAAATTTGTTACCTTGTTCCATAGAATTTCGATTTTTCACATCCAATATTTTCATAATTTACAGTACATAATTGATTTATTTCTATTTATTCTTAATTTTAAAGCGTCTAAATAAATTTCATTTCTAACAAATGTGTATACAATCTATTAGATAATAATGAGTATCGTATTCTCATTTGAAAGAAAAACGTTGGGTATAATCATTTAGTTTAAAACAGGGAATGGGTAAGCCTGGCCGCTTTCATTCAACGTGTCGCTTTTGCTAATATGATTGAAATTATTTGTCAAGACACAATTGATGTTTGATATAGGCTGATTATAAAATTAAGCAAAACTAACTCGACCGAACAAAGGATTGAATGAGCTATGGAAATAAAAAAATGTATTAACAACGAAAGAGAGAATGAATATTAACAACTGTCAATGTTCTTATATAAAAAAGTTTTATTAAATTCACATTGTTTTACAAAAACTACTTGTCTTTGTTTTGAGAATAAATCCTGGCATTCCGTAAAAAAAGTTACAAAACGAAAAAACCGCACGATCACGCACGAACACGCACGATAAAAAACGCAAACCAATTTTCCTGATACACGCACGATCCCGCACGTTACACGAACGATCACCCACGATACACGAACTATTTAACACGATTGGCTTGTCAACAATAACGTTGTTACCACTGTAAGAGGCCGGCCATTTGGAAGTTGATTTTTAAAACAAAGTAATTTCCTCTAGATGAATTATTTGTTTTTTAGATTCGTCAAACTATCTGCGGTTTATTTCACATTTTGATAAAGAAAAAGTTTCTGCATGTATGAACCAAAAGAGTTTTACGGATTTTAAGTTCCTTTTTAGAATATCATAATAAAACATACTTTGCCAATAGACTGCAGTGCAAATTCAAGGTGTGATTAATCAGACCATACTCAAAATGATGGTGGAGTAATTTTATTTGATAACACCCACAAAATGATACCATAATTAAGAATATAGGGCCATTCATTTATTAGGTACAAAATGTGGATGTTATATATTGAATACCTTAATTTTATGCCCATCCAGCTTCTTAAAGTAAATATAATGACACCTGATATTTCTGTTGTATTAACAGGAGCTGACTGTGACAGTCGTTGTAATATTTACTGCTTCAATGGTGCGGCATTGGACGAGTCCACTTGCACGTGCCAGTGTAAGGAACACCAGACGGGAAGTTATTGTAAGTGTGAAACAGGATATACCGGGAAAGACTGCACGGAGAAAAAAAGTGAATAATTACCATTGTCTGAATAAAATTTGAATGTAGACTTTTGCTCTTCTTTTTGTCTTCAATTGCCTATGAAAGTTAACTTGATTCTTGTGAAGTAGCTTGTGTGTTGGAGCAGAACCATCCAAATAAAAAGAAACCGTATAACACGAATAACAAATCTTTGCTAATTATTACATGATGGAATAAAGAGGAGAATCATAAAGTCAATCATTTAGAAATTGTTCTGCTTGAGTCTTTATGAATTATTTTTACACGAAATGTAAGCAAGCGCAGTTCAATATAGTGTTCCGATTGGCCACTTCGACCTTCGCTCATGGCTTATTAACAAAACAATCTTGACTTTGTGGAAATAAAGTTACCAATTCTCCCCCCCCCCCAAATCATTATTTGATGATAATCCGCACACACTACCAATTTTCCGTTCCTTGTACATGATGATATTAAGATACACAATGCAAATGAATAAAAAATCAGAGTCTTTTAACAAAATTGTAAACTAATGACACATATAGCGTGGAATACAGGTGTTCCAAACTTTTTCTTACCTCGACGAAAAAAAAAATGATCCGAAAAAGAACCGTTAAGTCATTTTGAAAAATCGGTGTTTAACCTATGATGCGATGTAGACCTTAAAACACTTCCAGTGACACGAAAGAATAGCTGTATACTCATATACCAAAAATATTGAGAGGCGTATAATGCAAAACATTTTTGCGCTGTTAATGATTCAAGTAATTTATACAAAGCTATTTGTCTTTTCATCTATAATTTTTCTGCCGACATTAACAAAAATTGAGCATTGATGAAGTCAGTTGACACATTTACATATATAGATAATGTTTCCAAGTAGTATTGAAATTGGCAAAACATTGTTACTGATGATAGTTATGAAGCGGTTTCTATACATTGTAGTCCTTCATCATGAAATAGCTTGACCTTTTTCAGGAAATAGAGAAACTCTAGAGATCAGCATGCTGGAATGCGGACTGCATATACTAAACGAACAGGGTGTCGAAGACGAACGTTCGAAGAAAATATTTCAATCCACGAAACTGTTAACAGTGTCAACTCTTTGAGTATACGAGTATGTGCAAAAATGCAAGCATTATTTAAAACAAAAGAGGGCCAATGGACCAAAACATTCACCTGAATATAGATTCCTAGGTAGTTTTTGTATTGTTTTCTATATTTTGTAAAAAAAAATGTATTTAAACTTATGATATAAAAAGGTATTATTTGGGAAATGGTCTTACATTTGCGGGTAACAAGTGTGCATCACATATAAAGAAGAGTACAAGCATTCTAGTACCACATTTCGATGGATATAAACCGCAAATTAAAAGACGCTGTCGATATCTGGTTGAACATCGACATACCTCCCCGCAACAGTCAATGATATTTGTCATTCACGTTCTGTGAAAATGTTCTGATTACAATTATAAATGATTCATCATAAATTAGATGCACTTGAAAACTTGTAATTTTATTTTTGTAGTGTAACCTTCATGACTACCGGACAGTCATTAGGTATTGATTTTCCTCATTTTTTTATCCTTTCAGTTTTGATGTGTTAAAAGTCAATTTTTTTAATTTCAATAAAACAGAGTGTACTGATGATTACACCCCATTAGCTATTGATGTTTTTGTCCAATTATAGATAAAAAAATACATGTAGTACAAAAAGCAATCGATGTGAAATCACTTTTATTTTTATCAATGATAGTTCATTGGAAAAGAACATTGTTGTTAGAAATTATATGTTAGATTAGAGAATCTCAATTCACAGTTGCATAATCAATTCTTTTTTAAACGTAAAAATTTAAAGCATTTTAATTCTTAATCTCGATTATTAATATCACATTACATCAAATTATTATACAGGTTTTGCAATAAATATTAACATGCATCTGAAAAACACAGAAATAATACCTATCTGCAACGTAAAGGATGTCTTAATTTTTTAATTACCACTTTTTAGAGAAAAAAGGTAATATTTTGCAAGGAGAGAATGTAATTTTTATTTTATTTTGATTTACTTTTCTTTTTGTAAATCATCTTAATAACATGTGTCTGAGTTTTAAATGTATTTATTGAAACTCTCGAAAGTTGCCCTCCTGTATTCTTAATTGAATATCGGTATATGCCTAGTTTTTGCAAAACTCCATTAAGCATTTTTATCCATAAGAGCCGAATGCTCAGATGAACTTTTCTGATTAAAATTTGGTCGTAGTTTTTTGTTGTTTTAAATTTTGAATTTACCGGAAGATAGTAAATATAAAATTTAATTCTATAGTATTTATTGCGCTTGGGTAAATTGAAAATTTACAACGAGACAATTGTCTGTCGATACTTTTGTCTTCATAAATTTTTCAGATTTTTAAAAATCTTTTCCGCCAAAATCACTATGTCAAGTTCAACCAATCTTATGCAAAGAATTCTCGCCTCTTTTTAACTTGAAGATAAGGTAGAATAACTGAAATATTGTTAATATGATTTTCTCAAAACCTATTAGGCCATAAAAGCTGAAACTTGTGAACTTGTGTGGAATCTTCCTCAGTTAGTGTAAATTCAAGCTTTTACAAAACATGGACGATTAGAAAAAGAATATCTTGTGATGAACATCTTGCAAGAAACCACACAGCCGGAAAGAATGAAACTTAAACCATCCTTAGGTGTTGTAGATTTAAGTTTGTTCAAATCATACCATATACCCCGTAATCAGACAGTAGAATTACTCCGTCAATCAACTGGCCAACCTCAATAAACCTCAATAAACAAAGTAAATTGCCACTGTAGAGAAAATGAAATTAATTTTCATAGGGACGTTCTGAAATCTTTTGAAGACATTTTCTATACTATTGTTGGTCATTGGTGCAATGGATTGCATAATTTCTGACAAGATTGTAATTTAATTAAACGACAATCATGTATCATTAAGTACGTCGGCGTGGAAAGGCCAGATAAAAAGAATAATAAACGTTATTTGTTCGGGCGAGTAAGATATTTTTTCGGATAAATTTTGAACAGATAAAGACGAATTAGATATTTGTTTGGACGAATTTTGAACAAATTAGGACGAATTAGATATTTGTTTGGACGAATAACTTATTTGTTCGGAAGTATTTGCCTTTTGTTCGAACGAATAAAAGAGAACGAGAGAGAGAGAGAGAGAGAGAGAGAGAGAGAGAGAGAGAGAGAGAGAGAGAGAGAGAGAGAGAGAGAGAGAGAGAGAGAGAGAAAGAGAGAGAAAGAGAGAGGGAGAGAGAGATTTTAATAATCATTAAATATACGAATATATGAATGTCTATTCAGCTTTTGAGATCAGGCGTGGATACAGAACATTTTCTGGTGGGGGGGGGGGGGGATCTGAAAGATTTTTAGGTCGAACCTATCTATGCACACATACACATGGAAATACCCTCTCTAGGCAATGCAGGTTTTCGTATAGTTTATAAAACTAATATGTTGTACGGTGTAGCCGTTTGGAGGGCTAGATCAGTAGATGCCATTTCATCATCTCTGGCTCATTTCATAAATTGTTTTGTATGTTCTAATTTTATTGCTTGTTAAATATGTTCAAGCCCGGCCCTGATATGCTATAGACTATAATCTGCCCCATGTTACTGTTTCCATCACATTTTTACAATGTTATAGAAACGTACACAGCTAAAAGAAATGCAATTGAAATCCTTCATTAAAACATCATCTTTTATTTACTCAGATATTTTAACAGGAAAAAAACAGTTTTCTTTACAATTTATCTTTTTTCCATTCGGAAGTCTCTTGGAAAACCTCGCACAATTTTCATATGCTATAATCCAGATCTTATTTTATATCATTTGCAATTATACAAATCTCCATAGATTTAAATTTAACAATCGCTTTTTCAGCCAAACAAGTCAGAGAGAGAGACAGAGAGAAAGAGAGAGAGAGAGAGAGAGAGAGAGAGAGAGAGAGAGAGAGAGAGAACCGTGAAATATTTCATTTTCGTAAGCCAAGGGTTTCTGATCCGCTGCGCTGTGATCTGCTCCTGGAGATCACAAACCATTGGCTAGCAAAGATTGGGATATTTATGAATAACTAATAATAAAGGAAACAATCTTGGGACAGTAAAAAATTATTTTGATTCTATCAATATACGTGTGTATTATTTTGATGTCTTATTTTCTAGTCTGAAGTAATTTATACATATATATTGGATAATGCCTGGCTGCAGCTACATGTAGTACAGTCATTTCATGCATATCTTTTACAAATTTATGCTATGCAATGGTATGCGATTTTAATGATATGCTATGAGATTTGTATGCTATGCTATGAGATTTGTATGCTATGCTATGAGAAATTGAAATGAAGGGCTTAATGATATGGTATGCTATGCTATGCTATGAGATTTGAACAAAAACGCCTCCATACACAAAAGAGTTCCACACATTTTGAAGTAAAATAATAAAAAGCCAAAGTTTACCATAAATCTATGATATAAACATTTATTTTTTTAAATAAAAACATTTAAAACCGAGTTAAAAGAATTAAGTATGCTATGCTATGGTATAATATGACGAATGCAATTCTATGAGATTGTATGCTATGGTATGAGATTCCAATGCTATGCTATGAGATTTCAATGCTATGCTATGCTTTGGTGTATGTTGTAAAATATATGCTTGAACCGACTGTATCTACATCACAGATATCTGATAATTTCACAGCGCCAATATGGATAAATAAGTCACAACACTCGTGAACGTGGTTGGAGAAACCGCGGATTCATTTTGAAGACGGAAGAGAACAGAGCATGCTAGTATACAGTAAAACATAGGTGGAAGTAATATTTCCGGATAAGATATGCCACTGGCTGGCGCTACCATTTTTTCCTTTTTCCCTTTTTTTTTTTTTTATTTTTTATTTTTTTATTTTTTTTTTTAAACATTGCAAATTACTGTAACACGGAGTAACCAAATACACCATTAGTGGGTATACTGACCTCAGGTGTAGGGGATTATTCTGCCCCCATGTTAAACACAAACAAAATAATTCAGTACATTACAAAGTCAGCAAACTTCTTGGGCACTGAGCGTTGGCGCTGTGGTCTGGTAGGCGCATTAGGTGGATATATCATGTCTTCATTGTCCGAATTCGTTTCAGGAAGCGGATTAGGTTGCATATCAGGATGCTCGGAAGGGTTGTTGATATCTTCTGCACTTGAAGGTTCAACGCTAATGTTTGGCTTAGGGATGCTGGATATTTCTTTCGGGATACCCGGTAAAGCAGGGAGACTAGTACTGGATGATAATTTTTCGGGTTCTTCATCAGATGATTCGTCAGATTTATCGGCTAGCATTACTGGGTTGCTTATGACGGGTACTTTGAAACAGTCAGAGATCTTTACACGGTAAGAACTTTGGCGAAATTGTTGGCCAGCAAATCGACGTATGTTGCACCATGGATAGTCGATGCTAACAACTAAGTATCTGTCTCTGGACTTGGTTTTGTTTAGATCGCACCGAATGTATACAATCTTTTAACGTCTCGCACATTAGTCAGTTTTTTGACGGGCGAGTACCCTGGCGCAAATGAGCGGCTGTACGTCGAAGATCGGAGCACTCGGTTTGGGTAGAGAGCCATGCTGCCCTGCTCGTGAAGGGGAGTTTGGATGTTCCGTCTAAGATGTCCTTGGTGGTGATGTGCCGCACAACAGAGTCCTCCTGTTGGTTTATGAAGGTACAGATCTGACAGGTTGGGTCGTCGCAATCTGGAGCGTTTCGGCTGGCAAACTCGGAGGGTAGAATGGCTTGACCAGAAATGTGTTTGATGGAGGCCTGAAAGCGACTTGCTGTTGACAAGAATGTAGAGACCCTAGGGCTGGCTGAAAATTCTCCTCTACACAGCTTTTCATTTGCCTGAACACAAGGCTTGCTGTTTGTTAGTATACAGGCAGGTAAGGTGGATTGTATTAAGTAAGGGCTGTAGTGCTTGATAGCTGCAGCGATTGACAAGGCTTCGATTTCACACGGTAACCACTGTCGCTGGTTTGGGCGGAGTTTTGCACTAAAAAATCCTGCTAGGATTGGTTTACGATTCCTTTCCACATATAGAGTGGCACTGAGTCCATATTTTCTCAAGGCGCCGTCTGTAACAATCCACAATTGATCACTTGGTCTAGGCAAGGTGATGGCTTTGTTTGTGATTAATGCCTTCTGTGCCTTTTGAAAGGCTGCAAGCAGCTCATCGTTCCACACGATAATATCCTTTGGGTCGTTTCCGGCTACAACATTATCAAGTGGTGCTAGAATGCTGTGATGTACCTTGTACGACGCGAGATAAAACTTTGTAGGCGCCGATAATGAGGGAAGGACAGTAACTGTTTGTGGTGGGTCGCAGCTTGAAAGTGTGGAAATGCGATGCTTGTTTGCGCGAATTGTGCCAAGCTGCCATGTACAACCCAGAATTGTTGCCTGTGATGGTGCGATTATGGTCTTAGATGCGGATAGGTTGAGACTGTTTTTCTGAAGGGCATCTAGTACTCTTTCCCAGTTGTGGATGAGCTGTTCTGGTGTGTTTCCACCACAGTAAAGGTCGTCAGCAATTTTAGCCACAATTCCTTCTTGAACGAGCTGGCCAAGAACCCTGCAGGTAAGCTCCTCTAATGCTGTTTCGGAGCCTGGCATTCCCATGGCAGAACTTGCATTTACTCTTACTCCACGGAAAGGAGTGGCAAAACTGCAATATTTCATGGACTCCCTGGCTAATGGGATCTGATAGAACGACTTAGTCAGATCTGTGATGACGATAAACTTCCACTGGGCTATCTGTCTTAGTGTCGAGTCTATATCGGGCATCAGGGACGGTTGTGGTTTACTGTACCGCCCTACATCGGCAAAGGCGGTCACTACACGGAAACTGCCGTTTGGTTTCTGAATCAAAAACGAAGGATTGACGTATTCCAGAGTTATCCCTACGTCTTCAGGACGTTTAAACACTCCAATATTTTCGAGTTCGTCAAATTTTTGTTAAAGGGTATCGAGTTGGTTCTTTGAGTACTGAGGTACTCGTCCTTTCCGTTGGGGTGGTTGTACAGGACCCATGTTCACTTTAGCCTCAAGGGGTCCGACTGCACCATTGTAGCCTTTGAAGTTGGGGTTGAAAACATCGTCAAACTTGATGAAAAGGTTCCTGAACGCAGCTTTTTGGTTGTCGCATAGCATGTTGTCTGGATCCACTTGGACAAGATTAGAATGGCGGCTATGGGACATGGTGGCGGGTGACTTTGGTGTATACGTGCTTGACGCCGTAGGTTTTTCTTGTAGATGTGTTGTTCTGACTTTGCAGAAGTGTTCATTGCGTTTGAGGTGTCGTGGAGCATTAGTGAGATTTGGTATGCGTAATTTCCCTGCAACGCTTTAAAGAAGAGACGGAGTAGGCCATATATCGGTCCACGGTTCATTGCTACATGGGTGCGGTCCCACAGCAAATGTAGAATCAGAGTGTGCCATCTCTGATGGCAATTCAACCTCCACGAATTCAGCGGGCCAAAGAGTTGTGGACTCTGAAGGAGCACGAACAATGTGTGTTCTGCGTGCAGCATGTCTCTGCATCTCAGTGTCTGAAAACTGGTATTGGTATACGGAATCGTTTCCAAGGAGTACCTGACTTCGGGAGGGGCGGGTAGCTATGTCATTGTTTTCTATGAACGGTATGCCGGCTAGCACTTCACTGTCAAGGTTTTCGACAACTAGTCCTTCGAAATATAGCTTATGGTTGTCTCGTACGAAGGTGAGTCTTGTTTCGCCAATCACTTTAAGGGGGGATGAACCATCAGCTTGGTGAGCAGACTGAGAGCTGCGAGTAATTTCAGCGTTGAGGTAGGTGGCTGTCGAAGCGCGTATCATGTTTCCAGTCGCTCCACTGTCTATGGTTAATCTGACGGGATGATGTCCCAGGTATACGTCATAGTATGGGGACTGCCTCACCTTAATGCGACTGGTAGCTATAGGTTGCTGATCTTCGTCACTGTTGGTAGCTTCATATATGGTGTGTTCTTCTTGCTCAAATATGTCAGATATGGCGCGAGCTTTTGCTATAAAATTGCGGTCTTGTGACGGCAAGAAAGGGCATTTGCTAAGGTAGTGCATGTCGGGACGGTTAGCTGTTTTACATAAAGGGCACGATTTCACCTTGGGTCTTGATGAGTTTTGCATGTATGCGCCGGTAGATTTAGGTTGAGGCTTCTGGAATCTGTTAGTTAATATTCTCATGGACTTCGCATCCTCACTTGTTCTAAGTTCTTCCAGAAGTGACTCTAGCGCCTGCGAGATTTCAGGTTTGATTGAAGCAAGAGTTCTTGCGCGCAATTCCATCCCATACATATGCTTGACGAGCTTGAGGAGACCTGGATGGAGAAGTCTTAGCCATGTTAACACGATAACATTTTCCAAGGACGGGCAGAGTTCTTCATCCTCTTCTATTGTTTCCTTATGATGTGTTTTCCCCATATTTTTCTGGAGAAGGTTGTCTTCCACAAAGCCTGTGAGTCTTTGGAACAGGTCTTCGGGTCTTTCAGTTGGGTCGAAACGTATACAATCAAAGTCTATGAAATGGGCCCCCGTCGTCTGGAATCCATAGTGTAATCTGATTGTTTGCCAGATTTGGTCAATAGATGTAGAATTTTTCACTATGGTATTGCGAGAGATGGTTGGGCAATAGTTTGCAATCTGTCCTAGCAATAGTTCTAACATATTCACCTTTTGCTCTTTGGTGAGCCGCTTTGCCCCCGGTATGTTTTCGTCGTCGTCTGAGAACCCTCGGTATGGTATGGTCTTTGTTTTCTTTTCCCACCAGGTATCGGCGACAAGAAATGGGGCAAAATTTTTGTCTAGTGAAAGAGTGTATATCAAGTTTTGCCTCCAGTTTTCGAATGACGTGACAGTCTCGTTTTTTGTTAAACACCATTGTTTCGGTGCGCGAGGTGTGCTCGCCATGATAATCACAAACACGATAAACAGTTAAAAATGCAGTTTACCCCTCACGAGTGTCCTCGGTAACAAATACGTTACGGTGTGACGTATGGAATAACCACTTCTTGGAGTAGTGGGTAGGGATAACGCTGCCACCACGCCAATATGGATAAATAAGTCACAACACTCGTGAACGTGGTTGGAGAAACCGCGCATTTATTTTGAAGACCGGAAGAGAACAGAGCATGCTAGTATACAGTAAAACATAGGTGGAAGTAATATTTCCGGATAAGATATGCCACTGGCTGGCACAGCATGAAGTATTTTAACTATTTACTCCCTAATGTTAAATGTATGCATAAAACAGGAATTAAAGAGTAATGACGTATATTTTTTTTAAAATAAGAAAACCACTTATCTCGAGAATATTTCACTTGTATGAACAGATATTAAGATTATTTTTGGTCCCTAACTTCACTAAAATTTGTCATCCTAACACTGAATTATTAAACATTCAATGATTGATTTGTGCATTAAAATTAGAGAATTCAGATAGTACCCTAGCTAATTCACATCATGATGTCCTTCATGTATATTGTACATACCGGGGTGTATAATTTAATCTGAGTTTGTCTAAAAAATGTCTTACATTTAGGGTGCATTGCATATTTATGATTGTGAATGCAGAACAGTACTTCCTATTATACATAATTTTCAAGTTTTTACCGTAAAATGCATATTGCTCCAAATAATTTATCTATTTGCTTTTATTCTTATGGCAGGTTTGGGGTAATCTGAACATTTATTGTATTTTTTAATCATATACGAATGGTTTACACATTTTTTTTTTTTGGGGGGGGGGGGTGACTTAGAATTGAGAAATATTTTACAATGTGTCTGTTACATTTGTAAAGATTAGGATGTCTACAAAATTAATGTTTGATTATCTTTTGTTTTATAATGAATTAGTTATTGGTTGTAAGTTTTTTTTTTTATAATTGATTTGAATTCTGGGACCGAAATGACCTGGCTATGAGTATGTTAGGCTACGATTTGAGATGAAACCTAAAAAACGAAATTTGAAATTGAAAGTAGGAGAAAAACAGAAAGCAAATTTAATTCAAATACATGATGTTATTTTAATAACAATGGATTAAAACTGCTTTACTGTTGAAACACGTTTTTTGTCCAATAAGATGTCCTGAAATTCATTTGATCAGATCTAGTGCAACTATTGAAAGTTGTAGGAAACAAATATTTGTTTTCTTAATTAGGAATTAAAATTTTTAAGAACACACTAGGTACGTTTGAATGTATTTATTAATCATTAAACAAAGTTGATAAATTATTACCAAACGTGAAGTTAGTACGAGATTCAAATTCAACATGGATGCCGGTGATGTCAGTGCGCGTGAAGTTGATTTTTTTTCCTCCATCTTGGAAAAGTTTTTCAACTTTATAAGTATAGAGTGTAATTTCTATTTTTAGACATATATACACGTGTTGTCTATAGGGAGAGCTTCGGGCCCGTGAGAGGGCTTCGCCCTCTATAAAATGTGTCCGCTTAATGCCATAACAAATGCATGTAATACAGCTCCCACCTTTTAGCGAAATAGAATAACATCTATTCACCTATTATTTACATTAAAATATATATCAATATGAGCATTAATATTTATTTTGCTTTGATATTTATTTTGCCGTGGTTTAGCTACATAACATGAAGGGCATCGCCTCGTAGGATCTAAAAGCCGGGTTTACATGAATTAAAACAATAATTGTAGAGTGAGTTTATGATAAGTTATATAATGCATCATGTAAGTTTGGCGTACAATATTGCGTTAAAATTATGATTATTGAAAATTAATTTTATTCAGATCCAATAGATAGAATGATTCTACTTTATCTTGATTTTTCTAGTACCAATAATCAGCAACGGATATGCACAGAAAAGGATCTTTGCTATGGATTTTGTATGAAATATGTTATCTCTTTTGTGGCTGTCCAGGTTATCGTCAATTCTAAGAATGGGGTAAATGTTATCTGTAAAGGGTTATAAACACAGAGGGTATGCTATTTTACTGTTCATACAACGGATGTTATTTATTAATAACTTTACACCGTTTCAGATGTGGTGTTTTTTAACAGTAATTATTAATACTTAAATATATAAATGTGTAATAGATAACAAAAACCTCTTTTTTTTAAATTCAAAGGTGTTAATGTATTTTATAGATAGTCTCCTGTGTTGGATGTTAGTGTTATGGAAATAGGACCAAGTACTCAAAGGGAGACAGTCGAGAAAATGGAAATCCGACCGAAATGAGGAAGAACACAACTCCGCCAATTTCATTTCCATAATAAAGATAATTTAAACAAAAAAATTAGTATATTAATTTTAAACAACAATAAAATATTGATTGTAAACTTAATTCAATTTACTGATTAAGACAATAACAAGTCGAAATACAAAGTTATAGTTTTTTTTCATATCATAGCGACGGAAAAAGTAAATATCAATACTTTTTAAACGTTTTTGTTTTAAACCCGTTTATCTCAACCAAAAATGTCTTTCTACTTATTAGAAAGCTAAAAAATTGGAATGTGGTCATTTTTAACGTTTAACGACCAAAATTATTACCTCATAATACTCAAAGAATGATTCCTTATTTCTTAATTATTGCCCTTTGTATCTATTATTGAAACTTTAAAGTTGCATTAAACAGATAGCCTGAATCATTTTATTTAATTACAAACAATTCAAATTCATCACAACACTTGTCCATAACTGTGACGTTTATCATATACAGTGTCGCGAACTTTTTTTATTATCTCCCATTGATGATAATAAAGGAGCACAATATAAACGAATCTTTTATTACAGCCCTATATATGTATGTATATATTTTATGAATTCTTATCAATACAATTTGAATCAATGAAAGATATCTTTCCTTCGACAAAAATAAACCCAAATGCTTCAGACTTTGTCTTAATTATATTCCTTTATACTATTGATAAGAAAAACATTTTTTATTTTATTACTTTTGCTTTGAAGTTAAAAATCAAGACATATTAGGTTAACCTAAATAACATACGTTCACAATCATGTAAAGTTTTACACATCTCCGTGCATTCGTATTCATGTGTTATGATAACGTTTGTCGTGGGAGAAAAATTATAACAAATTTGGCAGAGCAAATACAGAATTTAAGATGGAATATATCACCCCGTCTTGTAACAAACCAGTACCATTTTTTTAATTAACAATGAAAAAATCTATATCCATATCTTCTTCCACGGACGATCTTTATGTGCATTTAAAATATCCTAGCGTTATAGGTTTAAACCGGAGAGACAGTTTTTTTTAACCTTTAAAACACAGTGTCGGTCAAGCTTGTACAATTTGAAAAAAAATCGAGATTTTATTTTAGTAAATATGAATGCTCTTTCATCTTTATGGATATCTGGATGTAACCAATTTTACTTTCAAACCTTTGTGCCATTGTTATTGTTGAAAGATTTATGCAAACAGCATGTGTGTATGATCCTAGTTCATCCAACCAATATTTGTTCATTAAATAACGTGTCGTTTGTATGATGTCTAGCTGCAATATTCATAAAAATAAATTGGAATGTGGCAATACGTAAATTGAGAGTTTCCCATTCCTATTTAGATGTTAATCAAGCATTGATTATTCGTTTAATCATGATAACTGAATTGTCTCTTGAACCCTTTTAATTATGGGGACATATTATTCAATAAACACATCTGATCTCGGTCAGTACCAGTTTCTGTGTCTTACAGAAGACTCAAAAAACACACAATTGTTCCTCATTGTCCATAGAATTCGATTGGAAACCTCCGGTTTCTGAGTATTTCATGAGTGACTAGTTGTATGATGTATATAAATACAATTTATAATGACACTTGAGAGGCCGACTGGAGTTAGCTTTGCAAATCATATAAAAAATAAGCATTGCATGCACGATTTAAATGTTTGTTTTTTTCTAATTATATGCTAGTTTTTGAACTACATTAATCTACAGGCTCGTAAAGGCAGCTAAACACAACACTATGTAAAATAAAAAAGGGATGTTATAGCAATTAACTTTTTATGGTATTAATTGTATTTTTGCTCTACTACTGGCTGTCGCTAAGGTATGAAAATTGTTGCACATATGTTAGAAGTTTACATGAATACTTCAATGGGAAAATATTATCAATGAATCAAGTTTTACAAAATTAGCCATGGGATTAAAGTATTCAGTTTATCGTTATGAGATTTTGTGGAAAGAAAAGATTCAAAACACAATCACTACATACCGGTTTATTCATTGATGAATTGTAGTTCATCAAAGCTTTAACAAAAACATGCTAGTTTTGGCATTTCATTGCAGTCATTATGAAAATATATAAATTTCCATAATTGTTGACATATATACTTCAAAACAATGGGGACAATTTCATTCAAATTGTATTTCTATTTGTGAAGCTAAATTTACAGTGATGTTGCCAACAAAAACAAAAACAAAATAGCGATTCAAAAATATTAAAGTTAAAATTAACAAACCTACTTGTATATCCTGAAACAATCGGAACCGACAGGAACCGCACGGCTCAGGAGACCCAAAAGCAGGAACAGATCCAATGAAGATTTACAGTGTATGACCTTCTACGTCTACTTAAAAATGATATTTTTCTTTTAACCTAAAAACTAAATGAAATGAAATAAAATAAAATCTTTAGATGTGTCAATGCATATTACAAAGTTATTGTAAATTTGCCTACGACGGATATTATAGATTGAAGAAACAAGTTGAGCTTTTAAAAAGTAATGGTGCATCGGTGGTTCGAACTCTTTCTAACATGTATATAAGTGGGGTGCTCCGTGGAACCACCACGCCAAGCATGTATTTGTGTGACTAATGGTTATACTATTAGTTAAATACTAATTAGAATTGTCTGTATAAAAGTCAGATTTATAGTACGAATAAAAGAAATCCGGATAATATAGAGTTATTAAACATTGCTGAAGATGTTGTGGTGGAGAACGATAATGTTGCAATCCATACTTTCAGTAGTTAAAGCGTGTTTGATTGGAGAGCAGGGTGTGGTAATGGTAATATGTAATGGTAATTGAGCGTAATTAATTACAAATTCTGATGTAATTGAATGTAATGTTTAATTGACCACACTTTGAATTAGTAGTAATATATGTAATGGTAATTTAATTAATAACTTTTAGAAAAGACATGTAAATACTTTCAATGACACACTCATGTACAAACATTCTATATGAATATGAAAGCTGTCCACTGCACATAGTCCCTATATTATCAATTGTACTTAAGATAAAAACCAACATATTATTGAAATATATATAACTTTGTTCAAATACAAGGTCAAGTTAGATAAAGTATTCAAATGTATTAATTTTAACTAGTATTTTTAACTAATATAAACAACTAATTCAATGATTCAGTGTCATCTGAAGGTTCTTTTATTTTAAAGGGACATGGTCACGATTTAGTCAAAATCTTTTTTTTCTGTTTTCATTTTTTACAATGCTTCAGGAAACCAATTCTAATAATCAAATGAAATTTGGGAGTCAGTAGATAAGTTATCAGCAATTCCCAGAGCTCGCAACTCTTTGTCACGTGAACAAGGCTCGTGCCTTTCTTTGTTTGCATATGTTCAATATACCAGTAAAAAATCCTTTTCAAGCTGATTTATATCTCTTCTTATTCATTTTAAGCATAAATAAAAAGTTCCTAACATTTAACACATTCATATTAGGTCTGAAATTGGAATTTTCACTTCAGCATTCATTATATAAACAAATGCGTTATTTACATAGAACGGATTGTGTTATACGTCTTTACGAATAAATGATGAATGCAGAAAACGGGAAAGTTGAATGGGATAACCCCTCTCTCCCCAATTGCTTTTTAATTTTGCTCCCCAATTGCTTTATATTCTTATTTGGGACAGTAATAAAAAATTATAGAGAAATTTGACCTTGGAACAAATTGTATATATCATCCATTTCAGTGTGGATTTTTTAAAAACCTGCCGGCTCCTCTAAATATTCAGCCATGGTTTGGATTTTTTATTTCAATTTTAAAGAATAGTTTTTAAAAAAAGAATTAAGAAAACTCTAGGTCAAAAATGAACAAAAACAAAAAGGAAAAATAACCCCTTGATATTAATTATTTACAAGCACGGTGTTTATTCACACGCTTACGCAGAAGATCTTTTAACTATGCACACATTTAGTTTCATTGGGGTATTAATATTTCAAAGTCCATTAGGGTATCATTGGGGTTCATCGGGATATCATTTGGTATCATAGGGGTATCATTAGGTGTATTTGGGTATCATTGGGGTAACATTGGGGTTCATTGGGTATCATTGGGGTTCATTGGGGTAACATTGGGGTTCATTGGGGGTATCATTGGGGTTCATTGGGGTATCATTGGGGTTCATTGGGGTATCATTGGGGTATCATTGGGGTTCATTGGGGTGCATTGGGGTATCATTGGGGTTCATTGGGGTATCATTGGGGTTCATTGGGGTTCATTGGGGTAAAAAGACGCACCGACTCCCTGGATGAAATTTAGATTTTTAAAATCTTATTGCACATCTATAGGACAGCCCTAATTATATCCCAAGAGATGACGTAGTTACCCTAAAAGTTCTAAGAGGAGTTCTGGGAACCATACCTTTTTGCAAAAAACCGTCATTTTTTGTTGCTCACTTAATAAAAAAAAAATTCTGGAACCTGATCACACTTCAATATGACACCCCCAATCATATTCTAGAAGATCATTTGGCTACTGCAAAAAGAAAATAACGTTTTTGAAACCAGTTTTTTAGTAAAAAAAAAAAGTCATTTTTTAGCAATTAATTGACCCCCAGGACAAAATTGAAAATTCCGAAACCTTATTGCGCATCTATAGGATACCCTAAAACATATTCCAAGAGATGATTTGTCTACTGTTGAAAATGTAGGAGTAGTTCGAGGAAGAAGGTTTTTTGTGAAAAACATCATTTTTTACTAATTGTTTGACCCCCAGGACTACCAGAGAATTTTTGAAACCTTTTTACAAAACAACATGATACCCCAAATCAAACTCTAAGAGTTCAGATTGCTGGTTTATAAGATGTAAGAGCAGTTTGAGAAAGTAAAACGTGACAGACGGACGGACGGACGGACGGACGGAACAGAGTAAGAACAATATACCCGAACTTTCTTGAGAAAGTGCGGGTATAATCAGGTGCGCGCGGGCCGGAGAATCAATGAATTACATTGAAATAGTTTCATAGAAGAAAACGTTATGATAGCAGGATTGCCGATAACGTACAGAAGCAGGATGGATGAATAAAAAAGTATATAAGTCAAATATATGAAAAAATAGGAAATTGGAGTATCTTAGTAGAATTCAGGTTGAAGTTAGTAGTTAAGAACAAAAGGCATAGTGAATTAAAGCTCGGAATATGCGGTTAACAAGCGCGATACGTTAAACACGTGAACTGAACTATAATTATTCAAAAACAAATAATCGACTTCGTAAAACATCGTGTGACATTCATGATTGTGTCGTAAAAGTATTTAAGCCATGATAAAGTGAGCAACCTTAAATAGATAGAATTGTATTGTTTTGTTTGTACTAATAGTATTCAAGTTTTCATATAATTTAACACATCGTAATGCACCGGATATTCAGCATAGTTTAAAATGACATGAGGTGATAACGAACAATATTTTGCAAGAGGGCCAGGGAAACATTTTTGGCTATAACAGCAACATATATGACTAGTTTCAGACGACAATCAAACGAATGGTGTTATAAACTTATTCCTTGACTATTGTCTCCTAAAAAGGTACGCTTAAAGACACAACAGAGTATTAATCTTTAAATGCATGAATGTTTTTGCGGATTGATTGTTCAATAAAACCACTAAATTTTACAGAGAGCCTATTATGCAAGTGCTTTTGTAGAGAAAAGTACATTTGAGGCTTTTGGGATATCTAGGACTCGGATTTCAGTGAGTTTCCCCTCTAAACTCTGGGCTTAAGGGTTTTAGTGATATCTAATTGACTAACTTGATCCCCGGACAAGCGTTTTACATCGTCTATCCTAGGGGTGTTATCTCTTTATAGTTGCTTTAAGAGGGGGCATACTAAAGATACAACCACACCATTCGATTTCCTTAATCATACGTACACGTGTCACTTGCATACATACAATGTACATAGATACATAGCCAAACAAACGCATTGACAAAAACAAGTCTGCCAAAAGACGTCTAAAGGCATGATTAGGTGAGGTGTGAAGAGTATTGAGAAGAACAACATTATTTGCGTATCTAATTTAGTAAATAAAAAAGAAAAGCGCAGACCAGCTTATAAACTTAACGGGTAATTTTGTAAAGAAAAATTCATTTGATGGTATTTGGGGATTTGATGGATTCCTCTGGTGTCTGACCATAAACTCCGGGTCATTTATTTCCAGGCAGACGGCACTTCCCTTGGTTTTGCCGACGTGTACATTCTATGTATTATTAGATTGTGATCAGCAAAATGTTATTGCTGTATTATCAACAAACCTTAAATCATATTATTTACTGCTTATTGCTGGTGTATCTAGGATAACAGATAATCCATATAACTAATGAATTAAACAAGATGTATTGACTCTGATTTGTAAAATTTATTGAAACTACCGTTTTCAAATGAAACATGTATTCTGTTCATTCCAATTGAGCAATTTCACTTTCTTTCTGTTAGGCATTTCCTTAATTATACACATCACACAAAATCAGGAGAAAGCCTGCGGCATTTTGAGAATTTCCCTACAGGTGTTATTACATGTAGGTTTGCTTCATCAGAAAAGATATTATTATCAACAAGCATGAAAACAGTAGTAATCTTCAGAAACGTAGAACAATGTTGGGATCCATTGTTTTCATATACATTCAACATGTATACGGTTCATTTGGCCCAGTTTAGATTTTCTAAAATTCACAGTCAATAAATCTGTTATGGACTTTTCTTTTTATAAACAATATTAAAGAGACTTAAATTGTCAATTTCAATTGTAAATTTTGTAATTATTGTTCTTTAATTGTTTTGATTTTGAGGGAATTATTGCTTTGCTCAGGTCTGAATAACAGCTAGAGTTTTCTAAATAAAGAACGCTGAATTAAGTCCATTATAAGCCATGCTTATTTAGCCTGAATAAGGCGACGACTACTAACTTAGAACTTCTTAGCCAAAATAAGGCTTCAGTTATTTTACATCTCTCATTTGATTCTGTGCTGACGCATTTTACCATTTTGATATACTACCAATAAATTCCTATACCATAACTTTTTTTCCTTCAAGCAAAACCCAATAACAAATCTCTTGACTCAAAAATTAAATAGACCCTAACTATATTTCAATAACGTTGATGAACAATTGGATTTTTTCATCCGTCAATTCAGTCTAATACATGTAGATGAGTTTTTAAGGACATATACGGTAAGAAGTTGAAAACTGAATTTTTCTCTATGAACTGCGCAATGCGCCGAAGATAAAAAAAAAAGGTATAATGAATTGATTGTGCTTCCTTATAAATGTTAATTTTTGGCATGTATATATATATATATATATATATATATATATATATATATATATATATATATATATATGGGCTGTGAGATCTAGTTAGGGACGTAACTCTATCTACACTTTGTAAGGGATCTTATTTCTATGTGTCTATCAATGTATCATCCCCAGTGTAAATTATAGATGTTTATAACTTATTATCATTTCCAATCACTCACTGTGACGGAAAACGTGATTGTTAGTTTTATTTTCTCATTTGAAATGTTTGTATTCAAACTTCTTTTATCAATTCCATACAATATAGGTGCAACTATAAATGTCATGTGCTGATTTCAATAATCATCCATCATCACACCCCCACCTTCACCTTCCTTGTTTTCTATATAATGCAGTTCATAATCTTTATATATGAAAAACGACTGGTGTATTGGAAATGCTTTTAATGGCTTTAGAACATATAGTTTAGATAATTTAGTAATGATGGTGTAGTTTGTAAAAGATATTTTTTTCACTGGTATATGCACTACACAATACACTCAAAGCATCGTTTTCATATATAAAAAAATCCCGGTTTGAAATCAAACGAATGTAGACAAAGTTTAACATTACGGCCACTTTTGAGGGTTTTTCTTTATAATCCAAATATTAACTTTGGTTGTTTTAATAATCATTGAGACTTAACTCATTTAAGATAATACAAAATAAATATATTTTTAAAAATGTGATATGAATGTTCAGTGAAAACTGTCTTGTAACCTAAATGTTGCAACGTTAATAGCGAGCGCAGCCTGTGCGCCAGCTAGCGAAGCGAGCTCTAAAAACCAGTGTGCGCAGGAAAAAGAACGAGCTAAACCAACAGTTCATCAAACAAATTTTTTGTCTATGTCCCATAATGCTCTCTAATTTTTTCACCGGTTGTGCTATGCCAAAAATGGCTGACATTTAACTCGTAATTTACGGTGTCTTGAGGCTTAAAGACACGTTCTGACTACTGCACATGTTTTGGTGAGACCAAAGAAATTCGTTACATGCTTCCATACCTTCGTATTGAGTTGAGATACGTAAACAAAGACGAAAAAAGTTATAAATGACGCCACAGTGGTCTTGCTCTATGTTTCCTGCGATAAACTAGGTAGAGGTGGATCAAACATCTGAAATGCGTGTACTACACATATGTAGCAATTTAATATAGACTGCGATACCCGTCTCAGGAATCTAATTTTAATTAGACGTTCTGATTCCACTACCGCTTCTCAAAATGTAGTGGATTCAGAACGCCTAATTCTAATTAGATCGCCTTCCCGAGATGATGTTTTTAATTATTTTGTTTGGTTTTGATAGAGAGATTAAATAAAAAGGAAAATGTAGTTATATATTTGACAGACTGATAAATTCTCCCCAAAAGTAAAGAACGGGTTTAGGTGGAAGGAATTCTATGTTTTTATAAGACTTTTTAAACTTAGAAATCTTATATTTCTCTCTCTCCCTCTCTCTCTCTCTCTCTCTCGATTTTTTTTTACAGTTGATAACTAAATAACCTGACAATGATGCAAGATATGAGTATTTTTTGCTAGCTGCGCACGCCAAAACGGTGCACCGTAAAATATATTATGAATAATAAAATTGAACCATTTTATTATGTAGCGTTGCTTTTGGGTGTCTGAATTGCAAAAGTATGTTATAAACACGAAAAATTAACTTTAACTGGAATATGAAACAAATCCTGTTGAAATGGCAGATGTACTAGTAATGTATATAAATGCTTTAATTGAAAAATCACACATTCATTTAAAAATGAAACATTATTACTTATTATGATAAGTAATAGGACATACTGCACATTATCATAACTTATACATTTATTAATAATTAAATAACAAAGCAAATTAAGTTTACTAAATATCATTCATTTACAATCATTTAAAGGTTTACACATTTTATACATTCCTATTCATGTAGCATAATGGCGTATGACATGGGAGATCTAGAATAATCATGAGGAGATTCAAAATTTAAGGTTGAATCGATCAGCTCCGTTTTGTGACGTACAAGTACATTTTTTTGAATAAACAATGAAATAAACAATAACTATATCCATGTCTTCTTCCACGAACGATCTTTATGTGTATTTATAACATCAAAGCGTTATAGGTTTAAACCAGAAAGTCAGTTAACCTTGAAAATACAGTGTCGGTCGAACTTGTAATTTAAATGAATATGAATGCTCTTTCATATTTATGGATATCTGAATGTAACCAATATCACTTTCAAACCATTGTGCTATTGTTATTGTTGTAACCAGTAATGCTAACAATGTGAGTGTATCTAAGCTACATACAAACAATTATAGTTGTTCATTTAAAACGGGTCATTTGTTTGATGTCAAGCAGCAATATTTTTAAAAAAAAATGGGAGTGTGTAAATACTTACTCTGAGAGTTTTCCAATTGTAATTAGATGTTAATAAATTACCATAATAACAGTATAACAACAGTATAATTGATTATACGTTTAATCATTATAACTGATTTATCTTTTGAACCCTTTTAATTAAGATGACATATCATTTAATATACACATTTGATCTTGGTGAGTACCAGTCTCTGTGTCCCACAAAAGACTTAAAGAGCACACAACTTTTCCTCATCGTCCATAGAATTTAATTGGAAACTTCCAGTTCGTGACAATTCCATGAGTGACTAGTTGTATAATGAATATAAAAACCGCTTATAATGACACTTGAGAGACCGACTGATGTTAGCTTTGCAAATGATAAAACAAAGAAGCATTGAATGCACGAATTGATGTTTTTCCTCATGATATGCTTCTTTTTTTAACTCAAAAAATCTGCAGGAGTGTATAGGCAGCATAAACAAAGATATAACACTATGTTTAAAAAATAGGATTGTACAGGAATCAAACTTTCTATGGTTTGAATTAAACTTTTGCTGTATTGGGTTAGCTGTTGCTAAGGTATGAAAATTGTTGCACATGCGTTAGAAGTTTACATAAATTATTCAATGGGACACAATATTCAATGATACAAGTTGTACAGAATTGGCCGTGCGGTAAAAATAGTTCAATTATCATCATGAAATTTCGTGAAAAATAGGATTCAGAACAAAATCACTAAATACAATCATTGAGGAATTCAAGTTTATCAGAGATTTGCCAAAGGTATGCTAGTTTTGGCATTTTCTGCAGTTATTAATGTAAAAAATACACCAAGAAATTATAGCCAATAAACTGTAATATTTATGTTTGTCCTTTGTTTGATCTCGTTTACTTCTCCAATTTGTAACATCTAATATAAGTAGTGCATTGGACAACATTTATTAAACGTATTGTTTAAATATATGTTCTTTGTCTATTTAACATAAAATCACTTACGAACATGTCTTATTTCACCAGCATAAGTTGAAAGATACCTACAGTTGCCATTAGGTATTGAGAATACCACCTTAAAAATGCCCCGCTAGTGTAATGCGAATGCTAAGATCAAAACATTTTCGAAACCAGTTTATGAAATGCTATTACATCTGTACAATGTCTCAAAATAGTTTGCAATGGGCATAGATCCAAGTCTAAAACAATGTATTTACATCATGTTAATACAATTAATGTGTAATTGTTTTTATGGGGAATGCATCAGCCCAATACCTTTGTTTTGAAGCATGCATTATTTTGAATTCCTCGTTTTTAAACTGAGAACAAAATTTTAAAAAAAATGACGATAAGTGTCGTGAATGTATTGGGCCTAAGAATTCTGAGTAAGTTCAAATAGAGACAACACTCAATCAAGACTAAGTTAACAAGAGAAACATAAAAGCATTTATTTTCTTTCAAAAAATGTGCATCTAATTATCGAGAAAAATATTTAAACATTTAGTATGTTGTCAGGGTGTAAACACCATATTGGATTTTTAAAAGAACCAATCGCTCTTGTAATGCTCGGGGTCGTTCTTTTTACATGCAAAAACATCAAAAGAGATTGACAATATAATTAACCAAACAGCTTGTTTTTGTGTCTGTCAAATAGAAAACTAATTGGTCCAATATCAAAGCAATGCATCATAAATTGTCTATGTTTCATAAGGTTTAAATACATGAATCAAATCGTTGAATTAAATGGTTCGAAATATTAATTTCAATATTAACAATGCTTAACTTTAGTATTTTCAAAAGCCTGTTCAAACTTAATGTTAGTTGTCAAGTTATAAGCTGGATACAGATCTCAGATTTCATCTATATTGCTCTGTTAACAAAGCTTGTTCCTTGTTTTTGTTTTTGGTTTATAGGTTTGTACATTATTGTAAAAACATTCTTTTTCTTTACATTGTTAATTTTTTAAAATTATTATGAATGTAATTTAAACAGTTTGTATTGTTTTCACTTCTTACGCTCTCTATATCGCTTATAACTTAACTACCTACGTTAAAACTTTGGCTAACCAATATGAATATCTAGAATAGGTAAAGCATTTTAAATACTGTAATGTATTAAACTTGGAAAAGGGAACTTTGAAGAAAGTTGTGACCTTTATAGTTTGTCTGCCTGACCTTTATGACACTTGTCTGAGAAGTGTTGACTATTAAAAGTAGGAACGTAGCCTGATTTTGAAAGTGGGAGTGGGCTTGGGGGTGTGCGCAGCGGGTAGACTTATCCACAATTTTGTCAAGCCAAAAAAATGAATACGGAACATGTATATCTTGACACAAAATTTTCTCCATTCTATCAGAGGATACACTGGACAATCTTACAAAAGGTCAGGTTTACTCAATGTAACTGTAAAAATATGCGTAAATGATATATATCTTGGTTACCAAAAAATGGTTACCTTTTGTAGAGTTAATCTCGGTTTACAAATTTTAATTTGTTCAATGGCACATAAAATGTAAAATAGTTTATTCTGTTTTATTATTGGTATTTCCTTGCTTCAAAAATCGAAAGGTTTTAAGTTACAACAAATGATAACCAACCAATTAAGTAAGGACATTTTTCGGATTGTGAACGTCATCTTCGAATCTACTTGCACCGTCAACATCATGACAATAGTCAAATCAAAGAATAAGAGTGATTTTCTGTAGTTCACCTTAAGGCAGAAGGACAGCATTTACTTATTAAGACATTGTTTCTTATTTTTGGATATCGTTGGTTCTACATGTGTATAATACACCAGGCAGTGCAGACAAATTGAATATGTGTTAGCGCGGTATAATAATTTGTCTGCACGGCCTGGCATGTTATAGGACCGACGATATCTAAAAATAAGAATATAATGCTAATATTTACATTAATTCTTGTCATTTTTGCAAAATAAATGTGAAAAGTACCTCAAAATCACTCAATTATCCTGTGGTTAAGTTTAAATTAATTGAAGAGCTACTGTAACAGCCAAAACCATGAACTTTGATTTTCACTTGTGACATTGCACCTTAACAGCGTTCAACGTTTGTAACGTTATTATAAAACTCATCAAAATAATGAAAAATAAACTAATCTAACCTTATTTGAGGTCATATAATAAGGTGTTGTCCACTTATATAAGCAAATGAAAACATAAAACATATAACAGCCTTTGGTATATCGTCAATTATCGTTTTATAGAATAAATACTTGAATACTTTTATAATGTTACCATGGAAATCGTTAAAGATTATTGAATTAGTTTCGTTACGATTTGTTTTTAAAAACCGAAATGGGTAACTATTCAATTTTTACAACTCTATCAGTGTTCATGCAATATGGGGTTTTTTTTTTAATGAAAAATGACATCCGTTGCTATGGTAACTAGGCCAAGCAATACGAAAAAAAAAAAAAGGGTTGTTTTAATATGCTGTTATTCCTCATTTAGTAGACTTTTAGCATTTTTTTCTGATGATACCTGATAAAATGTACCTCAATTTCATAATATACCGTAAAAAGATTTTATATGCAACACTGATGTTTTGTTGCTATGGAAATTAAAGTACCATTAAAAACATTCAATTTGTTTTGTTTTGTAAAAAGCCCACAGCAACGGCAATCATTTAAAGGAAAATTTTATTTTTTTTAAGATGCACTTAGGTTAAGGACATACTTGATTTTTTCTCAACAATTATTATCATCTTATCATGTTTATAATTGATTAATACCCAATCATAAATGCCTTAAATTTTTTAGAAATTTTCCTTATTTTGTAGCTTGTTACTATAGTAACAGTTCTTAATTTACTTTTTATTTCGTAATGGTGTTTACATTCAAATTTCAAATTAAAGGAAATAAGAATTTGAATGACATTTATACGCCTTTACCTTCGGTTACCATGGCAGCAGGACCATTTAACAACAAATAAATGGTGTTAAGTTTTTGTTTTTGCACATCAAATTCTTTTTCAAACTGTAAAGTATAAAGAAAATCCGTGACTATGTGTGGCCATCGAATTTTGATTCAACTAATATCATCATTTCATGTTGTTGAAAATTTATTTATTGCATTGCCATCTATGGTAATAAATTGTACTAGAACGGAGTCCAAAAGATTATTTTGCATAGTATTATTCTTATCATAGGAAATATCATGCATAACATGTAAAAATCATAACAATTCAGGGTTAATTCGTCGTGTAGAAAAGGGTTCATTTCGTATCAAAGTGTGGCTTAATATTATTCGCAATTGCAATCACTTTCCCAATAGACTGGGTCATTTACGGAACTGGAAATATTCAAGAGAAAAGAAAGTGAAAAGAATAGAAACTTTATAGCCTTGTATTATTATACAGATCCCTTATTATACGCCCACAATTTGTAAATTTCAGCTGTGGTTCCTGAACTTAATTAAAACCTGAAATGTCAATTAATAGTTAACATTACTGACTCCTTCCTGTAATTTTAAAGCAATCCTATTGGCTCCGAAAGCTGATCGCACATTGAAAACGTTTATACATTAACATTACCCAATCATTTTTATGTTATCATATCGAGTTTGTATCTCATTTGTTTACATTTTGTAGTTTTATGAGCACTAGTATTTTCGATAATCAAACTGCAAACTCTTCGCTTATAAACAATGCGTATATTCACTATATAAAAGGAATTCAGTGATAACACGTTTTGTAATTTGAAATACTGATATAACGATTTAGCAAGAAAGAGTTATTTGATGAGCCTTAAAATGAATGGAACTTACTGTATCCTCTGGTCGTTTCTTCTGTATGGGGTGTGTTTTATTGGTATGACTGATGGTTGTCCCGCTCGCTGTTCTTGTGTTGGGGATACGTGTAAATATGTGTTTTGCAACAGTCGAGGCTTGGAAAACGTTCCGACAGGGATACCCAATGATACATGCACACTGTAAGTCATTGCCATATCTACTGTATATTCTACTACATATAAAACTGATAACGATAATAATAACAAATAAATTGATTTACGTAACGAATATAAAATTATCCAATTACCAATAATTTACTGAAACATAATGCCTCTGTAAATTTATTAAATTGATTTTCACCTCTTTATCATTCATTATACTAAATGATATACCGCGCAAGCGCGAGAATTAACACGTTATACATTAAAAGGATACAATGCTTAATATGTTGAACCAATTTTTCTGTTAATTTTTGTGAATATACTGTGCCCGAATTCTCTCTTAATTGCTTTCTTGACCTATTGTTTAAAATTTAAGTTAAAAAACCCAATGCTTGGCTGGATATTTAAGGAAGCGGGCATGGAAGAAAAATTTAAACCGAAATGGATGATATATGCATGTACGTGGCCTTTAGGTAATTCTTTTTGTTGCAGCTGACTGGAAATAAAAATAAGAAACTTTGTTTTTTAATTACAAACCAGTGAGTTGGTATTAAGTGTGTCGTATATCCAATCTAATTAAAATTAGATCTTCGATCCTCTCCTATTAGATCGCTACACAAATAACTTTTAAAAGACCTGTAAGTTCTGAGTTTTGAAACACTTTGTAGTTCATTGTGGCAGTCATTTTAAAATTTCTGTTGAAGTTTGATCTCAACTAAGTTCAAGTTACATACCTCCCAATTTAAAAAAAACCATGTTGACATATCGATAGATTGGATTTAAAGTTTCATATGATGTGACAAGTTTTAGTATTATTTTGCATATAGTATTATGCAGTCTACGGCTGACTTGGATCCGCCAAAGCGTGTCATCCATCTTACTCTCATCTTTGCTATTTCGGGCTAGCTTATCGAAAATGAAAGAATGTTTTTAATTAATTTTACTATAATGCCTTATCAGGTAGAATTCAGTTAGTAAAATAGCTTACAGACATCATATTACAGGTGTTGAAATACCAACGGCGTAAGCAGTTACTCTCGTGCAGGCATGTTATAGTTTTTTTGGCAAATGTTTTAATATTAAAGTATAGATTATTATAATTTTAAATAAGTTCTTCCCATTCATAACCCTGTCCTGTCCATATAACGCATTCTGAATTGATATTTAAATCATTTTTCTTGAAAAATGTGAGGAAATGTAATTACTTTCTTAAAATGTGGTCTCCTCTTAATAAAGTCGCACCTGTTTTAAATGATCACTTGTGGTTGAATGAAAGACAGGTGGACTCTTATCCCAAGTTCCAAATCTCTTAAATCTCTGAGTGTGTTCATTTAAAACATAATTTCGACACATATAACAAATTCAGAAGTTATAAGTCACATGCAATCATTTTATTTTAAACATATTTCTGAAAAAAAGTCTTATTCTTTATCTAAGTTTTATTAAAGTTTTATTAATTTTCTTCATATATTCTTTTAACATTTTATTTTGTGTTTTGGAGACAATAACTCATATATTACATTTACAAATTATTGTCAAACAAAATCATGACACAATCTCCAATATTTTAAGAGAGGACATGTATTGTATACCAAGCTCTACAGCCATGGTCTTATTTTTTTAAATAGAAAGACCTCATTCTACTTTCTATTCACATAAATTTATTCAATATGCTTGAATTTTTACATAAAAATGAATAATACTGGCAATATGGCTTAAATACATGTTGAGCACAAGACTGACCATATAATAACTTTGTATTGAATTGAGTTTGTATAAACAACACAGAAAAGGTGTTATAATCACTTATCTCACTAAATCCTAGCATAATAGTTTGTACTATTCAAAAAGACAGAATAATGTTTGCGCATAGTTAATAGCGGGCGCAGCTCGCCGGTGTAACGAAGAGTATTGACCCAGGTTAAAAATTGACCCGGGGTCATTTTTCAACGTTGAATATTGACCCGGGGGTAATTTTCAACGTTGAAAATTGGGACCAAAATTGTGAAATTTATACCCGGGGTCATTTTATAACGGTATGAGAATTTTTTTTTCTAAACTCTGACCTCGACACGTTGAAAACTGACTCTGTTGAGAATTGACCCCAACCTCAGAGTTTTGGTCTGAACTGGAACTTACTCTATGCGGTTTAAATGTACCATCATGCACATTTTTGAAAGTTTCAGTTTTAAGATGTTCAAACTGTTCGATACATATGCGGACGTGGCTAATTTCTTTCTGGTTGATATGTCCGATTAATCATTTAGTTTTGAGACTGAAAATAATATATTCGGAATGGAACAGGCGAACAGGGCTAGAATACTTTTTGACATATATGATATGGTTTTCATTCCCCCATGAAACAGAATTTAAAGTTTAAACTTGTCATAATCTCTGAAAAATATATGTAACATATTGCCCGTTATCGGCACTTTTTAGGCAATTCAACTCTATTGGACAGGCACCTGAAGTTGTACGTTTTTCTAATAATTGAAAATATATAACCTCAATACTGTTTTATTGGATGAAAGGTAAATTTATATTTATATCAAGAGAAAAGGATATAATGTCAGATATCTATGCTTAATTTGAAGAAGTCAGAATATTTCCCTGACAAAATAATAAATCAATGGTTGTCCTATTTTCCCCTTTTTTATACGTATACACACAGCATATACATATTCATACATGTTTTTAATTTTTTTACGACTTAACAATAATTGTTCATGAACTTGTCAGATTAACTTTATTGAAGCACCATCCAATTTTCTGCATTTACAGAGACATAGTTCTTTTTAAAAGATGCAATTTATTTCTATCATTTTAAGTTTTCAATTCCATTATTTACCTGTAAATTAGAAACACGGGCAACTGACGTAATCTACTTTCTCAAAATTAAAAACATATACCCTCTACAGCAAAAATGTTATAAATTTTAAAAAAGTAGGTTTGCAACTAAATATACAGTCGGAGGATGGTTGATCTAATTATTTAATGGTATACATGAAAAGGCATGCAAAAAGTTAAAAATATTAAGATTACTCAAGTATACAATTGGTAGATAGGCACTTTTTAAAATTTGGCTTTTATCAGATTTAGATTAGAATAGGGTGATGTGGGTTGGAGCAGCTGTATCAAGGAAAAAGGAAAATCCGAATCTGCTTAAACATGTACAAATTGAAGCAACCAGGACAGTTACGGGGATCAAATTTAATTCTTCTTAAATCATTTTATATAGTGAGATTAATTTGGAGACCTTGCAATCTCGAAGAGATAAACATAAACTAATTATATTCTACAAGATTATAAATGATTTAGCACCACAATATATTTTAGATTAAATTCAATCCTATTTTCTTACTGAACATTTTACAGGTCGAATGGGTTTTTTTACTATCTACTACTATATACTTATTACAATATATTTGTTCCATCTACATGTAAATTATGGAATATTCTTCGTGCAAAAAAGAAAAGTTCATCAACTTTATCTTTCTTTTAAGTCAAAACTTAAAAACAAAATATACCTAGAACATACAAACCTTTCAGTCAAGGCAATAGGAAATATATGTTACGTCAATTACGGAATAAAGCTAGTAAAGCTTACTTATTTAAGGATTATTTTAACTGATGTGAGTCGATGTTTATACTGTGGGTCTGAATCTGAAGGAAATACGATTTTTCCCCCTGGATTTCTAAGATACACTCAACAAAGAGACGAACTTTTTAAACAACTTATTTACATTAGTGTATCTTTATATATGAACTACATACTTAATGGTAGTTCTGATTTTTCATATAGATAAAATTGTTTCCCATGTTTATACTTATATTAGAGCTCCAAAGCGTTTTTGATTCTCTTAAGGTACACTGCAAGTATAAAATGAAGGTTTGTAAATGTAGGTGTGAGTGAACATGTCTACCAACAATATGTCACACAATCATATATGATAAATATTTAGATAATTTTTTAATATTCAAGTATCTCATGTCTTATTTACACATACTATACACATTTAACACGTTTAAATTAAATCAATAATGTAGGTGGCTGTGATAGGAAGGTCAACCATCTACTCTAACGCTGCTGTATTATCTTCTACTACACATGTACATAATTTTATTCAAAAGATGCAATTTACCAATTTATTGACAAAAACAATTGTTGTGATCAAAGCAATTTAGAAACTATTAAAGCAAAATTATTCTATTGCCATCCTGTACAAAAATAAGGTTGCTAACTTGCTTCAGATTCCATGAAGCAGAATTGTTTATGCCTAGAAAATTTAGCGATTTGATGATATTTAGTTACATCAAAAGTTATCCTAACGTAACAAATACAACATACAAAAAATCGGCTTTCAACATATAGTTACTACAGCATTGTTCTTGAAAGAGTACATGTTAACATATCAACATTTTGTAAACTGTTATTGGCTGGATGGTTGTGCATACAAAATTCAGATAGTCACAGTTTTAACAAAGTAAGTGGGTGCAAACACAAAAATCTCAATATGACATACTGTACATTTTGTATTTACACCCCCCCCCCTCCAGAAAATTTACAATGAACAATATCAAAGTTTCAATTTACTGGGTGAACGTA
Source organism: Magallana gigas (assembly GCF_902806645.1). Taxonomy (NCBI): domain Eukaryota; kingdom Metazoa; phylum Mollusca; class Bivalvia; order Ostreida; family Ostreidae; genus Magallana; species Magallana gigas. The sequence continues at coordinate 43,036,667 of NC_047562.1, read as the reverse complement.
AAACCAAAATTAAACAATATGACGTATTGTGATTATTTAAAATTATTTATATTTGTACACTTCTGAAGCAAATTTAAAAAGGAGTTTTACTGAATTGAATATTCTAACGTGTAACCATGTATCCAAATATTATTAAAAAACATTTATTTCTTTAAAAATAAATAGATATCACACAAAACAGCAATTATACGCGTAAAGTTTATTATGAATAAAATAGTTATTACATATTTAAAGGGATAATATCTAAATTCAAACAATATTTATTTAAGTCTCATTTTAACCCCCCCCCCCCCCCACTCCCCGTTGAAACATGTAAACATGAAAATCAAAAGAATAAATTTGTAAAAACCGATAATTTTTACTTAAATAAACTCAAGCTATAATATTGATTCGTAAATTTGTGCTTCTTTGCTGTTGAATTTTGAACCAGTTTCATGATCAAAATTCCACGATGCGGGTCAATTTTCAACGGATTAGGGTCTTTATTCAACACATTTGATCTCAAAATTTAACGTGGAAAAATGACCCCGGGTCAATTTTTAACCCGGGTCAAAATTCTTTGTTACAACGGCCCGCAGCGCCGACGCAAAGCCAGCTCTACCGGCAAGGCGTGTGTGAATAAAAAATTCGGGCAAGTTCCACATTCATTTAACGGATTTGTTTGGCGTCAGTGAATCTGACCAGTAATGCATTGTTTTAATCGTACCAGTAGTTCCCTGTAATCATGGTAATTTTTTACACTTCACACTCTCACGTTTAAGTGGTTTATTAGGCCATACAAAATTAAGCTCTTGGTTCTCCGGCCAATATCTTTAAAAACAGATGTGGTCGAGCGATAATATGTTTTTCTTTTCATGTCATTAAAAAAAATGTCGTATATTTTAATTTATTTAAACAAATAAATGTAGAATCCAGAAAAAGTGATGTTTTATGGACGACGGACCCAATTAAAATTGCGCAGATACAGCTAAAGGGAGGGATTGTCACGAACATTGAAATATCGCTTATGACGCAATATATAGCTGTTCAACGTCATCAATACTAATTAATGCCCACTTTATGTAGCGCAACTAGTGACTGATCTCACTGTTATTTAGCATGCTGAAATATGCTTTTCAACATTATTTAACAAATATATTTAAGGGATGTCAAGTACTGTGGTGAGTTTTATATTAGTTCAAGTTTCTTATCACCATCTACAGAATTTGAGCCAGTGAACATTGCGATCCGTTCAATACTTGTATTGAAAATAGAGTAAAAGCGCTCCTGTGCTTACGTTTTGAAGTATTTTATCATAGTACAAATGTTTAACATACTCTGATAGTTGTTTTGTTTCATTAATCAACCTTTAAATAATGTACATAAACTTTTCCTTAGAGTTTGCTAGTACTACTCATGAAAAATTGAAGAAAAATAACGACAAATCGCACAAATGGAATGTGCTCCCGTCAAGATGAAATCGATGACGTGGTCCTTTTTTAAATGATATTAATTCAAAATCATCTCTCACAAGAACGCTTTTTTCCATTGTGTCTAATTGAAAGAGAGAAGTTACATTATTTTTTTTTAAATGGTTCCTACTAAAAATCTTACTCGATTTTTATGTGTTTTTTTTATTGATTCTAATATACTTTTAGTAACTCTTACTCATATACAATTTTAATGAAAATCACTTCTGTCAAAGTGAATTGGGTCTTTCGTCCTTATAGCAAATAAATAGTTACCATTTAATGCATGTATTTGATTTAATAGCTCAAAATAAATGAAATACTGTAAATTAGTTATTTTACATGAGAACTTGAAAATCCACGATTCAAGCGTTTTTCTTGAAATTGACTGATTATCAAATTCCTAACGTCGAGTTTTTATTATTGATTCGTTTAGTTTACATGTGTCCAAGAAATAAGAGAGTGTTTGAAATCAGCGAGATGTACTTCTCGCAATAATAAGCGGATATTAATTCGTGATCTTTAATTAGGAATCTGCAGAAAGTCCTGTTTTTAAGCATTACGGGATACTAAGTAATGGCAACGGCTGCTAAAAATTAAAATTAATACAGAATACATGTACGAGGTGAACCCTGGGACCAGCGGTTCACTCGTAAAAATGTATACCCAATTCACCAATACTTAAACATATTATATAAACCATTTAAAGTCCACGTGAGCACTACTGGCAAGCTCAGCAGTTGTCTCTCACAGATCCGGCAGCTGTGACGGATAGGGTTGACTCTATTTATGCCAGCTTCATCCTGGAAAAAATTAATATGCAGAACCAGAAAAATTTAACTATCAAAAAATAAAAAAATAAAATTCAATAGGGCAACCGAAAATATGAAGAGGAAGGGCTGGTGGGTGGTAGCTGCAGGTCTGTAGCTCCCGGTCTGAAAAAAAAATCGGATGGACGACCTGGGAGCTACAGTACCTCCCTTAGTAAAAAAAACTGCAATTTACAGCGCAAAAAAAATATGCGCTTGTTTTGGAGTGACAACCCTTATTTTCACACACATTCTGTGAAAACAATTAGTACCATTAACTTTTTCAGGGAATTTGCTACCAATAACTCATATTACTTGCCTCAGACTTTCCCTTGAACATGATAACCGCCCTCGGAAAATGAAGTATATTAATTCATGTCGAGATCGGGAGTCGCCATTTTTAGATGCAAACAATATGTCCCACTTCACTTTCCAGGGCTAGTGATGGTGTTTAAAAGACTATCAGAGGCAAGTGAAGAGGCAAGTCCTGAATAAGCCATGGTCCATCAGCCTGAATAAAGCTGCAACCATTAACTTAAAACCTCCTAGCCAGAATAGGGCTTCACTTTTTTACACCCTATATTTGATCCTTTGCTGATGCATTTTACCATTTTAATAGACTTCCAATAAACTCATACACCATAACTTGTTTTCCGTCACACAAACGGGCCCCGTAACAAATCTCTTGACTCAAGAATTAGATATGCCCTAACTATAGTTCAATAACGTTGATAAACAAATGAGATTTTTCATCCGTCAATTTTGTCTTATAAATAACGTACGAAGGACATATATACGGTAAGAAGTTGAAATTTGCATTTCTTTATATGAACTGCTCAATGCGTCAAAGATAAAACAAATTGTATAATGAAGTGATTGTGCCTCCTTACCAATGCTTATGTTTGACATTTATATGTGGGTTGCGAATTCTACATATAGTCAAGGCCTTAATTATACACTTAGTAGGGGACTTTTTTCTATATGTCTTACAATTTGTCATTCCCCTGTGTCAATTATACATGTATAAAATTTACTGTCAAATCCAAGCATTCAATATGACGGAAAACGTGTGTGTTACTTTTACCATTTCATTTAAAATTTTATTTAAAGTTATTTACAATCTTCGTTTGCCAATTGCAATCATGATTATACGACTATAAATGCCTTTTGCTGAAATAAATATACATATATCATTGCACACTCGCCGATACCTAGTGTATTATATAATGCCGTTCATAATCTTTGTATATAAATGGAGACTGGTGTTTTTGAAGTATTTATTTTAAATTTCAATGTGGATGTTTTAATGTTTTAGAGCGGATACTTTAAACAATTGAGTAATGAAGGTGTGGTTTGTAAGAATAATTCGTTTCACTGATATATGCATCACACAAAACAATGGAAGCATCGTTTTCATATACAAAAATACCAGTTTGTAATTATGCACTACAAGGAGAGAATATGATCAAAGTTCAACATTACGAAACTGTTTGAGGTTTTTTTTCTAGTAAACCCAAGATGTGAAACTTTTTGGTTGCTTTGAGTATCATTTTGTCAGACTTAATTAGTTTAGGATAATGGAAATAGATAGTCTTTTTAAATGTGATGTGGATGTTATTCATCGAAAACTGATTTGCAACATAACGGTTGCAATGTGAATATGAATAGTGAAGTTTAACCAGTGTATAATGTGGCGTTTCTTTTGGATGTCTGAATTGCAAAAATAAGTAATGAACACGAATAATTAACTTTAACTGGAATATGAAACATTTCCTAATGCAATAACTCTCTGTCCATGATATTCTTTCCTTGTTTTTTGTCAACATTGTGATTGACACATATGTTTTTTTTATGTACTCATTAAGGAAACTTTGGTCCAACCAGATAAGCAGGATCGACAGTAATGCCTTTCAGGGATTACCACAGCTAGAAACATTGTAAGTAAACAATAATGTATTACGTCATTTACTTACCCTCTTTCTTAAACAAATAAAAGGATAATTACATAATTAACTATATACATATACTTGTTTCAGAGAAAATAAAAGTAAAGTAAAATGCAAATCAGCCCTTGCTACAAGATAAGTAATTAAGGATAATTGAAATAAAAGTACATTTATATATCTAACACATATATAAAGATTATTAACGGTAATGTAGACGGATATGCAAGAAAGTAAAGGCAAGTGTCTGATGTTCGGTCTTTATTAAATCAACACGGGTCATTTGAAGACGTAAACTATTTGAATAAGAGAATTGGGATAAGATTTTCAATAACAAATCCCTATCAGTGAATGATTGAATCAGAAAATGAAATATTTAATATATACACTTAGGAATGACTAATTCCTAGATATCTAGATTTAAGACCCCTACTAAGTCTAAAAATTACTCTCTAATCTGTACAAAAGTAATCAAGATTATATTTGTATGATGTTCTAAAAAAACATTGCTGACTAACTTTGCTTCCTGCATTTCACATTTTGTCTTTTTTGTAAAACTTGTAAATGGATATTAAGATACTGAAGCCATATTTTTATCTTTATGTATCAAATTATATAGGCTATTTTTGAATATCACGTTTGTTTTATGGTGAATAGAGATGTCTTTAGGTGCTTAATGATATAGCCACATTACGCGGATATAACAAGGCAACTCTCAGCGATCGCTTGGGTTAAATTCCTCTGATTGATGTGACGTCGCAATAAGCATCATGATGTCATATTTTAATCAGAAACATATCAATTTTTACTTTATCTCTCGTTTAAATTATAAAAACTACCGGCGTAAAATATGTCTAGAAACTCTTCTAACTGATTATATTTTCGATATTTCTGTATTACGTATCATTATCATTTATGACGTCACATGCATGTTTAATAGAGTAGATCAATGTCGGGAGAAAAAATCATTGGAATGCATGTAATCAATGCCGAAATTATACTTATTTTATACTAATACACAAAATTTCGATAAATGTTAGATTTGATATCATCAGGATAATACGGGTATTGATATTTTGTTTTTTAGCGAGTGTATAGTTTACAATGTCCCATCCACCTACTTTTCGTGTTATTTTACCTCCCGTTTGTAACTTGCAATTTAATTGTGTAAAGTCAACACAACATTCATAGCCGCATGTTTCACAGGGCGAAAAACCATCTTTAAGCAAGTCCTTAAAGGTGGCTTAAAGGTGACTTAAAGGAGCTTAAAGGCTATACAACCTTTAAGCCGCCTTTAAGTCACCTTTAAGCAAGTGCTTATAGGTCCTTTATGTCCAAACTTCTTTAAGCTACCTTTAAGCCACCTTTAAGCACCTTTAAGTGGCATTTACGCTCTCTTTACACTGCCTTTACACTGTCTTTAGGTGGCCTTTAAGTCAATATTGATCAAGCTGAACAATAAAAACATATATTAAATGCAAAAGCTCTTTTATAGAGATGGGAGGGGGTCATCCGAGTGATAATATAATTTCCAAGGAAGGGGGGGGGGTGTTCCAGGCGGTTTTAATCGTCGCTCCATTAAACACAGATCGCTATCATCAGCACCGCTCTGATGGACACAGATTGCCGTTATAAAATTCTTTATATTTTTTTTGGGGTTTCAAAATTATTGTAGGTATGAGCGCAGTCTCTGTATCTTAATATGTGCATAAAACTAATTAAAGTATGTTTGTTTCCTATTATAAATTAATCGGTGAAAAAAATCTCTCTCTCTCTCTCTCTCTCTCTCTCTCTCTCTCTCTCTCTCTCTCTCTCTCTCTCTCTCTCTCTCTCTCTCTCTCTCTCTCTCTCTCTCTCTCTCTCTCTCTCTCTCTCTCTCTCTCTCTGTTCATCCGGCTATTAAACAAAAAAAAGATAATGAACCAAAAATGCATGATTTATTTTGTTAATCGGTTTAAGGTTTGTATTTTTTTTTCAATTTTCATTATTTCTAACTCTAGATCTGCTAGATACATGTTAAAGATGAAAAGACTCTCAACTGCCTTTGTTATATCGGGCAGGATATTACTGCTTTGTTTGTCTAGACATAGTTTTGTTCGTTTGTGTATATCTAATTAGAGTCTATTGTTTGTCCAACTTAAGAAAACCCCTGGAACTAACACAGAATATACAAGATATACACAGCAGTTGTGTCGTGTGCCCAGGTGCATGTTTGTGTATATCTAATTAAAGTCTGTTGTTTGTCCAACTTAAGAAAACCCCTGGAACTAACACAGAATACACAAGATATACACAACAGGTGTGTCGTGTGCCCAGGTGCACGTCAGAGTTTCTAAAGGCGTTGAATCTTAGTATGTACGAGTATACGATAAGTCTAGTGAATAAAAGTTAATTTACATTTGTAATTCATTTTCAAAGTTTTATTTCCTAGCTCTGGGTTTCAAAGATGTTACGTCTACAAATTAACGATACATGTATGTAAGAGTAAAATCTTGAGGCTAATTAATTAATGTACCGGTGATCATAAATAGGGGTTGATTATTTAAATATATGTATAAGGGTAAATATGTCAAATATACCCGGCCTGGCACATCATATAATTGTATGTACAAGTCATTTGCAATTGCCACATGCAGTAAATACGTCACCGGTAATTGGTAATTTTGTTTGTTATAGAATTGATAGTTTAAAAATCATGTACATATACATACAATTACATGTAAATATTTAAACATATTGGAACGGCGCCGCGATCATGAAAACCGGGAAATTGCGGGAAATTGAACAAATACCCTAATAGTATCAATGCATTTAATAAAAGAAATGATTTCATTTTCTTTCTTACATTTTTATAGCTATAAATTAGATGAACGTATATCTACTCGGTTTAAATTTATTAACTAAGAAAGCCTTCTATAGTGAACCTAACGGTTTCCATTTAGGTATAATATATTTTTGTTCACTGAAGACCAAGTTCCGTATTTCATTCTAAATACATGCATGCATGTAATTTATAAATTAGATATAATTGATTGTTACAAACTGAATGGTTTGTCAAAATCTTTTCAAGTAAACACATTCAATACAGTGATTCAATATCCACTGATATATAGGATATAAAAAACGATCATGTATATGTAAGTTGCCGTGGCGCAGAGGATGTGTGGTTATGCTAGTAAACTAAGGGTCCCGGGTTCAATTCTCGCCGTGGCCGGTTTTTTTTTGTGGTTTTTTTTTTCATTTTTCTTTCTAGAACAAAAACCGTTTTAATACCTTTTCTTTCATAAAGTTAATACATTTTGTTGGAAATTAAGCACAATATTGAATTAAATTTGTTTTAATGGCTTAAAGGTGGCTTAAAGGTAGCTTAAAGGTGGCTTAAAGGTGGCTTAAAGAAGTTTGGACATTAAGGACCTATAAGTTGTCCTTAAAGGTGGCTTAAAGGTGGCTTAAAGATAGTCTTTAAGCTGCCTTTAAGCCATCTTTACGCTTCCTTTAAGCAATACATATAGCTTAAAGGTAGCTTAAAGGTGGCTTAAAGATCGTCTTTAAGCTACCTTTAAACACCTTTAAGCTATCTTTAAGGAGGACTTAAAGATGGTCATTCATCCTGTGTTTTGCATCTTACTTCGGATTCTCATGTACCTACATATGGGACCTACATATTGCATATCAATTTTAACAAGAGACACCTCTCTAACTAATGATAATCATTATAAATCATTTAATAAATGTTAGCAACACTAATACGCCTTAAAGTACAGCAACTCAATTTTATAAAAATATTAACAGGTACTTTATCTGAAACTGTCCCTTGCTACCCCAGTAGCATGATTTGGTAAGGTGTTACGGAGTATTGAGAAAATTATAGTTGCCTATCTATTTTAAATTTAATAAATGAAAAAAGACCGACAAGTTTATAAACTTTAATATTTGAATTCTTTTACCGGTTCTTCTATAGCAAATTAGCTTTCGTTTTTTATGATGTCACACATCGTTATGTACTGGATATTTAGCATTGGATAATATTCTGAAAACAATAGCAACAAACATCACTGTAGTTTTATGGAGAAATAGTGATATGTATCTATTTCTTAACTGTTATTTCGATTATACTGTTTTAGATATATAAATGTTTACTTGACGCTCATTGGGTGAAAATATTAATATAAATATTATTTATAGCTACAGCTTACCCCACTTATATTGAAATCGCTTATTTTGAAATTCCGCTTATTTTGAAATAGAAATAAATCCCCAGTTTTTGCCTCTCATATTCTTTGCATTGATTCAACGGATATAATGAAATCGGCTATTTTGAAATACCGCTTATATTGAAGCCACTGATTGGTCCCCAAAGGTGATAATTAGTTGTTTTTATAGCGGTTATATTGAAGTACTCCCTGGCGGCTTTATAGAGATAGGATAGATGATGAAACAGTTCTTAAACGGTTGGTGACAGTAATTATGCCAGACTGACCGGTTGATATACAAAGGTGAGAATAAAGTTCTCATCATGTGTGTTTTTATACCTCTATTAAAAAGTAAAATGTATTCACTGTTGAATTTTTTGTTTTTACGAATACGGATGTATTGAGGCTAGACGTAATATGGAAACCCCACGGAAAAGAAATACCTTATCTCCGGATGTTAAATACAAACTAGTTATGGCTATTGATGAAAGGACAAAGCCTAAATTCGACATAGCTAGGGATTTTGAGATTATCGCGTGTACACTTACGATGGTATACAAGAAGCGTTCAGCAGTATTTGAAACGTTTGAGTCTGGTGATTTTTCTCTAAAACGTTAAAGAATGTGATCGGAGATTATGATGAGGTTTAAGATAGTAACAAAATGAAACTTACAAATTTTTCGGATATAATTTTAATCAAACTTTCAAGGACTAATACTCCATATAATCTGTTCATTGTAATAGATAAATAATTTGTTCGGGTTTGGTTTCCTATGCTTACATCAGGATTGAATTTTCAAAAATGGCGGCTTCACGTCAGTCAGTTTCGCTTATATTGAAATATGGATATATTGAAATAATTTGCATGGTCCCATGAATTTCAATATATCCGGAGTAGGCTGTAATTATTGGTGTATCTAGCCTTAAGGGTAGTCCATAAAACTGATGATTCAAACAAAATGTATTTTGTTTATTATTCACTGAGTAATTGCATTTTCTTTGTGTCAGGCATTTCCCGAGAGGTTTATTTACAGTGTTGTATTGTACACAACACAGCAAATGTTTAGATACAAAATCAGGAGAAAGTCCTATATAAAGCTTTTTTTTTTTTTTTTAGACTTTTTCCAACAGGTGCAAATAGGTTTGCTTGCTAAAAAAAAGTCATGAGGTCTTCAAAATCTGTAGTAATTTTCAGAAACGTAGTTGTTTGAAATCATTGTATTTCGTATACATTCAACACTTATACGGTTCGTTTGGCCCGGTTTATATATTGTAAAATTCTCTATTGTACGTGTTCTCGACTGTACGGATCTTAAAACAGTACATTATGGAGTTTGCGCAGTAGGCTGACCGATTTGTATGACGCGCTGCAATTTTCAGCGAACGCGCTATGACATTATTTGAGTCTTTAACATGATTTAGAGATCTGAGGGGGGCTAAACTGCTCACAACTTTGAAGGCATATATAATACTAAACTATTCAACTTCAATACATATGTTATAAACTTCTTTTTATGAACAATATGATCGAGACTTTTATTATCAATTTTATTCTGTAATCATTGTGTAAATTGCGAAATTGTTAGATGTCGTCTTAGTTTGTTACGTAATTATTGTCTATATAAATGCTGATTTTTTATGATTTTGAGGGCTTCATTGCTTTGCTCAGCTCTGAATAAAAGCTGAGTTTCCTGAATAAGGAACGCTTAATTAAGTCCTGAATAAGCCATGGTCAATCAGCCTGAATAAAGCTGCAACCATTAACTCAAAACCTCCTAGCCAGAATAGGAATTCACTTTTTTACACTCTATATTTGATCCTTTGCTGATGCATTTTACCATTTTAATAGATTTCCAATAAACTCATACACCATAACTTGTTTTTTGTCACACAAACGGGACCCGTAACAAATCTCTTGACTCAAGAATTAGATATGCCCTAACTATAGTTCAATAAAGTTGGTAAACAAATGAGATTTTTCATCCGTCAATTTTGTCTTATAAATAACGTAAGAAGGACATATATACGGTAAGAAGTTGAAATTTGCTTTTCTTTATATGAACTGCTCAATGCGTCAAAGATGAAAAAAAATTGTATAATAAAGTGATTGTGCCTCCTGACCAATGCTTATGTTTGACATTGGGCTGCGTATTCTACATGTAGTCAAGGCCTTAATTCTACACTTGGTAGGGATCTTATTTCTATATATCTTACAATTTGTCATTCCTATGTGTATATTATCATGTATAAAATTTATTGTCATCTCCATCACTCAATATGACGGAAAACGTGTGTTACTTTTGCCTTTTCATTTAAAATTTTTATTTACAATCTTCGTTTATCAATCGCAAACATGATTGTACGACTATAAATGCCTCTTGCTGAAATAAATATACATATATCATTGGACACTCCCCGTCAAGCAAAGAATATGAACAAAGTTCAACATAACGAAACTGTTTGAGTTTTTTTTGTATTAAACCAAAGATGTGAAACTTTTTGGTTGCTTTAATTATCATTTTTGTCAGACTTAATTAGTTTAGGATAATGAAAATAGATAGTCTTTTAAATGTTGTGTTGATGTTATTCATCGATAACTGATTTGCAACGTAAAGGTTGCAATGTGAATATGAATATTAAAATTTAACCAGTGTATAATGTGGCGTTGTTTTTTGATGTCTGAATTGCAAAAAAAGTAATAAACACGAATGATTAACTTGAACTGGAATATAAAACATTTCCTAAAGCAATAACTCTCTCTCTCTTTGATATTCTTTCCTCTGGCATGTTTTTGTCAACATTGTGATTGACATATATGTTTTTTATGTACTCATTAAGGGACCTTAGTTACAACCATATAAGCAGGATCGACAGTAATGCCTTTCAGGGATTATCACAGCTTGAAACATTGTAAGTAAACAAAAATCTATTACGTCATTTACGTACCCTCTTTCTTAAACAAATTAAAGGATACTTACATAATTATTTATATACATATATTTGTTTCAGAGAAAATAAAAGTAAAATACAAAATCAGCCTTGCTACAAAAGAAGTAATTAAGGATAATTAAAATAAAAGTACATTTATATATTTAACACATCTATACAGATTATTAACGGTAATATAGACGGATAGGCAAGAAAGTATAGGCTTGTGTCTGATGTCAGCCAATTAATAAATCAACACGGGTCATTTGAAGAGGTTAAATATTTAAATAAGAGAATTGGTATAAAACGTTCAATAACAAATATTTAAGTGAAAAGTTAAAATCAGCACTCATGTTTCCCTATCAGTGAATGATTGAATCAGAAAATGAAATATTTAAAATACACACTTAGGAATGACAAATTCCTAGATACATAGATTTAAGACCCCTACTAAGTCTACAAATAACTCTCTGATCAATACAAAGGTAATCAAGATTATATTTGTATGATGTTCTAATAAAAAAAATGCTGACTAACTTTGCCTCCTGCATTTCACATTTTGTCTTTTTTCTAAAACTTGTAAATGGATATTAAGATACTGAAGCCATATCTTTATCCTTATGTATCAAATTACATAGGCTATCTTTTGAATATCACGTTTGTTTTATGGTGAATAGAGATGTCTTTAGGTGCTTTATGATACAACCATATTACACGGATATAATAAGGCAACTCTCAGCGATCGATTGAGTTAAGTTCCTCTGATTGATGTGACGTCACAATAAGCAGCATGATGTCATATTTTAATCAGAAACATGTCAATTTTTACTTTATATCTGGTTCTAATTATAAAAACTGCCGGCGTAAAATGTCTCTAGAAACTCTTCTAACTTAATATATTTTCGATTTTTCTGTATGACGTATCATTATCGTTGATGACGTCACATGCATGTTTAATAGAGAAGATCAATTTTGGGAGACAAATCATTGGAATGTATGTAAACAATGCCGAAATTATACCTATTTTATACGGATACACAAGAGTTCGATGAATGTAAGATTTGACATAATCAGGATAATACGGGCATGGATATTTAGTTTTTTTAAGCGAGTGTTATAAGGTAAGCAGATAGACCTTTATGTGGGTTCACCGGCCTTTCCTCTGTCAGTGTGTACACAAAAGGCAAAAGTGTTACACTACCCCGAATATGATGAAAGTTGAATTTGGCAAATATCAAAAGCATAGGACCCAAACTACTTAAAAAGTGCTGCTAAAATCCTGTGCTTTGTTGTTGTAATTTAAAATACGTAGTATTTTTATTGAAATTGAAGAAGTACAAGTTATAACACCTACATGTAATAGGTGCAGCATAAAACAAAGATCACTAGAGATATTGCTTGAGTACACATTGTTTAGTTAATTCACATGGATTCACTTTTGCACAGCTTGTTTTACAAGCATAACGTGTTGAAAGAGTTACATTACTGCCATTAGGTATAATGATTGATCTCTTGAAAACGTCCAGCTACTTTAATGAGAATAATAAGTTCAATAATATTTTTAACCTGTATAAGGAAATGCTTAGTACAACGTTTCAAAAGGTTTTGTAAAGGTTATAAATCCAAATCCTAAATAAAATATGTATGCCTGTTGATAAGTGCATTGCGCTAGTATGTATTTTTCTGCGGGATGCGTCATCCCGACAGTTTTGTTTTTAGCATGCCTCAGTTTTAAACCGAGATCAAAATGAAAATAAAAATATATAACGAAAATTGTTGACATGTTCATGGATTAAGTATTTTGAGTAAGATTTGAATCTAGATAATGGCTACAAGCATCCAAATTATTTAGACAGATATTTAATTTTTTTTTATCAAAGTTTATGTTATAAACCTCCCAAACATTTCAATTTAATTAAAATGCATTTCATAATACTGAATATATTTTCAGATATATTGTTTAACATTTCGGTTCGGACTGCAAACACCCAGTTCAAAATATTCATTATAGCATGATGTTACAAGCTTTTCTAGTAACTATGTAAAGAAGAAGTCGACGCAAAAGCGTGGTCGGTATGTTGGTAGTGACCATGATCTAACACATTTGAAAAGTAATAAAATACAAAAGAAATGTATTGTGCCGAGGAGATGTGAAAATGGTTTTCTTTTTAGAAAAAAAAGAAAAATTTAAAGATAAAGTAAAAAAAAAAATATAAGAGACAGATACATTAAGGAGAGAATATAGATGGTGATGAATGTTCCAAATGTTGAAATATATCTTTCCAGTAAGTAAAAGAATGATCATTACAATTTTCAAAAGAAATCATTTTTCTCCAAACATTCTTCTGGTTATAGATTTTTTAATTATTTTAAAATGTAGCCTTGATGTTATCATTTTACTTTGCAGAATATATTGTTTTATAAAAAAAAAATGAATAAATTGTCTAACCTATGAATATCTCTGTTGCCCGAAAGGATTGAATATTTATCAAACTTTGTTTTGTAAACCAAAGATACACTGTATCTGTAATCCATTTCTCCAATTCAATCCAAATTTCTTTCACTAAATTACAGTCGACAAAAATATGTTCTGTTTTCTAAGGGGTCTGTTGTAACACAACGAAGAATTTACTATCCCTACTCATGTAAATGATATTTGATTGGCTAGATCCTATGTAATAGTTGGTATTGAAGCCATAGGAATTTTGAATACTTTGTGCACTAAAGGGGCAGAATAAACATTTTCCTCCATTGTTTTTGAGTTAATTCGATTTCTGACATCCATCTGTTTCAGATTTTGGATAAGTTCTTTTTTTTTATATTAAGAGGTTGTACATGTCACTACACCCCTTCTTAGATCTACAAAATATGTTTAAGGTTGTAAAACCTTTTTTAACGCTTTTCTTTAACTGTTTGAATCTTGAAAACAATTACTGTTTAATAGGTAAACAGCTTCAAAAGGTCGCTTAAATTCCGTATAATTATTAAGGACTAGGAGGGCTAAAAAAGCTAAAACTACTCGCAACTTTGCATACATACTGATTCCTTATAAAGTTAACAATTCTTGACTCAAAAATTGAATAAATGTATTAAAAAAAAGTCATAAACCAACAAAATTTTCCAAACGTCAATTTTCTTTTATAAAATTCACATTACAGAAGATGCCTGATCATAGGCTTCCGGCATTATTTAACTATAGCCTTTTCCCATTTATAATTATTGCATTTACTTCCTTGGTTATAAGTTATACATTATTAATGACTGTTGAAGCATATCTATTCGTGGGATCCAATGTTTATTGGTAGCCAAAGTTTTCTTCAATCATGGGAAGATAATTTCGATGGTTGTGTATTCGGGATAATTTTAATAAATATAAGACAATGATTGTGTATAGGTATGTTGGGGTGCATATTCGTTCGCAAGGGTATCCAACGAAAGCCACAGACGTTGGTCCCCCACGAAAAACGAAGATTCTACAGTATTGCACACTATTGTATTTTATAAGAAGAAAAATAAAATAATCATCACGTCAACATGATTTTTCCGCTTATCGGCGTAATAAAGCTGATGCCTTTTTTCGAATATACGTGGAATGTTTCAGGACTTTTAGTTTGATATAATATAACTCAAAAAACACAACTACTCATATATGTTTCTTGTGTTTATAACATCACATCAAATCGATGAACATCACTGCAATGACAAGTAAGGAACAAATGAGAACGCGTGTAACATTGATTTCTAAATTGTGCTGGCATGCATCAATAGAAGGTGATGTATTTTCATAATTAGAACTCATTAAATGAACAAGAAAAAAAATCGAATGTTTATTTTTCAAAAAAACCTTAAACCTCTTATATGCAGATAACAATACAATGACACACCTTGATATTCGGATACATTTAAAGAATATCTTATGGTCTATTATGACAAATATTTATCAGCGACATAAGCAGTCGAAATGGTTTAATTGTTTTGAGTTTGGTTGATAGAAATTCTTATTCTGCTTAGATCATTGCATTCGTTTAATTGTTGAATAACTTAGAACCAGATATATTAATTGGGTGCACAATAAAACAATCTAATATGAAGCAGTTTTTAGATACCGCGGAATCAAAGATTTTGTGTTGTCTCAATTTTCGTGGAATTCCCGTGTACCTCTTTACCACAAATTAACATCATCCATGATTTAATTAATTATTTAATTATTTGTATTATAAAGTCATATTTCCTTTTGGAGGTAAAATAAAATACACACTTTTACGTCTCCACGAACCTATAAAGTTTTTACAATTCACAATATCAGTCCCCACGAATTTTAATCATTCCACAGTAAAATGATGAATTTTGTCTGTTTTAAATAATGTGTCTTCTTTGTGATTATATTTAGAATAAAAAGAATGATGTTTAAATCTCGGATACACACATTAAAAAGATACAATTGATTGATGAGATTAATTTTTTATAAGAATTATTTGCTTGTACATGTACCTGTTTATATCGTATTTACTAATGGTAGAATATATTTTAGTCATTAATTAAATGAGCCCCATAATGAATATATTTTCACCTAAATGTTAATTATTTTGTCACTGCATGACAGTCACTGGATGCACTTCGCCGGTCAGATTTATTAGCCAATGCTGAGATCAACGCTACTTTTTTTCTCTCAAATGTTATTGCATAGGTCTATAATACACATTTGTAAAGGTTTTAAGAAGCACTATCGGAAACATCAATTTCATACTTATATTAAATGTTACAAACACTAACAAAAGTGCAGAGAAAAAAACCATGTTAGATATATGAGCCCCTACATGCCTGCTTACATTATTGTATTTATTCTTGATATGCATGATAAGTTTCTCTGTTGGATTTGTATTGTTACCTCTCAAGTCTAATTTTATCAATTAATTGATATTTTACTCATGTAGGTACCTTTATGACAATCAGATAAGTAAGATCGACAGCAACGCTTTTCATGGGTTATCACAGCTTCAAACACTGTAAGTCTGTTACTCTAATGCATTATTCCTAGGAAAAAATATTCCGCCGATTTTTTTGTTAGAAAAAAAAAAACAATTGTTGCCTGGTCCTAATTCTCGGTTCCAATCCACTGCAAGTAAACTTTTAATGAATTTTCATTGATGATGAAATATTTTTTTGAATAAGAAATATAAATTGATTTTGTAATAGTCGACTTTAACATGTTAGCAAGTAAGATATGAATACGGTCCGATGAATGCTTTTCTGATATATTTTGTCTTTCAATAAGGAATAATGAACATGCAATAAATTGTATTATGGCTGTTAAACATTTGCTATTGATACACCGAATGTGTTATTGTCAACCATTTCGGAACACATCTCATGATAGAATAAAAGTCACTGCACATTCCAGTAAGAATGGTCATAACCCTCTAGTGACCATGGTGATTTCTAACAATGCATCACAGTATTTTCAATATTTCTATCAAAAAAGTAATGTCTATATAATCAAATGATAATATTTCAATACCATGAATTTGCGAGAATAGGATTTCGAAAATTTGACTGCTTATTAGGCGTTTTTTAACCCTAGGCTTTTACGTCAAACTTAAGCATTAACTTGTTTTATTGTATAACTGTGCATCGTACTTTTACAGCGGTATTATCGCTTTTAAGGACTGGTTAGAAGTTGATTCTCAAATTTTGTTGAGTTTGAAATAGCAGTTCTTGACTAGAAAACATCAATTTAATGTTGGTACATAAACTGACAAAACACCGAAAATAGAGAAATATTCCCTAATTCAAATTTTAAATATACTAAGATAAAAAAAAGCAAACGTTCAAGTAAATGTATGAATATTAAACATGACTAAGAAAAAATACAAGATGTTGCGTAACCTGTCCTATCATCCCATGAAACTTTAAATAATAGAAAATGGAGGCAGGCGAAATGGTCGATTGAGAAAACTGCAGCCAATGCTTACAAATAATAAAGACTATAATATGCATATGAAGAATAATGCGGAAAATAGATTTGAAACTATTATATAAGTTATTAGTATTATCTATTCAAAATAAGAGATTTAATACTATTGTCGTACACTGGCAACCAAACATTGAAGAATTCATCAAAATATGTTGCACGATATTAAGCAAACAACATACATATACTACGTTTTATTCCCTTTCGAAACAAAAAATCTTTAAAGTTCAAAATCCCACATACACACAGCACATGACATGAAATTTCAATAGCTATTTTAGCAAGAATTCTATCTATTCTGATTTTATTAACTTTTCAAAGAACAGTGTCAAAGAATGTTGCCATTATAAAGGTGTATGAGGTCAACGTGGATATTTTTGTCAGATACCAGGGGTATGACTATGGTGTAAAAGGGGGGGGGGATAACCGACCATGCAAAGGACTTGTGTATTGTTATAATGGTGTGTTGTGGGTTCTTTGATTGATTTTGCGCTATATCATCTTTGTGTTAATTTGTTGTTATCTTGATTGATTGTTTGTCCTATCGTAGTTTCATAATGAGTGAGTCGTAAAGCGATGGGTACCAGGCGCAAAAGATTTGTAACTGTCTGTACATTAATCACAACGATATGCGTTTACGCATTCAATATTGCAACAATTTCCTTTTAAATAAGCATTTGCTGGTATGGTACTTGTTGTCAAACGTTGATTCCATGTACATGTATGAACATGGAGTTCATTTTTACAGGCATTATAATTCATAAATTGTCTCAAAAGGTTGTCCAGCCTAGGAGACAGGGATGGGGTAATGGTAATTTGTAATGGTAATTGAGTGTAATTAATTACAAATTTTGATGTAATTGGAAGTAATGTGTAATTGACCAAATTTTCAATTACATGTAATGGTAATTTAATTAATTACTTTCAAAAAAGGCATGTAATTCCAATTACTTCTCAATTACTTTTAATTACACCCTGATGTACACATTAATATAAAACTGTCCACTACACATTTTTCCCCACATTAACAATGGTACAAGGTCAAGTTCGAAGAGTAGTTAAAAAGCATTGAACTATTATTATATATATCATACCAAATATTTTTCAAAATGGATTTTTTCAGTGATTCAGTATTTAATGATAAGTTTCCAAAATTTAATTAAGTACATGTATTTGATGATTGGTTTGATCCCTTTTTGCTTAAAAAAACCTTATTTTCCTTCTTATTAGAATAATTGGTGTGCCAATTGTCATTGAGTTAGTTTAAAACATACTGTTTAATTTACAAACAAAATCAGTGTTATCAAAATTATACAACTATCAAGTCATGCTTTGTAATTGATAGCCTTAAATACACAGAGCTAAAATGAATGGCTTCAAATGGGTGTTAAGTTTTTGGTGCCTAACATGTCCACAGGGACATGTTCCCTTATTTCTAACATTTTGATAATTAGATAGAGAACAACAGGTGTGAATTGTGTTTTGATAACAATTATAGTCTGCCCTCTACCTGAGATTAACTTGTACTTTGGCATTCTATTTACAAAGAGAAAAAATAGTGTTTAAAAATGCAAAGGAGAACGTTTTCATATAATAGTTTTGCATGCAGAAAATATTTTAGTTGACATGATAGGTGTAGGTTAAGGGATATGACTGTTAAATGTTTATTGAATATCAGGGTGCATGGGACACCTCCATATTGTGACTACCAGTACCTGCTTATTGAAATAAACAATTAAACCATATTTTTTCTTTCCAAAAATTGTAACTTATCAGAGTAGTTAGCAAATTCTCAAACAGTAAAATTTCTGTGATTATGAGAAACTTTTATTCATATTATAGACATACCTCCTGAAATGTTTATGTGTTGTAGATAAATCATGGTTTTAGTAAATTTTGATGAAAATGTAATTTGTAATTTAATTAATTACTTCTGCAAAGTAATTGTAATTTAATTAATTACATTTGAAAACTCTTGTAATGGTAATGGTAATTTAATTGAAGAATTTAAGCAAGTAATTGTAATTAAATTAATTACTTTCCATTGTAATTGACCCCTTCCCTGCTAGGAGAGTTTATTCCCTCATTCTAACGTCGTGTTTCTGTCTGCCCTTGTGCAAAATTAGAAAACGCAACTGAGGTGTGTACATAGTTTTTTTGTCTCCATTTAATCATTAAAATTATGTTTAATTCAACATCAGTAAAGTATCTTTGAGTTGAAATTTAATTAAAATGACATACATATAGTGAGTGAAGAATGAGAGTCATTGTCCAGAACTAATAGTTGATATTGTGACTTTATCAAGAGTTGTTAGTTTATGGAAACCGGATTTATACCAAACCATGTGATGCGTTCATACGAATGGTGACCTTTTCTTTCTCGTCGAATGTAATTGAATTTTTCTTGGCGTTTGTTAATATGTATAAAATTAGAAATGAAAAATAATATATTAACCAAACAGGGGCAGAACAATTGGTTACGTACTACATTTTATTCCTCAATTAAAGCAAAGTAAAGAAGCAAAGTTGTATAACTTGTATTATACATTCAAACAAGGCTGTAACAATAAGTAAAGTAAATATTATAGACTTCAAAATGTAAACCATTTGTTTTACTGGTGACCCATCAATAAGATGTAACATTGTGTATGTAATTGATGAGAATATGTGTTTTATCTCTGTGTACAGGAATGCAAATGCTAATCAGTATTATATATAATTATCTAATGTACTAAATTATCTAATGTATTAAAAATTGTTAAGATTTAAGCATGTAAAACAGAATATTTTCACTGATTAATTATGAAAAGCGTCTAATTTCTGATATTTGACCCGAAATGTCAATACCTAAAGATTGGGAGACGCTGACTCGAATCCGTCATTATTATACCTTTATCGGGCACTGAAGGTTCATTGACCAGACATAGTAGTCATACTATTATAAATGATATTTCATTTAAGAACAAATTTTCTTCAGTGACTTTACCAATTACTGAATTTAAATAAATGAAACATTTCTTAAACGTAAGTAGCAGGGTGAAGAATGCTTAACTTGTATAAACTGGAAATATGGAAATACAGCTCGTCAGGAAGATAGTTCTTTATATTTAAATCGAGCTTACTTGCTATGATATTTGTATACAGAAAGTGTTACTGTATTACTCATCGTGTGAATATATACTTTACTGTTGAGGATGGACAATAACTAAAAAAAGTATATGTTCTTTTCTACGTGAGATAAGATTAAAAAGCGGATTTTCACAACACGAAATTGTAAAACAGTAAACCAGGATTGTTTTGTTGCAAACAGATAAGTGGGAAACAATATTTTGGTAAGGCATTGCAGAAAATGTTTTGCTTTAAGGGTTTGATATACTGAATGTATATGATTCACATACTAAATTGAAGAAAATGTTTGAGTTAAGTAGCCAATTATGATTTGCGTTTCGTAATATTTTGTTTAGTAACTTTGTGCACGAGAATTGTACAAAATACATTTGTCCATAAATGATAATGTTCAAACTTGACCTTGCATATAGCATTATTTCACTCATATTCCCATGGAATCTCTATCTGCTCGAAATTGAACCCGCTTAGCCCCTCACCTTTTTAAAGTAAAACGTCACAAAACAGATAGGTATGTTTCACTCTACCACTTTTGTGACTATATTATATAACGAAATAATTAGGAAAATGACAATATATGATTATATTACAATACTAATTAACTTGAAATAATATAAATAATAAAGTTATGAATATTTAATTCTTTATGCCATTAGTTTTTACAACTAAGCCATCAATAACTCCCATTACTCATTTAATCAATGATGTAATTGATTAGATAATTTATGAAAAACAGAATCCTTGTGGTCTGAAAGCGCCAAGCTAAAAAAAATGAAAATACATAACATTTTCTCTTTTTTATATACATGTTCAAGAAATAGAAAGCTGGCGTTGGGGCTGGTTTAAAAATCGCTTTGAAAATTGTCGATGCTTAGCAATCGGTGTTCTGAAGGTAGTAAGAACCCATGCTATTGAAATGACGCTCCCATAATTTTACCGAAATAAATCTATTAGTTACAACCGGCGAAGTTGATTTTGTGTCCATATATGAAGATGCTGTATAAATTTTGATGATACCGCAGGAAAGATAACCCTCGCGGTTCTAACAGAAATTTTTAATTTATGGATAAAATATTTTAAGAAATCTTAAAATTCTTATAAAATATGCTTGAAAACAAATGAAAGCTTGAAATTTAAGATTTTTTTTAATTTTCTGCATTGATTTAAAATTCATTTGCATGAACGTATTTGTTTCTTTGGTTTTTCCATTACCAGTCATTCAATTTAACAGTGTTATTATCCCGAACGTTGATATATTGCATTGTATTCATTGATAGGTATTTAAATTCCAACCAGATTAGTCAGATTAACAATAATGCATTTCAAGGGCTGTCACATCTAAGAAAATTGTGAGTAAAATGTTTTTAATCATATTAACATTTAGCCTTGATGATGTTATCATTTTACTTTTGCAAAATATATTGTTTTGTAAAAAAAAAATTGATTAAATTGTCTAACCTATGAATAGCTCTGTTATCATATTTTTCTAAAAAGGATTTAATGTTTATCAAACTTTGTTTGCAAACCAAAGATATCTGTCATCCATTTCTTCAATTCAATCCAAATTTCTTTTACTAAATTACAGTCATCAAAAATATGTTCTATTGTCCCAGGGGTCTGTTGTCAAAAGTAACACAACGAAGAATTTAATTTCCCTGCTCTATATTAAAAATAATTGATTGGCTAGATCCTATGTAATAGTTGGTATTGAAGCCATAGTAATTTTGAATCCTTTGTGCACTAAAGGGATAAAGTATAAATTGTCCTCCATTGATTTTTAGTTAATTCGATTTCTGACATCCATTTTATTTCAGATTTTGGATAAGTTCTTTTCTTTGATATTGAGAGGTTGTACATGTCACTACAACCCTTCTTAGATCTACAAAATATTTTAGGAGTGTAAAAATAAAATTTACGCTTTTTTTGACTGTTTGAATCTTGAAAAAAAAACTACTGTGAAGTAGGTAGTCCGCTTCAAAAAGTCGCTTCAATTCCTGCGCTAAATGGACCTAGTTTTGTTTGCATTACTATTAGGGACTAGGAAGGTTGAAACTACTCGCAACTTTGCATACATACTGATTCCTCATAAAGGTAAAAATTCTTGACTCAAAACTTGAATAAATGTATTTAAAAACAGTAAAAACTTTAAAAGAAATTCCATACGTCAATTATTTTTTATAAAATTTACATTACAGAAGTAGCCTGATCATAGACTTCTGATGACCGTAATCATTTATAAACAATATTTCTGATATTGCAAGGTTTAAAAAAGTGGAAAAAAATAGAATTAAGTTGAAATATTATACTTATGCTGAGGTTCATTGTCAAATTTTAGTATAAGTAGATTAAAGAAACTTTGTATGTAATTTAAGTTTTCTATAAACGTTAACTGTACTAATATGGGTTCTTGGAATATAATTTGGTAGTAGTGAATATCTTTTTCAAGAATGCTTCCGGCATTATTAAACTGTAGCTTTTTCCCATGGACATTATTGCATTTACCTCCTTGATTATAAATTATTAATAACTGTCGAATCATTTTTATTCGGGGGTGTCAATGATTGTGGGTAACCAAATTTTTCCTCGATCAAGGGAACGTAATTTCGATGGTTGTGTATTCTGGATAATTTTAATAAATATTAAACAAGTGATTATGTATAGGTTTGTTGGGATACAAAATCGCTCGCAAGGGTATCCCACGAAAGCCACAGACGAAAAACGAACATTCCACAGTACTGCACACTTTTGTATTTTATAAGATGAAAAATAAAATGGTCATCACGTAAACATGATTTTTCCGCTTTTCAGCATAATAAAGATGATGCCTTTTTGCGAATATACGTGGAATGTTTCAGGACTTTTAATTTGATAAAATAAAATATAACTGAAAAACATAACTCCTCATTTTTGTTTCTTGTTTTCATAACATCAAATCACATTGGATATACATCACTGCAATGACAAGTAGGGAACAGATGAGAATGAGTGTAAGATTGATATCTAAGTTGTGCTGGCATGTATCAATAGAGAGTGCTGCATTTTTATAGATCATTTGTTTGTATTAATACACATGTAGATGCGAAAATGAATAGAACTCATCGGATGTGCAAGAAATAAAATCAAATGTTAATCATTTATTGCTTAAACCTTCTACATTGTATATGCAGATAAATATGACACCCTTCGATAATCAGATACATTAAAGAATCTCATCGGATGTGCAAGAAATAAAATCGAATGTTTATCATTTATTACTTAAACCCCCAACATTGCAGATAAAATTGACATTCAGACACATTAAAGACTATCTTAAGGTCTGTTATGACAAACGTTTATCAGAGACAAAAGCAGTCGAAATGTTTCAATTGTTCTAAGTTTGGTTGATAGAAATTTTTATTCTGTTTAGATCATTGCATTCGTTAAATTATTGAATAACTAAGTACTAATTTTTTTAATTGGGTGCACAAAACAAATGTAATTTAAAGCAGTTTTTAGATACTGTGGAATCATTAGATTTCGTGGTGGCTCAATTTTCGTGAAATTCCCAGATACCTCTTTACCACCAATTTACATCCTCCACGAATTAATTGATTAATTGATTATTATTATTATTTTATTATTATTATAATTTATAAAGCGCACAATTTTACGAATAAAAATGCAATCAATGGCGCTGTACCTCACAAATAAAATACATAGATTTGCTATACATGCAGAATTCAAAAATGTCTCAGAAGAGTTTATCTGGCGCTTAATAGAAGTAAAATCACAAATGGTTCTCAAGTCTCTCTGCAATTCTTTCAAAACGGTCGGTCCTGATATTTCAAATGACCTGGCAGCAAAGGTTTTGCGTTTGACGGCAGGAACATTTAGTGTTTTTGTGACACTACTTATGGAGCGAATGCTATATGGTGATTCTCGTATACTTAGCATTTCTCTGAGGTATATTGGGCTTTCACTATCGTTGAGGCACTGAAAAAGAACACACGCGATTGTTAATCTAATTCGAAAATAGACGGGTAACAAGTGTAATCGCTTAAGAGCTTCTGTAGTCCTTTTATGTCGACTTCTTTTTTAGCACAAGTTTAGCTGCGCGATTTTGCAATAACTGCAGCCTGTTGATGGTACATTCCGGCAATCCGTACAGGACACTGTTGGCATAGTCCAGATGGCTAGTAACGAAGGACTGTACTATTTGCTTGCACGAGTCGTCAGTGAGTTATTGGCGAATATTATTGATCAAGAACAATTTCAAGGATATTGTTTTGCATTTTTCGCTGACAATTTCTTGAAAGTTAAATGTTCATCTAGATAACAACCGAGATACTTGATACACACAGATGAATTTACACTAGCACCCACAACATTTATGGAAGTGGAAGAAGACAAATATAACATCTGCGGACTTCCAAATAACACAAATTCAATTTTACTTTGGTTAAGTTTCAGTCTGTTTAGATTCATCCAGTCATTTATATTAACTAAGACGTTCTCTAAATTTGTTATTACACACCGTTCATCTACGATTGCCTTTGGATTGAAACTATCATATACGGAGTGGTCATTGGCATAACTTAGTAATAAGTCCCTTGAGTCGTTGAGGGACTGTTGTAGAGTACTTGCGTATGCAGCAGGCTTGGGGCGAATTACATTGAAAAGTAATGCATTACATTACCATGACTTCATGAATTTGGTCATTAAATTACCATTACTTGATTTTCTTGACGTAATGCATTACATTACCTTTACATGAGTAAAGTAATGCACTACCATTACCATTACTTTGTTTTAAAAAAGTAAAGCTAAATAAAGAGTTTTTGCAAATTTTTCAAATATAAAACACTCTTTAACACATCTACAGGTTCATGTTTAGTATCATGTTCAAATTTAATGACTTAAGATACATTCTTTATTTGCTCAATATGTAATCATCTTATGGCATTATGGACAACATAGTTAGTAAATTGATATTTATAGACATTGGCATGGTACAATGTTAGGTATGAAATAGAGACACAGAAGTACATGCATAACAGAAAACAAATTATGGAAGTAACGTTGAGGTTATTAATATCTAAATAAAGATATTTCCCCATATTACACAAATCTTTATAATTTTGAACACTTAATTGTATTAATTTATAAACAGAGGGGTTTTCCCAGTAATATTTCTTAATATATTGTAATCAATTTTTTTTCTACAGAGGACATTTTAAGACAAAAGATTGCTGTTGCACTTTATGATCATCAAATTTTCAAAGGGTTCATCTTTGAACTGCATCCTGTTAGGTTAAAAAATCTTTCCAGCTACATGTATACTAAATAATTGTTCTACAGGAGCAGTGGAAGTTGTGACTGAGAGACTTTATGGCAATCTTTATCTTAGGATATATGTTAAGTGCAATTATAGAAAATTACATGAATCTTGTAATTTCTATCAGGGCAAACTTATGTACTTAATATACAAGAGAGAGAGAGAGAGAGAGAGAGAGAGAGAGAGAGAGAGAGAGAGAGAGAGAGAGAGAGAGAGAGAGAAAAAAACTTATTTTCAAATGGGTTATAATATTGGTAGTGATTTTGATTTCCATCATGGATGGACAGTGCTATCCTCTTTTTTATTGTGACATAGCCAAAGGAAGGGGATTGCGGTATAGCGCTTCTTATAACAATAGATTGTTTTAATAGTTAGATTATCCTGGGGGCAAAGTGTGTTGTTGAAACATTCTTTATGGAAGTAAAAACTAATTGGAGTAAAGTTTTTTAAATGATTTTAAACTCTTATTAACAACACTCTTTGTTATAATCCATTGTTATAATCCAACTAAAACAATTTTATCTCAAGAATTATTTCTTTCTTCTCTAAAATAATTTTAATCAAATACAATTTTATCTATTCATTTATTTATCACATTTTTTAAAGTGAACATGCATATAAATATGCATAGTAATGCAAAGTAATGCCATGTAAAGCTAGCATTAGACTAGATTTTGGAAAGTAATGAATTACATTACCATTACTTGTAATGCTAATTTTGTGGCATTACACATTACCAGCATTACTTTGAAAACATGTAATGCATCGTAATGCATTACCATTACATTTAGCATTACCCCAAGCCTGGTATAGAGTGTAGAACACAGTTCCACATATACTGCCTTGTGGTACTGAAAAGTCCAGGCATCTAGGCTGAGATTTAGAGGTATTAATGTGCACTTCCGCCCTCATTGAGTAAAGGTAAGATTAAAACCAATCAAGTGCTGACTCGGACACTCTGAAGGTACTTTGTAATACTTTACTAAGTATAGAATGGTCAACCACATCGAATGCAGCAGAAAAATGTCATGCGACTGAGGCAGTGACTTCCCTCCTCTCCATTTTCTACAGAATGTCTGATGATAATTTTAGTAGAGCTGTTTTGTACTGAACGCCCTATTATATGCACTTTGATAATCAGGCAGTAGCTTATTCGATTCGAGCAATTTCACAAACTGGTTTAAAGCACACTTGTTGACAATTTTTAAGAGGTAAATTAAATTACTCACCGGACGATAATTTTTCAAAATTACATCCAAACCGTTCTTTTTCAATAAGGGTCTAATAATTGCTGTGTTCCGTTCATTTGCGAAAACACCCGATGTTAGGGATTGATTAACTATGGAAGTAATTGTTGGCAATAACACCTCGGAAAATTGGTTGATTAGTTTTGATGGGATTGGGTCAGTTGGGCAGGTAGTGGACTTTGAGTTTTTGATCACATCTAATACATTTTCGTCAGATACTAAATCAAAATGTTGAAAGTCGTTTGTGCACTTAGATCCAAGATTTGGGTCAAGTTTTTCAAAATAATCTTAAGTTTTGCGAATAGCTAAAACTTTATCCATAAAAAATGAACTAAATTCGTCTGCTAGTGATTCGTCGCTTGTGCTTGGCGGCATGGGATTATTATTAGTTTTACCTATCAATCCAAACACAAATTTATACATTTTAAGTGCATTTTTTCCACACTCAGTAATGTTTGAGTTGATGTTCTTGTATTTGTTGTATTTGATATGTTTTCTATGGGTAGAGATATATAGGTTTTATTGAAACTATGGTCACTAATCTGAAAATTTTCGATTGGTTCGGACAAAACAATTTTATCGTTGTTTCATATCATGATTAGATCAATTGTGTTTCTGGATCGATGTGATTGGCAGTTAACAAGCTGACACAACCCCATGACATCACACATGTCATTTAATGCAATCGTATCTAAATAATTAACATTATTGTAATGAATTTTAAAGTCTCCACAAATGATAACTGTGCGATGGGTTGTTACATGTATTATCTCTTCTAGAAAAGGAGAAATGCCATTGTAGACACGCGACGCGCTCTTGGGTATGAGGGGGGAGGGGGCGATAAACTATCAGAATGTGTTTGATCTTCGAAAGAAATTCTAATTCAAACAATTAGTATTCGAATGAATCTTTCTGTCCAGAGTCAACTAATTTTATTTGTAGTGTGTTTCTAAACAAAATACCAGTTCCGCCACCAGATCGAAATTTACGGGGAACATCAATAAATGTATAGCTAGGTATATTCAGATCGGATCTTTAAATTCCTCCTCAGAGGTCGCAACAAATCCAGATGGACTCCAGTTTTCCAGTCCTTATGTTTTAATTTTCTCCTTATAGACCTATGACCACGGTAGCGTTTTTTTTATTCCTAGGTGTTTTTTTTATGCAATACATTTCCATCAGGTCTAAGCTTCGAAATGCTACTATTATACCTGAGTGATTGTAACTCGGCTGGGGTGTACACAATAGGCGTAAAGGTCAAAACTTTGCATGATTTTAAATTACCGTTGTTTACCGACAAACGTTTGAATAAAAATCCATAAAATATGCACAAAAATACATAAAGGTTTTAACAAAAAATCATCGGAGACATCATTTTCATACTTTTTTTAAATGCTACAAAGACAAACTTGAGTGCAGAGAAGAAAAAACATGTTAGTAATATGCCTACTTATTAATTCTTGATATGTATACCAATTTTCTCTCTTGAATTATTATTTTATCAAAACTTCCAAATCTATTTTTATCAAATTATTGTCATTTTACTCATGTAGGCACCTTCAGGGCAATCAGATAAGTAGGGTCGACAGCAATACATTTCAGGAGCTATCACAGCTTCAAACACTGTGAGTCTGTTACCCTAAAGTATTATTTCTAGGAATAAATATTCCGCCAGTTTATTTGTTAGATGAAAACGATTATTCTAATTCACTGTTCTAATTTACTGCAGGTAAACTTTTATTTGAATTGCCATTGTTATAGCAAAGATGATCGAATATTTTTTTAATAAGAAATGTAAATTGATTTTTGAATAGTCGACTTCAACATGTCAGCAAGTAAAATATGAATACAGCCAGAACAATGCTTCTTTGATACTGTATATTTTGTCATTTAATAAGGAATAAAGAAAGAACATGGAATACACCGTAATTTGGCTGTTAAACATTTGCTATTGATACGCCAAATGTGTTATGATAAACAATTTCTGAGCAAGAAACACATATTAGAAGGTAATAGAGGTAACTGTACATTTCAGTTAGTATAAATTGCTAATTATGTGTAATAAAGATGAAACACTATTTTAGCATCAACGACACGGTAAAATGAGTGAATATCCCCTCTCCCCGACGGGATTTATGCATGTACTGAGAGTGTTTATCTATTCTTTATTCAAAAATTTCTCTAAACGAAAATCAGCTTGTGGTTCATAACTTATAAAGTAAAGACATGTGACACATGGAGCACGTACAAACCTGACTAGCAAAACCCCAACAACTTCATGATAAAAACTTAAGTTTAATTTGGCTTTAATTCCTATTTTAATCAATCCACAAGGTCTTCGATGACAATCATCCCTTTGTTCCTATCCTTGTCAGTCTCTCTTTTTTTCTTTCTTGGCCAAATCTGTCAAACTTAACGGTATTACGGGTATACCTATCTTTCTCGTCGTCACCATTGTTGTTATGATAGACTGAGCGTGGTATCAAGTGGCCGATTTAAGGCAGGGTTTATTCAAATGCTCTTCTATTGTGGACTCAAAAATAATTATAAAAATTATTTATTAATTTCTATATCTTTTTAAGCCGATTGATATGAACTACGTAATTTATTGTGAAGATATATCTTTATATAACATATTTAAATAAATAAATCAAATATTTCTTAGCAAAAAAAAACCGCCACATATACCTTAAAGGTGTCCCAGAGCTAAACTACGATTAAAAACGGTAATGTTTATATCAACGAAAAAATACTATTGCCTAAAATATCTTTTTTATAATTTTAATAACATAATTGACAACAATGTCAACATTATATTTGATGCAAAGTTGATTATCATATGAAGTACAGACAAGTACATACTTTCTACACAACCCTGTTAGTTTTCTTATTTTTATCAGCTTTTCATACAACTGCGTTAAAATGTTGAGTTAATATTATTAAGGTGTATTTGGTCAACGTTAATATTTTTGTCAGATACAAGGGGTGTGACAATGGTATAAAAAGGGGGAATAACAGCCTTGTGAATTTTTGTAAGGATGTAATGTGGGCAGTTTTCTTGCAACCTCGATGGATTGGTTGTCCTTATATTATTGTAGTTTGATAATGACTGAGTCGAAATGCTATGGTCACCGCGCGCAAAAGCTGTGTGACTGGTTTTGCATCATTGACAACGATACGCATTTAAACATTCAACATTGTCACAATTTCCTTTTAAATAAGCCTTTGCTGGTAAGGTACTTGTTTGTCAAACATTGATTTCATGTTCAATTGCCACGTCTTTCTATTTACATGTACTACTTTAGAATTTGTTAGCCACAATAAGTCATAAATTGTCATCATAGGTTGTCCAACAAAGAAATGTTTCTTCATTCAGTGTAACGTCGTGTTTTTCGTTTCCCTTGTGTAGAATTACATAACGTAACTGAGGTATGCGTTAAAACCAGCTTGTTTGGGTCTCCATTTTATTATTAAAAGAGTGTTTAGTCTAATATCAGTATAGGTTCTTCGAGTTGAAATTTTATTAAAAAATGACATACATGTAGTGAGTAAAGAATGAGTGGTTGTCCAGAACTAATCGTTGATATAATGACTTGATAAAGAGTTGTTTGTTAATGGAAACCAGGTTTGACCAAATCATGTCACACGTTTTTAAGAATGGCGAGCCTTTCTTTCTCGTCGAATGTGATTAAATCGTTTTTTGGCAATTGCACAAAATTAACAAATAAAACACATAATTTATAAAACAAGCAGGGACAGAACAATTAGTTACTGATTACATTTTATTCAAGTAAAGCAAAGTAAAGTAGCAAAGTTGTCTAACCTTTATAATACATTCAAACACGACTGTAAAAAATAAGTAAAGTAAGTATTATAGGCTTCAGCATTTAAACTATTTGTTTTTCTGGTGGCCCATCAATAAGATGTTTTGGTTCCCCGTTTGACATTGTGTATGGATTGGCGAGGTTTTGTGTTTTATCTCTGTTTAAAGTAAAGCAAATCTAATGAATATCACAGATATCTTATAAACTCAAGAACATTAACAGTTGTTTTGACTGCTATTATCTGCCTCTTGATTAAAAAATAACGCACCTAAAGTGTGTTACCTATCTGGATCTCAAATACGCAAATTTAAACTGTAATAATTTGGGCATTTATAAGGCAGAGTATTTTAACTGATTATCATTAAAAGCGTCTTATTTCTTATATTTGACTCAAATTGCCAATGCATTAAGAATTGGAGACGTTGACTCATGTCCGTCGTTATCATGACTTTTTAATTAAGCACTGGATGTTAACTGACCATTCATAGTAGTCTAGTAGTAGTTTTATGACAGGTCACATTTTCTTCTGTGACAAATCGATTACTAAATGAAAGGAATATTTTTTGAGTAATAGTGTAAATAATGCTTAACTGATATACTCTGGAAAAATCGAAATCACAGGATGAATGACCATCTTTAAGTCCTCCTTAAAGATAGCTTAAAGGTGTTTAAAGGTAGCTTAAAGACGATCTTTAAGCCACCTTTAAGCTACCTTTAAGCTATATGTATTGCTTAAAGGTGGCTTAAAGAAAGCGTAAAGATGGCTTAAAGGCAGCTTAAAGACTATCTTTAAGCCACCTTTAAGCCACCTTTAAGGACAACTTATAGGTCCTTAATGTCCAAACTTCTTTAAGCCACCTTTAAGCTACCTTTAAGCCACCTTTAAGCCATTAAAAAAAATTAATTCAATATTGTGCTTAATTTCCAACAAAATGTATTAACTTTATGAAAGAAAAGGTATTAAAACGGTTTTTGTTCTAGAAAGAAAAATGAAAAAAAAAGCACAAAAAAAACCGGCCACGGCGAGAATTGAACCCGGGACCCTTAATTTACTAGCATCACCACACATCCTCTGCGCCACGGCAACTTACAGATATGCGAGCGTTTTTATATCCTATATATCAGTGGACATTGAATCACTGTATTGAATGTGTTTACTTGAAACGATTTTGACAAACCATTCAGTTTGTAACAATCACTTATATCTAATTTATAAATTACATGCATTCATGTATTTAGAATGAAATACGGAACTTGGTCTTCAGTGAACAAAAATATATTATACCTTAATGGAAACCGTTAGGTTCACTGTAGTAGGCTTTCTTACATGTAGTTAATAAATTTAAACCGAGTAGATATACGTTCATCTTATTTATAGCTATAAAAATGTAAGAAAGAAAATGAAATCATTTCTTTTATTAAATGCATTGATACTATTAGGGTATTTGTTCAATTTCCCGCAATTTCCCGGTTTTCACGATCGCGGCGCCGTTCCAATATGTTTAAATATTTACATGTAATTGTATGTACATGATTTATAAACTATCAATTCTATAACAAACAAAATTACCAATTACCGGTGACGTATTTACTGCATGTGGCAATTGCAAATGACTTGTACATACAATTGTATGATGTGCCAGGCGGGGTATATTTGACATATTTACCCTTATACATATATATAAATAATCAACCCCTATTTATAAACACCGGCATTAATTAATGAGCCTCAAGATTTTACTCTTACATACATGTATCGCTAATTTGTAGACGTAACATCTTTGAAACCCAGAGCTAGGAAATAACACTTTGAAAATGAATTACAAATGTAAATTAACTTTTATTCACTAGACTTATCGTATACTCGTACATACTAACATTCAACGCCTTTAGAAACCCTGACGTGCACCTGGGCACACGACACACCTGTTGTGTATATCTTGTATATTCTGTGTTAGTTCCAGGGGTTTTCTTAAGTTGGACAAACAAAAGACTTTAATTAGATATACACAAACATGCACCTGGGCACACGACACAACTGTTGTGTATATCTTGTATATTCTGTGTTAGTTCCAGGGGTTTTCTTAAGTAGGAGAAACAATAGACTCTAATTAGATATACACAAACGAAGAAAACTATGTCTAGACAAACAAAGCAGTAATATCCTGCCCGATATAACAAAGGCAGTTGAGTGTCTTTTCATCTTTAACATGTATCTAGCAGATCTAGAGTTAGAAATAATGAAAATTGAAAAAAAAATACAAACCTTAAACCGATTAACAAATTAAATCATGCATTTTTGGTTCATTATCTTTATTTTGTTTAATAACCGGATGAACTGAGAGAGTGACAGAGAGAGAGAGAGAGAGAGAGAGAGAGAGAGAGAGAGAGAGATTTTTTTCACTGATTAATTTATAATAGAAAACAAACATACTTTAATTAGTTTTATGCACATATTAAGATACAGAGACTGCGCTCATCCCTACAATAATTTTGAAACCCCCCAAAAATTATAAAGAATTTTATAACGGCAATCTGTGTCCATCGGAGCGGTGCTGATGATAGCGATCTGCGTTTAATGGAGCGACGATTAAAACCGCCTGGAACACCCCCTCCCCCTTCCTTGGAAATTATATTATCACTCGGATGACCCCCTCCCATCTCTATAAAAGAGCTTTTGCATTGAATATATGTTTTTATTGTTCAGCTTGATCAATATTGACTTAAAGGCCACTTAAAGACAGTGTAAAGGCAGTGTAAAGAGAGAGTAAATGCCACTTAAAGATGCTGAAAGGTGGTTTAAAGGTGGCTTAAAGGTGGCTTAAAGAAGTTTGGACATTAAGGACCTATAAGCACTTGCTTAAAGGTGACTTAAAGGCGGCTTAAAGGTTGTATAGCCTTTAAGCTCCTTTAAGTCACATTTAAGCCACCTTTAAAGACTTGCTTAAAGATGGTTTTTCGCCCTGTGAATGCCGCACAGATTATCATAAAGATGAATCTTTATATTTCAATCAAGCTAAAATGCTATTTTCATGGTGTGTATATTCTTAAATGTTGAGGATGGACAAAAAAATATACACTGTATGTTCTTATCTGTAAAAAATAAGATTACAATAGCAGAGCTACACAAAACGAAATTTTAAGAGAGTAAACAAGGATATTTTCATTGCAAACAGATAAGTGAGAACCAATATACATGTATTGGTAAGGCATTGTAAATATTGAATGCATATGATTTACATACTAAAT
Organism: Magallana gigas; assembly: GCF_902806645.1. Classification (NCBI taxonomy): domain Eukaryota; kingdom Metazoa; phylum Mollusca; class Bivalvia; order Ostreida; family Ostreidae; genus Magallana; species Magallana gigas. Next base: position 43,002,615 of record NC_047562.1, on the reverse strand, counting down.
TGTAGAAAATGGTTAGCTAACAGTTTAAGTTACTGATTATGGTTTACGATTTAAATATTTTTGTATTGTTATTTTATGCACGAGAATTCTACAAACATATGTATAAAATAGAATTAAGATTTGAACAAATGTTTGATTTTCTGCATGAATATGAAATTCATTTGCATGGACGTTTTAGTTTCTTTGTTTGTTTGTTTATTTTTTTTTTATTACCAGTCATTCAATTTAACAGTGTAATTATCCCGAAAGTTGCGACATTGTTTTTATTGATAGGTGGCTACATAACAACCAGATTAGTCAGATTGACAACAACGCATTTAAAGGGCTGTCACAGCTAAGAGAATTGTGAGTAAAAACTATGGTTATTTTTAACTTACACTTTACCTTGAACTTTTTTACCAAATTGTAAAAGAACTATTGAAACGTACTCTAGAAAAAGAAATATTCCTTGAAGATTTTCATTATTTTTGTTGGCAGCATTAATCAACTGGATTAATTCTACAACAATTTTTTTTATTTTAACCAAAGTTTAATTGTGAAGCCATCTTGGTAAAAGGGTGTCAAATATATTGCAAGCGAACATATGCGTCTGAAACTACATGTGCATTTCATTGTTTGATCAGGGTACATTTAAACTCAATGAAAAGTTCGTCTCTCATTTAACGCTCTTAATTTCAAGATTTTGTTTTGTTTTTGTTGTGTTCTATTTTTATGTGGGATAGGTGATATGTACTGCATTTGTCTGAATTTCTCTTTTTGGTAGAAAATGATTCTAAGCTACGCTCAAATGTTGTGATGAGAGCATGCACAAATCTATGTAGCAATTTAATTCTCATCAAAATTTACATTTTATTTTGAAGGAACTACTTTTATTTTCGAGAAATATAATGAAATGATAATGGAGTTCACCGATCAAAAACGAAGCAATGAAAGCGAAAATTAAACCATATCAAAATAAATGAATGTAAATATTTCGTTTTAAATAAAAACATGTTCTCAACGTTATTTAAAATTGTGGTATAGTCATAAATCATTTAACCTTCTATATGTAAATGAATGTTTTTTTGTTATTTTTTTCAAAAAAACAGCCACCATTTCCAGAACACATGTTATTCCATTTTTATTAAACGATACATAAACAGACTGCACACATAACATTCAAAACCTGTAACGTATTACACATTTTGATTATACCAGACAAACAGGTATTAGCAGTTTCCGGAACACATAAACAACAATACATTGTATTTTTGTAGGCTCCTTGATAGAAATCAGATAAGTGGAATCGACAACAACACCTTTCAGGGGTTATCTCAGCTTCAAAAACTGTAAGCCTGGTTCTTCAGTTTCAATTCCTACTTAGTTAATGTATAGTCAATGCCTTCTACTCAACTGAGATTACAAAAGTAATACTGTGTGTTAAATAATGGCAACAGGCTTCTTTCTGAAAAAAAATACATGTTTGTTAATCTATTAATAAATGGTCTTATCATTGCCTGCTAGTAGCTTTGCACATATCTCAGTCACAAGCCATGCTACTCTGAAAAACTTAATTCTTATACCTTACTAGATAATGGTTGCTAACAGCGGCGTCTACAGCTTAAAGTAGGTTTATAAAGCCGTAAGACAACCCTTTTTTCCTATATTTTAATTCATAAAAATTTGGATTTGACATAAACGTTCATAAAGAAGAAAATATCCCATAAAAAATATTTTTAACCATTCAAAGTCTGTATTCCTTGGGGGGAAGGGGTGTGAAGACCATCTAACTCAGGAAAAAAACACTCTGTTCCATGATATTCACCTTTAAGGACGACGGACCCAATTCAAGATTTCGCACCTCTGCACAGTAATCCGTGCATATTCTTTGAATATGACTGTCGTAATTACGTACATCAGAAAAAGAGAAAATCAATTCCCTCTTATTCATTTCTAGCAGTGTTAGATGCACAGTACCGATTTATTTCCAACGTTCATACAATTGCAATCAGACTACGAAATCATATCTGCGGTAGATAAAATTGGGAATGTCAATAAGTTTATTTAACCGTTAATTGCTATCAACACACCCGGTCCCGATGTAGAGCTGACACGTTTTGCCAAAGCTGTCAATCAGATTTAGGTCATTGTTTCTTTTGTGATTGACAAGGCGTATGTTTTTTTTTATCTCAATCCAGATTAACCTTATAGGGAGGTGGCTTCAAATTGGGTCTTTAACGATAAATACAATAAAAGTACGTGATCAGATAAAAGTATTGCAAATACAAGGATACTAAAATCATATTTCAATTGAAGACATTATGTTGGTTATTCATTTTATTTATTGTTTGTTTGTTTATAATTAAAGAATGTGCATCGTGTGAATTATATTACATGTATAGTAATTATGAGTTCCATTTACGACTAGCGTTCATAAACAAATTATTAAGAAATGAAAGTTGTTTCTAGATATAACTTCCGTCATTTTGCTCGTGCAAATTGCTTAACAACAAGGTGCAACAGCAAATACATATAAATGTACCAACTTTTTTTTCTTGGATCCTCGCGTGATGCGTCAGAGTCCTCGAACTTAAAACGTTGTTGACCAATTACTTTGAGAGAGAGAGAGAGAGAGAGAGAGAGAGAGAGAGAATTAGAATGAGACGGGGGAAGTTTTGTGTTTGCTATCAACAAGAAACCCTCCTCCCTGAACGGCTGATAACGTTTTAGATGAAATTACATTTTTGTCATTTGTCTCAAATCATAACAAATGTCTGCATGTTACAATTTTTTTTATTTGAAGAAACTATTGCGTTTAGGAGAAGAGCTATATTGATAACGTGTTTAAAATAATAGTTAATGCACTATCTGCTAGTCTACATTTAAGGTATCTGGCGGGTTTGCTGACATCATTATAATAATAGACGTAAAAATTGACCGTCTTAGCATAATTATTTAACTTTTCAGAAAATTAAAAATACTCTATAACGACTTAAAATGAAATATTTCAAAAATATTGATTACACTTTATAAAATTAAAATAAAAACTATTAAGTGATGACATTTCATAGACGTGATTTAGAGGGTAACATGATGTTCTATTAGGTATGCTTCGGCCCTAAATGATAGAAAATGCGTTACTTTTACAATTAAAACTTAAACGTTATGTCTTCAATTACTGATCTAAAGATCTAAACCATTTAGCTGCTTATTATATACGATTACGAACTTACTACCTCTATGGTTTTATGCAATTGTTTCTGCATTGATTAAGTCTCTTGAACAGAAAAAAGTCATTTTTATTCTCTTTTCAGACTTCCATAAATTGTTTATCTGCATTCGATATTAACTAAAAGATATGTATTTATGATATCTACTAAGTGTTTTCATGTTATGATATGTGTTGCTATCTAATTAACAAAATTAATTTTTGGTTCTCAAACGTAAGATAATAATAACGTCGCGCTAACTTGGAGTAAAGTCATAATGAAAATATTAGGTTTTGTAAAATATTAGAACTTTAAAGTTGTAATGCAAAAATTAGCCGGAACACGTATTGATAATCTTTATAAACTGAGTCTAAATTATCTCTTCTGTTATTGTGTTGAATAACATAAATTCGTCTAATTGGTAAAAAAACAAAATTAGGAGAACAGTTTTTAAATGCGTTAACGGACTAAAATGTGTATGTTGCATATTTTTTTCTGTCATTGAAATTGCATTGCTTGATTTAATCAGCATTGCTGTGTTTTAAACACAATAACATCATAATAACGAAGACGAATCTCAAAAAACTGTCAGATATAAAACTTTGAGCCCAATGGATCAAGCGGACAAATTGTTTGGGTGTGTTTCTCACAAACAGTTACCCGCGAGCTACCTTAAGTTTGAACACTTTATTTTAAATATAACATTTGAGGTTGAGGGCCTCTACATTTATTTCTTTAAATACCAATTAGCAATTAATCTATTTATATATAACTCTATATAACTCTATCGTTGATCATGGCGACTGGTTGGTATCAAATGACATATAGGGGTTAAACAAGCGTTGGGCCTTATTTTTTAGGAAATCAGCTGAACTGAAATGGAAGTAGTTTAAGAGTTAGGTCTGCTGTCTGATCTCTATTTATGTACTTTTTTGTGATTAAAGACCGTCAATATTTTTTCTTCTAATTACAATGCAATGTGCTTTAAATATGGTATAATGCCGTTATTTTGAATGTTGATATTCAGGCATTGGGTAATCGTAATGGAGTAATCGTAATCGATTGTAATGATTACTCTTTTTCAAGTATCGACAGTTATCTGTAATCGAAGGGATTTTCGATTACTTGTAATCGTAATTTAATCGATAACAGCTAAAAAAAATTAGTGTAATTATAATAACTTTTTCGATTACTTTCGATTACCTTTCACATTAATATATTGTGATGCACATATTAATAGAAAAAAAATACTCTACCCGTGTTATTTATTATATTATAATTAGAGTTAAATTGATTATATTCATGTAGTTAGTATGATTTTCCTCTTTCACTAAAAATATAAATATTGGTTAACTTGAGTATATAATCAAATAATCAGTTGTATAGTATGCGTTCACTCCGCAATTGTTTTCATAATTGAATCTAATATGTCTTAGAAAAATCACTAGAGCTCTTATTGATTGACCATTATTGAGAGAGAGAGAGAGAGAGAGAGAGAGAGAGAGAGAGAGAGAGAGAGTATACTTAAGAAAACTGCTTAATGTTTGAATAAGCAGTAGAAATTATCAAATGTTATCCAAAAAAGATAGAAATTGAAGTCTCAATTTCTTTTTCATTGTTAAAAAAAAAAATCCCTATATAACTCTAAATCCAAATCAACTGATACGCTATGTTCAAAAGAGATATCAATTACATTTGAGTGAAAAATACTAGAAGTAATCGATCATTAAATGAAAACCTGTTTTAAAGTAATCGATTACAATCGATTACAGGACTAAAATGAGTGTGATTAATAATCGATTACACAAATATCCACTATGTAATCGATAATCAATCAATTATATTTTCAAGTAATCGTGCCAATGCCTGTTGATATTTCTATATTGTACATAATCCTCTTTCCCTGGTATCCTGCATTTCATCACTCTAATTAGTTTTATTAATTTATATTAATTAGGTTACATCCACATTTGGGAAAAAGGTGTAAAAAAATCCACATTCATTTTGGACATTGGTAGATTTAACCGGTGATGTGATGTGATTTACTGTATACCAAAAATCTAAAATTGTTCAAAGGCACTCACAATATTCCCGCAGTTGCTTGAATTTATGTTTCTCGTAAATATTAGATTGCCTAAATAATAATACTCAGATTCCAGTTCTATTGGGATCATTTTATAATTAGAGGTTGCGTCATCAAGCTTGGGATTTTAACAACCTTTGAAAGAAAGGGGGCACATGTCTTATTTTATCATGTGTTTCCTTTGCTTTGAAAACACAAGATGTGATACAATTTGATATGACATGACTTTTTTTAAAATTATGTATTCTTTTCTTTGTACACACACCATATAACACAACTTGATTGAATTAAAAATGCCATTATTATACCACTACATATATTTAATTTTGGTTGAAACGCTTCATTTCATTATCTAAACAAATTCATCTATATCGTTTAACATATCTTGTCACAATATGACAGCGTGAAAAGCTTATTATTAAGCCGCTTGGTGTTATATTTACATTTTTTACAAATTAACCTCAGGTTTTAATTTAATGCGCCAAATTTTCACATTTTGCACATTAAATCAGTACACGTAATATAAATCCATCTATTTTTACTTAAGTAACTTTCTAAACGACATTGTAAAAGAATGTAGACAATATTCTGTGTGTTTGGTTTGCTTTCATCTTTGCGTAAATTTGCTGCAACCTTGATGTGTGGTTCCCCTATTGTAGACTTGGAGTCATTGACTCGAACCCGTCGTTATTGTCATGACTTTTAAAGCGCCGTGGATTCATTAAAAAACCCTAGCAGTCATACAATCACATTGTAGAAAGAATGTTTTCATGTAAGAAAAAAAGATTCCTAGTTGACTATACTGATTACTGAGTTTGAATGAAAGGGGTATTTATTTACACGTTAGGAGCAAGGTAAAGCATGTTAAACTGGTATAATCCGGAAGTGTTTATATTTCATTCAAGCCAACATGTGCTATAATATTTGTATATATAAAATGTTACTATCTTAATCATGATGCGTATACACTTTATTGTTGATGATGGACAACAATTAGAAAAAAATAATGTTTTGTGATAAGATGATATAAGAGAACTTCAAAGCTTCAGATAGTGATGTTACTAAGCAAAGATTGGTTTACAGTTTAAGTAGTACATTATGATTTCAGATCCATAAATTTGAGTTTATTTACTTCTGTGTACGATAACTAAATTGGAATACATGTGAAATATTTTGCAAACGAAACAAAACTTGAAATTTAACTCACTATTTGACTTAATGCAGGGATAATTCATTTGCATAAGCGCCTTTGTACATGTATATTTGTTTTTTTCTATTACAAGTCATTCACTTCAAAAATGTAATTACCCCAAACGTTTATATCTTGTGTTCATTCATAGGTCTCTGTCTTCAAACCAGATTAGTCAAATTAACGTCAATGCATTTCAATGGCTGTCACAGCTTCGAAAATTGTGAGTAAAAACTAAGATTTTTTTTGGAAAACGGGTTGACTAATGAGAAGTTAAGCGAGTTCACACCACGTAAACAACATCATTGTATATTGGTAAGACACTGTACTTTTGCATTTTTTTTTTAGAATTACATATGAGTGCATAAAGATACTTTTTTTTATGAATTTTGACAAAATACATTGACCAGCTGAAGGAAAAGAATGTTTCCATCCGCGCTTGTGTGTTTTAAAAGCTTTAAATGTGGGACGGAGCTTAAAGTTTTAAGTAGACTGAATGTAAGCACTGTCCTTCTACCAAATATAATTACCAATTATATCTCCAATATGATTGATTTCTTTTTTCTTTTTAAGAAAGATATTCTACAAGAATAAATTTATTTTAAAGTTAATTACATTTAAAATAGAAAGAGACATTCTGAAATTTACTGTCAAACTACTGGGGGCGGTATTTCAGGCCACCTTTGTAGAAAAAACTTTTTAAAAAATGTAACAGTTACACATGAACGGAATCTTTTTAATATTGACATTTTACCATGATGTAGCAGGAATTATATCGGGCGGACCTTGTTCTTAGTAAAATTCGTTAGGAGAATCAAGAAAAATTAATTTTTCTACTTAATCCTTCCTTTAAAAATTTCCATTCATGTTTTTATCCTATTTATAAAATTTGATTACCCGACAAATGGGCCGTATAATGCTAAATGCGGTAAACAGTTCATTTTATTTCATGGATTTTTTTTAATTAAGTACAATGCTTACTGGTAAAAAAGGTCATCTTTTGAACTTTGAAGTCACATGATGAAATAAGCAAACTTTGCTGCAAAACTGCTATTTTTAAAAAAAATGAAACTACAACAAAACCAAACATTTATACAGATGCAAAAAGCAAAACTAAGAATAAAATTATGCATGTATTTCAGGAAGAAAAATCAATTCCAATGCTTACTGGTAAAAACCGTCAACCAGTTATATTAAAATTAGACTTTTGCAAACGTAGTTCCAAAAACACTCTGATATTGCAAATACAAACAAAGTCAAAGCCTTTAAACAGATATGTAAAAATTAACTAAAAGAAAAAATAACACCATAGGATACTTATCATATTGACTGCATACAGTGTTCTGTAATGCTGTTCTAGCTTAAATTTGTTGGTACATGATAGAAGCATAGAACTTGAATACTATTGATTGTACTTGCTATTGAAACTACAAAGAGAATAGAATGCATTCCATTTGCGCAGTAGAACTGTGAAAATTTGAATCTAAAATTTATGAAAAAAAGAACAGTAAAAAATAAAACGATTAAAAAAAACAAAAAACAATATATGCCAAATAATATCTACTAAATTAATTGAACAGCTCATGATCGCACTAAGATTTAAACATTAATCTCTCTGTAATTAATATTACAAAGTACCGTGACCTTAGATTCGCTTTTATATATAAAAAATGTCATAAAAAGCACTCAAGAATTGAATAAATTAATCAATATTTTTACATAACAAAATAAAAAAAAATAGTTTAAGAATATTTTTTATAAATTCACAAAAATGCATAATAACTAATATGTTGATTATATTTGAACTTCATTCATCGTACGCTTTTATCTGTTAAGTGTCGTAATCGATGAGAAAAAGTAATATCTACTTTTAACTATTTTTATTCAGTGCTTCATATTGTGAACACTAGAGTAATAATAATATCTAAAATATGATGTGTTTCAGCGTGTTTTCAAGTAGTATTTTAACGGATATATTTGTTGTCTCTTTGTGGCATGTGTGGAAATGTTAGGGGAACAAAACTGTTTTTTATCTTTCACTCAATACATAATTTATGTCAAATGAAGATCGCTAAGGTTCACACATTCTATCAACATTAATCAATAAAAGAATAAAAAAGTTACGAACAAGGATTACATTTGCTGAAAGGGCGAGATATGAAAACTAAACCACAGTCCATCATTTTAAATGCAGGATAACGTAAAGGTAAAAGTTTTGAAACAGACGACTAATATAATAATCGTTACACCATTATATTTCTTGAAGTAGTGTATGTATGCTATGATACAAAACTTAACCATAGAAAATATACGCATTCAGCTAATTGTTAAGAAGATATCAATCGATGTTGTATTGAGCCATTTAATTCAACGTATTTGTCCGAGGTATGACAGGGTTTAGTCGAATTAATTTTACGAATTTAAATATTATTTCGTCAGTCTCTCCTCTGTCTATATTTTACAAACAGTTATTCTGTGAGTTGTGCGTTATGTTATTTATTGTACGGTAGATTTCCCTTCTACGTGAATAAATAATGTTAAAAAACAATGGTTGGTTGCAAATCGCAATAACGTTAAACTGAATATGCTTGGTTACAACATACTTTAAGTTTTGATTTTTAGTGACTTTAAGTTTTGATTTTGAGTGTTTAGGACAACAACATTTTTATAACTTAATGTAAATATCACTACTTAACAAACCCATACCTTCCATCTCTAACCGCCCTTTCAAAAATATTAAAAATCAAGTTACAAACCAATGATCTTGTACTTAAAACAACTAAGAAATTTAAAAAAAAATGTAAATATTTTTTTTGAAATCATTTAATATGTGTATAGCGATAAAATATACTACGTGTCAGATAAAACATACAAACTTAAATTATACGTTCGTAAACATTTCTTTTATTCATACTTTATTACCTAAAACAGTGTTTTACTCATAAATGATTATACCTTGTATTTAATTATTTATTTTCCATGCTGACATGAACTTATAAAAGTATTTGATTGCCATATTATTTTTGTTTGACTCTCAGCTGCTAATGAGATCGATTAACAAGTCAATAGAGCCACGGTCGGTTGCTTTTCGAACGAGGCATCCAGTTTGCATAGACTTCTAAATGGATTAGTATAATTTGTAGCAATTTAAAAAAAAAGAAATAAAAAATTCTACAATGAATGGCAAATATAAAAAAATGTATAGCAATTGAAAGATTCGCAAAGGTACATGTATCCACATCAAGATAGCGCTGCCTTACTTTGCACCCTCATCGAAAACTTCTGTCGTTCATACAAAATGTAAAACGTCTAAATCATTAAAGACTACGGTTGCACTTCCTATACCATGGTAAAAAAGCGGTAGTAAATTAAAAAAAATAATAGATAAATAAAAAATAAAAGCCTGTTGTCGTTTTTATCAGTTTCTACAAGGAACACTTTGTTATCTTAAGTTCATGCTGTCACCCAACAATCTACATATACTACTTACCGTGTATGGTTTGTGAATGTGCGATGGTATAACAGTATGACGTAGATGACATAGGAAACGTTCTACAGTAATTTACGACGATTTTGAAATACTTGTGCTTGAATTACAGTCAGTTTTGATATGTCTTTCGTTGGGTATTTCTTACCGTGTAGTTGTTGTTATTTGTTTTATTTACTAAATATATATAAATATATAAAAGATAAACATAAACGCTTTTATTTTCATCTTCAGATGTTTTACAAAAGTTGGTGTCTAGTGTACCAATGGCGAATTCGTTAGGCTGTGAGACATTTTTTCATTTATTAAATAAAATATACGCAAATGTATCATGAACTATTAGTTTGCATTAAATGTGGTCATTATAATATTTCTGATTGTTGAGTCACGTTATGTCCGCCGTCACGATATTCCGCCACTTTTTTTTTAAATCGTCACGTTATGTCCGCCATCAGGAAATGTCCGCCACTTTTTCGAAAAAATCATCACGTTATGTCCGCCTTAACAAATATTCCGTATATTCCCCCAAAAGTCATTACCATATGTCCGCCGCCTTCGAATTTCGGAGAAATTGTATTCAATACATGCACTGTTGCAACCACTATTGAAATAAAACCACTATTGATCAGAAATAAATTATTTCAATAGTGGTTGGGAATGTATTGCAAAGGAATCCTTCAAATGAAATACATTCCCAACCACTATTGAAATAATTTATTTCAATAGTGGTTTTATTTCAATAGTGGTTGCAAAGTGATTTTACTAGTGAAATGCATTCCCAACCACTATTGAAATAATTTATTTCAATAGTGGTTTTATTTCAATAGTGGTTGCAACACATCCCTTCGAATGTAATCGTCATTTAAATTTTAGACCACGTATTTTTATTTGACCCTTTCAGTTTCGCAGTAAAAATCGTGCCTCATGTTTATAGACTATTTGATAAAATCTAGGTACTTGTAGTCAAATATAAAATATAGACGTTTATTGATTTTGAACATAAAATTTATCTCCATTAATTGATGGATAAAATGTGTTCTAGAAATGAATTTGACAATACAAATAAAATATTTGTTTCTGCTGTTGCAACAATTAACATATTTAGAAGAGATTTCATTAAGGGTTTATTTTCGATCCGCGCCTGACCTTGTAATAGTAATGATAGTAAACAAACTATACTATTTTATGCCGGATGTTCCTTAAATATAGCTCGATATACTAAGTTTTTATGCAAAACAGACAACCATTTTTTTAAAAATAGTATTTCACACAAAAAGCCTCAAACATGGCTATGCTTTTATTAAGCAACACAATGTTTATATTTTCAACCACTCTTCACGTGATTGAACACGAACGATAACTCTGTTCTGAATATCATTGTTTAATATAAATAACCGCTAGGTTGTGAAATAAAATATACATCTTAAAAATTGTTCATGTTTTAAATCAAAGTAGGATATGATATGAGAAACAACCAGTACTTACGTATTTTGAGACTATTATCCAAACACATATACTTCCGATCGAATTTTACAGGAATCTCGGTGAAGTCTAGTGAACTGGATTTATCAATTAGCAACGATAAAGAAAACATTCCAAACACATTCGCAGGGGTGATCTTCGGGTTTAGTGGCTGCCGTTAGTACTTGTGTCTGTCTGTCTGTCTGTCTACATTGATATTTTCAAATGCGTTTATATGGTCTACATTATTAACGCATTTTGAAAAACAAATAGTGTGCAGGGTCCAGTCGGAATTGTTATGACCGTCAAATATGATAATATTATAATTTGGTTTAACATATTTAAGCTCGTTGCTACATTGACAAAATAACCCAAGAATTTAAGTTATCATGGATAGCAATTTCTCAATGAAAAAGATTGTCGAAGCAAGTTAGTTTAACAACATACACATAAAGAACAACGGTTCAAGGGTTTTATAATTGAGATTTGTATATCAGAATGACGGTATCACATAGACTGCAACAATTAGCTGCCATCTGTTCATTCAATTTCTAATCAACTTTTACTTTGTGTGAATATTTACTTCTTAAAGAGATGGGGAAAATAATCAATTTATATGACTAGATTCTGTTTATACAAGTTAATTGAATTGATAGGATGTTTGGGAAGGATAGATACGGGTGCATTCTTCAAGTTATCAGTTCAATTATTTATAATTTGGGAATTAGACTGTATCTTTAGTTGTCTACTCCTTTTCCCAGTGATGCTAGACCAAATTTAACAGTTGTTTTATTAAATAGAAATTATCAAATAACTAGATAAGAAATCAGAACGAAGGATGAAGTCCTTATTTTAAGATTTATACAATTTTTACAAAGTGTGTTATTTATATTTAGTTATCTACTCTCTTTCCCAGTGATGCTAGACCCTATTAAACAGTTTTTTTGCATTAAATAGAAATTTTCAAATGACTAGATAAGAAATCAGAACGGATAACGAAGTCTGTATTTTGAGATTTATACATTTTTTTAAAGTGTCTTGTTGAAAAAAAATGTTGCAGTCATAATTCACTTTTGAATTTTTTAAAAGTATGTTGACTTGGTTTAGATTTAACGCATTTTGAAAAAAAAATGAAAGTGCGTTGCTTTTGTCCAAAATTGAACGCACTTTTAAAACGGTTTTCAAGGTTCGCATTTTTTTCATAAAGCGTTGCCACATTGCTTTCTGATTCAAATTTACAATTTATTATCATTTAAAGGTGCAACTGCAACACTCAATGATAGATTGTCATTTTACGTTACCCATTTTATATCTATCACTTTATTATTTCTTTACTTATGAAGAAAATCAGATAAGTAAGATTGACGGCAACACCTTTCAGGGGTTATCACAGCTTCAAACGCTGTAAGTCTTTTACCCTAGTGTATTATTCCTAAGAAGTATTATTCAGCCAATTTGTTTGTATACAACATACACGGACATGTAGAAATGTTTGCTGCACGGTTTCATTCCACTGCCAAAAATATCACTTAGTTACTGGTGGTGTAATGATGATGACCATATATATCTTTTAGGAATGGAAATGTTGTTTAAATTTTAGCGGGCTTATATATGTCGGCGGGTGACACATGAATATGAACCGAACCATGCTATTCTAATAGATTTAATGATTCAATAAAAAACATGGAACGTGCAATAATATGGTTGCTACAATTGCTATTGATACATCATATACGCCATCGTCAGGCCGTTCTTAACAACAAAAAACATAACAATTATAGAAGCTTCTGCAGATTACGGGAGTTAAATAGTAATTGCCCTTTAGTGATCATGGTCTTTTCTAGAATAAATATTACAACATATTCAATATTTCAAATTGAAAATAACATGCCCCCCCCCAAAAAAAAAAATGATAACAGTTTAATAATATCGATTGGCGAAATTTATATAGAGGTCAAATGTTGGATTGATTTAAAAAAAAAACAGTTTAGAAGGTATTTATGTTCATGAAATTTACCTTAACTGTAGCTTTTACATGTAACTACCCGGAGGACGCATGAGGCCGTGCAACAAAAAACGCCACTGACGTCGGTCACTGGCAACAACTTTCGCCTCTCACCAACTGTTCCAGTCCAGTTCTTATCTCTTTTTCTCCACTGTACGCCTCCAGGTGTTCCTTGGCCTTCTTCGCCTTCTATTTAGGGCCGAAGCATACCTAATAAAACAAAATGTGACCTTCTAAATTACGTCTATGAAATGTCATCACTTGATAGTTAAGAGATTATATAAAGTGTAATCAATCTTTTTGAAATATTTCATTTTAAGTCGCTATAGATTATTACATTTAACAAATACTGTTTTATCAAGTAAAACTGAATTCTTTTTACAAGTATTAACTTCCTAAAATGCACAGACGTCACTGAAATATAAAACATACAATAGTTATCATAAACTGTCAGTTATCACATGGAACTGTACACGTGAATACAGGTACAAACGACAACCACCAACCACTGCCAACTGAGTGCTCAAACTGTCTAACTGAGGCGTTCACCAAATGTCAAGTGTCACAGAAGGTGCGTTTACTTAAAAGGGAATTGGAGGAACCTTCAGTACCGATCAGACCCAACCTAACAGAAAGTAAACCCCAACTAAACCCTGGGTTTATTTTCTGGGTTTACTTCGGGTTTACTTTGGGTTTACTAGAGTAGACCCAGAGTAAACACAAAGTAAACCCAGAGTTGACACAGAGAGTAAACCCGGCCAGAAGTTTATCCCTGAAAGCAGACGCGAACTGTGTATTCGGAATATACAAGGGGTAGGAATTACAGGCAGAGGGATAGTAGGATTAAAATACTAGTCTGCTTCACAATTCAGTGCATACAGTTGACCTCAAAAGCAATTTCAAAATACCCAGAGTAAACCCCGAGTAAACCCCGAGTGGACCCACATTTTTAAAAAGTAAACCCAGTGTAAACCCAAAGTAAACCAAAAAAGTAAACCAGGGGTTTAGTTTGGGTTTACTCTGGTGTTAGGTTGGGTCTGATCGGTACTGTATCTGGTTTGTTGGGGTGTTTTTTTTGGTTTGTTTTTTGTTTTGTTTTTTTTGTTGTTTTTTTTAGATGTTGACCCCATGAACATAATCTACATCCGAATGATAATTAAAGTGTTATGATTATTCATCAACTTAAGGTCAAGATGTAGTAAATGAAAGGTGCCTACAGGTTTATGAAATTCAATATATAAATTCTTTCAGTGATGCTTCATAACACTATCTTTGTTTCATAGGGTCTACAGGGGCTTAAATATTTGGTAAACATAATGAAATATCATGTTTTAAACAACCATTTTCTATGAAATATGAAGGATAAAAGTAACAAATTTAGGAGTTTTGTCCATTTTTGACCAATTTAATATATCTAGATTGCCTACTGTCTCTCCAAAAACGGCAATAAACAAGCTCTTGACATCCTCTTTAGAATTATGTCAAATTGAATATAGGTACCGGGATAACTTTTCACACGATTAAATATAGATTGTCGACATATTGTTTTATTCTCTACATTATTGCTTTAAAGCCGTAAAATACGGGAAAAGATTCATCAAAATCAATTTTGACGTCATAATGGTTAAAAGTCACTCTGGGATCATTTTCTAGATTTTGACCTTTATACCTTCTTCTCATGGTACAGACCTAATTTGTACCCTATCCAATACTTACTTGATCGGTCTGTAACTCTTATCCATGTAGAGAATTGTGTTACATGGACGGGTAAGAGAATACATTATTGAAGTTGCTGGGAACACGTCTACGAGTTTTCACAAAGCATCAAAAAGGCCAATTAAGAGTCAACGAATTCATAGATTTTTTTTTCTTCAGATTATTTTCCTCACAATGAATCATGAACAATTTAGGTAATCCTCAACGTGATTAAATGCTACATGTTAGTCTTGTAGCCTCATTTCTTAATATCCACACAACTACGTGTAACATAAGAATAAATAAAATGCCCATGAGCTGCACATCAATAAACTAGATTATAAATGTAAGAACGATATGTTTTTGCAAACCAACGACTAGAAACTTGATTGGTTTAATAATCAAACCTTATTGAGCGAAAATCGTTGATGTCTTTATGCAAAATGAATGATTTTATTGTTACGGTTGGGTTGTCCATACCACGTGGGACAATAGTATTAAACAGCACAGGATGAATGACCATCTTTAAGTCCTCCTTAAAACGGTTTTTGTTCTAGAAAAAAAAATGAAAAAAAAAAACCAAACAAACCAAAAAACCGCCCTCGGCGAGAATTGAACCCAGGACCCTTAGTTTACTAGCATCACCACATTTCCTCTGCGCCACAGCAACTTACATATTTTTGAGCGATTTTATATTCTATATATCAGTAGATATTGAATCAATGTACTTGAAAAGATTTTGACAAACCATTCAGTTTGTAACAATCAGTTATATCTAATTTATAAATTACATGCATGCATGTATTTAGAATGAAATGCAAAACTTGGTCTTCAGTGAACAAAAATATATTATACCTAAATGGAAACCATTAGGTTCACTAGTAGGCTTTCTTAGTTAATAAATTTAAACCGAGTAGATATACGTTCATCTAATTTATAGCTTTAAAAATGTAAGAAAGAAAATGAAATCATTTCTTTTATTAAATGCATTGATACTATTAGGGTATTTGTTCAATTTCCCGCAATTTCCCGGTTTTCATGATCGCGGCGCCGTTCCAATATGTTTAAATATTTACATGTAATTGTATGTACATGATTTTTAAACTATCAATTCTATAACAAACAATATTACCGGTGACGTATTTACTACATGTGGCAATTGCAAATGATGTATACATATACTTACAGATGTGCTCTATACGTACATACAATTGTATGATGTGCCAGGCCGGGTATGTGACATATTTACCCTTATACATATATTTAAATAATCAACCTCTATTTATGATCACCGGTACATCAATTAATTAGCCTTAATAATAGATTTTACTCTTACATACATGTATCGTTAATTTGTAGACGTAACATTTTTGAAACCCAGAGCTAGGAAATTATACTTTGAAAATGAATTACAAATGTAAATTAACTTTTATTCACTAGACTTATCGTATACTCGTACATACTAAGATTCAACGCCTTTAGAAACCCTGACGTGCACCTGGGCACACGACACACCTGTTGTGTATATCTTGTATATTCTGTGTTAGTTCCAGGGGTTTTCTTAAGTTGGACAAACAATAGACTTTAATTAGATATACACAAACATGCACCTGGGCACACGACACAAATGTTGTGTATATCTTGCATATTCTGTGTTAGTTCCAGGGGTTTTCTTAAGTTGGACAAACAATAGACTCTAATTAGATATACACAAACGAACAAAACTATGTCTAGACAAACAAAGCAGTAATATCTTGCCCGATATAACAAAGGCAGTTGAGAGTCTTTTCATCTTTAACATGTATCTAGCAGATCTAGAGTTAGAAATAATGAAAATTGGGGAAAAAAATACAAACCTTAAACCGATTATCAAATTAAATCATGCATTTTTGGTTCATTATCTTTATTTTGTTTAATACCCGGATGAACTGAGAGAGAGAGAGAGAGAGAGAGAGAGAGAGAGAGAGATTTTTTCACCGATTAATTTATAATAGGAAACAAACAGAATTTAATTAGTTTTATGCACATATTAAGATACAGAGACTGCGCTCACCCCTACAATAATTTTGAAACCCCCCAAAAATTATAAAGAATTTTATAACGGCAATCTGTGTCCATCGGAGCTGTGCTGATGATAGCGATCTGTGTTTAATGGAGCGACAATTAAAACCGCCTGGAACACCCCCCCCCCCTTCCTTGGAAATTATATTATCAATCGGATGACCCCCTCCCATCCCTATAAAAGAGCTTTTGCATTTAATATATGTTTTTATTGTTCAGCTTGATCAAACTCGACTTAAAGGGAACTTAAAGATGGTTTAAAGACAACTTAAAGGGAGCGTAAATGCCACTTAAAGATGCTTAAAGGTGGCTTAAAGATGGCTTAAAGGTGACTTAAAGAAGTTTGGACATTAAGGACCTATAAGCTCAGCTTAAAGGTGACTTAAAGGTGGCTTAAAGATTGTATATCCTTTAAGCCACCTTTACGCCACCTTTAAGCCACCTTTAAGGACTTGCTTAAAGATGGTTTTTCGTCCTGTGTTTAGTACGCACCTATTGAAAAAGCATGCCATTAAACCCACCCCTTCCATCCCTAACTGCCCTTTCAAAAATCATACAAATTAAGTTAAAATCAATGATCTTGTACATAAAACAACTCAAAAATGAAAGATTTGTAAATAATTTTAATATATACGTTAAATAGGTGCATAGCGATAAAATATACTACGTGTTAAATATAGCATACAAACCTAAATTATACGTTCGTGAAAATTACTTCTCTTCATGCTTTATTAGCGAAAACTGTGTTTTACTCATAAATGATTATACCTTGCATTCATATAGGAACCTTTATAGAAATCAGATAAGAAGAATTGACAGCAACACTTTTCAAGGATTACCACAACTTCAGGATATGTACGTCTGATTTTTTCTTTCCTTATTTATCATCTTTACGTTCTACCCAACAATAATTTCAAAAATTGTATTACATGTAAAATTTTGTCAGCAAACTTCTCTCTGATAAAATATACGATACAAGTTTGTTTTTAATTTATAATGAACTAAGCAATACCTGCTAGTAGATTTTCACATATCTCAGTCTCTAGCCATGCTGATCTGATACCTATAATCGTTTAATGGCAAATCACATACTTTACCAGAAAATGGTTGCTAAATAGTGGCTTTTGTGTGGCCTTTAGGAAGGAGTCTTCTCGTTATCAAACAAACTTCATATAGTACGAAATTCAGGAAATTTTGACACAGTAAATTATATCATATACCCAAATGATTCTATCAGTTCAATCAAATTTGACCTCATTGTTTTCGCACAAAGGTCAGACAAGGCCACTACCGTTTTCCTCAACCTAAAGGGTGATAAAAATAATTTTAGTTCTTTGCAGTAATGTAGACATCTGACTAAGATAGGAAGATTATATTCTTCATTGAAATGACATAATATCAAAATGTCTATCGGCTTATACTACTAAATTAGAATAGATATTCTGCATTTCCTCTAATTTTCCTAAATTTTAAAGAGATTTTGATTATCTTTTTATGCTTCCAATATAAAAATATTTTTGATTTTTACGTATTATGAAGAATGTATATAAAGATATCAATACAGAAAAGCTAATATTTTGACAATTTAAGAAGAGAGAAAAACTTATTTTAGTGATTTTTAAACACAAATAAATGTAAAAAATGGGCGCTTTAAAAGCTTATAAAAATGTAATTTGATAGGCAAATGATATTTCTAAAACATGTTCTGATACACAACTATTATTTTTTTATTAGTTCATATTAGTTAAAAAATCCAATATTAATGTTATTGTTTTAAAAATGCTAAAACAGATTCATTAATCTACAGAAATTCTGAATTGCGAAACATGTGATATTTTCCTATGCAAAAATTCTGCCAAAATATAGTCCTTGTTATATTTTAAACATTAATTACTATTTCTATGCCAAATGGTATAATTGTAATTAACGAAGAAAAATATATTACTTTAATTTCCTTTCATCTTAATATAATGTACATTTAACAAATTTACGTTTGACAAGTCGAAAACCAGAAAAGACTCATTTCTTAAGAAACCCTTACTTGCTTTAATTTAGGTGTTTTATGCAAAATACGAATCAATGATACTAAATGCAATATGAGCTATAAGGATTGCATAAATAAATGTTCATTATAACATTTCTGATTGATTAAAAATTATGTTGGTTTTTTTTTCCATGATGACATGAACTTGTAAATGTATTTAATCGCCATATTATGTTCGATCGACTCACAGCTGCTACTGAGATCGATTTACAAGTCGAGAAAGTTACGGTCGGTTGCTTTCCGAAAGAGACATCCAAGTTGCATATACTTCTAAATGCATGAACTATATTTTGTAGCAATGTAATGAAGAAGTAAAAAAAAATCTAAAATCAATGAATTTTTTAAAAAAAGTTATATTATTTGAAGATTCGCAAAGGTACCCGCATAAAAATAGTGCTGCCTAACTTTGCGCGCTCAACAAACACTTGTGTCTTTCATACAGAATTCAGAACGTGTAAATTATTTTAGACTACGGCCACACCTCTTATACCATGGTAAATAAATGATATCAAATGCTGATATTGTCAAAACTGTCAAAATTGTCTACATAAAGTAGAGATATCGATTTAAAATTTGAAAGTTCATCAAATTTTAAAGTATTTTTCATCTCTATCATATGCATTTGCAAGATAAAACAACAAGGTAGTCGAGTATGCATTTGCAAGTTTAAAGGTAACATGAATTCATAAATACGCATTACTACCCTTTTATCTCCTCTTACCGCCGTATAAGCTGTTACGCTCATCACTACACACCTCCTATTACTATTCATTCTTCGCTGCATTTAGGTATTTTATTCACCCCAAAACGATACATTGAACGGAAAGTTTTTGGCCTTGGTAACTTTCAAGACTGGCCCCTTAAAATTATTAGATATTTTGATAGCTTTTGTTCAAAGAAATAATTTAGATAGAATGTTCATAGGGGCATCCTGGCCCTGGGTCAAAATTTGCAAAAAACCGACAAAAATTTAAAAAAAAATAATTTCTATCATTGTGGTCTATATTAACATCTAAAAGTGTAAGTCCTAGAGATGTCAGTAAGTTCAAGCGCTGGCTATGTCAACAATTATGTTTTCTTCTTTTTTTGTGCCATGATACAACTCTATTTTTGAGCAAACTTTTTCTTTTTTAAAATTAACGGTATTTTTAAACACTGGTTTCTTTGATGCAGAATTGTATATTTTGTGTACTAAACTTCTATCTTCTTCCTTGAATACAAATTTGCTCTTTCAATTATAGATGGAAAAAGTAGATACTTAACTACATGTACATGTATAAGCAAGAAACTGGAACTATACTTTAGTGTAAGCAAACTTTGTTTATGGATAAGAATCATTCACTGTTTTACTCGAGACAGGTCACACGTAAGAACAATTATGCTGAGCAAATACTGTTGAGTTTGCGTTTCCAGAACATTTATAGGTACTGGTAAAATTGAGGTAGAGTTACTGCAAAATAGATTGAGTGCGTTGATGACGATTTATGCCACAAATGCGGAGAAAGGTTTATATATTAAAACACACTAGGTTTAGTCAGACTTCTAATGTTTTATACTCAAAATATTTCTGTAATGGATGGCAACATAAGTCCTTGCCGTATTAGTACTTGGGTTTTGAGGATCAGTAGCCAGATGCAAATACCATGCATCCTCCTCCTGCTTGAAATAAATTTGCTTTACAGACAATAAACCTGATAGATACAATTTAACAATAAATAGAAGTTGACCAATATCAATTTAATTAATAAGAGAAATGATGTCAATAAAAGCAAACGAAAAACAACAAGTCAACCAAAAGTCAACCAAAATGCAATAATTAAAAAACAAAACAAGCCTTTAACTTGTACGAAACTATCAAACAACTACAAAATCTAACATTGAATGTATTTTTGTACTTATATGTAGATCTTAAAATCTCCCACAACATTAATGTTTAATAACAAATTATGTAAGATCGCCATTATAATATCAGTAAAACTTCATAAACCAAATGTTGACATCTTTTATGTGTTTTAAGCAACGGATCCTAAGCTCATCAAGTGTTTTTAGATAAAATCAAAATTATTTAAAAATTTTGTTTTTACATGGAAGAAAAGAAATAAAATTGTAATTTTTTTAATTATTTCCCTTTCTTATTCACTATCTACTCATTTCAAATATACATTTCTGATGAAAAATTATTATGGAATAACTAATACTTTGACTTTAGTTCTCTAGTTTTGATGTTTGTACTAATAAATTGAGTTGAGAAATAGAAGGCAAGACTTCTCCAGTCTGAATAAAATCAAACCTCAAATCAGTTCCTTTTATTTTGATTGTAGCGACGATCAATATAAAGGAAACTCGTGAAGGTTGGATTTCAATCAGACTACTTTCGCACGCAGAACCTACTGTGGCATTGCATCTAACACTGCAATTGATCACTCATTAAATTCTACTTTCGTTACTTTATATCAACATGATTTATGTCTAAATGCATAAAAAACAAAGAACTCACACTTTCATCCAAATTTAGTTTTCCTGCAGATTGGTGAATATGATTTTTATTGTAAAATTCTCTGGATGTTTATCATTCAATAGTTGGTCACCTACTGCTGCGTTATATTAGAAATATATATCTTCGTTACAATGTTTAGATTATCGAAGTAGTAAAAGTATTAAAATCCCTTATTAAAGCTTACAAAAAATCAATTACACGTAGATTGGTCTCAACCATTTATAGCAAAATTCCAAAAGTTTCCTTTTACGAGTGAAAGTACTATTAAGTACTAAAAATACTTATCAAACAAGGTTTGATACTGTGTATGCATTCAATTCAAGCAGGTTTCTTAAAACCATGACTGAAGCAAAATCACCCCCATTTGTCCATAAAGTAAAAATATTTCCTTGCCTTTTTTAATACTTCTTAATCATGTAGCATCAAGCAAATGATCTATTTACGTCACATTAAGGAACAGATAAACACTCCTGTTAAGTTGTCTTTTATTTGGCACATAACGTTTTTAAAACTTACCCTTTCATTACAAATAATTGATGATAATTGTACATATTGGGAATACTCCCTGAACCTCCACTCCTTAGGGTGCTATGAACCTCTGATGATGCATTTTTCACTAATATAAAGTTGCATTGGTGGTAAGAATCCTGATTATAAATAAAGCGATTTTATCATTAACGAGCTGCTTCTTAGTTATTTGTGATACAATTTCAGAATTATATTATTAATGGCGAATATTTAAATCCACCAACGATAAAAATAGAAGAAAAAAAACACATTAAGAGTAAATTGTTGATCATTAATGATTAACACAGGTATGTAAATCATAGGTATAGGTTCCTTTGCAAGGAAAATCAAAATGCACCAATTGTATATTCAAATTACAGAGAAATTTGAAATTTATTTTCTTACACATACTTATTACCCATATTTCCAAGTAAGAGCACATTATTACGACACCATATATTATGATGTCATGTTCTTTACCACTCAAGTTAAACACCTTAACGAAAGAACGTCGGCGCAAATAAATTATATTTAATATTCATAAGAGTATTATAAAAACTAACAAAAATTCCTGCACAAATCCAACGCACTTTCAAATTTTACAAGAACTTGAGGACACTAACACTGGACTGTGAATTTTTTCTCTGTTTTATCCAAAAACCTAACAAATCGTGCTTAACAGTTGCATTATCGATATTTGTGCAGCAATATCATAAATCCTTGGATTTGCCCGTGTGCCAAAGCTCCTTTGTTGATATTACTTATAAACTTGTGTAGTAAAGAACGATGACATTGCGATGTGTACTGGTTATATAATTGTCAAGAAGGGCTGTATACTGTATACAGTATATAGCTATTATATAATCACTGACCAACCATTCAGATCTTAGGAAGTGTGTGTATATATACATGTACACGTGTGTCTGTCACCTCATTGTTCTCGCTACCGTGCGCTGCAAATTGTCAAGAAGGGCTGTGTACAGTAGCTATTATGCATGTATAATCACTGACCAAGTGAAAAAAAATGTCAACATCCTCTCCTTTGAAAAATGTAGCTTCAATCAGCTAGTTTGTTAATCATGTGTATTCAAGTTTTTTACCTATTGATCTGGTGTAGAATAAAACATTGATGAATTAAAAATCGTTTTGACAAGCTCTTAGTTAATCTAAATAATTATAGAGAATTGGTTATGAAAATTAATAACGATTGTATGTTCACTTATTAGGAAATTAATTCCCGGGTAAACTATAAGTAACTTTTAATTAAAAAGGAATGCAATCTCTCTCTCTCTCTCTTTCTCTCTCTCTCTCTCTCTCTCTCTCTCTCTCTCTCTCTCTCTCTCTCTGTGTATAGAAAACACTAGTTTTACATTTACAGGTATGTTGTGTATGTTCTGACCAGGGCCGCGCAATGATATTAGGATTGCTTGTTTACTTATTAGGAAATTAATTCCCGGGTAAACAATTAATAAATAATAATTAAAAATTTAATTCAAAATCAATGCAAACTCTCTCCGTCTCTTCGTCTCTCTCTCTCTTTCTCTCTCTCTCTCATGATTAATCAGGGTTTTTTAAAAAAAATTAAATTTTTCAAAATCTATATAACTTCCTACATGTATAGAAAACACATGCACATGTTCTGACCTTGGTGGCAGATTTCTGTTCACTGGCAATTAATTAAATTATCTTTGATATCTTCCACTTTGCAGTAAAAAAGATATGAAAGTTACATTTTGGAAATTGATGAAATTGATTATGAGAATAAATCATCAATTTAAATTTATTTCAAGACTCCAATAAGCCGGCCAGAAACATATTAAACAAACATACTAAAATAAAGTGATAATAATCTTAGGCAATCTTATATAAGCTATTGAAGCTTTATTTTGCTATTCACGGGAAATTAATAAAGGTATAACCAATAACTTGGTAACAAAAAAAAAGAAGAAAGGTGTACTTTATCGTTACTTGGCTGATGATATGTTCTACAATCTGACTGATTTATTGGTTTTAGTGCGTACCTATATGTTTAGATATATACAAAATTAAAAACCATGTGCCGCGCTTGATCTTAGTTTCTATTATATTGTTAATTACCAAGAATCATAGGTTTAAGATATTCATAAGTAAAGTGTACATATATCTGTAGGCAATTTTAAAAAATAAATAATTCACTCTATGTTGTATTTAAGTTTATGTCTGTTTTTCAAACATAAGGGAGTAGCGATGTTCCCGAGCTCTAAAGGACTACATGGCTTTCAAACCTATTAATTTATCCAAAAAAAAATCCCCTCCCTCACCTGAGGTTTACCACCCGGTGAATCTCAGATCTTTAGTTGTTAGCATGATTATTTAAGTATCGATAAATTATCAACTAAACCATGCATGAAATTTAAACTTTCTCTCAGCTTGAGATAACGGCACGTGTCAGACGACAAATTGCCCCAAGGGGGTCTGTCTTTCAATGACCCAATTAACTACACGCTAAGACCCGTGTTTTTACTGCAATTTTTAGATCTCTTTGTGCTCTGACTTTTAATTGATAAAACTGATCAACTCATAATTTAAACGACACGTGAAACCATAAATTGACAGTTATTAAAGATTAAAAAATTTATTTGGCTTTAAAAAATACGACATGCCAGCGTCGTAACATCTTGACGGCTAACTAATGACTACCGACCAGTGCACAACCGATAATTACTGTTCACTGTCATGACAGTATTCTATTTTCTTAATTCAATTATTGAAATCACATATTTGAGCTATAAGTCAATATTTGCACTCAACAACGCCGAATCACAAGACACACCGTTATCGTCATTTGAGAAATCACATAAGTAAATTTACAGAAAATTCAAATCTTTAGGAGATTAAATTATTTATTATGTGAATTCTCAATAAAAATCCGTATTCATGTAATGCAATTTCAAATTTCATTCCAAAATGCACACTGGGAAAAAATTCCGCGGAATATTTGTGCCCGCGTTCATAGCATGGTTTATGACCCTGTCCTTACGATGAACAACAAAAATGAGTAAATGAGCCTTAGTTTTGTAAAATATAGGCATATGAAAAAAATTAAACAAATAGAACAAGACTCGATATGTAATAATTCCATTATAAGGAGGAACCTTAACGATCAAAAGATCTATTAAAAATGTAACTAAAAACACTGTAATCACATTTACAGTTACGTCGAACACACTTACCGAAACGTATGTCACGTGACACGCGTGGTACAGACGAGTAACATTATGAAAGTTTAAGTGAGTTCACGCAAGGAAAAAACAACAGTCTGTAATTGAAGAACTGGACTTTTGCATCTTTGAAAAAGTGTACATATGAACGTGTTGAGGTTAGTTCTCTCCTTTCACAAATAAAAATAAAAGTACTAAATGTTCGAGTGCTCTTCGATAGGTAATGTGTATTGTAACACATTGCAAAAACGCTTTGTACGATTTTGTGGATGATGATAATTGTAAATAGCGTTCAAAGGGTATAAACATGAGCCTTCAGATTCAGATAGTTTCTATATCAATTATACATATTTAATTATATATTAATTTATCAGCCAGTCGCTGATCACTTTTGTAAAGTTGGGAAACGGGTTGAATATATTGAAGTTTATACACTTTACTTGCCAGATTTGAAAGATCCGTGCATTGCACGTGCCATTTGCCAGCATATGAATCTATTTACAACATATAAAACTATCAATATCCAATACCAGAACTTTCTATTTATTGCTTAATTAACTAATGCATGTACATGTAAAATACGATTATTATATTAAAAAAACAAAGAACAAAGCAAAATATTCTATCTAAAAACTAAATTGGCTTCTTGGGGCTACTCAACAAACCTACACAATATCAAAGAAAATTTCGTGGATGATAATAATTTTGAATAGATCGAGTCAACAATTTTCATAGGGTATAAGCACGAGCCTTCAGCTTCACATAATTTTTAACCTAAAGTAATTAAATAGAGCCAGTCGCTGACCACTTTTGTAAAAATGGTTGGGAAACGGGTTAAATATATTAAAGAAATTAGAGTTTATATAAAATGTTGCACTAAACTCAAAACAGTCAGATAGATAATAAAAAGTGATGGCAGGTACATGATTCGCGATTTGCCAAATCTGTTGACTTATCGCTATCTCTGGTGCATTTCATTTTAGAAAGTTTGTAACGTGTTTTGAATGTACGAAAGATTTATGCTAGATGGAAACCGCATATATCGAAAGACCAGAAACGGGTACAGGTGCAAGCCGCTAAGCAATTAAAAAAAGTTTTCCGAATTCAATCAAATACATTTTTCAATATTGTTACTGTTGACAAAACATGGGTTCACTATTTTGAACCAGTAAGAAAACTCGGAATCAAAAATGGCAAATTAAACACGGTAAAAGTCATGTTGTTGCCAAAAAAAACATAACGAAAAGATGTTATACTGAAAAACAAGCAACGCCCTGAGTAAGGATTAAGGCATGTTTGTCTACTTCATGATAATCCTCCATTACATACATCTTAGCTTGTGAAGCAATTTTTAAAGTCCCAAAAAAGGTTACCGTCTTGTCACGTCCATCATAGTTTCCAGGAGATATATCCGTATGCAACTTTTTCCTTTCCCAAAACTTAGAACGTTCTTATCTGGCTCAGCCATTAATAAGTGCCTCAGAGGTCTATTATGTATTTCAAACCGTTGAAAATATATAAGTTGAAGGGATGTAATGTTCATTTTACTATATCAGTGGAATGCTTTTCAGATATTGTACAATACATATTACATACTAAACTACTCTCGTACAGATATTCATTCGATGTGTATTTGAACGTATTGAAACGTTTTCATATCATATAACATTACAACAGCCTAAATAGAGAAGTCGATGTTTTTCTGATGGATCATTTAAGTTTATAATCGTATTAGTACCAATGTACATATCTATATTGTTATCGTAAATATTATAAACGTGCTAAAGTCAGAAATTTAGGTCAATTAATAACAACTCAACCAAGACCAACTGTAAAACGATTCCCGTAATATTTATTACTCTCAGCTTGTGTGTGTGTGTATATATATATATATATATATATATATATATATATATATATATATATATATATATATATATATATATATATATAAACAGAGATTTGGATCTTGTAAACATCTGCTTATACAGTCCTACTGGCTTCCGGATAATATAGAAATCAACACTTTCTAATTGTCATTCAATTTTTGCATAACCAAAGTATATATTGCCTGAAAACATTACAGAATAAAAGAATCTAGCAGAAAATTATACGTACGTAGGTCAATCAGGTCAAATACGCAGACAATGTGCCTATCTATCATATATTTTTCATTAAAGTCTTATCTAACAGATTAGTTTATGCAACAATACTTATCTTATTACCATACGAAGTTTCATTCTATTTGATAAAAAGGTATTATTGTTACCCGGTTTTGAAATCAGCATGTTTTGTCACCACGGCGCACGGTAACGTTGAAAACATAACGTCTAGATGACACACGCACAGTTAATAGAAATATGCAATCTTTATATCACCCCAAGTCGTTTGTGCTTTTCACCATACAATTTGAATCTGCACTATTTCACTTGTCATCTTGTTCACATTTTTTTCGAAAATCATAAGTTAGTTCCTCGAAGTTTTCATATTTTTAGCGTATGTCTTTTCGTTTACAGCATGAAAATCTCTGAATGTCAGATGAGGTTCTTTAATTTTTTATCAAATAATTACATACAGATATTTTACTCTCTTTCCTATTGTTTGATATTCAAAATACATTTACCATAACCACACAAAATGTGTTAGAGTTAAACACAAATGGCAAATGATTTTTGACGTTTTTCTACCATTGAGCATTTTTACACTCTTGATCGGCTTTTTCCCAAGTTAGATCCATACTGTTTATACTTTCGTTGCGCCGTGACGTCCGGCGACGTCAATATTCTTAGTCAATTTTAAAGAGGACTACATGTCTTTATAACTGATATATGTTCAACAAATCTACATATCCCGTCATTATTTGGTACAAAGGATATCATGACAATTTTTTATTTTAGGTTTCAATACAGTAAAGCACGCTAATAACGAAGTCCCAGGGACGGGTAATTTAACTTCTTTATAAGCGTAATTCGTTATATCCGTCAAGTATACAACATGAAATAGAGACTTTGGGAATGAAATTCACTTCGCTGCAAGCATCAATTAATTACAAGCGTGCTCGCTATAACCGTGTTTTACTGTATTTGTTAATTTTAGGGCCAATTTATGAAGATATTACTTTCATCAAAATATGATTAATTGTTCACACAACACAAAGTCTGACCGTGCGCCGTGACCTCATTTTTGCAGGATTAGATTCTAAATAATTCTTAGAAATAAAGGAATATATGAACTTTTTTTTAAATTATAAATTGTTTGAAACAATTTCTTAATTATGTGTACTGAATTAAAGCTGAACACCGCTTGTAAAAAGGCATTGTCCGCCAAATTTCTCTCTCACTACCGTTATCCGTACAACCCCTATATGAGCCGGAGACCTCTTAGCAGTTTAAAGTATTTTGCTGTAGAGGCCTCACCTGTGTAGATGTACATCTTTCCTCGCCGTGTTACTCGGTCGCGATGAAATTGTCAAGTTTTACGCAATTTTTTCAAGCCAGAAGAATATTAACATCAATTAAACTGGTCAAAATAAGAATAAAATGCATAAATTCCAAAGACCACGAAAGAAATACTACACGTCGGCCACGAGTTTCAGGAGTGCAATTGGGTGTAACGAAATCGAAGGGTTTATATACCGGTTTCCTGTGACGGTGCCTATTTAAGAGCGGTGTTCAGATTTAAGTAATAATATGACGTTAAATAACATGGCTTTGGCAAAAGTCTTCGTATATTTTATTGACCCTCGAATATATAGAAATAAAACGTATATTACTGGAAAAAATTGCTTTGCAGTTGGAATTAATGATAATATTACTTACCATCAACTTAAGAATTTATTCATTTTCAGAAAATCTAAACGCATACACCAATTATCTATATTTTCATTCAAAATGTACTTTGTTCTTTTCAGATATGTAATGGTATGGGTATCTACTTATCCGAACACAACTAAATACTCATTGTTCACCTTTACCTAATATTGATTAATTTCTTGTTGTTGTATTTTGGTATATTTTGTAAACCCTCAATTCTGGATATGTAATTGAAATATCTAATTATATTAGTTTAAATTACTTTTAATTCATTTTATTCAAGTATTCTAAATAACTGTGCGATCTTGGGAATGAATTGTGTTACTGTTTGTGAGTGTGTGATTATACTTAGGGGTTTTATTTATTTATATAAACCTCGAAATAAAGACCCAGTGCAGCTGAAATCAATTATACCAAGGATTCAGCGTTATTTATTAACAATACCCTGCGACAGTTCCATTTGCTCATTTTCCAAATCGGCTATCAAAAAGCATACCTTTTTTGCCATTATAAACCCATACTCTCCTGACTTGAAAAGCAAACTTGCAAACTCATTTTTCACATTAGTAAGGCTGTTTTGTAAGATTTGGGATATATTATGGAAGCTTCATGATTTTTTGTAATGTCCCATTTGTCTAGGTATTACCTAGAAGCTTTTAAAGAAAAACAAAAGGAAATCCAAACGCCTCATTATTGAACACATAGAAATTGTTTTTATGTTTTTATAACTGCATTTATACATGAATCTTCTGTATATCATGTAATTGTTTTGATAATTCATAAATCAAATAATCAATAAGAAGAAAATTAGAATCAATAACACATCGTTTATCTTACCAGAGTACTGTTGAGTTTTATGATGTAGAAAATGGTTTAATGAATATAAAATCGGCTTGTTACTGAATTTTTGATATAATGTTTCGTAATACTACTCTTGATGTCTATCCATACAGTGATTGAATTTCTGTTGCCGAGGTTTGTTCCCTATTTGAAGGGAAGCAAAATAAATGAAATAATTGAAAGTAGCAAGAATTAAACAATTATTTGTTTGTTCATCATTATTGGTATAATACGCAAATAGAGGCTATGCTAATTATGAAATACTTTGTATGTTGCCTTGTAGAAGCCTGTTTGATAATAATATCACGTTCTTGTCCAAGGACATGTTTATGCCACTTCCGAACTTACGATATCTGTGAGTATTTGATAAAGTTTAAGAATACTTTTGATATTTTTTTTAATGAAAATTGATCATTTTGACTTTCATATATTTTTCTTGATAATTTACATCTCATACCTAGTCTATTCAGTATCATGTTAATCACATATACTGAAACTTTGAAACTTTAAAATATGACAAATACTACTTTAAAAATATATGATATTATTATGTGTTATTATTTGTTATTATATTATATATTATATGTTATTATTGACTCGACTTTAACATTTAATGTTGCTGTAGTATACAAATGTGACACGTTTACAATCTGGATAACTCCAAAAATTAATTTTCGTTAGGTATATAAAGGGGAATCCGTTTGAATGTAGTTGTGATTTGGAATCGTTTACGGTGTTTGTACAGACAAAGGGATTGGTGCTAAACTTTGATAGTGACAAACCCAAGTGCAACTCCCCAGCTCATTTAAAAGGAGTACAGATCATAGAAGTTTCATTCAAAGATATGGGCTGTAGCACAACATATGGCAAGTACAATGCGAAAATATGTCTACTGTAATGTTTATAATTTTTACTTTTCATTGCATGTGGTGTAATTTTTGGCAGTTTAATGAGTAATATTGTTTTTAATTTTGAACAGCATATATTTTTTTGAAAAAAACTATAGAATTGTAAATTACTCTATATATATATATATATATACATTTGATTTGATATTTAAAATTCAAATATATATGAACATTTTTTTTTTAACCTTGGTTTCAAAAAACCTATCAAACATTTGACGATAAAAGCATCAGAGCGATAACATTTGTGCTTATTGAATCGTAAAAAAGAGGCATTCATCACGAAATCGATGGAAAAGAAACATTTACATATCAATGTTATGTTTTCGTCAGAGTGGTAATCGCCAACGATCTTTTGTCTCCTTCATTTCTATATAATTCATCATTATTTTAAAAAAGCATTTTGTAACATTTATAATTGTAGAAACAACGTTTTCTATACGCAAGACCACTGATTTTAAGAGTACAAAGCAAACAGTACATTCGACATCAATGCAGAACGATCAACACACGTCTGGTATTTCTCTTATAATATTTATTAATGAATAGCATGGTTTAAATTATTTCTTGGGTGTATGCGCAGTTGTTAAAAATGTCTCATAATTACAATAGTTTTCATGAAAGTCATGATTAAGAAACTCGGGAAAATCGAACGCATGACGTGTTGATTAGCTTTACTTAGTTTGCTATAAAATATGTGAAATATTTATTGAAATATGCATGATAAATACGGAGATTTTGTCACTGCTGCTTCGAAAAAAACTTTGAAGCAGTTTAAGAAACCGAGGGTTGATTTTTCAAAAAGTGTACACTTTGTTCAGTGGATCTTAAACAATACAGGTATGTAACATATTATCTTTTTTTCTAAACCGACCGAAAAAGTTGACGCTTCGGCCGCTTATCCAGACCAACAAGATAATCAATACAGGACATCGTTTTCTTTTTGTAATGGGTTTAAAAGTTTAATGAATATTGCATTACATCTCGTGAACATAATTCGGTCGAATTCCGAGAATACCTGGATCCTAGCTATTTCTTTTTCACAAATAGAAAAAGGTCCAAAAGTACAGGAGACGCACCATGTGTTGGGATTTTACAGGATATACAGGTAAACGTTAAGGAAGGAAAAAACATTTCTATGCTAACGTATGTTATGGGATTTCAATATCAAGATTCAAGGTACATGAAAAAAAAATTGTTTTCTATATATTTTAATTCAACTATCAAACATATCAATTGTTTACAATACATAATTCTACAAAACAAAATGGATCTCTGAAAGTCAATTATATATAGCTGCAAAACCTCTACATATCGTCTTGCAGAATAAAATTTTATGAAATGTCTTCAAACTAAACCTTTTTGCTTGAGAATATATCTATTTAAATTCAGCTTTTGAAAATTGCATAGAGTTGCATGTACATCTACGTGAACTTGAATGAATGTAAAGGAAACGAAATTTATCTTTATGAATATTGATCGATTTTATTTTGGCACTATTGCAAATTAAAGGATGTTGTAATTTATGAGGACGACTGATGGATTCTAGTAAAACAAGAAGACGTCAATATTTAAGTTTATTCTATTAATGAAGATAAAAAAATACATAACTATACAGTTTACCTTTACCATGGTTGAGATGCTTTCTATTCTATTTTCATAACTTATGTACATTCACCTGAAGAAGGATGTAAATCCAGAAAGCGCTAGTGAAAAGAACTTTTGGAACTGTTCATTTTCTTTTTCTTTTTTGACTATTTATACTGTGTGGTATCACCTTTCACTCATTTTGGATTATATATATATATATATATATATATATATATATATATATATATATATATATATATATATATATATATATATATATATATATATATATATATATATATTCAATAAATCCTTTTTCTTGGTATCGGGGATGAATAAACACAAAAAATAAGTCCAATTCTCAAACAACTTTTTGTCTTTATGGTTATGATTCAAGTACTAAAAGAAAAGATTATATGATTGGATACTAAAGAGAAAATAATAAATTAATATTTATATATCTTAATATCATATTTGTTTATACAAGTGTAAAATATCCCATGCAATCACACAGCGGGTTGGTGACATATACTGTCATAAAATAAGATTCGATGACAAACTCTGAAAATTATTGACTGACATTGTGAGTCAAGCATAATTTCCGAATGAACCAATTCAGGCCGCAGTTTTACAAACAGGCTGATATTAGTCTCCTTTCGTACACAATACATCATGATTATTAACATATTCAATCATATAGTTAGAAAAAATAAAATCAAATTGAGTAATAATAATGCAATATTCTAGGAATAATTTTCATTAATATTGATCAATAAATATAACTTCTTAAAACATTAACATGAATTCATTTATTACTTTCGTAAAATGTTGTCTGTTTTTTAAAACAAAATTCTATAGGGGAAAGCTCCGTAGGTTTTACATCATAAATTGTTTATCAACTAAAACACAAAAATCTAAATACATATATTCCTAAACAATCATACACTGATGCGAAACGAAAACATTTGTAGAAAGTTGTGTCAAATCAAACAAATTTTCATTCTTATGCAGTTGGTATGTACATGTAGTTCAATATATTACATATTAAAGTATAATATATTGCGTGTAATCATTTTAAGAGAACAATTCTTCAGCATAGGTACTTGGGAATTTCGCGAATAATTATTAAACGCATATTTTACCTAGCAGGACAGTTGACAGTAGTAAAACAATGGAACATTTTGTTTAACATATCACAGTCTTACACATTTAACAATCGGCTAGTTAATGAACATCAGTGAAATCATTTACGGTAGACTTTTTTTTGGCTTAAAATATAATTTTGTATCTTCTACAAATATGAGTTCTTGGGATGTTTTAAGTTTTAAAATATCAATATCCTTGGAGCTCATCATTTTAAAATAATCAAAATTTGCTATGCCATAAGAATCTGTACCTATGGCGACAAATCCATTGGATGGTTTAGATGGAATGGTTGTTGTAAACAAAGGAACTCCATTCACACTGCCAACAGCTGTAGACTCCTGAGAATAAAAAAGAAATTATATCAATGTTGTCGGCTAGTGAAACATCCACGTTTTGACAATTCGACGAATTTTATTCTATCAATAACTCGCGCACCATCAATATCGGCTTTGTTGTAATTTGGTAAAGTAAATATTGCCAATCTCGCAAATGCTTGTGTGCTTAATAGCCATGCATATTTACAAAATATGATTATCATTATTCTTAAATTTCCAAAATTTACATGTATCTCCCTTATTAGCGATACATAGTGAAAAGTAGAAAATATCGCCCAGTTGATCAACGTTAATTACCTGTATGCATACATGGCTCTTGTCTCTGATTCTTTGATCGCGACTTTTGAGTAAATGTATACCATAAGTACAGAAAGTAGGGAGACGGGGGAAAATATATTTATGCATAAAGTTTATACCAGTAGGTTATTGCTATAATTGTCCGTTTTAGAATATACAATACTATAAGTTTCTCTTTTGTATCTCAATTTTAATATCGCTAGACTAAATATATGATCCACAGAAGTTATACATCTATAGATACAAACTTATTTATATCCAGTACTTGGGTATCAATGTTTCTATATTTTATGCTTTCAGAGATTTTTCTAAAATCTTTTTCCTCAGACTGAAAATGAGTAAAACATCCCAATTAGAAAAGACCTAAAATGTATATAATTGAAAATTGTCGGTTATTTTTCGTTCAAAGACACGCAAGTGTTTACACAGTACTACTTATTTCCCTCTCTTACCAGCAGTATACTTACTTTGACAGTGAGGCTTATATTATTCCAACCATTTGTTGATACATTAACTGATCCCTCTTTAATAACTTTTGTTCGAGCTGTAACCAAAAATTATTAAAATCTAAATGCGAGTATTACAACACATGAACACTTAATTAGAAAAAAAACAACAACAGACAAAGAGAGGTTAAAATTTAAATTATTTTGAAATAAAAAGGGCATTTAAATTAAACAAGAAATCAATACATTAGAAACAAAAAAAGCATGACCACTTACACAAGTCATTCGCAAGAACAAATTTCTGCTGATCGGGAAGTATAAAGAGAAAAATCCCCTTGGCTTCCCAAGCATTGCATCCCCCTTGATCCACCCTGACAGCAACAAATGTCCCTGAACTTCCACTGACCTTGGGGAGTTGTGTCTCGACAGTCACAGAAATATCAGTCCTACAACTAGACAGGTACTCATGTCAAAAAATGGGTAGTTAAAAAAATACAAATTAAGGCCATATTTTTATATCTTTCTTAATAGACATGTACAATAGAATAATATTTCATTTACGTATAGATTAAGATCATGTTACAGATTTATCTCAGAGATTTTCTTTTTCAAAAAGTAATATAATTATAATCGGTGTAAATATATATAGTAAGATAAATTTTATATGCACTAGCAAAATAGTTTTCAAAACGTTTTGATATTGTTAGCTGAAGAAGTTTAACAAATACACATAACTTATATCAAATCAATATTGATTTAAGCTTTCAATAGCTTTACTGTGTAACTCAACTTATAACAGATTCTCAACTTGTTGTTTCTTTCGAAAAAAAAAAAAAACATCCTTGATATTTTTTCCTTAAAATTTTATCTCTCATTGTGGCTTCTTCTTTATCTCTTAATGGCCAAACGTACTAAAATGTACTCAATTCGAGAAAAATTTGATTTATACTTTTTAACACACTACGTCACAAGATTACGATTTATATGTTTTGTCAAACTGTTCATATCGTTCGATTGGGGGTGTATAACGTCAAAACTCAGTGGTTATATTACTGGGCTTCATGATCATGAGTTCGAATCCGCCTTGAGCTTTTGTTCATGTTTACTGAATTAAATTTTCGAAAATGTAATTTTTCATCCAAAATTGCACATTTTGTTGCCTATTGGATAGAAATACTTGTTATCCATTATGATATATCTCATAATCAAGTGATTTTCAGCTGATATGAGAAAATATTTCAGGGTGTAGTGAGCCACCTTAAGAGGAAACTATAATTTACAACAGTGTTAAAGACAACAGGTAGCTAACAGAGCTCATTTAAGTTGATGTAAGCAGAAAGACTTCAAACACACAATAATGATCCAGGTCTGAAACTAACAAAACCTTTAGTGATCCTACAAGCAAAAACAAATCCCTTGCATAACAGCATGTCTTTGTTAGAATAAGAAATGAAAGGTATGTCCCGTGTTTTGCATGTATCATTATATCAACAGAACACTGTGCTGTCCTTTGTGCATAATAATGAGATAATTTTTGTGCAAGTATGTTTCAGCAGTGAAATGTGATCAGTGTTGGAGGAAAGACTCGTAAGAACAGGATAGAGCAGCTGCTACATACCAAGAAAAGTTTCCTATGAGATCAATTGGGAAGACTAGATTCAATATACACCAGTATATAGGTGGGAAGGTAACGACTTGGGTCAGCACCATTCCATGACTAGGATCCTCAGATTTTCTGGTTTCAAACACACCTACTTGTTGAGCAAAGAGTGAAGGCTCAACATTTTCTGGGTACCCTATGTGTACAGAAAGACATGACTAAAATGATTTCCTTGAAATTAGGATGCAAGAATAGACAGAATGACATCTGAAATATTGTAAGTAGAGAATTACAGTTTTAAGGAGAAGAGTGCAATGTGTGTGCACTAGTACAGTAATTCACAGAAGATCTTAACATGTAGCTGAAAACAAAGAGCAAGATAAAGATAGCATATTTTTTCTTTAATATTGATAGATTTAATCCAAAAAGAAGAGGAGAAAGTCTTGAAAATGAGTTGTTAGGAAACTGAAAGACAGACTATTTGATATGGTCACGGTAAGTCACAAGAATATAAAATCAAAGAGCAGAAAAAAACATTAGAAAATGATGCACTGACAGATTTGTATTTTTCACAACTTAACAAAAATTCAATTAACATACGTAAAATTGCCTTCAAAATTTACAATTTTTGTTATATCTAATTTATAACATTTTTCTATTGCTTGGATGATCATGACAGCAATATAAGGTTTAAACAAGCCAACAAAGTGTATGCCAGTAAATACGCCTTTTTTTATTGTTACCTCGTATTGGCATATTGAGATAGTTTGGGTGTTTTTGAATCAAAATATACCAATGTATTTGCGAGTATTTGTTAAACTCCTTCAAATAAAGGTACCATGACAATAATCATTTACCAGTTATGATCGCCTATAATATTCACAGACTTATTTGCTTTCTCTGCTTGACACCAAGAAACAGGACTATTCAAAACAGTCTGTGTTAAAATCTGTTTTCTGGAGGGGTCTGACGATTTCATGATTTCATATGCACCTGTCTGTTGTGCAAAGTTGTTTGGTTCAGAAAAATAAGGATATCCTGTTGAGAAAAGTTATTGAATCATGATGTTAGAACAGATATCAGCATCCTTGAAATTTTGTATATGTCTATTCATGCAAAATATAGTTGTTACATTAATTTAAAGAGTAAATAAGTTGATAATTAATATGCATCTATTACAATTACAATAAATTCTGTGAAATGAAATAAACAGTGCAAACCATCAAAGTTTTAACTATATGGCAGTGGGAATGGCTGAACATCTGGAGAATTTGGGTATTGTCCTTTTTGTCCGGTAGACAATGTTGTAATGGTGATCACTTCAACTCTAACAGGAATACTTAGCCGTCCATTGTTTACCTAGATTTTAAGGCATATGAATATTTATTGAAATAACATTCCAAAGATTTTGCATCAACGGAGTCTCAAGATAACAAAAAACAAGAATTTATCAATTTTGCAAGAAACTACAAAGCCTTAACAAAGGGTTAAAGACAAAATGAAGCTCTGGTTATTCAGTAAGCTAAAAAACCAAAAGGTGACTGAAATGTTGCTGAAGGTGATTGGTAAAACCACTCCTCCATTCAGTGACCTGTTCAGTCCTTTTAGTTGTATTCTATTGAATGGCAGAGATTATCCTGTAAAGATTTTCTTCTTCATGTTCAATCACTCTATGATGAAAAACTATTTTTTACATTTTAATCTTTCATCAGAAAATGTTTGAAATACATGCAATTTTGACACACCATTTAAACATAATTTAGCAAACACTACATCTCTTTACGACAGTTTTGTAAAGAAATGAATAGGTTTTCCATCAGGACTTTGGACCCTTAATGAATGAATTAAATATACCTTGACTTGTCC
The DNA here is from genome assembly GCF_902806645.1 of Magallana gigas. Classification (NCBI taxonomy): domain Eukaryota; kingdom Metazoa; phylum Mollusca; class Bivalvia; order Ostreida; family Ostreidae; genus Magallana; species Magallana gigas. The sequence goes on along the minus strand of NC_047562.1, from coordinate 42,964,361 downwards.
AAAAGATCTGAAGAAGTCAGACTGGGAAGTATTCTGTCCAAAATGGAGGCTACTCTTCCACACATATACGCTTGAAATACTTGCCTGCAATAATTATTTTGATCACATACAGAATAATTGCAGTAGTGTTCTTTATAGCATAGTTGAATGATTACAAAATAGGCCATTGAAGACTTTTTTTAAGGACATATGCGACCTTCTTCAGTTTTAGGTAACTTTCTTTGATAATTTTTTTTTTATTTTGCATTCAAACCTGATAATGCTAAAAAATTACAAGGCTATTTTTGGAGTTAGAATATTTAGAATTTTTCTTTCAATAGCATGCAAAATGAAAATATATGCCTACTAATAAAATTCATAGTATATATTTTCAATTTGAAATAGTGTATAACCAAATAGAAAAATGAAAATTCAATTTTTGAATTACCTAGTGAACATCTTAAATAGATCTAGTATGATAGATTTGATCACGCCCTGACCTAAATTATCACCTCATAATATTCAAAGAATGATTCCTTATTCCTTAAATTTATATAATTTTATGCCATTGAAGTTATGGATTTTATAGTATAAAATCGATACGTAGTCTTATCACAGGCAAAGACACTGGAAAACGTAAATATGTTTACTTACAAAGGTGCCTTTAAGTTGTATAGTGACATTTTGTGGATTGACAGAATATGGCGGGAGTGGGGGGCGAATACTAATAGAATGGTCATGACTCTGAAAAAACATTTCATATTAGACATATGTACGAGATACATAATTTTGCTTCGTTATAAATATAATTTATAATCAAATGATTTCAAAATTAGAGAAGTTGAAAATCCCATTGATATCAAAACATTAGTTTTATTAGCTGTTTGTTTAAAGTAACCGTGTCATGCAGTTATTTGTTATCAACACAAATAAGATGTGCTTTCCCCTTAAAATTTGATATTCCAAAAAGACATTTTGTTATAAAAGTTTGATAATTCTAAAGTTGAGCAAGTAATATGAGGCTAATTAGTATAACAAATTAGTATAACAATTGATTAGAATTCTAAATCCTTTATTTTGTCTTAAAACTTAATGAAGTTGGACAGTAAATGAACTCAGAGTTTGTTGTAATTATTTTGAAATCTTACCATTGTTTCTATAATAATAGTGATATCCTTGTTGGGGCTGGTTAGAGACACCATGCTTCCCCCTGGTGTAACTTACAGACTCCGTGATCATGGGACAGGTACTTCCATCCAGGTTTGGTGAACTGTGAGGTATGGGCTGACAAACATGTATCAGAAAGTGAATTTTAGGCAGCACATCATTCAAGTGCATTATGTTTTTCAATTTTACTTTTTTTATTTGATTTCTACAACAATTCAACAATTAGAAATTATTAACACAAACCTGGATGACATAGTACACTTAGAATTTCATGAAAAAAAGAGTACTCTCTATTAACCTTGGGTGAATTTTAAAACCTAGAATACTTTTACATTTGTGACACGTGTAATAGGCTGCAGTCCAGAAAAATGATGTCATGAGGTAAAAATATACTTCTTATAATGTGTTATATAATAAATCTCAAAATAAAGCATCGAGCCTTCCTTCATGACTTAGAAATATAACTGATGAAGTAAAATCCTATATTTTCGAACTAAATTGATATAACACATTTAAAAGTTATCTCTCTTGTATTCAGCGTTATGTTTTGGTTTTAGAACTAGTAGACACCTGTGATCCAGAAAGGACTTTGAACAACATAGTATCCTCTCCTTGGAGTCTCTGCAGTCATCAGTCCATTCCGAGGAAACGGCAAAGATTCGTAATAACTGGCAATAAGATTCCACGAGATGGTGCTAAAATGTGTGGAACACAGAATTTGGCTTAAATCTGTATGCATTGGCTTGAATTGTTACAGTACGTATTCTTTTATTTTGCTTGTTTTTGCATGCTGAAAAAATCTTTAGTCATATTTTTTAGAATATAAACTGATTTTGTAAAAATGTGTGTCTCTCTTAAAACTATTTTAATTGAAACAAAGCTTACCTACAATAATGCATACTTGATCGGAAACCATAAAATTCTCTATAATTTGTTGATTTTTTAACAAGTTGGAAAACTTTTCGGTAAACTGTAAAAAATTATGTACATGTTTTTTTCGAATAAACTTTAAAATAGACAAGCCGTTCAATTTTGAATTTATATTGGAATGAGGGGTGTAAAATTCCAACCATTCATTTAAAAAAAATGAATGCTAAAATGTAAATGGTTGGTAAGATGTTTTCATAGGTTGACTTTTTTTTGGGGGGGGAGGGGTAAAGGTAAATGCTATTGGATGTTAAACGAAATACTTAAACAGAAACAGCCGATGGGAACAATTATCATTATATGTTTGCATGTTGAAACTCGTGTTAAAGGACCAGAGGATGTAACAGTCAACACTTCATCTATTTGTTAAACGAGTACGTTTTTATAGCATTAGCATTCCAGTTTGTTATTTTTTATTTCCTAGGAAGGAATATGGAGTTCAACGAAAGGAGCCACACACGTGAGGGAAGTTCCGAAAGAGCAAAATAAACATTTCAATTTCTCTGAGCAGAAAACCGTTCTTATGTTTGGAAAATTAAAGAGATATGCCAAACTACATTTTATCAAAGGTTTGATCAGGTTGAGTTTAATAACAATTCATGTGAGCGAATACCATAAAACACATCAACATACCAAATACAAAGTTATATATCAAAAGAATCAAAATTTCCCATGTTTTAGATACAAATGCAATAAGGGTGGAAACATTTAGCAACTGAAGGGGATTTTATACTGACAAAATCTTGTCCTAACAGATATGCTTCCATCAACAAATGATGAAGTGGAACCTCCACTGAGGACCACTAAGCGGGAGTTGACAACAAAGGACGTTTCAAAAGAACTACATGTAGTAGTGTACACAGATAGCTCCTTTACAGACAGTTCCCGTCTACGGACGTGTCCAAAAAGGGTCGAACTGATGATTTTAAAGTACAACGGGGTAATATTCATGAAATAGCAGTCAGACAGGTTCATTAACAAACAGTCACAACAAAAGTAAACATACGAACAGACAGACAAAACATGTTTTTTTATGTCATAATATATTTTTATCATTATGCGCAAATTGAGTTTTCTCGATCTGAGACACTTGAATACAACACCAAACTAGATATCAAGAATCTTGAGTATTGGGAGACTAATCCGGTAAGTCTTCTGTATTTTCTTTAATGACTAGTCCTTAAAAAGTAATCTTTTAAACTTCTAAATATCTCTTTACATGTACATCTCTTATTCTATTGTAGAGCTTTTACAACATGTCAAAAAAGTACATGACACCCTCTCCAGATTCTGCCAGGGTACAAGAAACGTTTATCACAAGTTTGACATCAGATGTGCTCACACAGCGTAAGTACCATATAGATACACGCAATATTTTGGAAAGGCGTTATAGCATGTTTTATTGAAGAAAAACATATCTTTTATTATTAGCAGAATATAACAAGCGTCTCGGGTGTACAATGTTTATATACTTATGCCTGATCATTGGTAATTTAATGTACTTTTGAAACTGTTAAGTGTGCCTGCAGACTATGGTGGAATGGCATATATCGGTGGAGCCTGCACTGACTATGCATGTTCTGTCGTCGCTGAACGGTCTTTAACCGGCTACACGGCCCTTACACATGAAATTGGACATAAGTAAGAACTATTTTATCCCTTTATGATAATACACCTTCTAACTGCGACTTTCACTTTGTGCAGACGATGTTTTTGAAAATGTTTTATTTATTTTTGTATTAGCTTGGGAATGAACCATGACGCGGGCAGGTGTTACGGAAGTGACGTAGGTATCATGGGAGGATACGGCGCAGGATGGAGTTCATGTAGCGTCAACGATCTTCATAACTTTCTTCAGTGGGTATTTGTAGAAATAAATAGGCAATAAATATAAAAAGAGCTATAATACTACAAAACTATCCTATGATATTGTGTGTACACACAATTTTATTATTGATATTTCAACACATGTAACGTTACCAACCTAACTTTTCATCTAACATTTATTAAACTTATATCCTTAACGGTAACACTACATTTATAATGTCAAGTTTTTAAACGCCAACTGTAGCTCTCATATTCTCTAATGAAGAATTTAACACACTGCTGGAATACAGGGGTTCACAAAAAAATTCTCTGATGGATCATTTTTTTTATCGCGATTGATATTGCTATCGATTAATTGATTAAACATGTATGCCATGTTGACGTTTACTATGTTGTCTGAAAATCACTTTGCGCCCGCATCATCGTATAATGCATGCCATTTATGTTGAGCACAAACTTTAAATGGATAACTGATAAGATATAAATATTTCATGTGTTTAGTTACATATAATTATGTATTTATTCAATTTCTTTGATACCGACTTGAAAAAGCACAATGTTTGTTCAGAAAAGCTGAAGCTTTAGCTGAGCTGAGCTCATCTTTAATTGGTTAATAACTAATTTATATATTCTTAACTAGTATTTCACAAAGCATTATGGTCTCAAAGTTAACGCACTGATACTGACATTTTCTATTGTATATGTCTGTGATAACATGAGGTATCGATTTTGTAATGTACCTGTCAGTCCAATAATTTCCATAGACGTACTGTTGGAGCACATGGGGGTTTGCAAAAACAATAATCTAATATTTAATCGTACAATTACTGAAAGTTCTATTCATAATTTACATTTTTCAGCGTCTTTGTCTGTGATAACACTACAAATCAAATTTGTATTCACAGTCCAATATATTCACTATTATGAGGTGATAATTTCGGTGGAGGGGGTAAGGGGCATGGTCAAATCTATCATATAATCCTTCGGAATTATTGGGTTGATCACGCTTCGTCAAAATAATCACCTCATTATAATCATAGAATGATTTCTTACTGTTTAATTAATAACAGAATAAGAAATTTTTAGCTACATTGTGTATTATTACCAATATAATTTTAGTAATACTTTTCTAAAGAAAATTACAACCACATTTTCAACTTGATATGTAAATAATCAACTTTTTGTAAAAATATTTTTAAATTAGGTCAGGAATACAGTCTGGATGACATCTGTGAGAATAGATACGGTCCAAACTTCTTTTTCAGAAAGTTTCAGTATTACTCAGTAAGTCTTAATAAACTGTTCATCCTTATCGCAGTTACGATGGCTTAAAGGTCGTTGGCAATTTCAGACTATATTATTCTTTTTTAATAAGGCTTTAAATTGTCTAAAGACTTAAGGAAAACCACAAATCTTAAAGCAAAAAAAAAAATAAAATAAAAAAAAAAATTGGATTTTTCCCAAGGTAGATCAAGTAATTAGTTCACTGACCATCCGTCTTTCCTAATTATTGAAGTTTGATTAATTAGGAAACATATTGATTATGAAACATAGAATTTTTATACGTCTATTTTCGGTAGCACTGCCAGGCTTACAGTTGTGTGAATCTTACGGAGGGAGCCCTATACGGCCAGATGTTTAACCATGGATGGCAGGACATACCCGGCTCTTACTGTGGCGAAGGAAAAGTACATTGAATCAGAGCATTCACTTGTAAAAATGATAGCTTGATTTTATTTATGTTTTTGTCTAAAAGATTAAAAATTATTTTTTAGGACGGAGATGATATCATTCTTTTTTTCATTTGATATTCAAAGAAAAAATGTTGAACATCCTTTCTTTTCTCGTGAGATTGTTTAGTTTTCTTGTTTCAAATTATGTATTGGTTAAACATTTTTCATAGATTTGCTTTAAACAAACTTGTACCACGTTTGAGGATGCCAGACAAACCCCTAAATCATCAGACCAGGAGGGTGGGGTCCTTGGGGGGCGTGGCAGTCCTGCTCCAAAACATGTGGGGTGGGAGTAACATACAGACGCCGAAGATGCAACAATCCAAGGTGATTTTTTTCTCTTTTTTATGCACGGTTATTATCTTATATTTGCTGAATATTATTGAAACATATAAAAAAAACCAGACTAGCATTTGGTCAACTGTTTATTAAATTCAGTGAAGCGTATAATTGGAATTTGATATAAATGAACTGTAAGGAATATTTTAACCTCCATGAAGTTAAAAGTTTAACTGTATAGTCTAAAAACATCGTTTATCCCAATGTATATGCATCAGTATCTAACATTGACAGCCCAATAAACCACCCGGGCTGTGAAGGAGGGGAGAGCAATGCGAATGAAGCCAAGATTTGTAATCCAGAGGTTAGTGTAACATTTCTAGCTGCCACTGCAACGCATGGAGAAACTAGTAAAGAAAAACAAAGAGACGCCATTTACCAATAATACAATGATTTGATTTTTTTCTGTTCTAGCCATGTTCCGATGATAGTCCAAAACAGGCAGATCTGATTAAACAGAGAGCTTCAGAAACGTGTCTTACAATGCTTGAAAATAAAGTGTTGAATTCGTCAGAGTATAATTCAACGGGGGATAGATACAGCCATTCTGGTGAGAAATAGCCACGCATGCTTAAAATTCTTCATAAATATTTACTCATATTTTGTTATATGAATATGTCAAATATACTCCCATTATTCCATGTTTTTTGAACGGCATAAAATAATTTAGAATGAGTAATGAACAGCTGATTAAATAAAATTATGTTGTAATCCCATTTCATCCTTTTTATTAGGAAATGATGTGTGTGAAGTTAGATGTAAAGCAGTGGGTGATTTCAAATCGCCATATTTTACTAGATTCGGCTTTAATGCCGCACGGCACCCCATGCGATGCCAAAGTAATTAATTATATGGATTTCATGAGCTCACCTTGGCCAAGAAAGAAAGGTCTCACTCCTATTTGTTTGGAAGGAAATTGCAGGGCAAGTAAAAAAAATGTATTTATGAAATTGTTTCGATATTGTTTTTAGTAATTCGGATCTGACCACTAGTCCATTTTTTCGATGCTAAAAAAGCATCAGCAAAATTGAATGCGAGACTAACTATTTCTGGGTTCGAGACTCATACTTTATTTGGATTTTATTACACATAAAACGATTATTTAAAATTTTCCGTAAACAAAAGATTGTAGTTGCTTTCGATGAATCTTCTCAGGGAGAATTTGAACAGGAATAAAATCCAGGAAAGACGTTCGTCCTGAGATGATAAGCTTATAGAACTTAACAAACAAAAATAGCTTTTATATTAACTAGTACTGAAAGCACGTACACATGTACTTATAATTCACCTTTTGTTTCATTGTTTCTAGATTTTTTTTTAATGTTTGCATGTTTATGATATATCTTTATGTTTAGATCTTTGGGTGCGACGATGCTTTCCTGGGAGGGACAAAAGAGTTTGATGAATGTGGTGTTTGTGGTGGGGATGGGTCCACATGTGACGTCATACAGGGAACATTCACGGATATACCTGGAGAAGGTAACTTGTTTCGCGACATTTAACTTTACCTTTGTAGTACAATTACATGTTAATATACCGGTATTGCCGCCTAAATACAAAACAAGACTGCAGCCCCAACGGAAGTGTTACTATATTTTAATACGTATCCCCTCCGTATCTAATGGGATAAAAATTCATTATATATTGTTACATTGAAATTAACTTTTAACCAATGCCAGGTAGAATGCTCTAATGTCTTTTTAATGGGTTTTGATAAGTATAATAAAATTATTGTCATCCCGTACACAATTTCAAAATAGGGTTTTACTAATATTTCAATGTAGATAAAAACACTTTTTTGCAGGTAATAGAACTCTCATGATTGAGATACCGAAAGGAGCATATAATATACAAATTTGGTTTAACTGGTGGATAATGGAAAATAACTTCATAGGTAAGTAAAGATGTATTCACTGTCAATAATCATCGTTATTTGACGAAAAAGTCTATTAATCTGATAGTTTTTCCTGCTATTAACCTATTGATTTTGATAAAAAAAAACGCTGGATAAGATACTCTCTCTTTTGGTAAACTTTTTTAAAAGATCATTCATACGAAATAAAGGGATAGCTGTGTTCTCAATTATGATTTTTATCGATGTAATATTGGAGCCAACCCAATGCGTTTATGTGGAATTTTGGAAGATGCTCTTTACTTGTTCTTCGTTTTAAAAAAAATATTCATTATGAATTAAGACAATCATTTCTGTATGACCTTTCATCGTTGAACTTTTTGAATACAATTGATGTACTTTGATGTGACAAAACCTGATCTTATGATGAAAATATAAAAATATTTAAAGAAGTTCATACATTTATACAAAAGTGTGGAAGATTTATGTAAGTCTTTTAATTATTTGCATAACTTTCTTATCCATACTAATTTTAATTATAGATTTGCACAGTGTTGCAGCATTCAAAAATAATTATTTATTTGGGTTTCATTTAGTGTACTATAACTGTTATAAATGTTAACTGGCATCGTATGGCATTGTAATTTTCTAATTGTAATATATTATGTACAAGGAGAGGACTCTCTAAGTTTCTGGAAATTGTGACCAATCCTTTTGGCATCATTAGTCAATAAAATATGTTCAACTCAGATATTATCTCAAGCTAATATCCAGGCATTGTTAATTTATAGTCAAGATTAAATTCCTTATCATTCTAACTCTCATTGTCTCTTTATCTGTCTCTCTCTCACTCGTTCCCTTGAATTTTCTATTTCTCTTTAACTCTTTATTTCGTTTTATTCCCCGTATCTCTCTCTCTCTCTCTCTCTCTCTCTCTCTCTCTCTCTCTCTCTCTCTCTCTCTCTCTCTTACAGTTTGACTTTTTCATTACAAAAGAGATGTACGATAAAGATGATGTCCCCGTTATCGTCAGCCATGTTGGAAGCAGCTGGGTGTGGAACACGGATGAGAGTAAAAATCCGGTCAATTTTGCCAACACATACTGGCATTATAAATTTTTTGAGTACTTGTATACAACGGGACCTATCTCCGAGCCTGCTATCATCAAGGTATGATTTCACATTAAGAAACTTACTTACTTTAATCCACATTCAAAAATTGACTAAATTTTCAAAAATTAACATTTCATCACCATGTGACAAGAAACTTTGAAACGGTAATTTTTACAAACTTGTTCTATAAATCTATTAGTGATTATAAAGAGAAATATTGAGGCAATATGCATGGTTATTAAACTAGGTCATAGACATTACGTATTATTTAATAAGATTACCTCGATTCAGCAACGTTGGTAAGCTCTGCAACAAGTATTCCATTGAAAGGAATGATCGGAAATAATGATATATAGATAGTTAGAAGCAAGCAACATGATCAGTTTGATGTAAAATAATTATAAAGTACAGTATTTTTACAAAACATAGATTATTTTGAATTTGTATACCATAATTTCATCATTATAAACCGTCAACAAATTTAATTTTGAAATAAATTTGGGAAAGCCGGTCGTAAACTCCTTGTCTAGTTTTATATTTTTAACGTAATTATTAAATATTAATGTATCTTCTTCTTCTTCTTCTTCTTCTTCTTCTTCTTCTTCTTCTTCTTCTTCTTCTTCTTCTTCTTCTTCTTCTTCTTCTTCAGAATACTGAGTAGGGCTCTTCAAAGAGCATTAAGACGTATACAAAGAAAGAGTTGTAATAAAATAATTTAATGCGACTGAAAAAAATTTAAATGCCACCATAACTTGCTATTGAGGTCGCATCATAACGTAACCTTGTTTATAAATCAAGTCAATTCCTGGCTACTATTATGCAACATCAATAGATCGAGGTCAGTTCATGGAGCATCTTCTCACAATCGAGGTCAGTTCATCGAAGTCAACTGCATTACTACGAAAGCCGAGAAGGATCATTCGAGATTCGAGATTCGAAATACGAGATTCGAAATACGAGATTCGAGATTCGAAATTCGAGATTCAATATCTAAATTAACCAATCAAATCATGGATCTGAAACCTGTATCCTAGCAACATCAAACTGTTCTAAATAAAGATCATACGTACATGCTCTTATATACAAATAAATGTCTTAATAGCTCTTATATAGTGGTTATAAAATGGTTAAATTAACATTGATGAATTAACCCCACACAGTATAAACAATTAAATTAGAAATAACACTGTTGGCTTTGCGAATCTAAGTGGTTTTGTTTGCCCTGTATGTATCCCCCCCCCCCCCCCCCCGAACAATTTTAACCCGAAGTGTATTCGCCCCAACTGTGTAAAAATCGGCTCGCGAAGAAAGATCTGTTTAATCTAAATGTTTTAGCTATGAAACGAAATAATCGACATGTCAAAATATAGGTTATGATAAAGTTTTCAACCATAGAAGATATAATGATTTACAATCTCAAAGACAAAAATCCAGATAAGAATAGTGTATTGTAGGGTATGGCAATGCCATTGTCGATATGAGAGAGAGAGAGAGAGAGAGAGAGAGAGAGAGAGAGAGAGAGAGAGAGAGAGAGAGAGAGAGAGAGAGAGAGAGAGACAGACAGAGAGAGACAGACAGACAGACAGACACAGAGAGAGTTTTGTAGTGTCAAATTCAGTTTGATTTAGAATTTGATATGCTACAAGCATATATAGACAATAATTAAGCCTCTAAAACGAGAAAAGAGAGGAGGTAGCTAGGGTAGGGCAGACCAACTAGCAAGCTTTAATTTTAACTGTGTTAGCGCACCTGTGATTTACATCGACTCTCTCTCTCTCTCTCTCATCACCTAACATTTCCTTTTCCGTTAGGGGGTTTGGGGTATTTGTGATGTCTTACATTAGCTAGCGAAAATGATAAAAAAAAAGCATGAAATTTTCTTTAAATTGTGTGCGGATGTTGTACGCCAATAATCTGTTTTAAGTATATACATTTCAAGTGGGGGGGGGGGGGGCTATATAGTCCTAATTAGTTTGTAAGTTTTTCTGTCCCCACTTTGTTTTCTCTTCGTTTTCCAGGTTTTTTTTAATTGGCTCGGCAAATTAATATAAAACTTTCTGTGTAGCTCCATAATGATGCACTGTAGATAAATTATGAGTAGTTTTACTTTTGATAAACAAGTACATATCCGTACTTGATTTTTAATTTGTCTCTTATAATCGGATTTAATATTCCAATAATTATAGGGTAAGAAAGAGTAGACGGGAATTGTTTGCGCATATCCTACTGTACCATTCATTCAACACAGGTATTAGCACTCATCGAGTTCGAGTTCGACTTGCTTTTCTTTTCTTTCATCCACTGGATTTAAAGCTATTAATTTTTGAAAATATTTTGAATTTATGGCCTGATTATATATAAATTAGAGCTGCGCTGGTGCATGTATTTACCCAAATGGACCAAAATATAACCAAATGAATCTAAAAGTTTTGACAAAATTAGTTTTAAACGTACGACTCTTTCTTCAATTCTAATCGGGTATGTCCTTTAGAAAAATCTTGAACCACACACATTTTAGCAAATAAAACGACAATTGTTTCATTTTTTAAGGGGAGGGAGGTGGTGCCGGTAAAGGACATGTATTGCTTGTGGCAGTTGTGCTATACTCTCATTTGTTATAATAGGTAATACTACATATTGATATAAAATGAAAGTTTCCAATTACACTGTACATAGCTTCTATCACGCATTTTGACCCGTGCGATAGTTTAAAACAATTTTCAAAGCATTTAATGTAATTCAACCGATCATTTTTGAAATTTAATTTTCTGGATCCCCTCCTGATACGTCCGCCTTCTTGTATATTAGAATTACATGTACGTTGACTATATGTACACATTAACTTAATCGGCTATGTTATGGGACGATAACATTTTTTTATCAATGTTTTTGCAGGATATGTAACAAATAACAGTCTATTTGTGGGTTTTTGCACTGATTATTTGAGATAATTTGCCGCCATCTTTTATGCATTCCACACACCACTCACAGTTTCTTTATTTGGTGTTCTGTGTGTATGGCGACAAATTGGAAAATTTGCACCACTCACCCCTTGTAGCTTCATCCTGGTTACATTTTATCTGGCTAAGTGTAATGTAGTAGTATATTAAATACACACATCTTTGTTTGCAGTGCTTATTTACATCTTTAGAGATTTACTTACAAAAAAAGTAAACATTTGTATGACTTATATGTAATTATTGTCAATTTTGGTGCGGGGGGGGGGGGGGTAGGAAACTACAGAGAAACTTAACTTGGCTGTGAAACATATGCTTTTATTCTTTCTTGTTGATATATCAATGAATGAATTATAACAAAATATATGTACAACAATTAATTTTGAAATATTCATCCACAATCAAATAAAAGGTTTTACTGTTCTCTGCACAAGAAATCGGCAATGTGAATAAATTGGCACCCTATCATCCCTACCTTTAATTGTAGAGAGTAGGTATCCTTCTATATTGAAAACAATTCCAAAAGTAAGACTCATAATAAGTTGTTTACTGAGGAAAAGGAAAAAAAAATGTATTTATTAATAATTCCGTATGATGTGATAATATCTCAATGATTTGTTTATAATCATAGTACTAGTGTATCACTGTATGCATACATAAAAACGATACGGTAATGCTTATATTTATTAGTGAAACAGGACAGATTATTTATATTTAGATTATTTAGATACATGTACTAATCTTCATGCGGGGATCTAGAAAGGAGGGGGTCAGGGGATCTGGACCCCCTCCTCGGGAAAATTGGAGCTTATTAAATTTACATAGTAAATTTTTTTAAAATTGGCCTAGGACCCCCTACAGAAAAAATTAGCTACGCTTATGAAGTTCTCTACCATAACCGCATTTTTACACAAAAGGGGTGAATAAACCCGGGTTTTAAACTATTACTGGTGGTGAAATACCTTAGGGTTCAAACGCATCAGGTGGAAATGCACCAGGGCAAACAAAATCACTTAGATCCGCGAAGCACACTGCATTATTACTAGTCTACTTAGATATTCTGTGTAAAAGTAAATACAAATTATTATTTAGTTAGGTAGGGAGAAGTGAACATAGCATTTATTTGTATATAAGAGCATGTACGTATGATTTTTATTTAGAACAGTTTGATGTCGCTAGGATACATATTTTCAGATCCTTGATTTGATTGGTTAACTTAGATATTGAATCTCGAATTTCGAATCTCGAATCTCGTATTTCGAATCTCGTATTTCGAATCTCGAATCTCGAATGATCCTTCTCGGCTTTCGTACATTACTGAATGAATTTCGATCGAAATTCTTACGCGTGAGACAAAACGTGCATTCGTAAATAAACAGGTCGAACTGTATTTAATGTATGTTTGCATCTCTTAAGGTAAATGAATTGAAAAAAGAACTGAGTGAAATGTTATATAAAAACTAAATCAACGCTTCAAGTTTTTAAATAAGAACTACTTATGCAAGCGGAATGTGTGCGCACGTGGACGCATTTGTCGGATGCCTCATATGGACACAAGAGTGATTGACCGAAGCCGATCATAAAAAGTTTTCAAAGCGATATTTTTCTACCAAATGAAAATGGTCCGTAATTGCATTTGTGTATTTTTTTTTTGGATTTCAGCTTTATCAAAAGAACGCTTTGGAAAACAAAGGCATTCATTACGCTTATTCTTTACCCAAAACTTGTGAGTTTTAATAAACAGCTGATTCAATATGATTATGTTATATTCTTAATTTTAATCAAAAGGAATAAAAGATTATATAAAATACGCTATCTTATATTGTCTAAAATGCATGTTTTATGATATAATCCATCAATTGAAAATCGTGTATAAAAGTGTTAAAAAATCATTTTATTGCTATTAACCTTCATTAATATTAACGGTACAGAATGATAACAACATATTTAGAAAATAAGGGTTTCAGTTTTTTTAGATCGACAAAGGTCATTGTCTATGTATCTTTAAATACAACTAATTCTACAAGATTTATTTTAACATTTATTTAAGGTGAATGTAAGAATAGCGGGACATACAACCTTAAACTGCGTACTTGTGACTGTCCTACTGGATTTTACGGTAATAAAATATATGGGATATTTTGTTTATTTTATAGCTATGTTAGCAAAAATAGAACGAGAGGATTTATGCGAAAATGATGCCATGCATGTGGTACATTGATGCAAATTTTACGTTAGATAAATAATTTTATCACATGCTTAGCTCAGTATGCGGTGGATATCACTCATGGGATTAAATGGTGATATTACACTGTATTCTTACGTCATGTGACTTCATAGTTATGGTTCTTGATTGACCTAGAATAAAAGTACAAACATTATTTAGTTGAAAAGTGTAGAGTTGTACTTGTGAATCATTTTTTGTCGTTTTATTCATTGTTTTCATTAATTGATAAAAAAAAATAGTTTCGGAAATAAAATGTTTAAGCATCTTTGTTAAATCGTTAAGGAAAATTTTCCATGCGTAAAGTTGTGACGTTCTGCAGTAAATATGCCATGCGGCTTACAATTTAATAATTTTTACAGAAAAACATTAAGATTTAACAAAAGACGTAGTAAACATGTGATAAAAAGAAACTCTCATGATCTGCAAAGGTTAATGATTTATATCAAACTCGTGTTGTGTTTACTATCCCCTCGCCAAGCCTCGGGAATAGAAAGAACACAACTCGCTAGATAGAAATCATATACCCACCCAAATCATGAAAAATCCAATATAAAGTATTCAACTTTCAAAATAAACATTCAATTTAAATCCAAATTCCATTCGGTATCAGAAAATTGATGTGAGAAGATTTGTTTAAGAAAAATGTTATTTGCATCTTAAAAATTAATAAAACCTAAAAAGTGTAATTCAACGTAATTATTCATAAAAGATTAGCATACCGTTAGATGGTAGGACAAACGTTGTAGGCCTCGGGATCATAAAGCAATTTCAGACTTCAGTCAAAATTTCAACCAGTCACAAAATAATGGTTTATCATAACATTACAATGGAAATGTATAATTGAAAACATTATATCAAGACACTTTCAATAGCATTTCAATTTTGTCAGTATTTTTAATCAAGAGATATCAAGACAGTTTACAATTTTTCACTTAAGTCTAAGTTTGTTCATGATTCTGGGACCTGGTTTTGGAGAACTTACGTATTGATAAGCTTTGTTTAAATATTAAAAAAATATCAAAATTGAAGCTAAAATGTAATGAATTCTTTGTTACTTAATAAGAGATTTAAAAATACAACATCTATGTCTAGATTAAAAGGAATTCAATGTATAATGACGGGATGTTGAACAATGAGAATTATTTTACACAAGTTCAATATGTATTGCTAGATAACAATGAAATTGAAATAAACTAAATTCACATGACTAACTAGATATAAGAAGCCGGTTATTTGGAAGTTGATTTTTTTTTAAAAGAGTTACTTCCTCTAGATGAACTTTTTTTTTAGATTCGTCAAGTTATCTGCGGTTAATGATTCCTTTTATTTTACATTTTAATAAAGAGAAAGTTTCTGCATGTATTAACCAAAAGAGTTTTACGGATTTAAATTCCTTTTTACAATATCTTGCTAAAACATACCTTGCCAATAGACTTCAGTGTGAATTTAAGGATTAATTAAACCATAATCAAAATTATGGTGGAGTATTTTTATTTGATAACACCTACAAAATGATATCATGATTAAGAATATAGGGCCATTCATTTATTAGGTACAAAATGTGGATGTTATATATTGAATACCTTAATTTGGTGACCATCCAGCTTCTGAAAGTAAATACAATGACACCTAATATTTCTGTCGCATTAACAGGAGCTGACTGTGGCAGTCGCTGTGATATTTACTGCTTCAATGGCGCGGCATTGGACGAGTCCACCTGCACGTGCCAGTGTAAGGAACACCAGACAGGGCGTTATTGTAAGTGTGAAACAGGATATACCGGGATAGACTGCACAGAAAAAAAGACTGAATGATTACCAATGTCTGAATAAAATTTGAATGTAGACTTTTGCTCTTTTTTTGGCTTCAATTGTCTATGATATTGATCTTGAGTCTTGTAAAGTAGCTTTTGTTTTGGAGCAGAAACAAATGAAAATAAAAACAAAACCCTCGCATAACACGTTTAACAAGTTTATGCTAAATATTGCATTAGGGAATAAAGATGAGAATACCAGGCTGAAGCTAGCAGCCACAAACAGCAGCCACTAAGCCCGTAGAAGCTAGCAGCCAATAAGGAAATTCATCAAAGTACTGAGAGTACTCGAACAGAAAATTATATTTTACTTCATTATCGACATTTTTTAATTAATATAAAACTGAATAATGCTAAATAATTTTTACGAGCATTGATGACTTCCGAAGCAGTAAAGCTCGCCTGGATAAGAGTTATAAATGCGTCTTTGTTGAATAGAAATGAAGTACGTCTTTACGGGTCATAAGTTATGAAAATTATGTTATCATAAGTGTAGTCTTATTGATACAAATAGAAAATCTATATGCATCGTATAAAGTGATATGCAAACGTATTATGATATAAAAGACACAATAAATTAAAGTAAATTAAAAGGCATAAAACGATACAAAACATTAAAAACCCAAAGCCAATTCAGTGTGACAAGACAATTTGTTTACATCGAAGTTGAACATGTGCGTGTTTAAAAATTTATCCTCGGGCCTTTTCACTCCCCCGGATACAACACCAATGGAAAGCTAAAAAGAACTAGTATTACAGTCATTTCATGCATATCTTTTACAATTTAATGCTATGCTATGGTATGCGATTTTAATGATATGCTATGAGATTTGTATGCTATGCTATGAGATTTGTATGCTATGCTATGAGAAATTGAAATGAAGGGCTTAATGATATGGTATGCTATGCTATGCTATGGTATGCTATGAGATTTGAACAAAAACGCCTCCATACACAGAAGAGTTCCACACATTTCGAAGTAAAATAATAAGAAGCCAAAGTTTACCACAAATCTATCATGTAAACATTTATTTTTTCAAATAAAAACATTTAAAACCGAGTTAAAATAACGTTGTATGCTATGCTATGGTATGCTATGGTATGATATGACGAATGCGATTCTATGAGATTGTATGCTATGGTATGAGATTCCAATGCTATGCTATGAGATTCCAATGCTATGCTATGAGATTTCAATGCTATGCTATGCTATGGTGTATGTTGTAAAAGATATGCTTGAACTGACTGTATTACGAATATGAGACAATAGAACACCCAGCATTGAGATTTTATTCTCATAAAAAAATTATCATATGTCGCAGTCAAAGAGAGCGAAAATCATCAGGTGAAATTGGAATTATTTTGTCTCAGCCATGTTTTGACGTGAACCTTCGAAGAATACAACAAGGACAAGGAAAAGGGTCGGTTGAGTTAGCTCACCCGAACTTTGTCATATTTTAGCATTTCACAATGATATAGGGGTAAAAGGTGGGCCATTATCTCTTTTATCTTTGAAGTGTGCATCAAACGGATACCAGGGCAGTGTAGGAGACGTATGGATCTATTATTTCCGGGTCTCAAATTTAGGCTGTAGGGGTACTACCAAGTGGCTCCCAGGGGTTCTGCCTCATTTCAGGGGTTGTATCTCACTTGAAATTAACCACAAGAACTTGCAAACAGTAGGATTAGGTAGAAGGCCTCAAGAGGTATTCATATTAAGCCTTAAAGGGCACCTATGACCCTTACAAAGGTTTAGTTAGCTCACCCGAACGTTGTCATATTTAAGTATTTCATAATGATAAAGGGGTAAAAAGCGGGCCATTATCTCTTTTATCTTTGAAGTGTGCATGAAACGGATACCAGGGCAGTGTAGGGGACCTATGGGGCTATTATTTCCCGGTCTCAAATTTGGGCTGTAGGGATACCACCAAGTGTCTCCCAGGGGTTCTGACTCATATTAGGGGTTTATATCTCACTTGAGATTGACCACAAGAACTTGAAATACTAGGAATAGGGAGAGGACCTCAAGAGGAATTCATATCAGCGTAAGAGAGCACCTATGACCCTGCAAGGGGTCAGTTAGCTTACCCGATCTTTGTCATATTTTAGCATTTCACAACGATATAGGGGTTAAAAGTGGTGTAAATTCTTCCTTATCTTTGAAGTGTGCATTAAACAAATAACAGGACAGTGTAGGGGGCATATGAGGCTATTCTTTCCCGGTTTCAAATTTGAGCTGGAGGGGTTCCACCAAGTGGCTCCAAGGACTTCTGGCTCATTACAGTGGTTTTAATCTGATTTGGTTTCGATCACAAGAACCTAAGAATAACAATTAAGTAGAAGACCTCATTGGTATTGATAACAAGTGTTTAAAAGGTCATATGACCCGTATAAAGATCAGTTTAGCTCAACCGAACCGAACTAAATCTACCCTTTTATGTTAAATGCGCTTTCCAACGCTTGTCCTAAGTACCTCTTGAAATCTTCAGCTTAACCTGCAGTTCTTCCAAATTTTTAAAATCAAAATCAAAGGAGTTATAAACCCCTGAATTGAGCCAGAACCCCTAGGAGCCACTTGGTGGTACCCCTACAGCTCAAATTTGTGACCGGAAATAATAGCCACATAGGTCCCCTACACTGCCCTGGTATCCGTTTGATGCACACTTCAAAGATAAAGGAGATAATGGCCCGCCTTTTACCCCTATATCATTGTGAAATGCTAAAATATGACAAAGTTCGGGTGAGCTAACTCGATCCTTGTAGGGGTCATAGGTGCCCTCTAACGCTTATTATGAATACTTCTTGAGGTCCTCTACCTAATCCTACTGTTTGCAAGTTCTTGTGGTCAATCTCAAGTGAGATATAAACCCCTGATATGGACCAGAACCCATGGGAGCCACTTAGTGGTACCCCTACAGCCCAAATTTGAGACCGGGAAATAATAGCCCCATAGGTCCCCTACACTGCCCTGGTATCCGTTTGATGCACACTTCAAAGATAAAAGAGATAATGGCCCGCTTTTCACCCCTATATCATTGTGAAATCTTAAATTTCGACAAAGTTCGGGTGAGCTAATCCGACCCTTTTCATTGCGATTGTTGTATTCTTCGAAGATTCACGTCAAAACATGGCTGAGACAAAATCATTCCAATTTCACCTGATGATTTTTGCTGTATTTTGACTGCGATATATGACACTTTTTTATGAGAATAAAATCACAATGCTAGGTATTCTATTGTCTCATATTCGTAATAATTGGATATAATTTTTTTAATTTTCGATTGATGTTGTTCCATGGGGAGTGAAAAGTCCCAAAGATAAATTTTTAAACACGCACATGTTCAACTTCGATGTAAACAAAATATCTTGCCACACTGGATTGGCTTGGGATTTTTGTTGTATTTGTATCGTTTTATGCCTTTTAATTTACTTAAATTTATCGTGTCTTTTATATCATAATACGTTTAAAACGATGCATATAGTTTTTCTATTTGTATCAATAAGACTACACTTAGGATAACATTATTTTCCAAACTTATGACCCGTAAAAACGTATTTCATTTCTATCCAACAACGACGCATTTATTATTCTTATCCAGGCGAGCTTTACTGCTTCGGAAGTCGTCAATGCTCGAACGAATTAGGACGAATAAGATATATTTTCGGACGAATACCTCATCTGTTTGAAGAATTAGGTATTTGTTCGGACGAAGAGAGAGAGAGAGAGAGGGAGAGAGAGAGAGAGAGAGAGAGATTCATTTTATAGTCATTATGAAAACGCATATAATAAAGTCTTTTCGGCATCTGAGATCATGTGCGGATAAAGAAAATCGGTCGGGGGGATTCTGAATGATAATTTTGTTTGTCGAACATATCTATGCACATATGCATGGATATACCCTTTCTAGGCAATGCAGGTTTATGAATAGTATATGCAACTATAAAATGTGCTCGCTTTATGCCATAACAAATACAGCTCACACCTTTTACCTGTGTTTAGATATTGTTATCTTTAATATTCATTCGTTTTAGGAATTCAAAATTTGAAATATTCTTTATTTGAAACTGATCATTAAAGAATTCTCAGTGTTTACAATTTTTCATGGATCTGCCTTAAGCCAGTATTTGGTCAAGACTTTAGTCTTCATCTAAAAGATTGAATGATTTTTATGCATTCGATTAATGCAAACATTATTGACAATGATTAAAGTGTTTATAGGAGTTTTAATGCCTTTGTATTCCTAATTGAAATGTGCAAAAACTAATATCTCTTTATTTATTTTTTCCTGTATATACATATAAAAGTTTTCAACGTACGGCTTTTAAATTGCATTAGACAGATATTTTGAAGCATTATATTTTATTATATACCTACCAACTCAATAATAACATTTGTTCATAACCGTGACGTTTATCATATACAATATCGCAAACTTTTTCATATTACTTTCCTTTAATGATAGTGTGATTTAGAATAAAAGCAAATTATAAATATTCTTCTGAATACATGATTTATAGATCACCTGTTAGTAAAGTACAATCTTATGATATAAACATGATCTTCGTGTGCATTTATAATACCTTGCGTTATAGGTTTAAAGCGGAAAGTTAATCATTTTTAACGTTTAAAATGCAGTGTCGGTCAATTTTGTAAAATTTGAACAATCAAGACTTTGTTTTTAGTAAATGTTAATACTCTTCCATCTATTTGGATATCTGAACTAACTAATGTACTATTGTTATTGTTTTGATATTTATGCAAACAGAATGTGTGTATTTAAGCTACGTACAACGAGTGTGGCTCATTAAATCAAATTATTTGTTTAATGTCAAGCTGCAATATTTACAGAAATAAATTGGAGTGTGGGGATACTTAAATTGAGAGTTTCCCATTCGTATATTGATATTAATCAAGTATTGATTATACGTATAATCACGATAACTGAAACCTTTCTTGAACCCTTTTAATTATGGGGACATATTACTCAATGAACACATCTGATATCGGTCTGTACCAGTCTCCTTGTCCCACAAAAGACTAAAAGACGAACAATTCTTCCTCGTCGTCCATATAATTTAATTAGAAACTTCCGGTTTGTGACTAGTCCTTGAGTTACTAGTTGTAATATGTACATTAAAACCATAATAATGACACTTAAGAGGCCAAATGGACTTAGCTTTGCAATTCATATAACAAAAAAGCAATGCATGCACGATTTAAATGTTTTCCTCATTATATGCTAGTTTTTAAACGTCATTAATTTGCAGGCTCATAAAGGCAGCAAGACATAACACTATGTTTGAAAAAAAATAAGGAGTTTATAGAAATTCAACTTTTCATGGTTTTAATTGTGCTTTTGCTGTATTATGCTGGCTGGTGCTAAGCTATGACAATTGTTGGACATGTGTTGAAAGTTCACATGAATATTTCTATGGGAGACAATATTCAATGAATCAGGTTGTACAGTGCTTGCCATGTGGTTAACGTATTCAGTTTATCGTAATGAGATTTCGTGGGGAATAAGATTCAAAACACAATTACTACACATATTTATTGATGAAATCTAGTTCATCAAAGATTTAACAAATATATGCTAGTTTTTCATTTCATTGCAGTCATTATGAAAATATACAAATTCCCATGAAATGTAGCAAAGCAATCGAATCAGTTCCTTTAAAATCATATTTCGATTTGTTATATTGAATAAAATGTGATGCTACCTGCTTAAAAAAATAGCACCTCGCATATATTATAGTTGAAATTAACAAATCTTAACCATGAAACAATCGGACAGGAATCGCACGGCCGGAGAGACCAAAAAGCAGGAACATGTCAAAGGAAGACTAAGAACCTTCAAATGCTGCTTATAAAGAAATTAGTGGAAAATGATCGTAAAACGAAGTTACATGTAGAAGTTAGGCTGCAATTGTAGAAGAACTATAGTCGGAAACCCACTGAAACGCATATACTTACCTACAGTTAGTCAGCATGTTAAACCTGTCCTGTTTTCATAAATATTTATTATTCCTAGTTCACCAATGAAATAAGGAAAGAGTAGATTCTTAAGTTTTTGAAAATGTGAAATCGACGATCGATATATAAAAAATATTGTATGTATATAATTAACAAGAGCGGCGTTTTACTTGTTTAAACAAATATTAAGGTTTAACAAGTTATTTGTTTTAATTCTGATGTATTTAATTTTGGTCTACATTGGATTTCTAGAAGTGAGGAAATTTTCTTAAAAGTAGGGACTTTCATGTCAGTAGGCACTGACATGAGTTTAATGTTGCAATCCATACATATAGCAGTCAAAGCTCAAACTTTATATCAGTTTTTATTTGATCGGAATGGAAATTAAACTTTGCTAGGGTAACGGGGATATATAAGGCTCACTTCTATAAAACTGGAGCATTTCTGCTTTTGAAGCTGTATTGTTTTTGAGGGGGGGGGGGGGAGGGGGTGGATGAAAGCATGTCGATTAAAATGTAAGAGGAACAAAGCACATATTGGGTATTTATTTCTTCTTAAAATTCAACAACAGCATTATTTCATTATTGATTACGTAATATTTATATCTTGACATAAAAATCTCTTCATTCCATCGGAAGATACATTTGACATTCTTACAAAAGCTCAGAATTAATCACGTAAAGTGTAAACAAAAAAACCCCAAAAACTTGTAGATGATATATTTGTTGTTTTTAACAAATTGTTACCTTCTGTAGCGTTAGTTTTGGTTAACCAATTTTTATTTTCTCAATGGCACTTAAAACATAAAATGCTTTATGCTTTTTTTGGAGTTGAATTTAATCAACTCTCTGACAAACCGAAAGTGAAGCAGTGTTTGGACCAAAGCATAAATCATCGCCGCTGACAAGAACAGTTCTTGAGAATAATTGATAAATTTGAAATAATGTATACTAAAGCATTGTTTTTCAAGGAAACATATTTATAAATACCTTGAAAATAGTCAGATTTTAAATGGTACGAACAATTTAGATATTTGTTGTAGTTGTATGTATTCTAACGCCAGAGTTCAATATCGTCTCGTTCAACTCGACGCTCGGCTGTCTCCGCAAATCTCCGACAAGCAAAGAGTCTCTCTTGCTTGTCGGGGATTAACGGCGATAGCCGAGCGTTTGGTTAAACGAGACGAGACGAGAGTTCAATATTGCTTGGATCCATAATTTCCATAAATTTTTCTATCACTGATAAATAGTTTGATTGAAATTGAAATCTTTAAATATTACTTAACATGATTCATATAGAGTTTTATCAACATTCTTGTGTCGAAAAAGTCCCAAAAATTCATATTATAAAAATGTGCATAATTCAAATACAGATTAGAAACCACCTGTACTTGTCATTCAAAATAACATATCATTGATTTTAAAATAAGTTAACATCGATAAAATCAACTCCCGTCAGTTCTTCGGTACTTTGATTATTGTTTCCGTGCTTCCATAAATTATGTTTGATGGTATTTCTTGCTTCTCAAAAATCGGGAGGTTTTAAGTTACAACCAATGATAATTTACATACCAAGTGAGGACTTTTTTCGGGTTGTGAACATCATTTACGAATCTACTTGCACCGTTCACATCATGGCACTTATCCATCTAATAAAGAATAGTGAGTTTCAGTTGTTCACATTAAAGCCGATTGACAGCATTTACTTGGACATGGATTCACAAATATATATTGATTCCTCTCTTTTATCTCCGACGTTCGCCATATTAGATGTCAATTTCTATTGTTCTGCTCATCGTTACACACCCCATATAAAAGGCCCAAATCCATATTAATGCTTTAACGCATTCATGTATTTCATTCACTCGAACACGTTACACTGGAGGCAAAGTTTTAAAAAAAGCACATTAAACAAAAATAGTATGACAATCACTGCACTGGTAAGGAATGAAAGACGAAACAAACCAGACCAAAATCAAGGTACACATATTTCAAAAACCCTCGATCAATGAAGAACGTTCTCATGTGTGTTACTGTTAGACTATTGCACACGCGCTAACAACGCACTGTAGCAGATCGTGCAGTGACAGAATGGAGCTTAGAAAACAGATTGCTCTGTTAAGAATCTGATACATGTAAAAGCAATGGTACGCTGTTTGTACATTCTTGGATTAAGTATAATTTATCTACTGATTTATTGCAGCCGTGGTCTATAATAAGATGAAGACGTTATGCACTCAGTATGAATTACATACATGTTCTATGTGCATGCGAAGTAAGACAACACTGTCTGTGCAAGATATTGCGGATACATTGGAAATTCTAAAAATAAACCATTTTTTATTGATTGTAGTTTCCTTTATTCATTTTTTACAGTCATATCACTACAGTGTGTAGTTTTATCTTTTAGAAGTCTGTTTGATTAAAAAGCAACCGACCGTAACTAACTCGGCCTGTATATATACCTCAATGACATTTGAGGTGTGATCGAAACTAGTATGCTGGCCAAATACTTTAATGAATTCATGTCAAATTTAAGCATCGAATGCATATTTTTGGATATCTTCGGTCCTATAACACTTCCGGTCGTGTTTACAAACTGAGCGTGGTATAATACTTTGTATACACAGCCTGGTGTGTTATTATAAACTTTGATTTTCACTTCTGATGTTGTACCTTTATCCTATTCAACGTTTGTAACGTCATTTAAATAATGAAAAAAATAGCTAACCTTACCTAATTTGAAGCCATGAAACGTTTGTAACATCATTTAAATAATGAAACATTAGCTAACCTTACATAATTTGAAGCCATGAAATACGGTTTTGCCCACTAAAATATGCAATCAAAGAAAAAAACAGCCTTAAGTGCATTGGCAATTCTCATTGTAGGAAAAACATTGACGAAACCAATACTTTTATGATATTACCATGGAAACCATAAATGATTATTAAAGTAGTTTTTTAAAACTTTTTTAGTATTACTTTTAGAACCGAATTTATTAACCATGCTCACAATTCTGGTAAAAAATTGATTTTACGATTGTAGTAATAGTGCTTACAATGTTTCAGTAAGGCATTTTTCATAGGCAAAAAAAAGTTAAGTGTCATTCATTGAGTTATAAGCGAGTTTGAGATCTTACCATTCTTTACTATATATACAAAGCTTTTGTTCATGTTGAAGTGAAAATTCCAGTTTAAACCTAAAATAAATGTATGAGAAACTGTTTATTTTTGCTTATTTTTTTTTGTTATGAAAAACAGATCTGCTATGGAAATTAAAGTTCCATAAAAAAATCACACATTTGTTTTTTCTTAATTTTTGAAAATTCCATAGCGACGGAATTTGTTTTTCTTCTTTTTAGCAACATTCAATTTTATTTCAAGTTGCACTAAGGTTGAGGATATACTTGATTTGTTTTCTCAACAATTGATGCAAAATTCCAAAATTTAATAATTGATTATCACCTTGTCAAAATGCCTAAAAATATTAGAATTCTCCTTATTTACTAAAGCAACGGTTCTACAATTTTATTTTCAAATTTGTTATGACATAACACAATGGTTGTTACAAAATGCTCAAGATTTGCATTTAAATTTCAAATTAGATGAACAAATCATATTTTGAAATTTCTGTTTTATTACAATGTAAAATATGCGTTTCTTCATAAATGTATATCTTTTTCTTGAAAAATTACAATTTATGTTATAAGATATTTTTCCCTGGAATCCCCCAATTATTGCCATTACTCACAGTATGCTTTTTCGAAATATCCTGCCATGTTGTTTTTTATTTCAATTTTAAAGAATTTTCAAATAAAGAATGAAGAAAAAATTGGACACAGTATATGATATACAAAAATGAACAAAAGGTTACACTACTTAGTAAGCATAGTATCATTTTAATGTGTAAAGTGTAAACTCTCACGATTGCGCGGGATATCACCCAGAACAAACATATTTGAGAGCAGTAAATGAATTATTCAGCACATATTTAAGTCTTCATAAAAGTCATTATTTAAACAGTTATAAAATTTTATTATGTAATGCATATGTTAAAAAATAACACGTTACAAATAGCCAAAATTAATACAATTCAAAATGTCAATACCAGGTATACTATTTCATCGGTGGTTCCTGAACATAATTAAAACCTAAAATATAAATTAATCGTTTACATTATTGACACTTTCCTGTAATGTTAAAAGCAATTCTATTGGTCCCTAAAGCTGACCTAACGTTGAAAATGATTGCACATTAAAATTACCCAATCATTTTAATGGTTTTCAATCGAGATTGTGTTTCATTTGTTTATTTCTGTGTTATATGAGCAAAACGACATTACAAAATCAAACTGCGTTTTCACTAAAACACTGCGCTTATTCACTTTATTAAAGGTTATTAGTGAAAACAAGTTTTGGAACTTGAAGTACTGGTATAACGATTTAGGAATGAACAGTTATTTCATGAGCCTTAAAATGAATGGACCTTATTGTATCCTTTGGTCGTGCCTTCTATATGCAGTGTGTTTTATTGGTATGACTAATGGTTGTCCTGCTCGCTGTTATTGCAATTTGGAAACGTGTAAAACTGTGAGTTGCTGGGGAGAAGGCCTGAAAAATGTTCCGACGGGGATACCAAATGATACATGCACTCTGTAAGTTGTTGCCATATTTTCTGTATACTCATGCTACTTGTAGAACTAATGAAGATTATATTAACAAATAAAGTGATTCACGCAAATAATACAAAATTACAAATCAGTAACTAAAACATAATGTCTCTGTAGATTTCTAGAACTGACGTTTACCTTTTTATCACTCATTTTATCATATTTACATCAAACGAGTATGATTCCCTCTTTTCTTACGGAAACTTTTAGTTGATTCAAAGCTCTATAGAAACAGCCAGACTAAACCTACACGCCCCGTTTATCGATTAGTCCAAACCTACAGCAAACTACAAACAATTTACGGAATGCACGAAATATTCATGATTATGTCAGACTCAAATTCTCATAGGAGACAATTTGGCTGATTCTTTAAGCTAACATACTGATGTACTTAAGCATTAACAGTAATTTTGTGTATTATACTTACTTTAACAATTAATTTTTTAATTTGTTAAAAATATAAAATGTAAATATAAAGAATAAAATTAGAAGAAGAATTATTTAAAGTTATATTTTAAAAAATGGTTTTTTTGTTAATCCATGTGGGTTATACATGTAAAGGTAGAGGTAATTGCAAAAAAATGTACATAACCCGCTAACGCGGTTTATTTATTAGTCCAATAATTTTTGTATTATATGGTATTTTAGATTGTCTATCTCTAGAAGTGCTATCCCTTGGTAGTTGTTTTATATAAGAGGAGGCATAATAAAGTAAAAACCACACCATTCGATTTCCTTAATCATGCGTGTACGTGGCACTCGCATATATAAAATGTACATACACACATAGCCATTACTATTTGCTAGCAAAAATAGGAAGAAATGCTTTCAAATGAAAGCAAACGCATTGAAAAAAAACAAGTCTTCCAAAAGACGTCTAGTAGCTTGATCTGGTGAGGTGTGAAGGGGTATTGAGAAGAACAAAATATTTGCGTATCTAATCTAGTAAATGAAAAAGAAAAGGGCCGACCAGTTTATAAACTTTGATGTTTTAATTCTTAATTGGACGATGCTTATATAGCCAAGAAGCAGATGTTTTCTTATGATATAACACATTGTTATGCACTGGGTATTCAGCGTTGCTTGATATTCTGCAAACATTTTTGTTACGACAGCAACGCGCATTACTGTATGATGAAAATTAAGAAATTAATTCATTTATTGACTGAAAGTTTACGTATGGCTCAGTTGAAGAAAAATTAAAACTTACATAAAAATATAAGGTATAAATAGCGGGTTATTTTGTACAGACAAATTAATTTGATAGTATTTGGGGAGAAAAAAAAAGATGGATTCCTCTGATGTCTGACCATAAACTCCGAGTCATTTATTCCTAGGCAGGTGGCACTTCCCTTGGTCTTGCCGACGTGTACACTCTATAAATTATTAGATTAGCAAAATGTTATTGCTGTATTATCAACAAACCTTAAATCATATTATTTGCTGCTTATTGTTGGTGTCTATAGGATAAAAGATAATCCATATAACTAATGAATTAAACAAGATGTATTGACTCTGATTAGTAAAATTTATTGAAACTATCGTTTTCAAAAATGTTTTCTGTTCATTATTAATTAAGCAATTTCACTTTCTTTCTGTCAGGCATTTCCTTAATTGTACACAACACACAAAATCAGGAGAAAGCCTGCAGTATTTTGAGAATTTTCTTACAGGTGTTATTACATGTAGGTTTGCTTCATCAGAAAAAATATTATCAACCAGCGCATGATATCTTGAAACCAGTAGTAATCTTCAGAAACGTAGCATAATGTTGGTATCCATTGTATTTCATATACACAATAAACATATATACGGTTCATTTGTCTCAATTTAGATTTTCTAAAATTCACAGTCAATAAATCTGTTATGGACTTTTCTTTTTATAAACAATATTGAAGAGACTTAAATTATCAATTTCAATTGTATTTTTTGTTCTTTAATTGTTTTGATTTTGAGGGAATTATTGCTTTGCTCAGCTCTGAATAAGAGCTGCGGTTTTCTAAATAAGGAACGCTGACTTAAGTCTTATATAAGCCATGATTATTAAGCCTGAATAAGGCTGCGACTTTTAACTTAAAACTTCTTAGCCAAAACAAGGCATTTTACCATTTTAATAGACTTCCAATAAATTCATATACCATAACTTGTTTTCCTTCAAACAAAACCCCGTAACAAATCTCTTGACTAAAAAATTAGATAGGCCCTAACTATATTTCAATAACGTTGATGAACATTTGGAATTTTTCATCCGTCACTTTAGTCTTACAGATGAGTTTTTAAAGACATATACGGTAAGAAGTTGAAAACTGAATTTTTCTCTATGAACTGCACAATGCGCCGAAGATAAAAAAAAGATATAATGAAATGATTGTGCTTCCTTATAAATGTTTATGTTTGGCATTTATATTTATGTGGGCTGTGATATCTAGTCAGGGACGTAACTCTACACTTGGTAAGGGATCTTATTTCTATGTGTCTGACAATGTGTCATTCCCGAGTGTATATTATAGATGTGTATAACTTATTTTCATTTCCAATCACTCACTGAGACGGAAAATGTGATATTTAGTTTTCTTTTTTCATTTGAAAATTTTGTTTACAAACTTCTTTTATCAATCCCATACAAGATAGATGTAACTATAAATGCCCCGTGTTGATTTCAATAAACATCCATCATCGCACACTCGCCGTTACCTTCCTAGTCTTTTATATAATGCAGTCCATAATCTTTGTATATGAACAGAGACTGGTGTATTGGAAATGTTTTTAATTTTTTTTAGAAGGGATAGTTTAGATAATTTAGTAATTAAGGTGTAGTTTGTAAAAGATAATCTTTTCACTGATATATGCACTACACAATACACTCAAAGCAACGCTTTCATATAAAAAAAAAACCGGTTTGAAATCATACATCACAATCAAAGAATATAGACATAGTTTAACATTACGACCATTTTTGAGGGTTTTTCTTTATAATTCAAAAATTGACTTTTGTTGTTTTAATAATCATATTTATGAGACTTAATTCACCTAGGATAATAAAAAAAAATGTATTTTTTAAAATGTGATATGGATGTTGTTCATTGAAAACTGTCGTGTTACTTAATGTTGCAACGTTAATAACGAGCGCAACTCTAAGAACCAGTGTGCGCGGGAAAAAAGAACGAGCTAAACCAACAGTTCATCAAACAAAATGTTTTGTCTACGTCCCATAATGCTCTCTATTTATTTCACCCGCGGTGCTATGCCAACAATGGCTGACATTTAACTCGTAATTTATGGTGTCTTGAGGTTTAAAGA
Source organism: Magallana gigas (assembly GCF_902806645.1). Taxonomy (NCBI): domain Eukaryota; kingdom Metazoa; phylum Mollusca; class Bivalvia; order Ostreida; family Ostreidae; genus Magallana; species Magallana gigas. The sequence goes on along the minus strand of NC_047562.1, from coordinate 42,934,484 downwards.
CACGTTCTGAGTAGTGCACAAGCTTTGGCGAGACCCAAGAAATTTCTTACATGCTTCCATACCTTCGTATTGAGTTGAGATACGTAAACAAAGACGACAAAAGTTATGTATGACGTCACAGTGCTCTCGCTGTATATTTCCCGCGATAAACTAGATCGAGGTGGATCAAGCATCTGTAATGCGTGTACTACACATATGTAGCAATTTAATATAGACTGCGATACCTGCCTCAGCAATCTAATTGAAATATTAGACGTTCTGAATCAGCCACCGCTTCTCAAAATGTAGCGGATTCAGAACGTCTAATTTTAATTAGATTGCCTGCCTCAGAGGATGTTTTTAATTTTTTGGGGAGTTGATTTTAATCAACTTTCCTATGCAGTTACTCTGGCAAACCGAAAGTGAAAGATTGTTTGGACCTAAGCACAAATCATCACCCACCGCTGACAAGACGTAGATCTTGAAAACAATAAATAAATTCGGTGTACTGTATGTTGTACCATTGCTTTTCAAAAGAAAAGTATCTATAAATACCTTGAAAATAGTCAGATTTTATATAGTACGAACAATTTAATTGTGTTTTGTAGTTGCATGTATTCCTACGCTATAGTTCAATATAGTCTCGTTCAACCAGACGCTCGGCTGTCACCGTAAATTTCCGACAAGCAGATAGTCTCTCTTGGTAGTCGGAGATTAACGGAGACAGCTGAGCGTCTGGTTGAACGAGACTAGAGTTCAATATAACTTGGATCTAGACGTGTACAATTTTTTGAAACATTTCGATTACTGATACACAGTTTGATGGAATTAATTATATCTTTAAATATAAAACAACATGATTCATATGGGGTTTTCTCGAAATTCTTGTCGGAAAAATTCGAGAATTAATATCATAAAAAATTGCGTTACATATTGTTGATTTTAGAATTGATAATTATCAACAAAATCAACTCCCGACAGTACTTCAGTACTTTGATTTTTAAGGGGTTTTGATAGATAGATTAAATATATGCTAGCAAGAGTCATACTTTACTGTCATATCGGTCCAATTTTAAGACAATTTTGCATGCATGTTTAGTAAACATAAGTGGGGAAGATAAGACAAAAAAGTCATTTTGAACTAAATAAAAAAGAACAAAGAGAAAAAAATAAACAGTTGAAATATCTATAGAGATATTGCACAATGTCAAACCATCAATTTGGAAAATGGGAAATTACACACCTACAATTAATTAAACAGGGACCGGGGGCACAGATACAACGTATGTAATTAGAATAAACATAAATAAACAAATAAAATAAAATTATGAACCAGGAAGATAAAGATAAAATTCATAAAACAACAAGGTACCAACAAATTATATTGTATTTATCTTTAACAGTTTTGACCAATTCGCAAATCAAACACAAATTACGTTTTGACAGACTGATCAATTCTCCCCAAAAGTAAAGAACCGTTTTAGGTGGAAGCAAATCTATGTATTTATAAGATTTTTTTTAACTTAGAAATCTTATAACTCTCTCTCTCTCTCCTCTTCTCTCTCTCTCTCTCTCTCTCTCTCTCTCTCAATTTGTTTTATAGCATGACAATGATGCAAGTTATGTGTAGTTCTTGCTATCTGCGCTCGCTACAACGGTGCACCGTAAAACATATTATGAATAACAAAATTAAACCATTTTATTATGTAGCGTTGCTTTTGGGTGTCTAAATTCCAAAAAAAGTTAAAATGACTAAAAATTAACTTTAACTGGAATATGTAACAAATCCTGATGAAATGGCAGATGTACTGTTAATGTATATAAATACTTCTATTGAAAAATCACACATTAATTTAAAAAGTGAAACATAATTACTTATTATGATAAGTATTAAGACAAACGGCAAATTATCATAACTAAAACATTGATTAATAAATAAATAACAAAGCAAATTAAGTTTACTAAATATCATTCATTTACAATAATTTAAAGAATTACACATCTTGTACATTCCTATTTATGGGTCACGATGGCGTATGACGTGGGAGATTTAGAATTATCATTAGCAGATCCAAAATTTAAGGTTGAATCGACCAGCTCCGTTTTGTGACGTACCAGTACATTTTTTGGAATAAACAATGAAATAAACAATATCTCTATCCATGTATTCTTCCTAGAACGATCTTTATGTGCATTTATAAAATCATAGCGTTATAGGTTTAAACCAAAAAGTCAGTTAACCTTTGAAATACAGTGTCGGTCGAACCTGTAATTTAAGTAAATATGATTACTCTTTCATCCTTATGGATATCTGAATTGTAACCAATACTATTTTCAAACCTTTGTGCTATTGTTATTGTTGTAAAAATAAAGCTAACAGTATGAGTGAATCGAAGCTACATTCAAACAATTATAGTTGTTCATAAAAAACGGATCATTTGTTTGATGTCAAGCAGCAATATTTACAGAAAAAAGGGAGTGTGGATATACTTACTCTGAGAGTTTTCCATTCGTATTTAGATGTTAATTAAGTATTAATTATACGTTTAATTATTATAACTGATTTGTCTTCTGAACCCTTTTTATTATGAAGACACATTATTTATTAGACACGTTTGATCTTGGTGAGTACCAGTCTCTGTGTCCTACAAAAGACTCAATGAGCATACAACTCTTCCTCATCGACCATAGAATTAAATTGGAAATTTCCAATTCGTGACAATTCCATTAGAGACTAGTTGTATAATGTATAAAAAAAAACCCACATATAATGACACTTGAGAGACCGACTGAAAATAGCTTTGCAAATTATATAACAAAGAAGCATTGAATGCACGAATTGATGTTTTTCCTAATGATACACTAGTTTTTAGCTCACCTGCGCTGAAAGCTCAAGTGAGCTATTCTGATCACATTTTGTCCGTCGTCTGTCTGTCCGTCTGTCTGTCCGTCTGTCTGTCCGTCTGTCCGTCTGTAAACTTTTTACATTTTGAACTTCTTCTCTAAACCGGTTATCCAATTTCAACCAAATTTGGCACAAACCATCCTTATGGGAGGACAAATATAAATTGTAAAAATAAAGGTCCGATCTGTATTCAAAGCGGAGAAAACCTTGAAACTGTAGAAAAAGGGGGTGCATATCTAAAAATCTTCTTCTCAAGATCTACTGAGTCCAATTCAACGTAGTTTAGCATAAATTATCCTTATGGGAAGGAAAATATAAATTGCAAAAATTAAGGGATAATTCTGTTTCAAATCTGAGTTATTACGAAAATAATAATAAAGGAAAGGCGTGTTTCAATCAGTTTAATAGCTTCGCGTTCGGCATCCGGTAAAATGGGTAGGCAAGACTTGGCCTGGGCAAAACAAAAGATTGGCAGTTATTAATCTGCCAATCTTATTAAAATTTCAGGATATTTGATGGACCAGTATATTTGTATTCGCTGTAAATATTGCTGTAAAATAAAGCGTATTTGGAATTGACGATTGCCGATCTGCCTCGGCTTTTATTTTGCCACGGCCCGGGTTTGCATACCCATTTTACCAAGACTCGTATTCCATACTTCTAAAACGAGGTTATTTGTTTAAAGCAGCCATGACATTATACGAAAAAGAGTCGATCTGACTATGATGAATTTGCTTGTTGTGCAACAGTTCGCGTATGAAGGGAAATTTTTGAAACATGCAAAATATATTGGTGCCGATTTTGTGAAGTAAATTGAGGCTAAATATTTCAATGAGTTGACAGTTTTCACACATGACGTTGGTGTTAGCTTGTTCTGATTTTCGTTTCGTTTTCATTATTTATGCTTTGTAACCTGGGAACTATCGTCTGTATTTCGTGATTCTTACGTATCAAATCAAACAGGGACTTCGGTAAATCAAACAGTTAACTGTTTACCTGCGCAAATTAAGCAAAATCTGATGTATCAAAAAAGTACTGAAATACAATTCATTCTATCGGTAATTCAGCATTATCTTTTGCGTAATGGTAGATTAATGCTATAGGTTTTGTTAAGATGCTCGACATTTTCTCGAGATTATTCAGTTTAAATAGAGTTTGATACCGCTGACAGAAATATGTAGGTATATATACATGTATATATATGATTCATATCGAAAAAATAAATTGTGTTCTTTATTTGTTATCGTGCATGTTTCTTGTGTTTAATTGTTTACAATTCTATTTACTAACCATATTTGATTGTTAAGCTTCGAATTATAAGCAAGATACAGAGATTTGCTCACAATTCTATGTTTGTATACAGATCTTAAAAACTAAAGATTAAAAAAGTAAAAAAAATTGTCAATATTTTTAAAGAAAATTTTCAAAGTCTGTTCTTCCAGAAACCAACTTTAACAACTTATTGTATTGTAAACTTAACCTTTTCTCGTCATTATTACTCCTACTGTACGTGTGATCCTTGACTGTGTTTGTATATATTTGTATAAACTGATTTTGAACCTCAAATACCAGTGAACTGGTCTTGAGTGAATAAAAAAATTGAAAATCTTAGGCCATTCTTTTTTTCCCATTTTAAATGCTGAATAGGAAATACCAAGTTAAAAATCTTAAGGTATACGTTTACTCATAATGAAAAAAAATTCCACTGATGATAATGAAAAACCATCTATTGTGTGTTAAAGACCTATCTTGGTAGCGCTATTTTTCAGTTTCAAAAAAGTATGTCAATGGCCTACTTTTTGAGATAATGGCCATTGAATATTTTTTGAAAATTTAAGAAAAGTCCCTAAAAATTTTACAGTATGATTGAAGTTTTCTTAATTGTGAGAATAATACAAATTGCTAAACTCTTTTAAAAATGAAATACAGTTTATGAATGGTAATGACACTGAACAGACACAAAGCATTAAGTTTTCATTCACAATTTTTATGAATTATTCCAGTCCGAATTTCCTCTATCAGTTTCCAAATTCCTACCCTTTTTTGATTCAATTTTACAAAAAACTGAATGATGATAATACTAAAACATTTATAGCATTGAACTAGGTATATTGACCTTACTCTGCAGGCATAAAAGTTGTACGAGGCCAATGATAAAAATTTTGAGATATGGTGTCTTTTATCATTTTTAAGCATTTTTCAATATTTTTTAAGTGCCATTCGAATATCTAAACGAAAAAGTGAGATAAAACCAACAGAAAATATGCAAACTTATGTTGACTAACAGATAAAATCTTAACTTTGAATATTACAGTACTACCAAAAATAATTCAGTGAAAAACAAAATTTGAAAATTTTAGTCCGAATTTCCTCTGTTTTGCTAAAAGTCCAACTTTGTTTGAGCCTAATTCCATAATATTGTAAAAATGTCCAATGGTTTGTCAATAATAATTCATTTCATGAATACTTTTAGTGTTTAGAACAAATTTTACTCATGACATTGAACTTCATAACAATCCGAATTTGAGAACTCAAACCATGAGTAAACAACGTCCTTAAGCTGAATGTAATCAACTCATGTGAAGAAATTATGACTCAAACCTAGGCGAACTGTGAGCTCTGTATCTTGTTTATAATTCTGCGAGTGTCGCTGAAATTTTGGTTGAACATTAGAAATTCTATATGAATTAGAGTATGTTAAATACTTGTACAAACAAAATAAAAGAATGATATTCTGTATATACCTACTCTATGGGGCCCCCTCTTTATACAATAAATAATATGAAATCTACATCAATTTTGATAGTTTTTCAGACACGAGTAAATAAAAACGACATCTTTAAAACAGTTTCCATAGTTCTGACACATTTCTGTTGCGGGGATAAATTATTATCATTATTATTCCTAAGAAAATATCACAGCGGAAAATTATCCTGGTTTGTCCGCGAGGTAAATAACAGTCATTTAATTATAATGGAGAAGACAAATTAAATTTTTGTATGTTTTTAATTTGAGGAATTGAGCACATTGAGGTACAATTTTCTTTTTCACATCTATACATGTAGGATTTTTTAAATAAAAAACAATGACTATTATATTTTTTTTAAAGAAATACAATAACTAGTAAGTAGTTGATGAAAACAATGTACCTATATGCTCTCATATATTTTGATCGCTTTACAAAGTGTGGGGGGGGGGGGGGCAGAACGAAAATATAGGGAATTGGAAGTTAACAACTTAACAGTGTACCCCTTCCAAATGTTTAATCTTGCGTAGGATTTTCTTATTCTGGTAAAAAAAAAAATAGTATTTCATGAAGGTATAATGTCAAAGATTACGTGTATGCAAAAATAAGTGTAAAATTCGAATACTTTACAATATTTATTTTTTGTTATTCTACCGACGAACCATATGGTACAATATCTTTTGAACGCCCATTGTTGCTCAGGTGATGAGCATTGTGGCCCCATGTGCCTCTTGTTTAACTCTATAAATCTGCAGATGTGTACAGGGAGCATAAAAAATATAACACTATGTTTAAAAAATAGCATTGTACAGGAATCAAACTTTCTATGGTTTGAATTAAACTTTTGCTGTATTAGGTTAGCTGTTGATAAGGTATGAAAATTGTTGCACATGCGTTAGAAGTTTACATAAATTATTCAATGGGACACAATATTCAGTGAAACAAGTTGTACAGAAATGGCCGTACGGTTAAAATATTTAATTTGTCATCATAAGATTTCGTGGAAAAATAAGATTCAGAACATAAACACTAAATACAATCATTGATGAATTCAAGTTTATCAGACATTTGCCAAATGTATGGTAGTTTTAGCATTTTCTACAGTTATTAATATAAAAAATATACCCAGAAAATATTGACAATATATTGTTGTAATCTTTGTGTTTGTCCTTTGTTTGATCTCGTTTACTTCTCCAATTTGTAACATCTACTATAAGTAGTGCATTGGACAAGCTTTATTAAACGTATTGTTTAAATACATGTTCTTTACCTATGTATCATCAAATCGATGATAAACAGGTTTTATTTCACCAGCATGATAAGTTGAAAGATACTCACAGTTGCCATTTATTATGGCATTGAAAACACCATCTTAAAAATGCCCAGCTAGTGTAAAGGAAATGCTAAGATCAAAACATTTCGAACCCAGTTTACAATGTCTCAAAATGTTTTGCAAATGGCATAGATCAAAGTCTAAAACAATGTATTTACATCCTGTTAATAAAATTATTGTGTCATTGTTTTTAATGGGGAATGCATCAGCCCAATAGCTTTGTTTTTAAGCATGCATTATTTTTAATTCCTCATTTTTAAACTGAGATCAAAATTTAAAAAAAAATCACGATAAGTGTCGTGAATGTATTGGGCCTAAGAATTCTGAGTAAGTTCAGATAGAGACAGCACTCAATCAAGACTAAGTTAACAAGAGAAACCTTAAATCATTTATTTTCTTTCAAAAATGTGCATCTAATTATCGAGAAAAATACCTAAACAATTAGTATGTTGTTAGGGTGTAAAAACCATATCGGATCCCTTAAAGAACCAATCGCTCTTGTAATGTTTGGGATCGTTCTTTTTAAATGCAAAAACATCAAAAGAGATTGACAATGTAATTGACCCAACAGCTTGTTTTTTGTGTATGTCAAATAGATAACAAAACTAATTGGTCCAATATCAAAACAATGCATCATAAATTGTCCATGTTTCATAAGGTTTAAATACATAAAGCAACTCGTTGAATTAATTGGTTCGAAATCTTAATTTCAATATTTACAATGCTTAACTTTAGTATTTTCAAATGCCTGCTCAAAAATAATGTTAGTTGTCAAGTTATAAGCAAGATTCAGATCTCAGATTTCATTTATATTCCTATGTTAACAAAACTTGTTTTTTGTTTTTGTTTGTTATTATAGGTTGTACATTCTTGTAAAAACATTCTTTTTCTTTAGATTGTTCAATTCTTTAAATTATTATAAATGTAATTTAAACAGTTTGTATTGTTCTCACTTCTTAAGCTCTCTATATCGCTTATAACTTAACTACCGACGTAAAAACTTTGGCTGACCAATATGAATATCTAGAATAGGTAAAGCATTGTGAATTCTGTAATGTGTTAAACTTAGAAAAGTGAACTTTGAAGAAAGTTGTGACCTTTATAGTTTGTCTGCCTGACCTGTTTGACACTTGTCTGAGAAGTGTTGACTATAAAAAGTAGGAACGTAGCCTGATTTTGAAAGTGGGGGTGGGCTTGGGGGTGTGCGCAGTGGGTAGACTTATTCACAATTTTGTCAGCCAAAAAGGAAAAACGGAACATGTATATCTTGACACAAAATTTTCTCCATTCTATCAGAGGATACACTGGACAATCTTAAAAAAAGTCAGGTTTACTCAATATAAATGTAAAAATATACGTAAATGATATATATCTTGGTTACCAACAAATGGTTACCTTTTGTAGAGTTAATCTCGGTTAACAAATTTCAATTTTTTCAATGGCACAAAATGTAAAATGGTTTATTCTGTTTTATTGTTGGTATTTCCATGCTTCAAAAATTGAAAGGTTTTGAATTACAACAAATTATAAACAACCAATCAAGTAAGGACATTTCTCGGATTGTGAACGTCATCTTCGAATCTACTTGCACCGTCAACATCATGACAATCGTCAAATTAAAGAATAAGTATGATTTTCTGTAGTTCACCTCAAAGCAGAGGGACTGCATTTACTTATTAAGACATTGGTTTCTTATTTTTGGATATCGTTGGTTCTACATGTGTATAATACACCAAGCAGTGTAGACAAATTGAATACTGCGTTAGTGCGGTATGATAATTTGTCTGCACGGCCTGGCATGTTATAGGACCGACGATATCCAAAAATAGGAATATAATGCTTATATTTACATTCTTGCCATGTTTACAAATTATTGTGAAATGTACCTCAAAATCACTCAATTATCCTGTGGTTAAGTTTAAATTGATTGAATAGCTACTGTAAGCCAAAACCATGAACTTTGATTTTCACTTGTGACGTTGCACTTTAACAGCGTTCAACGTTTGTAACGTCATTATAAAACTCATCAAAATAATTAAAAATTAACTAATCTAACCTTATTTGAGGTCATATACTAAGGTGTTTCCCACTTATATAAGCAAATAAAAACATATAACATATAACAGCCTTTGGTGTATCGTCAATTATAGTTTTATAGAAGAAATACTCGAATATTTTTTTAATATTACCATGGAAATCGTTAAAGATTATTGAAAAAGTTTAAAAAAAAAAACTTGAATCGGGTAACTATTTAATTTTTACAACCCTATCAGTGTCCATGAAATATGAGTTTTATTAATGAAAAATGACATCTGTTGCTATGGTAACAAGGCCAAGCAATCCGCAAAATTAAAAAAAAAATAGGCTTGTTTTAATATGCTGTTCTTCCTTATTTATTAAACTTTTAGCATTTTTATCTCATGATACATGTTAAAATGTACCTCAATTTCATAATATACCACAAAAAAAATTGATATGCAACACAAATGTTTTGTTGCTATGGAAATTAAAGTACCATAAAGAACATTCAATTTGTTTTGTTTTGTAAAAAGTCCATAGCAACGGCAATCATTTAAAGTAAAGTTTTATTTCTTTAAGTTGCACTTAGGTTAAGGACATACTTGATTTTTTTTCTCAACAATTATTATCATCTTATCATATTTATAAAAGATTAATACCCAATCATAAATGCCTTCAATTTTTAGAATGTTCCTTATTTTTAGCTTCTTACTATAGTTCTAAAATTTTACTTTTTATTTCGTATGGCACAAACGTAATAATGTTTACATTTAAATTTCAAATTAAAGGAAATAAGAATTTAAATGCCTTTTAGACACATAACAACAAATAAATGTTAAGTTTTTGTTTTTACACATCAAATTCTTTTTCAAACTGTAAAGTATGAAGAAAATCCGTGACTATGTGTGGCCATTGAATTTTGATTCAACTAATATCATCATTTCATGTTGTTGAAAATTTATTTATTGCATTGCCATCTATGGTAATAAATTGTACTAGAACGGTGTCCAAAAGATTATTTTGCATAGTATTATTCTTATCATAGGAAATATCATGCATAACATCCATAAATCATCACAATTCAGGGTTGATTCGTCGTGAAGAAAAGGGTTCATCGTGTATCAAAGTGTGGCTTAACATTATTCGTATTTGCAATCACTTTACAAATGGACTGGATCATTTACGTAACTGGAAATATTCAAGAGAATAAAAAAATAGAAACTTTTTAGGCTTGTATTATTATGAAGATCCTTTATACGCGCACAGTTTGTAAATTTCAGCTGTTGTTTCTGAAGTTAATTAAAACCTGAAATGTCAATTATTAGTTTACAATACTATTGGCTCCAAAAGCTGATTTCACATTGAAAACGTTTATACATTAAAATTACCCAATCATTTTAATGTTATCATATCGAGATTGTATTTCATTTGTTTATATTTTGTAGTTATATGATCACTAGTATATTCGATAATCAAACTGCATCCTCGCTTAAAAAACACTGCGCATATTCACTATGTAAAAGGAAATCAGCGATAACACGTTTTGGAACTTGAAATACTGGTATAACCATTTAGCAAGAAAGAGTTATTTTATGAGCCTTAAAATGAATGGAACTTATTGTATCATTTGGTCGTTTCTTCTGTATGGGGTGTGTTTTATTGGTATGACTGATGGTTGTCCCGCTCGCTGTTCTTGCGGTGGGTATACGTGTAAATATGTGGATTGCTACAATCGAGGCCTGGAACACATTCCGACGGGGATACCCAATGATACATGCAGACTGTAAGTCATTTTCATATTCATTGTATACTTCTACTACATGTAGAACTGATAACGATAATGCTAAACTAATTAAGTGATTTACCTTACAAATATAAAATAACCAATTACCAATAAGTTACTGAAATATAATACCTCTGTAAATTTATAAAATTGATTTTCACCTCTTTATCATTCATTTTTCTTAATGATATACCGCGCAAGCGCGACAATTAAAACTTTATACATTTATAGGATTCGATGCTAAATATGTTGAACCATTTTTCTGTTAATTTTTGTGTATATGGTGTGCCCGAATTCTCTCTTAATTGCTTTTTTGACCTATTGTTTAAACTTTAAATTAAAAAACCCAATGCTTAGCTGGATATTTAAGGAAACGGGCATGGATAAAAAATCTAAACTGAAATGGATGATATATACCTGTACATGGCCTTAAGGTAATTCTTTATGTTGCAGCTGACTGGAAATAAAAATAACAAACTTTTCTTTTAATTTAAAACCAGCGAGTTTGTATTAAGTGCGTCGTATCTCTAGATTTTATTTTAAAAGTAAATTTTGACTGATTTTTATCACTGTCCTAAATAAAAATGTCAGATAAAAGACTTTTTTGAAAAACAATGAAGGGAAGGGGGTTCCCCCACAATTCAAACTCGCCGTTTTATGCATGATTTATTTATTAATATAGACGTAGAGCAGAATCTGTTCAGTGTTTACAAATTAATTTTTTAGGTGTTTTTTTCGCATATTATAAACCAAAGTTGTCAGTTCCAAAGTATTTGCCCAATAGTTAACCGCCCTACACTCTCTACCATGATGTTTAGTCAACCCGTGTTCCTTGGCACCCCGTTCAGAAAACTAAAATCTAGTTTGAATAAATAGTTCAATAAAAACTAAAATCATATTTAATTGTTCTTTTTACCTCGTTCTGCAAAGTTCTTTCCCAATCTCTCACCAAAGGTCGTGCTTCGCAAACGAATGAGTTTTCTCTATGAAAACTAAAATCGTGTATTCAAGAAACGAATGGCCTTATTTTATTTATTCAGCATGATGTGTCAACTCCTGAATTTTATAGTTGATTGACAAAGTGTTTTAATTTTTTAGTATATATCATTATAATTTTAAATAAGGCCTTCCCATTCATAACCCTGTCCGGTCCATATAACCCATTCTTAATTGATATTTAAATCTTTTTTCTTGAAAAATGTGAGGAAACTCTGTAACTTGAAGTTCCTCTGTTCCCATTCAGCACAAATACCTTTAATTCACTCTTTATAAGGCCAATCACCAATTTCTGAAGAAAATTACCAATCAAAACCTGTAAAATTTTCTACATACTGGTTTTTATGAAATTTTGACCCTTTCATATTTTGCAAATGATTCATGATTTTTCAGCTTTTTAGACCTCCCCCAGCTAATTCCCTGCAGAGGGATGACCTTCCGTACCGCGTGCATGTTGCACTATCACATGTCAGAAACTTACCGGTGTATAGTTTACAATGTCCCATCCACCTACTTTTCGTGTTATATTACCTCCCGTCTGTAACTTGCAATTTCACTGTGTAAAGTGAGCACAACAGTCATAGCCGCAGGTTTCGCATTTTACTTCTGATTCTCATGTTCCTAACATAAGGTGCCTACATATTGCATATCAATTTCAACAAGAGACACCCCTCTAACTAATGATAATCATTAAAAATCATTTCATAAATTTTAGCAACACTCATAAGCCTTTAAGTACAGCAACTCTCAATTTTACAAAAATATTGACGGGTACTTTATTCGAAACTGTCCCTTGCTACCTGAATTTCTCTCCATGAACTGCGCATTGCGGCAAAGATAAAACAAAGGTATAATGAAATGACTGTGCTTCCTTATAAATGTTTATGTTTGACATTTATGTGTGGTTGGTCTATGAGATCTAGTCAGGGCCTTAAGTCTACACCTGGTAGGGGTCTTATTTCTATGTATCTAGCAATGTGGCATTTCCATGCGTATATTAGAGATGTTTATAACTTATTTTCATCTCCTATCACTCACAGTGATGGGAAACATTGTTGTTATTTTTTTTCTCATTTAAAATCTTTGTTTACATTCTTCCTTTATCAAACTCATTCATAATATTACGACTTTAAATGGCCCGTGTTGATTTAAAAAACATCCATCGTTACCTTCCTGGTCTTCTATAAAATGCAGTTCATTATCTTTTTATATGAACAGAGACTAGTGTATTGTTAATATTTTTTTTTTATTTAAATGGTTTTAGAGCGGATACCTTCAGAATTTAGTAATGAAGGTGTTATTTGTAAAAAAAATATTTTTTTCACTTATATATGCACCACACAATACAATCAAAGCATCGTTTGACGGATATCTGAGAAGGTAACGGGAAGTGTTCGATAATAGATGTTTATTCAAATCAATAATTTATGTCCTCGTATTTAATTGCATTGATTGATTGGGTGATATTTACGCATATCACAGAAGACCCAATTATCAAATCCGGTGCCTATGAATACAATACCAAGTAGTATTTCTCGAGGAAAATGTTTGACATCTTCTTGCAACTTTAAACTTCGTCTTGACCTGATATTATACCTACGTTGACAACGTTTAATTGATTACCAGTTGAATGAATCTAATTGATTTATTCATTATCACTTGAAAGGCGATAGTCATCGGTTTACAAAATAAAAAATAAAATTATATTTGTTAACAGTAAAAAGGATCCAACTGATAAATTTATTACATGGCTAAGGTTATATCCATCGGTTAACAGAATGCAAAATAGAATTCAGTAATTAGAATTTAAAGCTCTGTGCACTGTTTTTGTCAGCAAAGTTCGGCTGTCCCAAGACCTCTTCCGTTAATAGCGCATTACTCGTCAGATTATTCATAATTGGAAATAAAGGTTTCTAAAAATATCAAAGAATCAAATCGTTTTTTGGTTTTTTTTTGGAAAATGTGGTTTTATAAGTGCAACGGTATGTTCACAATGTTGCACAATGTTAATATGAGACCGCATCTTTCAAAAGTAAAAGTTCAATGCTTAAATATTTTACAATTTATGTTTTAAATAACAAGCTTGTTCTCTACTTTGACAGTCTATGTGCACTATTTCTTAAAATATTGTACTGATGTGATATGAAAAATTCTTGGACTGATCACTGTCTAAAATATCCATATAACGAAAGTCAGAGCCAAGGTTAGTAAATAAATTCAAACATACAAACAAGAATGAAAGGTATATAGGGTTGTTGCACAGTTGATTCTGATGCAACAAAAGCGCTATCATCAACCCATGGGTTAAATTGTTGTCATCCCCGATATAGTTTGAATTAAACTAATTGTGTGTGTATGTGGGATATTAGTCATATTTCAATATGCAATTGAATTTAAACTAGATTTTATCCCCATTGAATTGTCAAGTTTTATTTCAACAGTAAGTATACACATTTTAGCTGTGTCCTTTCAATTGTATAACTCATATACGTCTTGTGGATGTAACTAAACTTCTTCAAATATGCAAAAATGAGACGTGCAGAGCTGGATCTCATGTTTTGAAATATATACTTCACTATTTATTTATTTTTTCCAATGTAAAAAGTGTTCTTTCATCTTTTAACTCTAAATCCATCTCCAAATCCTAAGCTTATGCGTGTAAAGACACGCTGGGGAATGACTTTGCTACATTGCTAGTGTTCGTGTGTTATATAAAGAACACTGTGCCGGATGATTATGCCTATGCAAAGGTTTGCACTCGCTTAAGATGCAGTTTCCTATAAATGCATTTAAACCAAATGACCGACCATTGCTTAGAGAGTGTATAATCGTTATTTGTTTTGAATTATGCGTGCAATCAAGATAAGTGTTTATCTTTCAAACCTGTTTTATTATGAGAGAACATTATTCAATAAACACATTTTATCTTGGTCTGCATCAGTCACCGTGTTTTACAAAAGACTCAAATAACAGCCAATTCTTCCTCATTGTCCATGAAAATGAATTGGAAACTTCCGATCTATGAATATTTCATGACTGACAGTGCTGTTTATAAATCCATTTATAATGACACTTAGTCAAGAGACCAACTGGGGCTAACTTTTTGAATTATAATACATAAAGTAATAAAACAAAACTAATGTATTTCATCTCCACCCCCTCTTCACAACAAGAGGGAGACATAGTATTCAATGAAATGAAAAGCTTTACAGAAATGACCGAGGTGCAACGTCATGCGGTTAAAATACACAGAATTTAATTATGTCATTGAGATTTTGCACAAAAATAATCCTTAAAACACAATCACTTCATACAATAGATCATTAATTGTACTTTATCAAAAAATTAACAGGTATATGCTACATTTGGCATTTTTCTTCCAGTCATTGTGAAAATATGAATGATATTAAGTCAAAAAAATTGTATAATCGGATTCCCTTGTACTATTACTGGTTTTTTATATTGTTTCCTTCTCCATTTTTTGAATGTATGATATTGTTAATAACGTCATGATGAATATTTCTTTCAAATAGTAACTAATAATAAGAGCATTAAAGAAAGCTCACTAAACATTTTTGTATACAATATAATTTCGTACACAACATTGTATTTTTTTCAAATAATACAATATTGTATTATATCGTTTGATAATTTATATTAAATGTACAATATTGTATAAATGATGTGATATCTTGGTATCAAAATATGATACATTTAAAAAAAAAAATCATGATGGGTTATTTACAAAAGTTCAAATGAAAAGGGTCGTATCAAAAATTAAAGATATCGGGTTGTTAAGATAATATAAATTAACATTTTCTATATCAATTCATGTGGATTATACTTACATCAAACTGCGCTTTTCATATAATATGATACATGTTTTTAGGGCTCATATTGCTCTGTCAGCTTTGATTATCTATCTCTTAATATAATCTTATCATATATGATCAAGTAGTAAAACACTATTCAAGAAATTTCATCAACTTTTCTAGAAATAGGTATCAGATTTGGTTTTATTGTATATGTTATTCAAAATTCTCAAAAGAAATAAAACTGGAGCATTTCTGCATTATGGAAAGCAATAATGGAAGAAGGTCAGATGAAATCTTTGATTACGAAGGATTACGATGTCCATATATGATGTACAAATCCTTCGTAACATTTGTATCTTGACACAAACATATGTTTTCGCCATCAGAAGACACAAAAGGGCTAGCAAAAGGTAAAGTTAAATATACTTAATAATAAATGTACATGTAATTTATATGCAATTCCTTAACTAGTTTCGAATGCTTATCAAATAGCAAAAAATTAAATGGGAAAAAACATCGTTAGCATAACGCTTATTAATGCTAATTCTGCAATATATAATATATTTGCTGTCACTGTCAATTCGATATCAGTCTTCGATTTGTCGACCTACTTTCTATTCCAAATTAAGCCAGGATATTGCAAATAAAATCGCCTGCCAACCCTTAAATTTTCACTTGTAACAAATTTTCTTTTATCAAAAGTCGGCTTGGTTTGTATTCTAACATCGAAAAATCGCATTCTGAACTACAAATTGTTTTTCTCTGTTTTAAGATTAAAGGCTCTGATGCAATTGAAACAAGTATTGCTGCGATTCATTTATATATCTTAGAAAAAAACCATATTACACCAGAAGAAGACAAAGGAAGGCTCTGAGGCTGTATTGCGACAATATGCTAAAAATTATAATGTACTCTGAAATATTGTTACGGTGATTTTGTCTATCATTTTTCTGCACATCAATCTGAAAAGGTTATGAAAATATCGATATCGTGGTGGAATACATTAAACCCATCAGTTCATAGGTGTATCGCCTATGTTATTCGGAACTCATCGGTTTTTTGTGACTGGTAAAATTGCTAACCACGTGATTTGCTAGGATAGAATTTAATTTGGAAAAAAAAATCAACAGAATAATATAAAATTTAAATCTGCAGGCATATGGTTTATTCCGAAAATAATATTTGAGCTCCATGTAACAAAAAATAGTCAAACGGCGGCTCATTCTTTGTTATCAACGTATGGCTTTCCTTTTCGGTGACAATCTATGATTTAAAAAAATAAAGTTTTTAAGTGACAACTAAAATGGTTTTAAAATGTATTGTATTTTTTTTTCCTTTGCCGCAGCGCTCATGACTTTCAAAGTGACAATAAATGTTTGTTCAACAAAACACAAAAAAATGAAAATGCATGTGAAGATGTATGTTACACCTTGATGAACTTATATATAAATTAAAGATAAAAAAGATGAAAATTGAAAAAAAGTATTTAATTAAGATATAAGAAAATATATATAAACAGAAAATTTACATAAAATTAATAACAAATTATTAAAAAAAATAACATTTCAAAATACATGAATTGAAATAATGTATTTATTTCGGCAGCGTTATCTAGTGAAATCCACTGCATATTACAAGTATTTTCGGGTGAGATCTCTCGCCAATGAAAAGTACAGTTTTAAGTTCATGTCATGGTGCACGAAACAGTTTTATATTTCAGTAGTGCTGCATGTTACTCTGTAAATTTTTTCTCTGGTGTTCAAGTACTAATTGTCCGCTTATGTATTGATAAACAGTAACATATATTTTGTGAATTTCACTTACTTTTTACAATCAAATTAATGATTCGTTAAAAGAAAGATAAAACACATAAACAATAAAACTCTTTGGTTAGGAAGGTCGGGATCATTGAAAAAAAAATCTACATTACCCACTAACGCTTTTTTTTTGGGGGGGGGGGGGGTAATTTTTCTACAATGTCGTCACCTTCATGGATACATGTATACATTCAAAAAAGGAAGCATTTTATTGGTTAAATTATATAAATAATGAATTCTTTATCATAAACCTGCCCGGTCCATATATCATCAATTTCGTATTGATATTCAAATCATTCTGTAAATATGTGAGAAAATTGGCAATACCCTTCCTAAAATTTGACCTTATCTTTTTTTTTTCCTTTTTTTTTTTTTTTTTTTTATTAAATTTTTATTGTCATTTTCATAATTATTACAAGGAATCAAAGAGACAAAGCAAATATTTATTGGCACTCACACACCCTTTCATACACTTGCACACATAAATATCAGAAACACATTCTAATTGTTTACAGGAGAATTAAATTTCAAAAATATTTTTCCAGTTTGACCATTGTTTATCAAATTTTAACATTTCACATGGTTTAATTGATATGTATCTTTCAACCTTATATTTGAAATAGATATGTTGTAATAGTCCCTTTAAGTGAGGGATCTTTTTTTTTTTCAAACAGTTAAAAATATACTGTTTGGTATACAAAATTATAAAGTTTACAACTTTGTTACCCTGATTTAGAGATATTTCACCAAATATTACATTATTAACATTAAATCCAATTCTATTTGTAGTTTTACAATCGATATGCATGCTGAGTTTATTCCATAATGGCAGTATTTCTAAACATTTAATAAATACATGTTAAATTGTTTCTACATCTTCTTTGCAAAAAGAACAACAATCATCAGTGCTTACATTGATTTTTTTAAGATAGTATTTTGTAGGCAACATTCTGAAAAGAATTCTGTACTGAAGCCATTGTACTGAGGTATCAGCACTTGTTTTAAAACATACTTTAAAGAACTCTTTAACAGAAACATTAATTTCTAGTTGCATGGATAGTTCAGTGTTCCATTTCTGAATTCTGAATATCCTTAAGGGACGTCAAGTGCTGTGGTGAGTTTATATTAGTTCAAATTTCTTATCACCATCTACATACGTTAATCTACAGAATTTGAGCCAGTGAACATTGCAATCTGTTCAATACTTGTATTGAAAATAGAGTAAAACCGCTTTTGTGCTTACGTTTTGAAGTATTTTATCATACACAAATGTTTAACATACTCTGATAGTTGTTTTGTTTCATTAATCAACTTCTAAATAATGTACACAGGCTTGGGGCGAATTACATTGTAAAGTAATGCATTACATTACCATTACTTCATGAATTTAGGCATTAAATTACCATTACCATTACTTGATTTTCTTGAAGTAATGCATTACATTACCATTACATGAGTAAAGTAATGCATTACCATTACCATTACTTTGTTTTAAAAAAGTAAAGCTAATAAAGAGTTTTTGCAAATGTTTCAAATATAAAACACTCTTTAACATATCTACAGTTTCATGCTCAGTATCAGGTTCAAATTCAATGACTATACAAGAGACATTCTTTATTTGCTCAATATATAATCATCTTGTGGCATTATGAACAACATATTACATAAGTAAAATGATATCTGTAGACATTTGGCATGATACAGTGTAGGATACGAAATAGAGACACATAATTACATGCATAACAAAAAACAATTTATGGAATAATGTTGCGGTTATCAAAAGCTGAATAGAGATATTTCCCCAGATTACACAAATATTTATAATTTTGGACACTTAATTGTATTATAATTCATAAACAGATGGTTTTTCCCAGTTATATTTCTTAAGATACTGTATTTGAATGTATTTCTTTCTAATGAGGACACTTTAAGACAAAAGATTGCTGTTGCACTTTATGATCAAAGTTTCAAAGGGTTCATCTTTTAACTGCATCCTGTTAGTAATCTTCCCAGCTATACTAAATAAATGTTTTACAGGAGCAGTCGAAGCTTGGACTGAAAAGTACTGTTTGACTATCTTTATCTTAAGATATATTAAGTGCAATAATAGAAAAAATACATGAATCTTGTATTTTCTATCAGTCCAAACTAATGTACAGTGTACTTAATATACAAGAGAGAGAGAGAGAGAGAGAGAGAGAGAGAGAGAGAGAGAGAGAGAGTAAAATTATGTTCAAATGGGTTATAATATTGGAAGTGATATTGATTTTCATCATGGATGGACAGTGCATTCATTTTGCTTTTAAAGGTGCATGTCTGTCTTCTATTCTATTTGGACATAGCGAAGGGAAGGGGGTTGGGGTATTTAGCACTTCTTATAACAATAGATTGGTTTGATACTTAGATTATCCTGGGGGCATAGTGTGTTGTTGACACATTTCTTATTGAAGTGCAAACTAATTGGAGTAAATTGTTTAAATGATTAAAAACTCTTAATAACAACACTCTTAAAAATGTTATGAAAATTTTCTGTAATATTTAGTTATATTAACAATTCAAAAATAAAATTTTGAAAATCTTTTTTTAATAATACAATTAAAAAATTTTATCTCAAGAATTATTTCTTTCTTCTTAAAAAATAAATTTAGTCAAATTCAAGTTCAACTATTCATTTACATGTATTCATCACATTTTTTAAAGTGAACATTCATAAATAAGCATAGTAATGCAAAGTAATGCCATGTAATGCCAGCATTACACTAGATTTTGGAAAGTAATGAATTACATTACCATTACTTGTAATGCTAATTTTGTGGCATTACGCATTACTAGCATTACTTTGAAAACATGAAATGCATTACAATGCATTACCATTACATTTAGCATTACCCCAAGCCTGAATGTACATAAACTTTTCCTTAGAGTTTGCTAGTACTTCTCATGAAAAATTGAAGAAATATAACGACAAATCGCACAAATGGCATGTGCTCCCGTCAAAACGAAATCGATGACTTGGTCCTTTTTTAAATGATATCAATTCAAAATCATCTTAAGTGCCATATCTTATTTTGGATAGAAAATCTATTGCAGAATTTTTTTTAAAAAGTTGTTTTTTCTCTCACAAGAACGCTTTTCCCCATTGTGTTTAATTAAAAGAGAGAAGTAACACTATTTTTTTTAAAATGGTTCCTACTAAAAATCTCATCCGATTTTTATGTTATTTTATTTATTGATTCTAATATATTTTTAGTAACTCTAACTCATTGAAATTTTAATGAAAATCACTATTGTTAAAGTGAAATGGATCTTTCGTCCTTATAGCAAATATATAGTCATCATGCAATGCATGTATTTGATTTAATAGCTCAAAATAAATGAAATACTGTAAATTCATTATTTTAACATGAGAACTTAAATCCGCGATTCAACCGTTTTGCATCAAATTGACTGATTATCATATTGCTAACGCCGAGTTTTTATTATTGATCCGTTTAGTTTACATGTGCCTTAGAAATAAGAGAGTGTTTGAAATCGGCGAGATGTACCTCTTGCAATATTACGCGGATATTAATTCGTGATGTTTAATTGGGAATTTGCAGAAATTCCTGTTTTTAAGCATTAAGAGATACTTAGTAATGGCCACGGCTGTTCGAAATTAAAATTAATACAGAATACATGTACAAGGTGAACCCTGGGAGCAACGGTTCACTCGTAAAAATTTATACCCAATTCACTAATACTTAAACATATTATATAAACCATTTAAAGTCCACGTGAGCACTACTGGTAAGCTGGTATATTCGCTGGCAAGCTCAGCAGTTGTCTATCACAGATCAGGCAGCGTGATGGATAGGGAAGACTCTTATGGTGGCAGTTTCATCCTGAAAAAAAAATTAATATGCAAAGCCAGAAAAATTAAACTATCAAATTGTAGTCAATTGAAATAACATAAAACTCAATAGGGCAACTGAAAAATATGAAGGGGTGGGTGGGTGGGTAAAATTTAAAGCGGCGACTCATAAGATGATCTGCAGGGAGTCTCACGTTCAAGCTGCAAGCGATGACCATCTAATATGCGTTAATGTCCCCAAGGGTTGAAGGATTATTTTAATGGCAGAAATATTTAGCTTTGATAAACTGATTTAACTTTGATGAGTTATATGCAATTAATTCAGTAAATAAAAACAAAAAATCTAGCGGATTAGAACTTGGAGTCTGCGGGTCACAAGCGCGGTACTTTAAACGCGTGCACTGAACTATGATTATTTGAAGAAAATAAATTATCGTAAAGCATCTTGTGACATTAGGTCGTAAAAAGTATTTAAGCCCTAATGAAATAAGTGACCTTAAATAGATGAATTTGTTTTGTTTGTGTTAATAGTATTCAAGAAGACAGAATCATGATTGACTATTGTTATGGTTTAACACATCGTAATGCACTAGATATTCAGCATAGTTTAAAGTGACATGTGGTGCAATTGATAACGAACAATATTCTGCAAGAAAGCCTGGGAAACATATTTGGTAATAACAGCAACATACAAAGTTGTTGTTTTCTAAAAAAAAAAAGAAAAAAGTACGCTTAAGAACATAGCCGAGAAAATCTTGAGGTCCATAAATGTTTACGGATGGCTTGTTGGATGACATTAATATTTACAGAGAAACTTCAAACGCAAGTGCTTTGGTATGGGAAAGTTTATTTGAAGCACTTGTGATAACTAGGAGACGGATTTAAGTGATGCCCTCCGCTGTACTCTGGGTTTGAGGGTTTAAGTGATATTCTTAAATTGACTAACGTGATCCCCGGGCAAGCGTGTTAGATTGTCTATCTCTAGGAGTGTTATCCCTTGATAGTTGTTTTATACAAGAAGGGCATAATAAAGTAACAAATACGTATACTGCATTCGATTTCTTTATTCATATGTGTACGTAGCACTCGCTGATATACATTGACATATACTTTTTGGCTGCAAAAAATGAGAAGAAACGCAGGCAAAATAAACAAACGCATTATCAAAAAGACGTCCAGGTGGCACGGGACAGTTTTTTTTGATACAATTCATTGTAGCCAAGGATGCATATCTTCGGAACTCTGTAACTAGAACTTCCTCAGTTCCCATTCAGCACAAACACCTATAATTCACTCTCTATAATGCCAATTACCTATTTTTAAAAAGAATAACTAGTCAAAACCTGTAAAATTCTCTACATACTGGTTTTTATGAGATTTTGACACTTTCATTTTTTTAATTTTTCATGATTTTTCAGCTTTTTAGACCTCCCTTGCTAATTCCTTGCAAATGGTTGACCTTCCGTACCGCGTGCATGTTGCACTATCACATGCCAGAAACTTACCCGTGTATAGTTTACAATATCCCATCCACCTTCTTTTCGTGTTATTTTACCTCCCGTCTGTAACTTGCAATTTCACTGTGTAAAGTCAACACGACAGTCATAGCCGCAGGTTTCGCATTTTACTTCTGATTCTCATGTACCTACATATGGGGCCTACATATTGCATATCAATTTTAACAAGAGACATCCCTCTAACTAATGATAATCATTAAAAACCATTTCATGAATTTTAGCAACACTCAAAGGCCTTCAAGTACAGCAACTCTCAATTTTACAATAATATTGACGGGTACTTTATCCGAAACTGTCCCTTGCTACCCTAGTAGCTTGATTTGTTTTAAGGACAAATAGTGATATTTATCTATTTCTTAACTGTTGTTTCGATTATACTGTTTAAGATATATAAATGTTTACTTGACGCTCGTTAGGAGAAAATGTTAATATAAATATTATTTACAGCTAATTATTGGTGTAACTAGCCTTAAAGGTAGTCCATAAAACTGATGATTCAAACAAGATGTATTTTGTTCATTATTTACTGAGTAATTGCATTTTCTTTGTGTCAGGCATTTCCTGAGAGGTTTATTTACAGTGTTTTATTGTACACAGCACTGCAAATGTTCAGATACAAAATCAGGAGAAAGTCCTATATAAAGCAGTTTTTTAGACTTTTTCCAACAGCTGAAAATAGGTTTGCTTGCTAAAAAAAGTCACGAGGTCTTGAAAACTGTAGTAATTTTCAAGAACGTAGTTGTTAGAATTCATTGTATTTCGTATACATTCAACACTTATACGGTTCGTTTTGCCCGGTTTAAATACTGTAAAATTATCTATTGTACGTGTTCTCGACTGTGCGGATCTGAAAAACAGTACAGTATGGATTTTGCGCAGTAGGCTGACCGATTTGTATGACGCACTACAATTTTCAGCGAACGCGCTATGACATTATTTGAGTCTTTAACATGATAAAGAGATCTGAGAGGGGCTAAACTGCCCACAACTTTAAAGACATATATCAACTAAACTACTCAACCTCAATACATATGTTATGGACTTCTTTTTATGAACAATATGATCGACACTTTTATTATCAATGTAATTCTGTAATCATTGTGTAAATTGCGAAATTGTTGGATGTCGTCTTAGTTTGTTACGTAATTATTGTCTCTATAAATGCTGATTTTTTTATGATTTTGAGGGCTTCATTGCTTTGCTGAGTTTCCTGAATAAGGAAAGCTAAAATAAGTCCTGAATAAGCCATGGTCAATCAGCCTGAATAAAGCTGCAACCATAAATTTAAAACCTCCTAGCCAGAATAGGGATTCACTTTTTTACACCCTATATTTGTTCCTTTTGAGGGCTTCATTGCTTTGCTCAGCTCTGAATAAAAGCTGAGTTTCCTGAATAAGGAACGCTTAAATAAGTACTCAATAAGCCATGGTCAATCAGCCTGAATAAAGCTGCAACCATTAACTTAAAACCTCCTAGCCAGAATAGGGATTCACTTTTTACACCCTATATTTGATCCTTTGCTGATACATTTTACCATTTTAATAGATTTCCAATAAACTCATACACCATAACTTGTTTTCCGTCACACAAATGGGCCCCGTAACAAATCTCTTGACTCAAGAATTAGATATACCCTAACTATAGTTCAATAACGTTGATAAACAAATGTCATTTTTCATCCGTCAATTTTGTCTTATATTCAACGTACGAAGGACATATACGGTAAGAAGTGAACTGCTCAATGCGTCAAAGATAAAAAAAAATGTATAATGAAATGATTGTGCCTCCTTACCAATGCTTATGTTTAACATTTTTAGGTGGGCTGCACATCCTATATGTAGTTAAAACCTTAATTCTACACTTGGTAGGGGACTTATTTCTATATGTCTTACAATTTGTCATTCCCATGTGTATATTATAAATGTGTAAAATTTATTGTCATCTCAATCCCTCAATATGACGGAAAACGTATGTGTTACTTTTACCTTTTCATTTAAAATCTTTATTTACAATCTTCGTTTATCAATCGTAATCATGATTTTACGACTATAAATGCCTCTTGCTGAAATAAATATACATATATCATTGCACACTCGCCGATACCTAGTGTATTATATAATTCATAATCTTTGTATATAAATAGAGACTGGTGTTTTTGAAGTATTTATTTTAAATTTCAATGTGGATGTTTTAATGTTTTAGAGCGGATACTTTAAACAATTGCGTAATGAAGGTATGATTTATAAGAATAATTCATTTCACTGATATATGCATCACACAATCCAATAGAAACATCGTTTTCATATACAAAAATACCAGTTTGTAATTATGCACTACAAGCACAGAAAATGATCAAAGTTCAACATTACGAAACTGTTTGAGGTTTTTTCTATTAAACCCAAGATGTGAAACTTTTTGGTTGCTTTGAGTATCATTTTGTCAGACTTAATTAGTTTAGGATAATGAAAATAGATAGTCTTTTTTAATGTGATGTGGATGTTATTCATGGAAAATTGATTTGCAACGAAAAGGTTGCAATGTGAATATGAATAGTTGAGTTTAACCAGTGTATAATGTGGCGTTTCTTTTGGGTGTCTGAATTGCAAAAATAAGTAATGAACACGAATAATTAACTTTAACTGGAATATGAAACATTTCCTGATGCAATAACTCTCTGTTCATGATATTATTTCCTCGGCATGTTTTTTGTCAACATTGTGATTGACATATATGTTTTTATGTACTCATTAAGGGAATTTGGTTACAACAAGAAAAGCAGGATCGACAGTAATGCCTTTCAGGGATTATCACAGCTTGACACATTGTAAGTAAACAAAAAATCTATTACGTCATTTACGTACCCTCTTTTTTAAACAAATTAAAGGATAATTACATAATTAATTATATACATAAACTTGTTTTAGAGAAAATAAATGCAAAGTAAAATACAAATCAGCCTTGCCACAAGAGAAGTAATTTAGGATAAAAAAAAAATAAAAGTACATTTATATATCCAATACATCTATAAAGATTATTAACGGTAATATAGACGGATAGGCAAGAAAGTAAGGGCAAGTGTCTGATGTCAGGTATTTATTTAATCAACATGGGTCATTTGAAGAGGTAAAATATTTGAATAAGAGAATTGGTATAAGACTTTCAATAACAAATATTTAAGTGAAAAGTTAAAATCAACACTCATGTTTTCCCTATCAGTGAATGATTGAATCAGAAAATGAAATATTTAAAATAGTCACCTATGAATGAAAAATTCCTAGATACATAGATTTAAGACCCCTACCAAGTCTACAAATAACTCTCTAATCAATACGAAGGTAATGAAGATTATATTTGTATGATGTTCTTTTTCCTGCAAGTGTTCTACAAATAATGAACAATTGCTGACTGACTTTGCCCCCTGCATTTCACATTTTTCTTTTTTTCTAAACTTGTAATGGATATTATGATACTGAAGTCATATGTTTATCTTTATGTATCAAATTACATAGGCTATCTTTGGAAAATCACGTTTGTTTTATGGAGAATAGAGATGCCTTTAGGTGCTTTATGATACAACCATATTACGCGGATATAATAAGGCAACTCTCAGCGATCGATTGAGTTAGAATTCCTCTGATCGATGTGACCTAACAATAAGCAGCATGATTTCATATTTTAATCAGGAACATGTCAATGTTTACTTTATAACTGGTTTTAATCATTAAAACTACCGGCGTCAAATGTCTCTAGAAACTCTTCTAACTGAATATATCTTCAATTTTTCTGTATTACGTATCATTATCATTGATGTCACATGCATGTTTAATATAGAAGATCAATGTCGGGTGACAAATCATTGGAATGCATGTAAACAATGCCGAAATCATACTTATACTGATCATACTGATACACAAGATTTATATAAATGTTAGTTTTGATATAATCAGGGTAATACGGACATGGATATTTTGTTTTAGCGAGTGATATAAGATAAGCAGATAGACTTTTATGTGGCTTCACCGGCCTTTCCTCTGTCAGTGTGTACAAAAAAGGTAAAAGTGTTACACTACCCCGAATATGATGAAAGTTGAATTTGGAAAATATCAAAAGCATATGACCTAAACTACTTAAAAAGTGCTGCTAGAATCCTGTGCTTTGTTGTTGTAATTTAAAATACGTAATATTTTCAATGAAATTGAAAAAGTCGAGGGGGTTTCCAATAAATAAGGACAATATTCATTTTATGCGATTAACAATAGGATTCTAGCAGTACTACTAATAAAGATCAACTACTTGCCGATCGAATTATTGTTAACATCAATATCTATACTTACCTGCATCAACTTTTTGCATTTTCCCCGAGCTGCCTACGATCATGCCTGAGCTTTTGAGACCACCCCCGTTGTATCATCTAGTGTTTACCCATAATGCACAAGCATACTTCCGTTTCAGTATTGTTCGGGCATTCGAGAAGAAAAGCAATGTGTTTTTCTTCGATTAAAATTTCTTAAGCCTGCGGTCTTAAAATGTCTGATTCATTTAAAATTTGCGTAAAATGTGATAGAGAAATGACCGTTTTGGATGACCACTTACAGTGCTAAAGACACAGAGTTTGCAACGAAGCGTTTCCATGCAACGTTTGCAGTAAGTGGTCAGAGGAAAAACGGACGTTGATCAGAAAGATGATCGAGCGAAAGAAAACTGAAGCGGGGAGAAAGTCAGCTACATTGCCAAATCCAGAAGTTCCCTCTGTGGGGAATAGTGGCAATCGTTCTGCTAGTCAAGTTTCCTCTGCGGGAAACGTAGCTGCATCAGAAAATCTTTCTCCGACAGAAACGAGTCAAAATGGCGGCGACTTGACGCAGGGTTCAGTCCCACCTCAAGTAGGTAATTTTCCGCCTTTCATGTTGGGAAATTTCGAAGCCCAATGGCAGAAATATCAAGAGAATTGGATGAAAAGGTTGATTGACGCTAGAATTAAAGAGTTGGTACAGGATTCGAGTAAACAACCGACTATTGCTATTACGTCTGACGTTCGTTCAGACAGAGCGTGTAACAGGTTCGATAGATTTCGACCGTCAGATGATCAACGCTCCAGAGAATCGGATGACGATGATCTGGTAAGCCACAGAGGTGAAACTGATCAAGTCGTAAGCAATTCAATTGATGATGTTATTGATGTTCACGAGGACAATCGTTCAGAGTTTTAAAACTCTGTCTTGGGTTCAGTACATACGCATGACACAGACTCTAATGGTTCATGCATGGTAGACTGGAAAAAGTTTGTTTAAAAAGTGTCTACAGAACTGAACATCAACTCAGTTGATGCCTCTGAAACTCAGAGCCGAGACTTCAAAACATACATGTCAAATCGTTTGATTGGGACAAAATCATCTACACCACAACAGTCTTTGCTTATGGATGGGTACATTTTGAACACATTAACAGATGTTGATAAAGAATTCCAGCGAAAAGGTGCAATTCGGACTTGTAAAGCATCAGATGATGAAAAATACAGAGTCACTTCCTCCGACTTTGACAAGTATTGCACAACGCCGCGCCTTGATGACAACATTGAGGACAGCAGTTTTACAACAGGGAGACATGGAAACAAAAATTCTTACCGCTTCCGCAACCCTATGTTGCATTCACGCAACAATGAGTTATGGAAGATAGATCAAGGATCTCGACTTCTTCTTAGAGAGTTGACATATGCCTCTCTAATTACGTCCTACGTTGATAACGTTGTATCTGATGAGGACAAAACAGAGGCCCTACAAGCACTCATGCAAACTACTGGTACATACAACTCTGAATCCTAAGCTCTTTTGTGGGAAGTATTTTGATATTCTTCATGCAAGTGCAGAAAGTATGCACGATGCTAAAGAAACACAGCACCTGAGGGGTTCAAAGCAGAGAGATGGTTCAGCCCTCAGTTCTGCAAGGAAAAGAAAGAGAGATGATTCAGTTGGCACCTCGGAACCGAAAGAACAGCAGTCATCCTTTGCAAAGAAGGGAAAGTTTGCTGCAGAAAAGAATCAAAAGACTACTATAGGAAGAGGACGAAATTTCAATTCGAAAGGTTCCTTCAGAGGTCAAACTCGTGGCTCTGCACAAGATCGTTTGGGGTTTCGCCCCCAAAGTAATTTTGACGGTCAATAAGAGACTCGACTCGAGTTGCAGAAATCAGCCAAAGTAGGCTGTCGGATCATTTCGTACCACAGGGAGTGGATGAAAATTACATCCGACGATTGGAATTTAAAAATAGTCCAGGAAGGACTCAAACTTGTGTTCATAAAACATCCACCAAATACAGGAGTAAGAATAACAAATGGACAAGATGTCGTCCAAAGACAATGTTTTTTAGAATAAATAGAAAGTTTATTAGGAAAACATGCCATAAAGATTGTTCCCAAGACCCAGGAAGGTCAGGGGTTTTACAGCACCTTTTTATGTTCCAAAACGAGACGGAGGTTACTGTCCGATTCTCAATTTGAAACCGTTAAATAAATTTCTCCAAAATCAACATTTCAAGATGAAATCTCTAAGGTCAATAATACAGGCTCTGAATGTAGGAGACTGGGTGGCATCAATAGATCTAAAGGATGCATATCTAAATGTTCCAATTTATCCAGAAGACAGGAAATACCTCAGGTTTTGCATAGGCAATATCCATTATCAATTCAGGTCAATGCCCTTCGGTCTAGCAACAGCCCCAAGAGTGTTTACGAAATTGATGGGGGCAATAGGTGCACATCTAAGAAGTCAACAGATTTCCATTTATATGTACCTGGACGATTGGCTTCTCAAAAATGCAGATCGAATGAAATTAGTTCATCACCTAAGGAGAACTTTGTTTCTGCTGATGGACTTGGGCCTGGTAATAAATCAATCCAAGTCAATTCTGCATCCAACGCAACAGATAACTTATCTTGGAGCACTATTCAACCTCCATCAAGGTATGGTCTACCCCAGTTTGGACCGTTTTCTCAGTCTGCGTGGGGCAATTTCAAGCATGGTTATGGAATCTTTTATCCCAGCACGTACGTTCCTCAGAGTCCTTGGTTTAATGGCAGCCTGTATAGATTTGGTACCTCTTGCCAGACTCAAGATGCGTCCCATTCAGTTCTACCTTCTGTCCCAGTGGCGTCCACATGTGGACGAGCTGGGTCATATGATTCAAATCGACAGTTTCCTCATCCCACATCTTCTCTGGTGGATAGAGAGAGGGAACGTTCTGGCAGGGAGGTCTATTCTGAGCTTCAGAGCAGACCTTACCTTGTGGACGGATGCATCAACTTACGGGTGGGGAACCCATCTAGAGGATCGCAATGAGTCAGGGAAATGGACAGTGATAGAACAGTCATCACATATAAATCTGTTGGAACTCAGTGCAGTGGAGAATGCACTTCATCACTTCAGGGACAATGTCAAACACAGGCAAGTCTTGCTGAGGACAGACAATTCAACAGTAGTGTCTTACATCAATCGCCAAGGGGGGACAAAGTCTGCAGCCCTATGCGTGAAGACATGGAGAATTCTGCATTGGTGTCACCTTCTCGGGATACAGCTCAAAGCAGCTCATATTCCAGGGAAAAGGAATGTAATAGCGGATCAGTTGTCCAGAGGGCGACAAGTTCCCAAGATGACAGAATGGAGTCTCAACAAAGGAATAGTTCAGCAGATTTTTCGAGTTTGTCCAAACACTTCAAACATAGATTTATTCGCAACAAGGGAAAACCGGAAACTAACAGTGTTTTGTTCTCCGTTTCCAGACCCCTTGGCATGGGAATGCGATGCACTAGCTGTAGATTGGACAGGAATGTTTGCATATGCATTTCCTCCTCCCATATTAATTCCGAAAGTATTCAGGAAAGTGGCACAGGAGTCGTGTGTTCTTCTCCTCATCGCTCCGTTTTCACCCAGACAGTCATGGTTTCCAGACCTACTACATCTATTGGTCGACTTTCCAAGGTAACTTCCAATAATAAGAGACATGTTGACTCAAAGTAGAGGGCAGTTCATTCATCCAAGTCCAGAAAGTCTGCATCTTGCGGTTTGGAAAATTTCAAACAACAAAGAATAGAGAATAGATTTTCTGAGAAAGCTAAGTCATTTATCTTCAACTCCCGAAGACAGTCAACAAGAAAAATGTATGATGCTAGAATACGAATCTACAAGGAATGGTGTGCCAAGAACCAAAAGGATTCAGTTGAGGCCACTGTAGCTGATTTAGCAGACTTCTTCATCTATTTGCATGAAGAACGTAATTGTAAGCGAAATACGTTAATGGGTTATAGGTCAGCGATAGCATCTATGCATAAGGGTTGGAGCAATAGTTCTGTCAGTAACAACACTGATCTGTCAAAGTTAATAAAAGAAATATACAATTCTGAACCTAATGTACGACTATTACTTCCAATTGGGATTTGCCGACTGTCCTTTGGAAGCTGTGTGACTCCCAATTTGAACCGATGAATTCATGCGATATGAAGTACCTTACATGGAAGACAGTGTTCCTTGTAGCTCTGGCAACAGCATCAAGAGTAAGCGAAATCCAAGCTCTTTCAATTGGAGAGTTGTGTCCTTGAAGAGCACTTAAAATGTACCTTAAAAGGACAGAGTCTTCTCGTGGTGATGAAAAGTGTTTATTCTTGACTTACAAATCGGACTCACAAAAACCAGCATCCACGAATTCAATTTCAAGATGGATTGTGTCACTAGTAAAGTTTGTGTATGATCATAACAGTAAGACTTTATCTCATGTGCGTGCACATGATTCAAGACAATTGGCAACTTCATGGGCCCTTTTCAATGGTGCAATTCTAGAAGAAATTCTACAGACAGCTCATTGGGCAACAGAAAACACCTTTACTTCATTCTATATGAGAGATGTTCCTCAAGGAGAAGCTCGCTTTGCCAAGTCATCAGTCCTTGATAAATCGAGATGGGCAAAAGAAAAAGAACAAAAATAGAATATCTTTTTGGGTGAGTGTATTCTTTATTTTATTATTATATGATAGTGATTGTAATCTCCCGCCCAATATTTCTGCTACAAATTCTGCAAAAAGTTGATGCAGGTAAGTATAGATATTGATGTAAACTGGAGGTTTTTAAAGGTAAAACCCCTGTTTACGAGATATCTATACTTACCTGCATCACCAACCCCTGTTCATTGGGTCCTAGTTGTGTAGGCCCTCACAAAACTGAAACGGAAGTATGCTTGTGCATTATGGGTAAACACTAGATGATACCACAGGGGTGGTCTCAAAAGTTCAGGCATGATCGTAGGCAGCTCGGGGAAAATGCAAAAATTTGATGCAGGTAAGTATAGATATCTCGTAAACAGGGGTTTTACCTTTAAAAACCTCCAGTATCATACATATAAATGAACTTCGGGGTAGTGTTACACTTTTTGATTTTTTGTTAGGGATTACGTTTACTCAGGGGCAAAAAAAAATCCACTAATAGGAACGAAAAACTACTTATTGTTCATTGTAGCCCCACTATTGTGGTGCTATTTTTCATTTTCAAATAACTAGGTAAATGACCTACTTTTTCTGCTAGTGACCTCTAAATGTTTTTTGAAAAAAATGTCAAAATTTGTCAAAATTGTCCACCATTTTCAAGGTTTTCTTTATTTTTTAATTATGAAAAATAATAAGACAATTTGTTGATTTGGAAATGATAAGATATGAATAGCTTTACTAATTTTATATTTCATTTTAAGCTGATATCTTTAGTTTGATTTTGTTCAAATTTCCTTTATCAATTTCTAAAATTGTACCCACTTTTGATCGAGTTTTACAAAAAACTGACTAATAGGAGCTCCAAACTATTGATTGCTTAAAACTGTTTTTATTGTCTGTATTATGTTGTCATTAACAGGTCAATGATCAAAATTTTGAGATATTTTATCTTGAATCGATTTTATGTATTTTAAAGATTTTTCCATTCGCGTGCCAGCCAGTGATATACATTTATAGACGAGTAAATACAACCATAAAATATGTAAAATGATATGAAAAAAACACATAAAAACTTAACTTTTGCAATTACACTGCAACAAAAAGTTTTTAAGAGAAATTAATAAAATGAAAAAAATAGTCCGAATTTCCTCTGTTTCAATTTTTATCTACCTTTGTCGGAGCATATCTCCCTCAAATAAACAAATCATGGATATCGATATCGATATTTGTTAATAACGTTGTTATGTTGTGTTTTTAAAACAACTTTGGACTTCAGATATTGAACTTTGTAAAAATGTTTTTAAAATCTCAAACCCTGAGTGAACGTAACCCTTAAGGTAAAAAAAAATGATCTATTTTCAGCTGTCACGTGATAACATTGCACGACAGTTTCAAAGATCGACTCGCTTCCGAAGTAGAAAAAAATAAACTCATTGCGAACACATTCACTCGATATTAATATTCAGCACTGTTTTCATAAAAATTAACAATCTTTAAATCGATCATAATATCGACGGTCATTAAACTCGGAGTTGCCTTAACCTACCCGCGTATTTATCTAAAAGAGATAGATTGTTTGAAAGTTGTTATTGTGGTGTGATTTAATGCATTACATCAATCATTAAACATTTTACAAGATTTATTTACATGTCTTTTAACAAGGCCGGGTCTAATTTGTTCTGCCCTAGATTTATTAATGACATTTTTACATGAGTTTTACTGATATAATTATTATTTTTAGATAAAAAAAAATAAGACATTTATCACACTGTTTGTTTGAGGGGTCATCTTAAAGTTTGTTAATTTTTAACATAGGACCCTATGGGATTTTGCTTGAAATGTATCAATTTTGCACATTTTTTTTTTTTTTTTTTTTTTTTTTTTTTTTTTTTTTTACATTTGTTTATTACTTTTGCCCTATGGATTTCCTTTTCTGTTCTACATATTTAAGTTTAAGTTATTGCTTAAAGGCATCAAATGGTCAAATAAAAAAAACTTTTACCTCCTGGTTGGTTCCAGGGGTCTTATCAAAGTTGTTTTTTCTGTGCCCAATTTCCCAGTTTGCCAGATAATGGCTATTTTATTTGTCAAAGACGAAACTGGTGATCTTTATAGTATTATTAAAACATTCAGACACATTTAAGTAATAAATAAATATGAAACATCACATATTAAGGGTCATTAATGTAAAATACATGGTTACTGTTTTGAAATATATGAATTAAGCTATATTTAGGCGGGTTAGGAAAACGTGAAAGAGGGCTAGGCTTGCTAAACCCTCTTCACGTTCTCGAACCGAGCCCAAATATAGCTTATACTTCGAGACATTTATGTTTATTTAAGCATTGAATCATTATTTTTTGAAAGATATAGTCTCATAACTGCAGCGGTGTGTGCATACAAATTGAGTAACGCACGCTAGCGCGTTATGAAAATTTGTATGCACACACTGCTGCACTGTATGCACAAAAAGACTATATCTTTCAAAAAATAATGATTTAATGCTTATATTTACATTTTTTCAACTTCTTGCCATGTCTGCAAATGTGATTTATACGTCAAAATTTCTGTTTTATCCTATGGGCAAGTTCAAATTAATGGAAGCTACTGTAACAGCCACAAGCGTGAACTTTGATTCTCGCTTGTGACGTTGCATTTTACAGCGTTCGACGTTTATGACGTCATAAAAAAATAGTCATTTTAACCTATGAGTACCCTGTGTGTGTTACAGTCTTATAACTTATGACTTTCACACACTTTACATGCAAAAAATATTTGGAATGTAAATATTCCACAATAATATCAGTTTTACGCATCAAACGCGCTATTTCAACAAATTACGCTGAATATCTGCAGTTGAAACTATCACACCATGGCGTCAACAAAGCAAAAAGATGACGTCACAATACAAATGAAACGCTGCGCGAAAACGTGCGTACTCGTTCTGTACTCGGCCTCGTTAATTTAGAAAGTCAATATCTTTGTTCTTAATAGGTTCAGTTTTGAAATTTGTGTTCTGTATGGTAAGTGGCATTTTTGCATGCACAGTCTTGAAAAAAATGTATGTTCTCGTTATAAATCTTTGTTAATCACCTCTAAGCAATATATGTACATCCTTATTAATAATTATAAATCAGTCGAGACTTTTACTAAATGCTGAAAATTGGCACCTGTTATTCCACTGCTTAAAGATGACAATTCATCCATAACATTAAATTACTGCTGAATTGTAGTAGTAAAAGAAAGAATTATGTTTAAATACCAATACAGTGTTTTTAAATTATGACAATTTATTTATAAATATCAAGCTTGATATCCGCTTTTTAATTTCTCATGTGATATCAAAATTTCTCGGAATTATCAATGCCTACAATAATTTACATAAGTTCAAGCCATGCTCTTTCGCTAAATTCAAACACTTTAACAAGAATCAAAGATCCTTAAATAATATATATATATGGTTGTTGCACAGTTGACTTTTAAAGCAACAAAAGCCCTACTATCAGTCCTTGGGTTTAATTGTTGTAATCCAAAATATGCATTGCATAATTATGGTTTAAAACAGTAAACTCGTGTGCGTGTGTAGGATATTTGTCACAATTCAATACACTTTTATATAGAATTGCCAAGCGTTGTTTCAGGTGTGTGTATACACATTTCAGCCGTGCCCCTAAAATTAATTAATCAAAACACATTTGTAGATGTGACTAAGCTTCGAAGCCTAATCAAATTGTACTTTAGAGAAAGAAATGAGTTGTTCAAAGCTGGATCTCATGTTTTGTATATATATTTCACTTTTTTTTCAATGAACATTAATTCTTTTGTGTTTTGACTCTAGATCCATCCCCAAATCCATAGCTGATGTGTTCAATTCAAGACACCGCTGAGCACTTACCTAGCTATATTTCTAGCCATAATGTGTTTCACATGTATATAAAGAACACTGTGCCGAATAATTATGCCAAGATAGCATTGCATTACATGTATTTCACCGCTTCAATGCAGTTTGTAAAAATTCATATAAATACACAGTGATTGGCAATTGCCTAGAGAGTATACTACCATTTTGTTTTAAATTATGCATCAAATTAACATTGGTATTTATCTCCCAGTTTTATTATGAGGGAACATTATTCAATAAACACATCTTATCTTGGTCAGTTCCAGTCTCTGTTTCCCACAAAACAGTCAAAAAGCACACAATCTTTCCTCATCGTCCATTAAAAGGGAATTAGAAACTTCCGATCTGTGACTATTTTATGCGCGAAAATGCTGTCTATAAAACCATTTATAATGACACATCAGATACCGAATGGAGTTAATTTTGTAGAATATACAACATATTGTAATAAAACCAAACTAATATATTTCACCCCTCTCTTCACCAAAAAAGAAAATAAAAGACAAGAGAAACATGATATTCAATAAAATGAAAAGTGAATGTAAAATGACCGGGGTAGATATTTATGCAGTGAAATGCAAAGTATTTTATCATGTCATTGAAATTTCGTGGAAAGGTCAGATTTAAAACATAATCACTATATGCAATAATTCATGAATTATACTTTATCAGATTACCGAAAACTATTATGTCCTTGGATTATGACTGGTTATTTGATGTCGTTTACTTCTCCAATATGTGAATGAATGTTGCTGTAAAAGATGCCATAATATAAATTTATTTTAAGTACAAGTAATAACACCTACATGTAATAGGTGCAGCATAAAACAAAGATCACTAAAGATATTGCTTGAGTACACGTTGTTTAGTTTATTAACATGGATTTACTTTTGTACAGCTTGTTTTACAAGCAGAACGTGTTGAAAGAGTTACATTACTGCCATTAGGTATAATGATTGCTCTCTTGCAAACGTCCAGCTACTTAAATGAAAATAATAAGGTCAATAATATTTTTAACCCTTATAAGGAAATGCTTAGTACAACGTGTCAAAAGGTTTTGTAAAGGTTATAAATCCAAATCCAAAATAAAGTATTTATGCCTGTTGATAAGTGCATTGCGCTAGTATGCATCTTTCTGCGGGATGCATCATCCTAACAGTTTTGTTTTTAGCATGCCTAAGTTTTTAACCGAGATCAAAATGAAAGCAAAAATATATAACGAAAATTGTTGACATGTTCAGGAATTAAGTATTTTGTTTAAGATTTGAATCTAGATAATGGCTACAAGAATCCAAATTATTTAGACAGAAATTTAAAGCTATTTACGTCGCATCGAAATAAATGTTTGTGGTTTTTTTTTATCAAAGTTTTTGTTATAAACTTCCAGAACATTTCAATTTAATTAAAACACATTTCATAATACTGAATATATTTTCAGATATATTGTTTTACATTTTAGTCCGGACTGCAAACACCCAGTTCAAAATATTCATTCTAACATGATGTCGCAAGCTTTTCTAGTAACTATGTAAAGAAGAGGTCGACGCAAAAGTGTGGTCGGTATGTTGGTAGTGACCATGATCTAACACATTTGAAGAGTAATGAAATACAAAAGAAATGTTTTATGCCGAGGAGATGTGAAAGTATGGTTTTCTTTTTTAGAAAAAAAAAGAAAAATTTAAAGATAAAGTATAAAAAAAAAAATATAAGAGACAGATACATTAAGGAGAGAATATAGATGGTGATGAATGTTCCAAATGTTGAAATATATATTTCCAATAAGTAAAAGAATGATAATTACAATTTTCAAAAGAAATTATTTTTCTACAAACATTTTTCTGGTTTATGATTTTTTAATTATATTAAAATGTAGCCTTGATGTTATCATTTTACTTTGCAGAATATATTGTTTTGTAAAAAAAAAAATGATTAAATTGTCTAACCTATGAATATCTATTTTGCCAGAAAGGATTGAATATTTATCAAACTTTGTTTGTAAACCAAAGATAAACTGTATCTGTAATCCATTTCTCCAATTCAATCCAAATTTCTTTCACTAAATTACAGTCGACAAAAATATGCTCTGTTTTCTAAGGGGTCTGTTGTAACACAACGAAGAATTTACTATCCCTACTCATGTAAATGATATTTGAATGGCTAGATCCTATGTAATAGTTGGTTTTGAAGCCATAGTAAATTTGAATCCTTTGTGCACTAAAGGGGCAGAATATACATTTTCCTCCATTGTTTTTGAGTAAATTCGACTTTTGACATCCATTTTCTTTCAGATTTTGGATAAGTTCTTTTTTTATATTAAGAGGTTGTACATGTCACTACATTCCTTCTTAGATCTACAAAATATTTTTAGGGTTGTAATAACATTTTTTACGCTTTTCTTTAACTGTTTGAATCTTGAAAAAAATTACTGTTAAATAGGTAAACAACTTAAAAGAGTCGCTTCAAGTCCGTATAATTATTAGGGACTAGGAGGGCTATAAGGGCTAAAACTTCTCGCAACTTTGAATACATACTGATTCCTTATAAAGTTAAGAATTGTTGACTCAAAAATTGAATAAATGTATTTAAAAAAAGTTATAAACCAAATAATTTTCCATATGTCAATTTTCTTTTATAAAATTCACATTATAGAAGATGCCTGATCATAGGCTTCTGGCATTATTTAACTGTAGCTTTTTCCCATGGACATTATTGCATTTACTTCCTTGGTTATAAGTTATAAATTATTAATGACTGTCGAATTATTTTTATTCGTGCGAGTCAATGTTTGTTGGTAGCCAAATTTTTCCTCAATCATGGGAACATAATTTTGATGGTTGTGTATTCGGGATAATTTTAATAAATATAAAACAATGACTGTGTATAGGTTTGTTGGGGTGCAAATTCGTTTGCAAGAGTATCTAACGAAAGCCACAGACGTTGGTCCCCCACGGAAAACGAAGATTCTACAGTATTGCACACTACTGTATTTTATAAGAAGAAAAAAAAAATAATCATCACGTAAACATGATATTTCCGCTTATCAGCTTAATAAAGCTGATGCTTTTTTGCGAATATACGTGGAATGTCTCAGGACTTTTAGGTTGATAAAATATAACTAAAAAAACACAACTCCTCATATATGTTTCTTGTGTTTATAACATCATATCAAATCGATGAACATCACTGCAATGACAAGAAGGGACCAAATGAGAATGAGTGTTACATTGATTTCCAAATTGTGCTGGCATGCATCAATAGAAAGTTGTGTTTTTTCATAATTAGAACTCATTAAATGAGCAAGAAAATAAATCGAATGTTTATTATTCAAACCTTAAACCTCTTATATGCAGATAAAAATGACACACCTTGATATTCGGATAAATTTAAAGAATATCTTATGGTCTATTATGACAAATATTTATCAGCGACATAGGCAGTCGAAATGGTTCAATTGTTCTGAGTTTGGTTGATAGAAATTCTTATTCTGTATAGATCTTTGCATTCGTTTAATGGTGAATAGCTTAGAATCAAATATATTAATTGGGTGCACAATAAAAACAAATCTAATTTAAAGCAGTTTTTAGATACCGCGGAATCAAAGATTTTGTGTTGTTTCAATTTTCGTGGAATTCCCGAGTACCTCTTTACCACAAATTAACATCATTCATGAATTAATTAATAATTTAATTATTTGTAATATAAAGTCATATTTCCTTTTGGAGGTAAAACAAAATACACGATTTTACGTCTCCCCGAACCTATAAAGTTTTAGCAATTCACAATATCAATCCCCACGAATTTTAATCATTCCACAGTAAAATGATGAATTTTGTCTGTTTTAAATAATGTTGTGCATTCTTTGTGATTATATTTAGAATAAAAAGGATGATGTTTAAATCTCGGGTACACACATTAAAAAGACACAATTGATTGATATTAATTTTTTATAAGAATTATTGCTTGTACCTGTTTATATCGTATTTACTAATGGTAGACCAATTTTAGTCATAATTTTAATGAGCCCCATAATGAATATATTATCCCCTAAATGTTGATTATGTTGTCATTGCATGACAGTCACTGGACGCACTTCACCGGTCGGATTTATTAGCCAATGCTGAGATCAACGCTTAATGTTTTTTCTCAAATGTTATTGCATAGGTCTATAATATACATTTGTAAAGGTTTTAAGAAGCATTAATCGGAAACATCAATTTCCTACTTATATTAAATGTTACAAACACGAACAAAAGCGCAGAGAAAAAAACATGTTAGATATATGAGTCCCTACATGCCTGCTTACAGTATTGTATTTATTCTTGATACGCATAATGATTTTCTCTGTTGGATTTGTATTGTAAACATTCAAGTCTATTTTTATCAATTAATTGTTATTTTACTCATGTAGGTACCTTTATGGCAATCAGATAGGTAAGATCGACAGCAACGCTTTTCAAGGCCTAACACAGCTTCAAACACTGTAAGTCTGTTACTCTAATGCATTATTCCTAGGAAAAAATATTTCGCCGATTTATTTGTTAGAAAAAAAAATGTTGCCTGGTCCTAATTCTCGGTTTTAATCCACTGCAAGTAAACTTTTACTGAATTTTAATTGATAATAAAATATTTTTTGAATTTGAAATATAAATTGATTTTGTAATAGTCGACTTCAACATGTTAGCAAGTAAGATATGAATACGGTCCGATATATGCTTTTCTGATATATTGTGTCTTTCAATAAGGAATAATGAATATGCAATAAATTGTATTATGGTTGTTAAACATTTGCTATTGATACACCGAATGTGTTATTGTCAACCATTTTGGAACAACAAACACATCTCATGATAGAATATAATTCACTGTACATTCCAGTAAGAATGGTCATAACCCTCTAGTGACCATTGTTATTTCTAAAAATGCATCACAGTAATTTCAATATTTCTATAAAAAAAAGTAATGTCTATATAATCAAATGATAATATTTCAAAAACATGAAATTGCGAGAATTATTACAAAATATTTTTATGCTAGTTTCAATAAATAAAATATGACTGCTTATTATTATTATTCTTTAACCCTAGGCTTTTACTTCAAACTTAAAGCATTAAATTATTTTATTGTACAACTGTGCATCGTACTTTTACAGTGGTATCATCGCTTTTAAGGACTGGTTAGAAGTTCATTGGCAAAATTTGTTGAGCTTGAAATAGCAGTTCTTAACTAGAAAACATCATTTTAAAGTTGGAACATAAACTGATAAAACACCGAAAGTTGAGAAATATTCCCTAATTCAAATTTTAAATATACTATGATAAAAAAGCAAACGTTCAAGTAAATGTAAAAATATTAAACATGACTAAAAGAAAAATACAAGATGTTGCGTAACCTGTCCTATCATCCCATGAAAAAGGCAGGGGAGATGGTCGATTGAGAAAAACTGCAGGCAATGCTTACAAATAATAAAGACTATAATACGCATATGAAGAATGATGCACAAAAATAGATTTTAAACTATTGTATAAGTTATGAGTATTATCAATTCAAAATAAGAGATTTAAACTATTGTCGTAAACTGGCAACCAAACATTGAACAATTTATCAAAATATGTTGCACGATATTAAGCAAACAACATAGAGATACTACGTTTTATTTCCTTTGGAAACAAACATCTTTAAAGTTCAAAATCCCACATACACACAGCACACGAAATTTTAATAGCTCTTTGAGCAAGAATTCTAACTATTCTGATTTTTTTTAACTTTTCAAAGAACAGTGTCAAAGAATGTTGATAATATAAATGTGTATGAGGTCAACGTGGATATTTTCATCAGATACCAGGGGTATGGCTATGGTATAAAAAGGGGGAATAACCGACCATGCAAAGCACTTGTGTATTGTTGTAATGGTGTGTTGTGGGTTCTTTGATTGATTTTGCGCTATTTTATCTTTGTCTTAACATGTTGGAACCTTAATGGATTGGTTGTCCAATTGTTGATTTTAATGACTGAGTCGAAAAGCTATGGTTAACACGCGCAAAAGCTGTGTGACTTTTTTTCATCATTGACAACGATATGAATTTAAACATTCAAGCTCACCACAATTTCCTTTTAAATAAACATTTGCTGGTGTAATACTTGTTTTTCAAACGTTGATTCCATGTACATTTACCATGTATTTCTTTTTTGGCAGCCATTATAAGTCATAAATTGTCACCATAGGAGTGTTTCTTTCCTCAGTCTAACGTCCTGTTTGTGCATAATTAGATAACACAACTGAGGTGTGTACGTAGTATTTTTTGGTTTCCATTTAATCGTTTAAATTATGTTTAATTTAACATCAAATAAATATCTTCGAGTTGAAATTTAATTCAAAATGACATACATGTAGTGAGTGAGGAATGAGAGTCATTGTCCAGAACCAATAGTTTACATTGTGACTTTATCAGGAGTTTTTGGTTTATGGAAACCGGATTTATACCAAACCATGTCATGCGTTCATAAAAATGTTGACCATTTTTCTTTCTCTTCAAATTTTGAACTATTATTGGCATTTGTTAATATGTAAAAGATTAATAAATGAAAATTAACACATAAACCAAACAGGGACAGGGTAATTGGTTACGTACTACATTTTATTCCTCAATTAAAGCAAAGTTAAGTAGCAAAGTTGTCTATTTTTTATTATACAATCAAACAAGACTTTAACAATAAGTAAAGTAAATATCATAGACTTCAAAATGTAAACCATTAGTTTTACTGGTGGCCCATCAATAAGATGCTTTGGCTCCCAATCTGACATTGTGTATGTAATAATGAGAATTCGTGTTTTATCTCTAGATTTGCTATGCAAATGCTAATACATATTATATATATCTAATGTACTCAAGAACTTTTACAGTTGTTTTGACTGGTATCTGCTTCTTGATTAATAGAAAACGCAATTAAAATATGTTAATGATCTGGATCTCATACTAGCCAAATAAAAATTGTAATAATTCAAGCATGTATAAGGTAGAATATTTTCACTGATTAATTATGAAAAGCGTCTAATTTCTGATATTTGACCCGAAATGTCAATACCTAAAGATTGGGAGACGATGTCTCGAAATTTTCGTGATAATGACTTTTTTAAGCGTTGTAGGTTCAATAACCAATCATAGTAGTCATACAATTATAAATAATATTTTCATTTAAGAACACGTTTTCTTCAGTGACTATACCAATTACTGAATTTAAATGAAAGAAACTTTTCTTAAACGTTAGTAGCAATGTGAAGAATGCTTAACTAGTATAATCTGGAAATATTGAAATACAGCACATATCGTTAGGAAGATAAATCTTAATATTGAAATCAAGCTTACGTGGTATAATATTTGCATATAGAAAGTGTTACTGTATTATCCATGGTGTGTATAGACTTTAATGCTGAGGATGGGACAATAACTAAAATAATATATGTTCTTATCTACATGAGATAAGATTAAAATAGGGGAGCTTAAAAAACAAAATTGTAAAACAGTTAGACAGGATTGTTTTGTTGTTTTGATAAGTGAGAAACAATATTTTGGTAAGGCATTGCAGATTTTTTTCTTCAAGGGTTTGATATACTGAATGCATATTATTTACATACTAAATTGTAGAAAATTCTTGGCTTACAGTTTTAAAAGTAGCCAATTATGATTTGCATTTCGTAATTTTCTGTTTCGTTACTTTGTGCACGAGAATTGTACAAAAATACTTTATCTATAATTGATGATGTTCAAAATAGACCACTCCTTCTTATAAAATTATTCCACTCATATTCCCATGAAATAATTGACCTCTATCTGCTCGAAAGTGAACCACCTGAGCCCTTCGCCTTTATAAAGTAACATAACATAACAATTAGGTATGTTGCGCTCTGACAGTTTAGTGACTTTATTATTTAACCAAATGTGATTTGAAATACTCAGGAAAATGACAATAGATGATCACATAACAATAGTTATAAAGTTTATATAAGATTAATCATGATATAATGAATATTTGATTCTTTATGCCTGATATTTTACAAGCAAAACAATAAGTTACTCCCATTACTCGCGGAATAAATGATGTGATCAATTAGATAATTTACGAAAAACAAAATCCTTGTGGCCTGAAAGCACCATACTAAATAAAATAATATAAATACGGAACATTTTTTCTTTATTATATATATGTTCATGAAAAAGAAGGGTGAGGCGGGGCCGTTTAAAGATCGCTTTGAACATTTTCAATGCTTAGCTGTCGGCGTCCTGAAAGAAAGTGAATACCCTTGCTATTGAAATGTTGCTCCCACAATTTTACCGCGGAATAAATTCATTGGTTACATCCGGCGATGTGATTTTGTGTCTATATATGAATATGCTGTATAACTTTTGATAATACCTCAGGAAAGATAACCCTCGGGGACTTAACAGAAATTTTCAATATGCATACAATGTTTTAGGATATTTTTAAATTCTGATAAAATTTGCTTGGAAACAAATAAAAACTTGAAATTTAAGAAATGTTTAATTTTCTGCATTGATATAAAATTCATTTGCATGAACGTTTTGGCTTCTTTGGTTTTTCCTTTACCAGTCATTCAAGTTAACAGTGTTATTACCACAAGCGTTGATACATTGCATTGCATTCATTGATAGGTTGCTATATTCCAACTTGATAAGTCAGATTGACAATTAAGCATTTCAAGGGCTGTCAAAGCTAAGAACATTTTGAGTAAAATGTTTTTGTCTACTGTCACTTTACTTTTGAACTCTGTAACAAATTGTAGGAAAACTTCAGACTTTTTTTCATGAATGTAGCAGTTACATGTGAACGATATGTCAATGACATTTCATAGTGACGACAGGCCAACAATGTTAAGACGTCTACAACGTTTTAGTTAGATAATTAATTAAATAAGTATTCAATTTTGTTTAGAAATAATAACTCATAGAATCTCACCCTTTTAAAAGTATCCAATCGTAATAACAACGATCAGTGTTATGTAGTATGAACCATTCGGGGGGATATTGTTCTGAGTAAAATCCCTAGGGAGAACAATGAAGATTAAAGTCTTCTACGGATTCCTTCATGTAAAATATTGCATTCAATTTTTTTTTACATTATATCTGAAAATTGACACACGGTATAACGAAGAATATTGACCCGGGGACAATTCTCAACGTTGAAAATTGAGACCAAAAGTCGTGAA
Organism: Magallana gigas; assembly: GCF_902806645.1. Classification (NCBI taxonomy): domain Eukaryota; kingdom Metazoa; phylum Mollusca; class Bivalvia; order Ostreida; family Ostreidae; genus Magallana; species Magallana gigas. The sequence goes on along the minus strand of NC_047562.1, from coordinate 42,889,631 downwards.
ATATATACCCGGGGTCATTTTTCAACAGGTTGAAAAATATTTTTTAAACCTCTTATGACATCGACACGTTGAAAAATCACCCTGTTGAAAATTGACTCCGACTTCAGAGTTTTGAATTGTCTTTGAACTGAACTGGAACTTGCACTTCACTGTTTAAATGTACATATATGTACTTCCAAGTTTCAGTTTCAAAACTTTAACTGTTTCATAATGTCCGCTTCATTTGCCGACTTGGGTGATTTGAAATGTTTAAGGTTGATTTTTTCGACTACAATAATTTATTATTAGACTGAACAATTGGTGGATATCTTTTCATTATACTATGTAAAAAAAAAATGAGAAGAAAAGCTTTTGCTTCTGAATTAGACAGATGAGACGGGGTAGCAAATCCTTTTTCATTACATAAATTGAATTTTCATTCCATCTTGCAACATAATTAAACGATAATCAATGACCGATTGGTTATAAGTCTTTGCTGTTAGTATTTTTGTAGCCTAAAGAAAATACGTTATTTGTTTTCAAGTATACTTAAGTGAAGAAGGTGATTTTCTAAGATTCAATTAATTTTCACTATATGGCGAATTAGCCACACCCTAAGGCCTAAACTCACAAAATGGGGGTCATGAGTTTAACAATTTAGAAAGAGGGTTACATGAACAACATAACCATGCATTCAATTTATCTCGTAATTAAACATGTTAGTAGAGAAGATTACTACTATAAGATTAAATACATTTGCATTATATGGCCATATTCATTGCACCATAGAGCCTGAAGCCCATATTGATCGCCCCATAGAGCCTGAACCCCAGACCAAGAGGCCAGAAATATCACTATTGTCTCAGAGGAATTCATGAACACTATAGCGATGAATTTAGTTTTATCAAACATGTGTGAGAAAAGAAAAGGAGACTTTTGAAAATGTGACTTTTTTCATATTTGGTCCCGCCCATGAATCTCTTCAGGTGTTATGGTACTAAATTCTATAATTTATATGCATCTTATCCTAGAAATGCTTTTCACCAAATATAGTATCTATTGGCCTGTTAGTTTTCAAGAAATAAAACATGTAAAATTTGTAATGGTATACGACGATGCTCAACGCACGACGATGGACAAAGACAAATTGTAATAGGTCAAATGAGTGACGCAGGTGACCTGAACATGACTATTTTACCCCAAACAGAAGAGGGGTGAAGACCCTTCAACCTACAGAAGAGACACTCGCTTTCATGATTTCTGCCCTTAAAGTATAATAAGTAAATTATAAGTAAAAATTGAAAGAATGGTGGTCGATTTATCTGTGCACATGTTAACGTCTGGTAGATACTCAGCCAGCGAACTGAATATAAAAAGCACTTGAAAAAGTTTACGACACGAACAATTGAAAATATCAAATCTTTAGGACAACTAGTCCCTTCGTCAAGAGACAAAAGGTACACTGACTGGAAACAAACAAAAAACAAAACTATCACTGCAACTAAAACTACTGCTACATAATGTACAGTTTTGAAATGTTTCGGGAAAAGTTGCCCATTCTGCCGATCGCTCTGAAGTAATCAGTCGATGGGTTATTCCAAAGAAACGGAACAAAATACTATTGATAAATGTAAAAGTTACCATTAATTTAACTTTATAGTTTCTCAAACAAAAACAAAACAAACAAACAAAAAAAACACACAAAAAAAAAAACAAAAAAACAAAAAAAAGACGAAGATATAAAACTGTTTCATAGAAAATTGGCAAAGGGTCCGAGTTATCTTATTATTGCAAATTGTTGAACATACATGTACATTTGTACATGTATATACATTAACATCCAAAAACAACTATTTTTAGGAAATTTACACATTTTTGTTAATCATATCTTATTGAAACTTGAAAACAACAGATAGCAAATATATTGATTAGTTTTTTTTTAATAAAAACAGGGTGATTTTTGTTGGTAAAGAAGCAGCAGTCTCCTGATGGCCACTCAGGCAAAGTATTAAGAGAAAAAGTATCAATTAAAGCAAATAAACCGACAAGGTTAAATAAAAACCAGACTTTAGCATATACGAAATTATCAAACAACTTCAAAATTTAATATTGAATTTCACTATATACATGTAAGTCTTTATTTAAATCTCTGACAACGATAACGTTAAATAACAAAAATGTACGATCGCAATAATGTTATCAGTAGGACGTCCTATACTAAATGTTGACATATTTATGTGTTGTGAGCGATAGGTACTTAGATCATTAAGTGGTTTTAGATTAAATAAAAATTGGAACACAGTTTAAAAGTTAGTAAAAATTAAATATTGAAGTGTAACCAGTGTATAATGTAGCGCTGTTTTTGGATGTCTAAGTTGCAAAAATAAGTTATAAACACGAATAATTAATTTTAACTAGATTATGAAACATTTCCTAAAGCAATAACTCTCTGTCTTTGATATTTTTTTCCTCTGGCATGTTTTTTGTCATTATATTCATTGGCATATATGTTTTTTTATGAACTCATTTAGGGACCTTAGTATCAACCAGATAAGCAGGATCGACAGTAATGCCTTTAAGGGATTATCACAGCTTGAAATATTGTAAGTAAACAAAAAATCTATTACTTCATTTATCTTCCCTTTTTTCTTAAACAGAGTAAAAGATAATTACATATACTTTTTTCTGAGAAAATTGAAGTAAATTAAAAAAAACAGCCTTGCTACAAGTAAAGTAATTAGGATAACTAAAATAAAAATACATTTATATATCCAACACACCTATACAAATATGATAAACGGTAACATAGAGGGTGTGATGACAGGTGTTTATTAAAATCAACACGGGTCATTTGTAGTGGTAAATATTTTGAATAAGATAATTCATATAAGACATTCAATAACAAATATTTAATTGAAAGTTAAAATCAACAGTCATGTTTTCCCTAACAGTGAGTGATTGAATCGGAAAATGAAATATTTAAAATATACACTTAGGAATGACAAAATGCTAAATACAGACAATGTAGAATTAAGACTCCTACCAAGTCTGAAAATAACTTTCTAATCAGTACAAAAAAAATCAAGATTTTTTTTGTATGATGTTGTATTTCCTGCAAGCGTTTTACAAATCATCAAAAATTGCTGACTAACTTTGCCTCCTGTATCTCACATTTTGTTTCTTTTTCTAAACTTGTCAATGAATGTTAAGATACTGAAACCATATTTGAATCTTTTTAAATCAAATATCATACGTTATCTTTTCATTATCACGGTTGTTTTATGGAGAATAGAGATGTATTTAGGTGCTGTATGATACAACCATGTTATCTATCTTAAAGAAAAGAGAGAGAGAGAGAGAGATTGAAAGTTGTTACCTTGATGTAATTTAATGCATTGCACCAATAATGAATCATTTTTCTAGATTGTATTTACATATCTCTTAATTCAGAAAGTCAATACAGTGGCCTCTGGGTATAACAAGATCGGATATAACGAGGTACCGCTTGTAACGAGATGATTTTTTGGTCCCAAATTATTTTTTTTTTCCTTTTAAAAAATTCTGGATACAACGAGATCGTTATAATGAGACTCCGTATATTACGAGGTAAAAATTTCTGCCCGCAAGTTTTAAGCGCTATCGGATATAACGAGGTACCCATGGCACCCTTGATTGCACATGCGAGTTCCAGGTAACTAACGGTATGACCATGTAATTTTCACAGGTATGTTTAAACATGGCAACATATTAAAAGTATTCAGAAATAATGATGAGTTGTTTTTATTGCAATGTTTACAGTCATTCTTTAAGTAAAAGAAAAAGAAAGTAATTTTGCTAGAAATAATAGGACTTATCTGGAAATAGTTAACAATTAATTAAAAAAAAAGTGAAAGTGCAAAGGACTATGGATTAACTTGGAGTACATTTATTACAATTATTAAAAAACCAAGATTTAGAAAGCTTGGAAAAGTTAGCGGACTCGTCGAGAAAAGCGCCTGACTCTAAAAATAGCAATACCGATATTGAGCCTTCCCATTATGTCAGTGTTGATTCACTGGTTAAAGTATTAAATTTCGACAGTGATTCTAAGTTAGTAAAATTCAGGGTGAAACTAAATATGATGACGAGACAAAAAACAAAAAAGATGGTGATGATATCGTTGTGATGGCAACACATCGAGAATTTTTTACTAAAGATGCATTAAACCTTCGTCATTCAGAAAACATACATCGTACATTCAACATTAAGAGTTTTACAAAAACTGATTGACGTTAATAAAACTTAGCGAAGAATTAATAAACAAAAAAAGCAACCGATTATCACACAGTTTTTGTCTCTCGTGAAGTGGAAGAAAAGTAACACGTGATTAGATTGTACACGTATTTAAACCATGGTCATTTACATGAATACGCTGTAAGTATCTTACATTTCAACAAAGTTAGAATAAATCATACATACGTATTTATTCCATTATCCATTGTTTATAAATTTTATTTGAAATGTAAAGAACAACGATCAAGTATCACCTTGCACTACTGTAATGAAAAAACCCTGAGACTATCAAACAACCCTGAGGAAACCCTGAGTGGCACTGAGAAAACCCTGAGAGACCCTGAGGTCGGCACTGAGAATACTGATGAAACCCTGAGAGACCCTGAGGTCGGCACTGAGGGTACTGAGGAAGCCGTGAAAGACCATGAGGTCGGCACTGAGGGTACTGAGAAAACCCTGAGAGACCCTGAGGTCGGCACTTAATACGAACATTTAAAAAAGCCTTCATTATTCAACTATTGGCGTAATCATATTTAAAACTAAATATAAACATGAGTAACATTGTATTCATTTGGTACAAATTTACACCATCTTTAATTAATAATTATTGTAAAGGGAAAATACAGAAACACAAAGGATGAGTATGTATTCTGTTCGTATTGTATGTACATTGTTTACTGGTTTAACATGCGAAAATCGAGGGACCCCATGTTTTAATTAATTAATTATTTTTAAAATTAAAAAAAGCCGCTTACATCCGAAATGAAATAGTAGTCGGCCGTAAAATTTGATGTTTTTTTTAAATAAATAATAATCTTGTTCATTTTTTTTAGTTCCCTACCGGTTTTCACTGGAAGTGACTATAGCTTTCCTCTGCGTCCGTCAGTCCGTCCGTCCGTCTGTCTGTCTGTCTGTCTGTCTGTCTGTCTGTCCGTCCGTCCGTCTGTCTGTCCCACGCCAGTTTTCCACACTTTTTTACTTTATGCGTTTGAGGAATAATATGAAACTTGCTGAACAGCTTCAAAATATCAAACTACAGATCAAGTTGACACTTTTGTAGCGTCTGGCTTACATATTTTCGATAAATTAATTTTTTATATTCCAATTTTTTGATGTTCAGGTTCGATATTCTGCATAACAGTGCATTGTTTTTACAATTTCCTCAAACCGGTAGGGGACGTGTATTGCTTATGCAATACTCTCAGAATGCTTGTTCATTTAATCAATCATTTTAGTCGCCCTAACAGAACATAGTTTATTAATTGAGCATTCATAGATTCAATTACCGGTATTTTTAACAGTCTAGATGTATTTTGATATATCATATCGCATATTCTGGTACAGTATGGAAAAATAAAACAGAGATCGGTAAACTATCCTAATGCTTAGACAGTAAAATAATGTGAGGTTTAAAAAAACTCCATGTACTCTCTCTCTCTCTCTCTCTCTCTCTCTCTCTCTCTCTCTCTCTCTCTCTCTCTCTCTCTCTCTCTCTCTCTCTCTCTCTCTCTTAGGTAAGGAAAACGAAATAGAACTTCATTTACAAACTCGAATAAAATATGGAAAAAACTGATTTTGATCGCTATTATAAAACGTATTTTCTAAATCCCGATTTTGAGCTGTCACTTTATAAATGTAGTCCTTGTTCAAAATTCATATCATTTACTATGATTTGATTTCCATGTAGACCCGGGCGAAATCACTTATTATATCAACATAAAAACTCAAACTCCTTTGTTTTACGGTGTAATTCCGGTGAACCGTAATAATTCCCCGCCGTTTGCAGCTGTTTATTTTGATACTACAAGACATATACACAGGTGGCCAATGTTCACACCTCGCTGCGGTCACTCTGTCGCGTGTATAGTCTGAGCCTTGTCTGTTATTTCCGAGGTTTTTCTTGATCCCAGACAAACAAAAGAATGTGTTTTGTACTTATACACAAAGGAGACAGTACATCGTCTATCATACACAGTACTTTTTTTTTTATCATGGAACAAGACAATCAATGATCAATAAAAATTGAAATACACGGTTTTAAACACTGGCAATATCACTGCATGCTACATTTAGTAGACAGTACTAAACATATTTAAATTATTTGTACATAAGAGAGAGAGAGAGAGAGAGAGAGAGAGAGAGAGAGAGAGAGAGAGAGAGAGAGAGAGAGAGAGAGAGAGAGAGAGAGAGAGAGAGAGAGAGAGAGAGAGAGAGAGAGAGAGAGGGGTACTTCGTATTGGGGCGGCGATTTATTCGGTCGAAGACTGGGGGGGGGGGAGGTTGTGAACCGAATTTGACTTGAAATGAAGATGTTTTACGATGTGTCTAATATTTTTCTTAATTTAATGTTACATTGTATTATTGACACTTAGATGTATTGATTGTACTATACGAAACAAAAGCAAAATCATTGCATTAATTTCTTATGTGCTCCCAAAAAGAGGCAGGGACTCCATATGCATGTTGATTCATATTTAATCCAAGTTAAATGTTTGTTGAGAGAAAAATCAATGCTACGTGCCTGGGATGTACGTGTTTAAGCCTGTATATGTATGAGTAATAGAAAAAATATACTCAAATTTGTGAAGTTAGTGGGTAGAACGAAGCAGTGTTTAAAACTTACTACAATAGAGATTTTCTTTGACATTACACTTCACAAACATCTTTCTTAGACTGAAATTGACCCATTTACAATCCTGCAGTAGGTAGTTCAGATCATCTATAAAATTCAATTTTGTTTTTTGTGCTGTGATATAGACGAGGCAGACAGTTGTACAATCATAGAAATACCGGACACGGGTATAAGTGTAGTTTTTTTTTTCTTTAATTTAAAAGTTGGATTAACTTTGTCAATCAAAAACACTCTCAAACTGATATCAAATTTCAATTTTCAAAATAGAGATACTAATTTACACGTAAACTATACAATATTAAGTAACGCCATCGCTTAAGCTAGATAATCCTAAGTTATTAAACACATTTTAGCGATAAACTTCATTAAATGTGTGCATGTATCTTTATATATATATATATTATTAAATGCATTTAAATGAAATTAACTACATCTTATTTTGAAATTGTGATATATTTCAAACGGTGTCTCGGGCACGTGTTACATGCACTACATGTAACAATATGTTGTGTTAAAACTTTGATATTGTTTGCTACTTTATAGTTTTTCTTTTACAATGACTATTTACATATTAATATACACAACTGACTTTTCAGTTGAATCAATTGGCGACAATTTCACAGCTGTAATATATTTCCAATATTGCCCCGGGCACCTGTTCTTTACATGCAGTAAACTGGCGTGTGTATATCTTGTATATTCTGTGTTAGTTCCAGTGTTTTTCTGATCATGGGCAAACAATAGAATTGACAATTGATATACACAACAGAAGTTTTAGTAGAAGTAATACAGAGTGTTTAAAAAAAAAACAGTACAGTGGAAGTTCTATTTTAATCAGATGTCAAATTGAAATAAATGTCATTATTTAAATTAGATATTTTTTTTTGATGCATGCTTATTGTAAAATAAAAAAAAAATCTTTGTGGTAGTTTGAAAAAAAAAATAAAAAAAAAAATAAGCGTTTTGTTTGAAAATAAAGCCTTAATATAATCAAACAATATAACATGGCTCATACCCGAACATTATTTCTCTTCTTACTTAATCTCGGAGTTGCTAAAGAGAAATTTCGACAAAATAAAGATAAAAACAATCATAATAAAAATTAATTATATTAGCTGTCATAACTTTATTTTAATCGAATAATTTGGATCGTTTTTCTTTTAAATGTGACCTCAGGATCCCTCAGGGTGTCCTCAGTACCCTCAGTGCCGACCTCAGGGTCTCTCAGGGCTTCTTCAGTACCCTCACTGTCGGCCTCAGGGTCTCTCAAGGCTTCCTCAGTACCCTCAGTGCAAACCTAAGGGTCCCTCAGGGTTTCCTCAGTACACTCAGTGCAAACCTCAGGGTCTCTCAGGGTTTCCTCAGTACCCTCAGTGCAAACCTCAGGGTCCCTCAGGGTTTCCTAAGTACCCTCAGTGCCGACCTCAGGGTCTCTCAGGGTTTTCTCAGTGCCACTCAGGGTTTCCTCAGGGTTTTTTGATAGTCTCAAGGTTTTTTTTTATTACAGTAGTGTTGGGAAATGCCAACCTCGGATATAACGAGTATTGGTTATAAAGAGAAATAAAATTATGTCCCCAGAATCTCGTTATAACCGGAGGCCACTGTATTTTTGTTCTGAATAGGTTCGCTTTTGAAATTCGTGTTCTGATATGATAAATGGCATTTTTACATGCATATTCTTTTTAAAAATGTATGTTCTCGTGATAAATTTTTGTTAATCACCCTTAAGCAATATCTGTAGCATCACATTACTGCTGAATTGTATTAGTAAAAGAAAATTTATGTTTAAATACCAATACAATGTTTTTAAATGCTACATTTCATTCCTCAATTAAAGGAAAGTCAAGTACATGTAGCAAAGTTGTCTAATTTGTATTAAACATTCAAACAAGACTATAACAATAGGTAAAGTAAAAATAATAGACTTCAAAATGTAAACCATTAAATTTACTGGTGGCCCATCAATAAAATGTTTGGTTCCTAATCTGACATTGTGTTTGTAATAATGACAATATGTGTTTTATCTCTGTTTACAGGTATTCAAATGATAATAAATATTATAGATATCTAATGTACTCAAGAAGTTTAACAGTTGTTTTGACTGCTATTATCTGCTTCTTGGTTAATAGATAACGCAATTAGAATATGTTCATAATCTGAATCTCATACTTGCCAATTAAAAATGTAATACTTTAAGCATGTATAAGGCAGAATATATTCACTGATTAATTATGAAAAGGGTCTGATTTCTGATATTTCACTTAAAATGTCAATAACTAAAGATTAAGAGACGTTGACTCGAATCCTTTATTATTATGCCTTTATCAAGCATTGAAGGTTCATTTACCACTCATAGCAGTCATACTATCATAAATAATATTTTCATTTATAAACAAATTCTCTTCAGTGACTATACCGATTACTGAATTTAAATAAATGAAACATTTCTGAAACGTTAGTAGCAGGGTGAAGAATGCTAAACCAGTATAATCTGGAAATATGGAAATACAGCTCGTCAAGAAGATAGTTCTTTTTATTTAAATCGAGCTTACGTGCTATGATATGTGTATACAGAAAGTGTAACTGTATTATTCATGGTGTGTATATATTTTACTGTTGAGGATGGACAATAACTAAAATAGTATATGTTCTTATCTACATGAGATAAGATTAAATAGCGGATTTTCACAACACGAAATGGTAGAACAGTAAACCAGGATTGTTTTGTTGCAAACAGATAAGTGGGACACAATATTTTGGTAAGGCATTGCAGAAAAAGTGTTTGATATACTGAATGTTTATGATTCACATACTAAATTGAAGAAAATGTTTGGGTAACAGGTTAAGTAGCCAATTATGATTTGCGTTTCGTAAATATTTGTTTAGTAACTTTGTGCACGAGAATTGTACAAAATACATATATCGATAATTGATAATGTTTAAACTTGACCATGTTTATAGCAATATTTCATATATTCCCATGAAATTTCTATCTGCTCGAAATTGAACCCGCTTAGCCCTTCACCTTTTTAATGTAAACCACATCACAAACAAATAGGTATATTTTACTCTGCCACTTTTGTGACTATATTATTTAACGAAATAATCAGGAAAATGACAATAGATGATTATATTACAATAGTAATTAAATTTAAATAAGATTAATAATAAAATTATGAATATTTGATTCTTTATGCCATTATATTTTACAACTTAAACAATCAATACCTCCCATTACTAATTTAATCAATGATGTAATTGATTACATAATTTATGAAAAACATTATTCTTGTGATCTGAACGCGCCAAGCTAAAAAAAAATGAAAATACGTAACATTTTCTCTTTTTAATATACATGTTCATAAAAAAGAAACCTGGCGTTGGGGCTTTTTTAAAGATCGCTTTGAAAATTTTCGATGCTTAGCAATCGGTGTTCTGAAGGTAGTAAGAACCCAAGCTATTAAAATGACACTCCCAGAATTTTACCGCGAAATAAATCTATTTGTTACAACCGGCGAAGTTGATTTTCTGTCCAGATATGAAGATGCTGTATAACTTTTGATAATACAGCAGGAAAGATAACCCTCGCGGTTCTTCCAGATATTTTCAATTTATGGATAAAATATTTTAAGAAATCTTAAAAATCTTATAAAATATGCTTGCAAACAAATGAAAGCTTGAAATTTAAGATTTTTTTAATTTTTTTCATTGATATAAAATTTACTTGCATGAACGTATTTGTTACTTTGGTTTTTCCATTACCAGTCATTCAATTTAACAGTGTTATCATCGCGAACGTTGATACATTTCATTGTATTCATTGATAGGTATCTATATTTCAACCAGATGAGTCAGATTAACAATAATGCATTTCAAGGGCTGTCACATTTAAGAGAATTGCGAGTAAAATGTTTTAATCATATTAACATTTATTGATGTTATAATTTCACTTTGTAAAATACATTGTTTTGTAAAAAAAAAAATGACATCCATTTTGTTTCAGATTTTGGATAAGTTCTTTTCTTTGATATTGAGAGGTTGTACATGTCACTACAACCCTTCTTAGATCTACAAAGTATTTTCAAGATTGTAAAAAAAAAATTACGCTTTTTTTTACTGTTTGAATCTTGAAAAAAAAAATACTGTGAAGTAGGAAGTCCGCTTCAAAAAGTCGCTTCATTTCCTGCACTTAATTAACATAGACCTGTTTGCATTACTAATAGGGACTAGGAAGGTTTAAACTACTTGTAAATTTGCATACATACTGATTCCTTATGAAGTTAAAAATTCTTGACTCGAAACTAGAATAAATGTATTTAAAACAGTAAAAAACCAACAAAATTTTCCATAGGTCATTTATCTTTTATAAAATTCACATTACAGAAGTAGCCTGATCATAGACTTCTGATGACCGTAATCATTTATAAACAATATTTCTGGTATTTAAAGGTTCAAAAAAGTGAGAGAAAAAAAAAGAATTAAGTTGAAATATTATACTTATGCTGAGGTCCATTGTCAAATTTTAGTTTTAAGTAGATTAAAATAAACGTGTATGTAATTTAAGTTTTCTATAAACTGTACTTATATGGGTTCATGGAATATAATTTGGTAATAGTGATTATCTCTTTTAAGAATGCTTCCGGCATTATTAAACTGCAGCTTTTTCCCATGGACATGATTGCATTTACCTCCTTGGTTATAAATTATAAATTATTAATAATTGTCGAATCATTTTTATTCATGGATGTCAAGGGTATCCTACGAAAGCCACAGGCGAAAAACGAACATTTCACAGTACTGCACACTTTTGTATTTTATAAGATGAAAAATAAAATGGTCATCACGTAAACATGATTTTTCCGCTTTTCAGCGTAATAAAGCTGATGCCTTTTGGTGAATATACGTGGATTGTTTCAGGACTTTTATTTTGATAAAATAAAATATAACTAAAAAACATAACTCCTTATTTTTGTTTCTTGTTTTCATAACATAAAATCACATTGCATGTACATCGCTGCAATGACAAGTAGGGGACGGATGAGAATGAGTGTAAGATTGATATCTAAGTTGTGCTGGCATGTATCAATAGAGAGTGATGCATTTTTATAGAGTATTTTTGTTTGTATTGATACACATGTAGATGTGAAAATGAATAGAACTCATCGGATGTGGAAGAAATAAAATCAAATGTTAATCATTTATTACTTAAACCTTTTACATTGTATATGCAGATAAAAATGACACCCTTTGATATTCAGATACATTAAATAGTCTCATCGGATGTGCAAGAAAAAAAATCGAATGTTTATCATTTATTACTTAAGCCTCCAACATTGCAGATAGAAATGACACCCCTTCGCATATCTTAAGGTCTGTTATGACAAACATTTATCAGAGACAAAAGCAGTCGAAATGTTTCAATTGTTCTGAGTTTAATTGATAGACATTTTTATTCTGTTTAGATCATTGCATTCGTTAAATTTTTGAATAACTAAGTACTAATTTTTTTAATTGGGTGCACCAAAAAAATTTTTAAACAGTTTGTAGATACTGTGGAATCATTAGATTTCGTGGTGGCTCAATTTTCGTGAAATTTCCAGGTACCTCTTTACCACCAATTCACATCCTCCACGAATTAATTGAATAATTGATTATTAAGGTCTTCCGTTTCCAGCGGAAGACCTTATTGTTATTCTTCGGTTTCTTTTTCCCTATTATTATTATTAAGGTCTTCCGTTTCCAACGGCTCCTTCTCGGCTTTATGTCTCAAAAAGTTTTCGTCCGATTTCCATGAAATTCTCAGAGCTTTTGTAAAGTTATCATGCCTCAACGATGTTAAAGTTTCAGCATTTACGTCACTTCCGTTCAAGTTTGACGGCCATTTTTAATGTTTAAAAAAGTGATTTTGTCCGGAGGATTTCTCAAAAAACTTTAAAGATATCGCTTCGAAATGTTAACTGATGATAGATGTATCAATTCTATGATGTACTGGGGGGTTTAAAATTTTATTCACCGATTTTGCTCAAAACCGGAAGTAGTTCCAATTTTTGTAAATTTTCATTTTTTTGATCAAAATAAGACAATACCACAGACTTATAGAACTTGCCATGGTGAATTTAAATTTGAAATTCGTTTGAAAATCGGACGATGCATTACAGAGATATCGGGGTTTAAAAATTGATTTTTTCGGAAATTTTAATTCCGCGTCCTTGGTTTAAAAAATAGTGTAATGTTCAAAGTAAAATTAACTCGTACCAAAAATAATTGTTAAGTCGTAGTTGAACTCATTCGGTATTTTTTTTGTTAAGTCGTTCTTGAAATCAGAAAGGTTTTTGTTAATTCGTACTTAAAATTATTCGGATTTTGTTAAGTCGTACCAGGAATAATTCAATTTTTTCATCTTCTTATCTTAATTACTCTTGTTATTGGTTTAAGAGCTCTGCTTCTTACAGAAACTTCCAGCTTTACTTCCGTCATTAACGGAAGACCCACTCGTTGCTTTGCAACGAGCTTTGCTCTAGTTCTTATTATTATTATTCTTTTTTTTTCTTACCGATTTTGTGCAGACGATTTCTCGGAGATTAGTGACTCGATTACGCCCAAATTTTCAATATAAACGTGTTTTTATCTAAAGCTGATATTTAATTTTTATTTTTTGAAAAAACACTTCCGGTCAGAAGTTATCGTCCGTATACGATTTTAAAAAGTCAATTTTGTCTGTCAGGTTTCTCAAAAACGAGTAAAGATAAAAGGCTGAAATTTTCAGAGATGATAGATCTATTGTTTTTCTGGTGAACCTCGGTCAAGAGAATGTCCGCCGTCACTTCCGGTCGTCACCGGAAGGAAATTTGAAAAATTGAATTTTTCGAAATTTTTAATTTTTTTATATTGTTCTTTGAGATTTTTACATCTTATAGTGACCCTTTTACTGATTCAGATTATGTATTTTGTTTAAAAATCGATCAACGCGTTTTTCGAGATATTAGGCATCAAAGTCCTGAAGCGAGAGTCCGAGTAGCTCAGTCGATAGAGTCGTGGACATTTCCCAAACGACCCGGGTTCGAGCCCCGAGTGCCGAATTTCTTTCCCCCTCTTTTTGTGCTTAGATCTGATTTTTTTATCTTTAAAATGATGGATTCTGTTCTTTTCTGTTTTGATTTAGTAAAAGAAGTTACAATAATATCGCTTTTCCCCGTATTTGAGTATTGAGATCCATAGCTATGTATTCATACTGAAATAAAGTTAACATGTTGAAAAAAATCAAAAGTTACATCTTTAAAACAACGCTTATACATTGTTCTAACATATGTATTTTGTTTAAAAATTGTGTAATATGTGATATTTAGAATTTAATATTCTCCGTTTAATATAGAAGTCACTGACCGACACCCCCCCCCCCCATTCATAAAATCATTTAGTTTTTCTGACCCGATTTTACTTGATCTTTGATCTTGGACCTTTAATATCAACTTAGTATCATTCTAGATTACTGTACTAATTACCAGACCAATTCGTTCATTATTAACAGAGTTATGAACTTTTTGGCATTTGAGTTTCAATCGTCGTGTTTGACATGTACTGTACAAAAAAAATTTAACTCCCGAGTCCTTCACTCAATTCTATTGAAAATTCGTGAATATAAAACTCGGACCCCATTCTTATTGTCTGTCAAATATGCAGCGGATTGAACAATTAAGAAGAATCAAACGACGCTTATAGCCTATACGCAGAAATACAATTTACACGCTACACGCAACGACCCGCCCCCCCTTATTCACAAAATCATTCAGTTTTTCTGGACTCATTTGACTGAATCTTTCATCTTGGACCTTTATTTTCAACCTAGTACCATTCTAGATTACTGTACGGAAGACCTTATTGTTATTGCTTTGTTTCTTTTTCACTTTTATTATTTTTTTTTCTTACGCTTTTTTGTACAAGCGATTTTTTGAAAACGACTTAACCGATTTTCGTGAAAATTTCAGATCTTGTAGATATTAATAAAAACCTTATATTTAATTTTTTATTTTAATGACGTCATTTCCGTTCGGGATATATTGACGTTTTAGTGATTTTTAGGGGGTCATTTTGTCCTGCTATCTCCTCCTAACGAAAAAAGATATTGAATTTAAATTTTCAGGGATTGTAGACAAAAGATTGTAGATGTGTTTAAAGGCATTTGTGGTTGTCTGGCTTCAAAGGCGTCGAAGCTCGCCTGGACCCGAAAATCGAGTTTTAAAAAACGATGTAATTTTTAATGGTTTTCGTTCTTTATCTCCTTTCCTGAAAATATTTTACCATAACATATAGAGCAAATAAAATTTATATTTACAAGATCTTCCGTTTGATAACAAGAAAAAGGGGCTGATCCCTTAAATAAGGGGCCAAAAGGGCTCTAAAGTCTTTTTCCCATAGCACTTTACTGAGAAATATTTTGTAATATGTTTAAGAAGCAAAAATGTTCATCTTTTACTAATAAAACTATACATTTTAAATTTGTTATTATGCGTTACATAATTAAGGGTTTTAAGGGGCCAAAAGTCCAAAATTTCGATCGAATATATCTCAAAAAGGACAAATATTTTGAAAAGCAATATAGAATAAAAGATGGTTAGAATGATGTTTTAAACAATGTTCAATCATAAAATTTTCGTTATCTGGCCCCAAAAAGGAAATTTGGGGGCGGCCCCTAAAATGTCCTATCCCAGATAGCTCTTAAACGGCAAAGAATTTCTAAACACTTGTTGAGCAAAATATGTTTAATATCGAGAAAACTTTCGTATGATGCCAATTAAAAGGGGCTGGCCCTTCAATTTAGTGGCCAAAAGGGCTCTAAAGTCTTTCTTCCATAGCACTTTACTGAGAAATGTTTTGTAATATGTTTAAGAAGCAAAAATGTTCACCTTTTACTAATAAAACTATACATTTTAAAATTTTTATTATGCGTTACGTACAGTGCTGCTATCCTGAAAGTTGACAAGGATAGGATAGGATAGGATGCAGGATGCACGATACATGATAGAAATATAAAAGTTAAGTTCTATCCTATCCTATCCTATCCTATCCTGCATCCTGTAGCCAATCAGATTCGAGTATAAATTTCAGAGTTATTTTGCGAAACGAAAACTAGCTTAACAATGTATTTTTAATGTCAATTTAATACGTTTTACAAGTAATACCATTTAAGAATAATTATTATATCAAGAACGCAGTGCATAACACTGATGTGCGCTAAAATGTCGGCGCTACATCTTTGTCAATTCGTACGCAAATACGGAGTTACTGCGAGAATTCGATGCAACATTTGACAACGTCAGAAATAAATTTCTGTTTTTAATTCATTGAAAGTCTGCAAAGTAATAAAAGCTTGAATTTATAAACGACCAATTCGACATTTTAAAAGATAAACATGTATACAAGAAACAGACATTGCTTCACGTTTCATATAATTTCTTCGATGCCCAATAACAGGGACACATATTTCTATCCGATATTAACCTCAACATATTGAATTAATAAATGTTAGCTAGCTATAAATGCTTTAGAAATTATACTTTAAAAATAACTCCGTGTGGTTTAACTATAAGCGAGATAAACTTCCTAAAGGAATTATTTATTTCCAGATCGTGTTTACATTTATCGCCGAACATATCGCTCGAAAAATGATAATTACGCTCAGTTATGTGTGATAAGAAAAAAATTTGATAAAAATATCTGACAAAACAGTTCCTCAATAAGTGCATCGAAGTTAGTTATCTGTTTTTTTAAGGATAAATATAATAAAATCAAAAAATCGAATCGCTTACCTGTTTGTTTACTTTATTGTGTCCATCCCGCGTACGATTTAATTATACCGTAGCACAGGTAAGTAAATTATCACGCTCGAAGAATATTCGGTTTTAAGATTTAATTATTCATTTTGAGTACTACATTAATTGATAAAATCATTTCATTCTTATATTTCGTTTCATTTAACTTGCATTCCTGTAATTTGAAGGTATGGGATAGGATAGGATAGGATAGAGCTTATTTGCAGGATAGGATGCAGGATACAGGATATAGGATAGGATAGGATAGTTTTGTCAACTTTCACGATAGCAGCACTGTAATTAGGGGTTTTAAGGGTCCAAAAGTCCAAAACTTCGATTGAATATATCTCAAAAAGGACAAATATTTTGAAAAGCAATATAAAATAAAAGATGCTTAGAATGATGTTTTAAACAACATTCAATCATAAAATTTTCGTTATCTGGCCCAAAAAAGGAGATTAGGGGTCGGCCCCTAAAACTTCATATCCTAGATAGCTCAAAAACGGCAAAGAGTTTCTAAACACTTGTTGAACAAAATATGTTTGATATCAAAAGAACTTTCGTATGATGCCAGGAAAAAGGGGCTGGCCCTTCAATTTAGGGACCAAAAGGGCTCTAAAGTCTTTCTTCCATAGCACTTTACTGAAAAATATTTTGTTATATGTTTAGGAAGCAAAAATGTTCATCTCACATTTATTTAACAACATACAGTGGTAACAACGTTATTGTTGACAAGCCAATCGTGTTAAATAGTTCGTGTATCGTGGGTGATCGTTCGTGTAACGTGCGGGATCGTGCGTGTATCAGGAAAATTGGTTTGCGTTTTTTATCGTGCGTGTTCGTGCGTGATCGTGCGGTTTTTTCGTTTTGTAACTTTTTTTACGGAATGCCAGGATTTATTCTCAAAACAAAGACAAGTAGTTTTTGTAAAACAATGTGAATTTAATAAAACTTTTTTATATAAGAACATTGACAGTTGTTAATATTCATTCTCTCTTTCGTTGTTAATACATTTTTTTATTTCCATAGCTCATTCAATCCTTTGTTCGGTCGAGTTAGTTTTGCTTAATTTTATAATCAGCCTATATCAAACATCAATTGTGTCTTGACAAATAATTTCAATCATATTAGCAAAAGCGACACGTTGAATGAAAGCGGCCAGGCTTACCCATTCCCTGTTTTAAACTAAATGATTATACCCAACGTTTTTCTTTCAAATGAGAATACGATACTCATTATTATCTAATAGATTGTATACACATTTGTTAGAAATGAAATTTATTTAGACGCTTTAAAATTAAGAATAAATAGAAATAAATCAATTATGTACTGTAAATTATGAAAATATTGGATGTGAAAAATCGAAATTCTATGGAACAAGGTAACAAATTTACCTGTATCCCGCATAGTTAAATCGTACGTAAGAGAATTAAATTACATAAACAGTCAACTCCTACGTAAATAATTTTGTGTAGTTTATGCATTATCTTCATTTCTATTACAGGTAATTTTCTTTAACTTATGATAGAAGTTAATATTTGTTATGGAAACAAAAAAATAATTTGAGTGAATCCTTTATATTTGGGTATGGATGTGTAAAAGTGTTAACTGGTAAAATACAAAACAGTGCATGACTAAAGTACATGCCGCTTTTCAATAACATACAAACATAAAGCAAAACAAATTAAAGTTATACGTTTCCTTAATTCAAATCTTAAAAATTAATTTTGATTTTGCGTGTTTAATGGTGTAGAATCGTTCGGTTGCGTGTTTAATCGTTTTTGTTCGTGTATCGTGAAGATTCAGTAAGTTAGTGATCGTCCGTGTATCGTGCGTGATCGTTCGTGTATCGTGCGTGATCGTTCGTGTATCAGAATCGTGCGTGTTGTTTGTCAACAATAACGTTGCTACCACTGTATTATAATTATTTTATCATGTGTTCCGTTTTAAGGGGTTTTAATGGGTTTTAAGGGGCCAGAAGTACAAAACTTTGATAACAAACCTCAAACAGAACAAATATTTTAAAAAACATTATTTTGAAAATCAATGTAGAATAAAATGCTGAGAATGATGTTCCTAACAAAATTCAGCCATCAATTTTTTTGTTGCTGCCCAAATAAGGAGATAAAGGGTCAAATATCAAAGTCAAGGTCATATATCCTTCAAAAAATCGCACGGAAGACCTCCTCGTTGCTCGCAACGAGATCGTGTCTAGTTAAGGTCTTCCGTTTCCAACGGAAGACCTTATTGTTATTGCTTTGTTTCTTTTTAGGGTTTTCCGTTTTCAACGGAAAACCCTTCTGTTATTCTACGGTTTCTTTTTCTTTATTAGGGTCTTCCGTTTCCAACGGAAGACCCTCTTGTTATTCTTCGGTTTCTTTTTATTATTTTTTTTTTTCTTTTTCTTTTTTTTCTGACTCCTTTTCGGCTTTATAACTCAAAAAGTTTTCAACTTATTCAAAGGAAACTTTCAAGGATTATGTGCAATTATAATGCCTCAAAGATTTTAAAGTTTCCATAACAACGTCACTTCCGTTTTGACGTTACGTCATTTTTAAACTTAAAAAAAAGTCATTTTGTCCCCAACATTTCTCAAAAACGCTTTAAGATAGAGTCTTGAAATTTTCTGTGGGTATGAATTTGGCAATTTACATGTGCAATAAGGCTGGAAATAAAAATCCGTCACTTCCGGTCGAAACCGGAAGTAAAACAAATTTTTCGAAAAAATGAATTTTCTGATCAAATCAAAAATGAATATGTGTTTTATAGAGCTTATCTAGCTGAATCTAACACTGAAATCCGTTTTTAAATCGGACAATGCATTAAAGAGATATCGGGGTTTAAAAATTGATTTTTCCGGAAATTTTGTTTCCGCGTCCTTGGTTTAAAAAATAGCGTAATGTTCAAAGTAAAATTAACTCGTACCAAAAATAATTGTTAAGTCGTACTTGAACACATTCGGATTTTTTTTGTTTAGTCGTTCTTGAAATCGGGAAGGATTTTGTTAAATCGTACTTAAAATCATTCGGTTTTTGTTAAGTCGTACCAGGAATAATTCGATTTTTCATCTTTTTATTTTAGTTACTCTTGTTATTGGTTCAAGAGCTCTGCTTCTTACAGGAACTTCCAGCTTTACTTCCGACATTAACGAAAGACCCACTCGTTGCTTTGCAACGAGCTTTGCTCTAGTTATTATACTTTTTTTTCTTTTTCTGACTTTTTTGGAGCGTTATTTCTCAGAAACTATTCAACCGATTTACACCAAATTTTTAGGATTTATTAAGCATTGATGTCGCTACTGATTATTAAAATTTCAAATGATTACGTCACTTCCGGTTTCAGATATGGACGATTTTGTAAATTTTTAAGGGTCATTTTGTCCACGCATCTCCTCTGAAACTAATCATGATAAAAGCTTGAAATTTGCAGGGATTGTAGATGAATGTCTGTAGATTTCCCTCCATGCTTCCAATTGCGAAAAATGCGCAAGGCCTAGAAGCTCGCCTGAACCTGAAAATTAGCACCAAATTTTTTCACAAAATTTTCTCACATTTTCCGTAATATCTTTTGACGTATAAATATTTTGTTAAAACATGTAATGCAAAAGCTGTTTCAATTTACACGGGCTTTTATTTGATATCAAGAAAAAGGGGCTGGCCCCTCAAATTAGGGGCCAAGAGGGCTCTAAAGTCTATTTGCAATAACTTTTTAGTGAACAATAATTTGTTATAAGTTATAGAAGCAAAAATGTTTATTGTACAGCTGTTTATCTACACAGTACCATACTTAAGTCATATATTACGTAATTAGGGGTTTCAAGGGGCCAGAAGTTCAAAACTTTAATCATTAATATCTGAAAAAGGAGAAATATTTTTAAAAGCAATGTAGAACAAAAGTTGTTCAAAATAATGTTTTGTACAATATGCTACCTTAAATGTTTTTGTTTATGACCCCATTTAGGAGTTAAAGGGTCGGCCCCTAAAACACATTTGTACAGATATCTCAAGAACGGTAAACATTTTGTGAACACTTGTTAAACAAAATATGTTTATTTTTACAAGACCTTTTATTTGATGTCAAGAAAAAGGGGCTGGCCCCTCAAATTAGGGGTCAAGAGGGCTCTAATGTCTCCTTACAATAACTCTTTACTGAACAATATTTTGTTATTAATTATAGAAGCAAAAATGTTCATTTTACAGCTGTTCATCTATACATTGCCATACCTAAGTCATATATTACGTAATTAGGGGTTTCAAGGGGCCAGAACTCAAAACTCTGATCATTAATATCTGAAAAAGGAGAAATATTTTTAAAAGCAATGTAGAACAAAAGTTCTTCAAAATAATGTTCTTAACAATATGATACCAAAAATGTTGTTGTTAGTGGCCCCAGTAAGGTGTTAAAGGGTCGGCCCCTAAAACGCATTTGTACAGATATCTCGAGAACGGTTTACAATTCATGAACACTTGTAGAACAAAATATGTTCATATTAGCGAGACCTTTTATTTGATATCAAGAAAAAGGGGCTGACCCCTCAAATTAGGGGCCAGAAGGGCTACTAAGTCTTTTCATAATAACTCTTTTCTGACCAATAATTTGATATTAATCATAAAGCAGCAAAGAAGCTTTTATTAAGCTTAATTTAAAACTGAAACCCGTTTTAAAATCGGACGATGCATTACAGAGATATCGGGGTTTAAAAATTGATTTTTCCGGAAATTTTGATTCCGCGTCCTTGGTTTAAAAAATAGCGTAATGTTTAAAGTGAAATTAACTCGTACCAAAAATAATTGTTAAGTCGTACTTAATCCGAGCACATTCGGATTTTTTTTTTGTTAAGTCGTTCTTGAAATCGGAAAGGTGTTTGTTAAGTCGTACTTAAAATCATTCGTATTTTGTTAAGTCGTACCAGGAATAATTCGATTTTTTCATCTTTTATTTTTAAGTTACTCTTGTAATTGGTTTAAGAGCTCTGCTTCTTAGTTTTACTTACTTTACTTACTTCCAGTTTTACTTCCGACATTAACGGAAGACCCACTCGTTGCTTTGCAACGAGCTTTGCTCTAGTTCCCTTTTATTTTTATTTTTTTTCTTACGCTTTTTTGTACAAGCGATTTTTTGAAAACGACTTGACCGATTTTCGTGAAAATTTCAGATCTTGTAGATATTGATAAAAACCTTATATATATTTTTTTATTTTAATGACGTCATTTCCGTTCGGGAGATATTGACGTTTTAGTGATTTTTAGAGGGTCATTTTGTCCTGCTATCTCCTCCTAAACGAAAAAAGATATTGAATTTAAATTTTCAGGGATTGTAGACAAAAGATTGTAGATGTGTTTAAAGGCATTTGTGGTTGTCTGGCTTCAAAGGCGTCGAAGCTCGCCTGGACCCGAAAATCGAGTTTAAAAAAACGACGTAATTTTTAATGGTGTTCGTTCTTTATCTCCTTTCCTGAAAATATTTTACCATAACATATAGAGCAAATAAAATTTATATTTACAGGATCTTCCGTTTGATAACAAGAAAAACGGGCTGGTCCCTTAAATAAGGGGCCAAAAGGGCTCTAAAGTCTTTCTCCCATAGCACTTTACTGAGAAATATTTTGTAATATGTTTAAGAAGCAAAAATGTTCATCTTTTACTAATTAAACTATACATTATGAATTTTTTATTATGCGTTACGTAATTAGGGGTTTTAAGGGGCCAAAAATCCAAAACTTCGATCGAATATATCTCAAAAAGGACAAATATTTTGAAAAGCAAAATAGAATAAAAGATGCTTAGAATGATGTTTTAAACAATATTCAATCATAAAAGTTTCGTTATCTGGCCCCAATAAGGAGATTAGGGGTCGGCCCCTAAAATGTCCTTTCCCAGATAGCTCTTAAACGGCAAAGAATTTCTAAACACTTGTTGAACAAAATATGTTTAATATCAAAAGAACTTTTGTATGATGCCAAGAAAAAGGGGCTGGCCCTTCAATTTAGGGGCCAAAAGGGCTCTAAAGTCTTTCTTATATAGCACTTTACTGAGAAATGTTTTGTCATATGTTTAAGAAGCAAAAATGTTCATCTTTCACTAATAAAACTATACATTATAAAAATTTTATTATGCGTTACGTAATTAGGGGTTTTAAGGGGCCAAAAGTCCAAAATTTCAATCGAATATATCTCAAAAAGGACAAATATTTTGAAAAGCAATATAGAATAAAAGATGCTTAGAATGATGTTTTAAACAATATTCAATCATAAAAGTTTCGTTATCTGGCCCCAATAAGGAGATTAGGGGTCGGCCCCTTAAATATCATATCCCAGATAGCTCAAAAACGGCAAAGAATTTTTAAACACTTGTTGTACAAAATATGTTTAATTTCAAAAGAACTTTCGTATGATGCCAAGAAAAAGGGGCTGGCCCTTCAATTTAGGGGCCAAAAGGGCTCTAAAGTCTTTCTTCTATAGCACTTTACTGAGAAATGTTTTGTCATATGTTTAAGAAGCAAAAATGTTCATCTTTCACTAATAAAACTATACATTATAAAAATTTTATTATGCGTTACGTAATTAGGGGTTTTAAGGGGCCAAAAGTCCAAAATTTCAATCGAATATATCTCAAAAAGGACAAATATTTTTAAAGGCAATATAGAATAAAAGATGCTTAGAATGATGTTTTAAACAATATTCAATCATAAAAGTTTCGTTATCTGGCCCCAATAAGGAGATTAGGGGTCGGCCCCTTAAATATCATATCCCAGATAGCTCAAAAACGGCAAAGAATTTTTAAACACTTGTTGTACAAAATATGTTTAATTTCAAAAGAACTTTCGTATGATGCCAAGAAAAAGGGGCTGGCCCTTCAATTTAGGGGCCAAAAGGGCTCTAACGTCTGTCTTCCATAGCACTTTACTGAGAAATATTTTGTCATATGTTTAAGAAACAAAAATGTTCATCTTTTACTAATTAAACTATACATTATAAATTTTTTATTATGCGTTACGTAATTAGGGGTTTTAAGGGGCCAAAAGTCCAAAACTTCGATCGAATATATCTCAAAAAGGACAAATATTTTGAAAAGCAATATAGAATAAAAGATGTTTAGAATGATGTTTTAAACAATATTCAATCATAAAATTTTCGTTATCTGGCCCCAATAAGGAGATAAGGGGTCGGCCCCTAAAACGTCATATCCCAGATAGCTCAAAAACGGCAAAGAATTTTTAAACACTTGTTGAACAAAATATGTTTAATATCAAAAGAACTTTCGTATGATGCCAAGAAAAAGGGACTGGCCCTTCAATTTAGGGACCAAAAAGTCTTTCTTCCATAGCACTTTACTGAAAAATGTTTTGTTATATGTTTTGGAAGCAAAAATGTTCATCTCACATTTATTTAACAACATATTATAATTATTTTATCATGTGTTCCGTATTAAGGGGTTTTAATGGGTTTTAAGGGGCCAGAAGTACCAAACTTTGGTAACATACCTCAAACAGAACAAATATTTTAAAAAACATTATTTTGAAAATCAATATAGAATAAAATGCTGAGAATGATGTTCCTAATAAAATTCAACCATCAATTTTTTTTTGTTGCCCCAATAAGGGTCAAATATCAAAGTCAAGGTCATATAACCTTCAAAAAATCGCACGGAAGACCTCCTCGTTGCTCGCAACGAGATCGTGTCTAGTTATTATTATTTTTCTGCCTTTTTTTGTGCACGCGATTTCTCAGAAACGGCTCGGCCGATTTCAATCAAATTTTAGGATGTGATAGATATTGGTCTGAACTTGATTTGAAATTTTTTGTATTGATGACGTCATATCCGTTTTTGAGATATTGAGATTTTTCTAATTTTTATATGGGTATTTTGTCTTCTGTTGTTCTCCTAAACTATAAGAGATATTAAGCTCAAATTTTTACGGTAGGTAAAGGAAAGATTGAAGTTTTGCATGATTGTTGTTTTGTATGTTTAGCACTACTGGCGCCAAAGCTCGCTATGGCTCGAAAATTGACATTAAAAAAGCGTCGTGAATTTTTGTGCTTTTCTCTCTTTATCTCTTTTCTGGAAAATATGTTGTTAAAACATGTAAAGTAAAAAAAGTTTATTTTTACAAGACCGTTCTGCTGATATCAAGAAAAAGGGGCTGGCCCCTCAAATTAGGGACCTAGAAGGCTCTAAAGTCTTTTAACCATAACTATTTACCGAGGGATATTTTGTAATAAATTATAGAATCAAATATCTTTATCTTACAGTTATGAAGCCAAGCAGTATAACGATTTTCTCATATGTTACGTAATTAGAGGTTTTTAGGGGTCAAAAGTCCAAAACTTTGATCATCTATATCTCAAAAACGAAAAATATTTTGAAATGCAGTATAAAAGAAAAGATGCTCAAAATGATGTACTTAACAACATGCAACCTAAAAAATGTGGTTCAGCGGGCCCAATAAGGAGATAAGGGACCGGCCCCTAAAACATTCTGTCTCAGATATCTCAAGAATGGTAACGAATTTCTGAACACTTCTTGAACAAAATGTCTTTATAATCAAATAACCTTTCATTTGATACCAAGAAAAAAGGGCTGGCCCCTAATATTAGGGACCTAAAGGGCTCTAAAGTCTTTTACCCATAACTCTTTACCGAGAGATATTATGTAATAGATTATAGAAGCAAATATGTTAATCTCACAGTTATGTATTAAAGCAATGTAATGATTTTATGATATGTTACGTAATTAAGGGTTTTTAGGGGCCAACCACCCCAAATTTCGATCACCCATATCTCAGAAAGGAAAAATATTTTGTAATGCAGTACAGATGAAAAGTTGTTCAAAATGATGTTCTTAACAAAATGCAACCGTCAAAATTTCGTTAAACGCCCCCTAAGAGGAGATAAGGGACTGGCCCCTAAAACCTTTTTTCACATATATCTCTAGAACGGTAACAAATTTCTAAAAACTTGTTGAACAAAATTTGTGTAGAATTAAATGACCTTTTATTTGATATCAAGAAAAAAGGGTTGGCCCCTAAAATTAGGGGACCAAAGGGCTCTAAAGTCTTTAATCTGTAGCCCTTTACTGAGAGATATTTTGTGAAATGTTATAGAAGCAAATGTGTTTATCTTATAGTTATGTATTCAAGCAATGTATTGATTTTATCATGTGTTACGTAATTAAGGGTTTTTAGGGGCCAAAACACCAAAATTTTGATCACCTATATCTTAGAAAGGAAATATATTTTGTAATGCAATACAGATGAAAAGTTGTTTAAAATGATGTTCTCAACAATATGCAACCTTCAAAATTTCGTAAAACGGTCCCTATAAGGAGTTATGGGATCGGCCCCTAAAACTTTTTTTCTCACATATCTCCAGAACGGTAACGAATTTCTAAACACTTGTTGCACAAAAATTGTTTAGAATTAAATAACCTTTCATTTAATATCAAGAAAAAGGGACTGGCTCCTAAAATTTGGTGACCGAAGGGCTCTAAAGTATTTTTTCTATAACCCTTTATTGAGGGATATTTTGTGAAATGTTATAGAAGCAAATGTGTTTATCCTGCAGTTATGTATCAAAGCAATGTATTGGTTTTGTCATGTGTTTTTTAATTTGGGGTTTTTAGAGGCCAAAAGTCACAAGTTTTGATCACCCATATCCCAGAAAGGTAAAATATTTTGAAATGCAGTACAGAAGAAAAGTTGTTCAAAATGATGCAAAAGGGCTCTAAAGTCTTTTATCTATTACACTTTATTGCAGGATATTTTGTGAAATGTTATAGAAGCAAATGTGTTTATCTTATAGTTATGTATCAAAGCAATGTAATGATTTTATCATGTGTTACGTAATTAAGGGTTTTAGGGGCCAAAAGTCCACAATTTTGATCACCCATATCTCAGAAAGGACATATATTTTGTAATACAGTACGAGGAAAAGTTGTTCAAAATGATGTTCTCAACAAAATGCAACCTTCAAAATTTCGTTAAACGGCCCCTAAAAAGAGATAAGGGATCGGCCCCTTAAACCTTCTTTCTCATATATCTCCAAAACGGTAACGAATTTCTAAACACTTGTTGACAAAATGTGTTCAGAATTAAATGTCCTTTCATTTGAATCCAAGAATAAGGGATTGCTTCTTAAATTAGGGGATCAAAGAGCTCTAAGATTTTTTATCTATAGCCCTTTATTGAGGGATATTTTGTGAAAGGTTATTAAAGCTAGATTAGGCATAATACGTTTATATATCCCAACAATATGACGATTTTCTCTTGCGTTACCCAATTAGCATTAGTACTTCACTCCTTTTTCCATAACATGTTTTGTTGTCGAAAATCAAAGTCGATGATGTCATATTTCATTCTAAAAATCGAACGGAAGACCTCGTCGTTGCTCGCAACGAGATCATGTCTAGTAAAGGTCTTCCGTTTCCAACGGAAGACCTTATTGTTATTCTTCGGTTTCTTTTTCCCTATTATTATTATTTTTTTTTTCTTACAAATTTTGTGCACGCGAGTTCTCAGAAACGGTTCAACCGATTTCCATGAAACTTTCAGATCTGATAGATAATGATCGAAACCTTATAGTTTTTTTTTTGATGACGTCACTTCCGTTTTTGAGAAATTGTCGTTTTAGCGGTTTTTAGAGGGGTCGCTTGTCCCTCTAAGTTCTCCCTAACTATAAAAGATATCGAGTTCAAACTTTCAGGGATAGTAAACAAAAGATTGTAGATTTGTAATTTTATTTTCATTTTGATCTGCCTTGAAAGACGCCAAAGCTCGCCTGGACCCGAAAATTGAGATGGAAAAAACGTCGTAATTTTTTCTGGTTTTCTTTAATTATCTCTTTTCTGAAAATATTTTGTTAAGACATGTAAAGTAAAAAACGTTTTTATTTACATGACCTTTTCTTTGAAATCAAGAAAAAGGGACTGGCCCCTCAAATATGGGGTCCGAAGGACTCTAAAGTCTTTAATCTGTAGCTCTTTACTGAGAGATATTTTGTTAAATGTTATAGAAGCAAATATGTTTATCTCACAGTTATGTTTCCAAGCATTGTAATGATTTTGTCATGTATTACGTAATTAGGGGTTTTTAGGGGCCAAAAGTCCAAAATTTTGATCACCCATATCTCAGAAAGGAAAAATATTTTGTAATGTAATGCAGAAGAAAAGTTGTTAAAAATGATGTTCTTAACGAAATGCAACCTTCAAAATTTCGTCAAACGGCCCCTATAAGGGGATAAGGGATCGGCCCCTAAAACCTTCTTTCTCATATATCTCCAGAACGATAACAAATTTCTAAACACTTGTTGAACAAAATGTGTATAGAATTAGATGAACATTCATATGATATCAAGAAAAAGGGGCTGGCCCCTTAAAAAAGGGAACCAAAGGGCTCTGAAGTCTTTTACATATATCTTTTTACTCAGGGATATTTTGTGAAATGTTATAGAAGCAATTATGTTTATCTTACAGTTATGTATCTAAGTAATGTAAGGATTTTATCATGTGTTATGTAATTAGGGGTTTTTAGGGGCCAAAAGTCCGAAATTTTGATCACCCATATCTCAGAAAGGAAAAATATTTTGAAATGCAGTATAGAAGAAAAGTTGTTCAAAATAATGTTCTTAACGAAATGCAACCTTCAAAATTTCGTCAAACGGCCCCTATAAGGGGATAAGGGATCGGCCCCTAAAACCTTCTTTCTCATATATCTCCATAACATTAACGAATTTCTAAACACTTGTTGAACAAAATTTGATTAGAATTAGATGACCTTTCAAATGATATCAAGAAAAAGGGGCTGGTCCCTTAAATAAGGAAACCAAAGGGCTCTAAAGTCTTTTATCTGTAGCCCTTTACTGAGAGATATTTTGTGAAATGTTTTAGAAGCAAATATGTTTACCTTACAGTTATGTATCCAAGAAATGTAAGTATTTTATCATGTGTAACGTAATT
Source organism: Magallana gigas (assembly GCF_902806645.1). Classification (NCBI taxonomy): domain Eukaryota; kingdom Metazoa; phylum Mollusca; class Bivalvia; order Ostreida; family Ostreidae; genus Magallana; species Magallana gigas. The sequence continues at coordinate 42,860,988 of NC_047562.1, read as the reverse complement.
AGGGGTTTTTAGGGGCCAAAAGTCCCAAAATTTGATCAACCATACCTCAGAAAGGAAATTGTTTTGAAATGCAGTATAGAAGAAAAGTTGTTCAAAATAATGTTGTTAACGAAATGCAACCTTCAAAATTTCGTCGCGCGGTCCCTTTAAGGGGATAAGGGATCGGCCCCTAAAACCTTCTTTCTCATATATCTCCAGAACGATAACGAATTTTTAAACAATTGTTGAACAAAATGTGTTTAAAATTAGATGACCTTTCATATGATATCAAGAAGAAGGGGCTGGCCCCTTAAATTAGGGAACCAAAGGGCTCTAAAGTCTTTTACCTCTATCCTTTTACTCATAGCCATTTTGTTCAAGGTTATTAAAGCTAGATTAGGTATAATACGTTAATATATCCTAACAACATAATGATTTTCTCATCTTTTCTATCTTAATTGGAAGAGTGCAAGTATTCAAAAAAGCAATGTCAGAGAACTTATAAAAAGAGATACAAAAAAAACATTAGTATTCCACTCCTTTTTTCATATCATGTTTTGTTGTCGAAAATCAAAGTCAATGACGTCACATTTCCTTATAATAATCGTACGGAAGACCTCCTCGTTGCTCGCAACGAGATCGTATCTATTTTTCTTTTTTTTTCTTACAAATTTTGTGCACGCGATTTCTCAGAAACGGCTTGACCGATTTTCATGAAACTTTCAGATCTGATAGATACTGATCTGAACCTTATAGGTTTTTGATTTTAATGATGACGTCACTTCCGTTTTTGAGAAACTGACGTTTTAGCGATTTTCAGAGGGGTGGCTTGTCCTTCTAAGTTCTCCTAAACTATAAAAGATATTGAGTTCAAACTTTCCGGGATAGTAGACGAAAGATTGTAGATTTGCAATTTTATTTTCATTTTGATCTAGCTTTAAAGGCGCCGAAGCTCGCCTGGACCCAAAAATTGAGATGGAAAAAACGTCGTAATTTTTCGTGGTTTTTTAAAATTATCTCTTTTCTGAGAAATATTTTGTTAAGACATGTAATGTAAAAATAGTTTCTACTTACATGACCTTTCTTTTAAAATCAAGAAAAAGGGGCTGGCCCCTCAAATAAGGGGATTAAAGGGTTCGAAAGTCTTTAATCTGTAGCCCTTTACTGAACGCTATTTTGTGAAATATTATAGAAGCAAATATGTTCATGTTACAGTTATGTATACAAGCAATGTAATGATTTTTCAATGTGTTACGTAATTAAGGGTTTTTAGGAGCCGAAAGTCCAAAATTTCGATCACCCGTATCTCGGAAAGGAAAAATATTTTGAAATGCAGTATAGAAGAAAAGTTGTTCAAAATGATGTTGTTAACAATATGCAATCTTCAAAATTTCGTTAAAGGGCCCCTATAAGGAGATAAGGGATCGGCCCCTTAAACCTTCTTTCTTATATATCTCTAGAACGGTAACAGATTTCTAAACACTTGTTGAACAAAATGTGTTTAGAATTCAGTGACCTTTTATTTGATATCAAGAACAAGGGGCTGGCCCCTTAAATTAGGGAACCAAAGGGCTCGAAAGTCTTTTATCTATAGCCCTTTACTGAGAGATATTTTGTAAAATATTATAAAAGCAAATGTGTTTATCTTACAGTAATGTATCCAAGCAATGTAATGATTTTCTCATGTGTTACGTAATTAAGGGTTTTTAGGGGCCGAAAGTCCCAAATTTTGATCACCCATATCTCAGAAAGGAAAAATATATTGAAATGCAATACAGAGGAGAAGTTGTTTAAATTAATGTTTTAAACAATATGCAACCTTCAAAATTTCGTTAAACGGCCCCTATAAGGAGATAAGGGATCGGCCCCTAAAACCTTCTTTCTCATATATCTCCAGAACGGTATCGGTTTTCTAAACACTTGTAGAACAAAATTTGTTTAGAATTAAATGACCTGTCATTTAATATCAAGAAAAAAGGGGCTGGCCCCTCACATAAGGGGACCAAAGGGCTATAAGTCTTTAATCTGTAGCCCTTTTCTGAGAGATATTTTGTGAAAGGTTATAAAAGCAAATATGTGTATCTCACAGTTATGTATTCAAGCAATGTAATGATTTTATCATGTGTTACTTAATTATGGGTTTTTAGGGGCAAAAAATCCAAAATTTCGATCACCCATATCTCAGAAAGGAAAAATATTTTGAAATGCAATACAAAAAAAAATTGTTCAAAATGATTTTCTTAACAATATGCAACCTTCAAATTTTCGTAAACGGTCCCTATAAGGAGATAAAGAATCAGCCCTTTAAAACTTCTTTCTCATGTATCTCCAGAACGGTAACGAATTTTTAAACACTTGTTGACAAAATGTGTTCAGAATTAAATGACCTTTCATTTAATATCAAGAAACCTTTTTCTTGATATTAAATGAAAGGTCCCTTAAATTAGGGGATCAAAGGGCTCTAAAAAAATTATCTATAGCCCTTTAATGAGAGCCATCTTGTGAAAGGTTATTAAAGCTAGATTAGGTATAATACGTTTATATATCCTGAAAATATAATAATTTTCTCTTGCGTTACCCAATTAGGGTTTTTTGGGACCAGATGTCAACAAGTTTAATCTTTTCAATCTTCATTGGAAGAAATGCAAGTATTTTAAAAAGCAATGTAATAGAACTTATAAAAAGCGATACAATAAAGCATTAGTAGTTCACTCCTTTTTCCATACCATGTTTTGTTGTCAAAAATCATAGTTGATGATGTCATTATTATTTTTTTTTTTCTTCCTATTTTTGTGCACGCGATTTCTCAGAAACGGCTAGTCCGATCTCAATTAAATTTTCAAATATGATAGATATTGGTCTGAACTTGATTGGAAATTGTTTTTGTGTTGATGACGTCACATCCGTTTTTGAGAAATTGAGATTTTTCTAATTTTTATATGGGTATTTTGTCTTCTGTTGTTCTCCTAAACTATAAGAGATATTAAGCTCAAATTTTTACGGTAGGTAAAGGAAAGATTGAAGTTTTGCATGATTGTTGTTTTGTATGTTTAGCACTACTGGCGCCAAAGCTCGCTATGGCTCGAAAATTGACATTAAAAAAAGCGTCGTGAATGTTTGTGCTTTTCTCTCTTTATCTCTTTTCTGGAAAATATTTTGTTAAAACATGTAATGTAAAAACAGTTTATTTTTACAAGACCTTTCTGCTGATATCAAGAAAAAGGGGCTGGCCCCACAAATTAGGGACCTAGAAGGCTCTAAAGTCTTTTACCCATAACTATTTACCGAGGGATATTTTGTAATAAGTTATAGAATCAAATATGTTCATCTTATAGTTATAAAGCCAAGCAGTATAACGATTTTCTCATATGTTACGTAATTAGGGGTTTTTAGGGGTCAAAAGTCCAAAACTTTGATCATCTATATCTCAAAAACGAAAAATATTTTGAAATGCAGTATAAAAGAAAAGATGCTCAAAATGATGTACTTAACAACATGCAACCTAAAAAATTTGGTTCAGCGGCCCAAATAAGGAGATAAGGGACCGGCCCCTAAAGTATTCTGTCTCAGATATCTCAAGAATGGTAACGAATTTCTGAACACTTGTTGAACAAAATGTCTTTATAATCAAATGACCTTTCATTTGATACCAAGAAAAAGGGGCTGGCCCCTAATATCAGGGACCTAATGGACTCTAAAGTCTTTTACCCATAACTCTTTACCGAGGGATATTTTGTAATAGATTATAGAAGCAAATATGTTAATATCACAGTTTTGTATTAAAGCAATGTAATGATTTTATGATGTGTTACGTAATTAAGGGTTTTTAGGGACCAAAAGTCCAAAATTTCGATCACCCATATCTCAGAAAGGAAAAATATTTTGTAATTCAGTACAGAAGAAAAGTTGTTCATAATGATGTTCTTAACAAAATGCAACCGTCAACATTTCGTTAAACGCCCCCTAAAAGGAGATAAGGGACCGGCCCCTAAAACCTTCTCTCTCATATATTTCTAGAACGGTAACAAATTTCTAAACACTTGTTGAACAAAATTGTGTAGAATTAAATGACCGTTTATTTGATATCAAGAAAAAAGGGCTGGCCCCTAATATTAGGGGACCAAAGGGCTCTAAAGTCTTTAATCTGTAGCCCTTTACTGAGAGATATTTTGTGAAATGTTATAGAAGCAAATGTGTTTATCTTATAGTTATGTATCAAAGCAATGTAATGATTTTATCATGTGTTACGTAATTAAGGGTTTTTAGGGGCCAAAAGTCCAAAATTTTGATCACCTATATCTCAGAAAGAAAAAATATTTTGTAATGCAGTACAGAAGAACAGCTGTTCAAAATGATGATCCTAACAAATGCAACCTTCATAATTATGATAAACGGCCCCTATAAAGAGATAAGGGATCGTCCCCTAAGTCCTTCTTTCTCATATATCTCCAGAACGGAAACGAATTTCTAAACACTTGTTAAACAAAATTTGTTAAGAATTAAATAACCTTTCATTTAATATCAAGAAAAAGGGACTGGTCCCTAAAATTAGGGGACCGAAGGGCTCTAAAGTATTTTATCTATAACCCTTTATTGAGGGATAATTTGTGAAATGTTATAGAAGCAAATGTGTTTATCCTGCAGTTATGTATCAAAGCAATGTATTGGTTTTGTCATGTGTTTTGTAATTTGGGGTTTTTAGAGGCCAAAAGTCCCAAGTTTGGATCACCCATATCCCAGAAAGGTAAACTATTTTGAAATGCAGTACAGAAGAAAAGTTGTTCAAAATGATGCAAAAGGGCACTAAAGTATTTTATCTATTACCCTTTATTGAGGGATATTTTGTGAAATGTTATAGAAGCAAATGTGTTTATCTTATAGTTATGTATTCAAACAATGTAATGATTTTATCATGTGTTACGTAATAAAGGGTTTTAGGGACCAAAAGTCCAAAATTTTGATCACCCATATCTCAGAAAGGAAAAATATTTTGTAATGCAGTACAGAAGAAAAGTTGTTCATAATGATGTTCTTAACAAAATGCAACCTTCAAAAGTTCGTTAAACGGCCCCTAAAAGGAGATAAGGGACCGGCCCCTTAAACCTTCTTTCTCATATATCTCCAAAACGGTAACGAATTTCTAAACACTTGTTGACAAAATGTGTTCAGAATTAAATGTCCTTTCATTTGAATCCAAGAAAAAGGGATTGCCTCTTAAATTAGGGGATCAAAGAGCTCTAAAAAATTTTATCTATAGCCTTTTATTGAGGGATATTTTGTGAAAGGTTATTAAAGCTAGATTAGGTATAATACGTTTATATATCCCAACAATATAATGATTTTCTCTTGCGTTACCCAACTAGGGTTTTTGAGGGACCAGAGGTAAACAAGTTTGATCTTTTCTATCTTAATTGAAAAAAATGCAAGTATTTGAAAAAGCAAGAGAACTTAAAAAAAGCAATACAATAAAGCATTAGTACTTCACTCCTTTTTCCATAACATGTTTTGTTGTCGAAAATCAAAGTCGATGATGTCATATTTCATTCTAAAAATCGTACGGAAGACCTCCTCGTTGCTCGCAACTGATCGTGTCTAGTTATTTTAATTTTTTTTTCTTACAAATTTTGTGCACGCGATTTCTCAGAAACGGCTCGACAGATTTTCATGAAACTTTCAGATCTGATAGATAATGATCTAAACCTTATAGGTTTTTTATCGTATTGATGACGTCACTTCCGTTTTTGAGAATTTGACGTTTTAGCGATTTTTAGAGGGGTCCCTTGTCCCTCTACGTTCTCCTAAACTATAAAAGATATTGAGTTCAAACTTTCAGGGATAGTAGACAAAAGATTGTAGATTTGCAATTTTATTTTCATTTTGATCTGACTGAAAAGGCCCCGAAGCTCGCCTGGACCCGGAAAATGAGATGGAAAAAACGTCGTCATTTTTTCTGGTTTTCTTTGATTATCTCTTTTCTAAAAAATATTTTGTTAAGGATGTTATGTAAAAAATGTTTCTATTTACAAGACCTTTTCTTTGAAATCAAGAAAAAGGGGCTGCTCCCTCAAATAAGGGGACCAAAGGGCTCTAAAGTCTTTAATTTGTAGCCCTTTACTGTAAGATATTTTGTGAAATGTTATAGAAGCAAATATGTTTATCTCACAGTTATGTATCCAAGCAATGTAATGATTTTATTATGTGTTACGTAATTAAAGGTTTTTAGGGGCCAAACGTCCAAAATTTCGATCACCCATACCTCGGAACGAAAAAATATTTTCTAATGCAATACAGAAGAAAAGTTGTTAAAAAAAATGTTCTTAACAATATGCAACCTTCAAAGTTTCGCTAAATGGCCCCTAAAAGGAGGTAAGGGATCGGCCCTTAAAACTTCCTTTCTCATATATCTCCAGAACGGTAACGAATTTCTAAACACTTGTTGAACATAATTTGTTCAGAATTAAATGACCTTTCATCTAATATCAAGAAAAAGGGGCTGGCCCCTCAAATTAGGGGACAAATATGCTCTAAAGTCTTTAATCTGTAGCCTTTTACTGAGAGATATTTTGTGACAGGTTATAGAAGCAAATATGTTTATCTAACAGGTATGTATCCAAGCAATGTAATGATTTTATCATGTAATATGTAATTAAGGGTTTTTAGGGGCCAACAGTCCAAAATTTCGATCACCCATATCTCAGAAAGGAAAAATATTTTGTAATGCAATACAGAAGAAAAGATGTTCTCAACAATATGAAACCTTCATAGTTTCGCTAAACGGCCCCTAAAATGAGATGAGGGATCGGCCCCTAAAACCTTCTTTTCATATATCTCCAGAACGGTAACGAATTTCTAAACACTTGTTGTTGAACATAATTTTTGCAGATTTAAATGACTTTTCATTTGATATCAAGAAAAAGGGGCTGGCTTCTAAAATAAGGGGACCAAAGGGCTCGAAAGTCTTTTATCTGTAGCCCTTTACTGAGTGCTATTTTGAGAAAGGTTATACAAGCAAATATGTTTATCTCACAGTCATGTATCCAAGCAATGTAATGATTTTATTAATTTTTTTATGTGTTACGCAATTAGGGGTTTTCAGGGGCCAAAAGTCCAAAATTTTGATCACCCATATCTCAGAAAGGAAAAATATTTTGAAATGCAGTACAGAAGAAAAGTTGTTCAAATGATTTTCTTAACAACATGCAACCTTCAAAATTTCGTTAAACGGCCCCTATAAGGAGATAAGGGATCGGCCCCTAAAACCTTCTTTCTCATATATCTCCAAAACGGTAACAAATCTCTAAACACTTGTTGAACAAAATGTGTTTAGAATTAAGTGACCTTTCATTTGATATCAAGAAAAAGGGGCCCGTCCCTTAAATTAGGGAACCAACGGGCTCTAAAATCTTTTATCTGTAGCCCTTTACTGAGGGATATGTAAAATGTTATAGAAGCAAATATGTTTTTGTCACAGTTATGTATCTAAGCAATGAAATGATTTTATCATGTAATATGTAATTAAGGGTTTTAAGGGGCCAAAAGTCCAAAATTTTGATCACCCATATCTCAGATAGGAAATATATTTTGTTCAAAATGATGTTCTCAACAAAATGCAACCTTCAAATTTTCGTTCAACGGCCCCTATAAGGAGATAAGGGATCGGCCCCTAAAACCTTCTTTCTCATATATCTCAAGAACGGTAACGAATTTTTAAACACTTGTTGACAAAATATGTTCAGAATTAAATGTCCTTTCATTTGAATCCAAGAAAAAGGGACTTGCCCCTTAAATTAGGGGATCGAAGAGCTCTAAAGTCTTTTATCTATTGCCCTTTAATGAGAGCCATTTTGTGAAAGGTTATTAAAGCTAGATTAGGTATAATACGTTTATATATCCTAACAATATAATGATTTTCTCTTGCGTTACCCAATTAGGGTTTGTAGGGACCAGATGTAAACAAGTTTGATCTTTTCTGTCTTAATTGAAAGAGATGCAAGTATTTAAAAAAGCAAGAGAACTTATAAAAAGCAATACAAAAAAGCATAAGTACTTCACTCCTTTTTCCGTAACATGTTTTGTTGTCGAAAATCAAAGTCGATGATGTCATGTTTCATTCTAAAAATCGAACGGAAGACCTCCTCGTTGCTCGCAACGAGATCGTGTCTAGTTATTATTATTTTTTTATTATTATTATAATTTATAAAGCGCGCAATTTTACGAAGAAAAATGCATTTAATGGCGCTGTACCTCACAAATAAAATACATAGATTTGTTATACATGCAGAATTAAAAAAATGTCTCAGAAGAGTTTAGCTGGTGCTTAATAGAAGTAAAATCACGAATTGTTCTCAAGTCTCTCGGCAATTCATTCCAAACGATCGGTCCTGATATTTCAAATGACCTGGCAGCAAAGGTTTTGCGTTTGACGGCAGGAGCATTTAGTGTTTTTGTGACACTACTTATGGAGCGAATGCTATATGGTGATTCTCGTATACTTAGCATTTCTCTGAGGTATATTGGGCTTTCACTATCGTTGAGGCACTGAAAAAGAACACACGCGATTTTTAATCTAATTCAAAAATAGACGGGTAACAAGTGTAATCGCTTAAGAGCTTCTGTAGAGCTTTCAGCCGACTTCCATTTTAGCACAAGTTTGGCAGCGCGATTGTGCAATAACTGCAACCTGTTTATGGTACATTCCGGCAATCCGCACAGGACACTGTTGGCATAGTCCAGATGGCTAGTAACGAAGGACTGTACTATTTGCTTGCACGAGTCGTCAGTGAGGTATTGGCAAATATTATTGATCAAGAACAAATTCAAGGATATTGTTTTGCATTTTTCGCTGACAATTTCTTGAAAGTTAAATGTTCATCTAGATAACAACCGAGATACTTGATACACACAGATGAATTTACACTAGCACCAACAACATTTATGGAAGTGGAAGAAGACAAATATAGCATCTGCGGACTTCCAAATAACACAAATTCAGTTTTACTTGAGTTAGGTTTCAGTCTGTTTAAGATTCATCCGGTCATTTATATCAACTAAGACGTTCTCTAATTTTGTTATTACACATCGTTCATCTACGATTGCCTTTGGATTGAAACTATCATATGCAGAGTGGTCATCGGCATAACTAAGTAATAAGTCCCTTGAGTCTTTGAGGGACTGTTGTAGAGTACTTGCGTATACAGCAGGCTTGGGGCAAATTACATTGAAAAGTAATGCATTACATTACCATGACTTCATGAATTTGGGCATTAAATTACCATTACCATTACTTGATTTTCTTGAAGTAATGCATTACATTACCTTTACATGAGTAAAGTAATGCACTACCATTACCATTACTTTGTTTTAAAAAAGTAGAGCTAAATAAAGAGTTTTTGCAATTTTTTCAAATATAAGGTTCATATTTAGTATAATATTGAATTTAATGACTTAAGATACATTCTTTATTTGCTCAATATATAATCACCCTATGGCATTATGGACAACATACCACATAGTTAGTAAATTGATATTTATAGACATTTGGCATGGTACTATGTTAGGTATGAAATAGAGACACAGAAGTACATGCATAACAGAAAACAAATTATGTAAGTAACGTTGAGGTTATTAATAGCTAAATAAAGATACTTCCCCATATTACACAAATCTTTATGATTTTGAACACTTAATTGTATTAATTTATAAACAGAGGGGTTTTCCCGGTAATATTTCTTAATATATTTTAATCAGATTTTTTTCTACAGAGGACACTTTAAGACAAAAGATTGTTGTTGCACTTTATGATCATCAAAGTTTCAAAGGGTTCATCTTTTAACTGCATCCTGTTAGGTTAAAAAATCTTTCCAGCTACATGTATACTAAATAATTGTTCTACAGGAGCAGTGGAAGTTGTGACTGAAATACTTTATGGCAATCTTTATCTTAGGATATATGTTAAGTGCAATTATAGAAAATTACATGAATCTTGTATGTTCTACCAGGGCAAACTTATGTACTTAATATACAACAGAGAGAGAGAGAGAGAGAGAGAGAGAGAGAGAGAGAGAGAGAGAAATTATTTTCAAATGGGTTATAATATTGGAAGTGATTTTGATTTTCATCATGGATGGACAGTGCATTCATTGCATGTCTGTCCTCTTTTCTATTGTGACATAGCCAAAGGACAAGGGATTACGGTGTAGCGCTTCTTAAAACAATAGATTGTTTTGATACTTAGATTATCCTGGGGGCAAAGTATGTTGTTGAAAATTTTTTTATGGAAGTGAAAACTAATTGGAGTAAAGTGTTTAAATGATTTTAAACTCTTATTAACAACACTCTTACAAACGTTATGGAATTGTGTTGTGATATCTGGTAATATTACAATTTAATAAAATGAACTTTAAAAAAAAATTATAATCCAACTAAAACATTTTTATCTCCAGAATTATTTCTTTCTTCTTTAAAATAATTTTAATCAAATACAATTTTATCTATTCATTTATTTATCACATTTTTTAAAGTCAACATGCATAAATATGCATAGTAATGCAAAGTAATGCCATGTAAATCCAGCATTCGGCTAGATTTTGGAAAGTAATGAATTACATTACCATTACTTGTAATGCTTATTGTGTGGCATTACACATTACCAGCATTACTTTGAAAACATGTAATGCATCGCAATGCATTACCATTACATTTAGCATTGACCCAAGCCTGGTATAGAGTGTAGAGCACAGTTCCACATATACTGCCTTGTGGTACTGAAAAGTCCAGGCATATAGGCTGAAATTTAGAGGTATTAATGTGCACTTCTGCCCTCCTTGAGTAAGGGTAAGATTGAAACCAATCAAGTGCTGACTCGGACACTCTGAAGGTACTTTGTAATACTTTAAGTATAGAATAATCAGCCGTATCGAATGCAGCAAAACAATTTCATGCGACTGGGGCAGTGACTTCCCTCCTCTCCATTTTCTACAGAATGTCTGATGATAATTTTAGTAGAGCTGTTTTGTACTGAACCCCCTCTTATATGCACTTTGATAACCAGGCAGTAGCTTATTCGATTCGAGCAATTTCACAAACTGGTTTAAAGCACACTTTTTGACAATTTTTAAGAGGTAAATTAAATTACTCACCGGACGATAATTTTTCAAAATTACATCCAAACCGTTCTTTTTCAATAGAGGTCTAATAATTGCTGTTTTCCGTTCATTTGCGAAAACATCCGATGTTAGGGATTTAAAATTATTAACTATGGAAGTAATTGTTGGCAATAACACCTCGGAAAATTGGTTGATTAGTTTTGATGGGATTGGGTCAGTTGGGCAGGTAATGGACTTTGAGTTTTTGATCACACCTTATACATTTTCGTCAGATACTAAATCAAAATGTTGAAAGTCGTTTGTGCACTTAGATCCAAGATTTGGGTCAAGTTTTTCAAAATAATCTAAAGTTTTGCGAATGGCTAGAACTTTATCCATAAAAAATGAACTAAATTCGTCTGCTAGTGATTCGTCGCTTGTGCTTGGCGGCATGGGATTACTATTAGTTTTACCTATCAATCCAAACACAAATTTATACATTTTAAGTGCATTTTTTCCACACTCAATAATGTTCGAGTTGATGTTCAGGTATTTGTTGTATCTGATATGTTTTCTATGTTTAGAGATATATAGGTTTTATTGAAACTATGGTCACTAATCTGAAAATTTTCGATTGGTTCGGACAAAACAATTTTATCGTTGTTTCATATCATGATTAGATCAATTGTGTTTCCGGATCGATGTGATTGGCAGTTAACAAGCTGACACAACCCCATGACATCACACATTTCACACATTAATGCAATCGTATCTAAGTAATTAACATTATTGTAATGAATTTTAAAGTCTCAACAAATGATAACTGTGCGATAGGTTGTTATTATCTCTTCTAGAAAAGGTGTAAATTTATCCAGAAATGCCGTTGTGGACACGCGACGCGCTCTTGAGTATGGGGGGAGGCGATAAACTATCAGAATGTGTTTGAACTTCGAAAGAAATTCTAATTCAAACAATGAGTATTCGAATGAATCTTTCTGTCCAGAGTCAACTAATTTTATTTGTAGCGTGTTTCTAAACAAAATACCAGTTCCGCCACCAGATCGAAATTTACGGGGAACATCAATAAATGTATAGCTAGGTATATTCAGATCGGATCTTTAAATTCCTGCTCAGAGGTCGCAGCAAATCCAGATGGACTCCAGTGTTCCAGTCCTTTTGTTTTAATTTTCTCCTTATAGACCTACGACCACGGTAGCGTTTTTTTTTATTCCTAGGTGTTTTATTTTATGCAATACATTTCCATCAAGTCTAAGCTTCGAAATGCTACTATTATACCTGAGTGATTGTAACTCGGCTGGGGTGTACAAAATAGGCGTAACGGTCAGAACTTTGCATAATTTCAACTTACCGTTGTTTACCGACAAACGTTTGAATAAAAATCCATAAAATATGCGCAAAAATACATAAATGATTTAACAAAAAATCATCGGAGACATAATTTTCATACTTATATTAAATGCTACAAAGACAGACTTGAGTGCAGAGAAGAAAAAACATGTTAGTAATATGCCTACTTATTAATTCTTGATATGTATACCAATTTTCTCTCTTTAATTATTATTTTATTAAAACTTCCAAATCTATTTCTATCACAGTATTGTCTCTTTATCCATGTAAGCACCTTCAGGGCAATCAGATAAGTAGGATCGACAGCAATACATTTCAGGAGCTATCACAGCTTCAAACACTGTGAGTCTGTTACCCTAAAGTATTATTTCTAGGAATAAATATTCCGCCAATTTATTTGTTATATGAAAACGATTATTCTAATTCACTGTTCTAATTTACCGCGGGTAAACTTTTATTTGAATTGCCATTGTTATAGCAAAGATGATCGAATATTTTTTAATAAGAAATGTAAATTGATTTTTAAATAGTCGACTTCAACATGTCAGCAAGTAAAATATGAATACAGCCAGAACAATGCTTCTGTGATACCGTATATTTTGTCATTTAATAAGGAATAAAGAAAGAACATGCAATACATTGTAATTTGGCTGTTAAACATTTGTTATTGATACGCCAAATGTGTTATCATCAACAATTTCTGAGCAACAAACACATATTAGAAGGTAATAGAGGTCACTGTACATTTCATTTAGTATGGTTATAACACTCTAGTGACCATAATCATTTCTAATCACAATATGTTCACACTGTAATATATCTATTAAAATGTAATGTCCATAAAATCAAATGATAATTTAATACTTTCGATATGGAAGGATTATAAAAAGGTAATCTTTATGATAGATTGATGAAATAAAATATGGTTTCGAAGATATTACTGTTCATCAAGTGCTCTTCAACTCTAGGCTTTTACGTTAAATATCTAGCATTAACTTGTTTTACTGCATAATACCTTTACAGCGGTTTTGTCGCTTTTTAGACTAGTGATAATTTTGTTTGGCTTGAAATATGAGTTTTTGACCAGAAAACATCGTTTTAAAGTATGTACATAAACTGAGAAAACACCGAAAGTAAAGAAATAATCCCTAATCCAAATTTTAAACATACCACAATTAAAAAAGCATACATTCAAGTAAAGGCGTAACCTGCTCTGTCGGTCATGAAACTTAAAAAAACAAAGTAATTGGAGGCAAGGGAGATGATGATTGAGACAAAACTGCCAATTTTTACAAATATTAAAGATTAAAAAAAGCATGTGAGGAATAATGAGCAAAAATTGATTTAAAATAGATTTATTGTATAGGTAATAAGGATAATTTTCTATTCAAAATAAGAGATTTTAAACTTTTGTTGTACACTGGCAACCAAACATTGAACAATTTATCAAAATGTGTTGCACGATATTAGACTAACAAAAACAGATACAATATTGTTATATCAATACAAAAGTATTTAAAGTTCAAACATACAACACACAAATTGCAATTTTAACACCTTTTTAGCAAGAAGTCAATTTTTTTTATTTTATTAACTTTTTGAACGACAGTATCAAATAAATGTTGAACTCATTGAGGGGTACATATATTTTGTCAACGTGGATATTTTGGTCAGATACCAGGGGTGTGGCTATGGTATTGTGGTACCACAGCCCGACTCTTCCGTGTACGATCTACAGACCCTAAAACGTACTACTACACCAAAAAAGCGTGCGACTTTCGTGCGAGAAACGTTTCGTGTAAACCGTTAAGCGTTTCGTGTAAACCGTTTAGCGTTTCGTGTGAATCGTGAAGCGTTTCGTGTAAACCGTTTAGCGTTTCGGGCAAAGCGTGCAGCGCTTCGGGCAAGGCGTGTAAATCGTTTCGGGCAAAGCGTGCGAGAACCGTGTGAAACGTTCTTCAGATTTCATTCGGAACTCTCTGACAATTTAATTGTTTCGAAACAGCGCTCGTGTTAAACATTACTTTAATCTGATTGGCAAAACTCCTTTGAGATATTCTCGTTAAAAAAATCTTTAAGAAATGTTATACTTATCTTTTTACAAAATTGAATTAATTTTTAACAAACAAAAGAAAAGTACGCGTATTGAAAGAAGACTAGTTACTGAGACTATTCGGCTGTGTACAACCAGTTCACATAACCTTGGACATCGGATAAGACCTGCACCTGGCTGAACCTGTCAATCAAACTCTGTGTATTCGTTTTCATTGGATGGTCACGCGTCTCTTTTTTGTCAATAGCCAATAGAAATTTAATGACTTCAAGGTAGTCGGAATAAGTATTTGATGATGCAAACAATTTCAATGATAGATTATTTATCATTAATTTGAACAAAATTAAAATTAAAGATAGAAAGAAAATATTCTGTTCATTTCTATGAAATGCTGGAAGTAAATTCTTCGGAATTCGGATTAAAAATATTTCTACAAGTTATTATTTTAACTATTTAAACACTGATAACGGAAAACAAAAAGTAATTAACACACTGAAATTTTCCTAAAATGTACACATGCAATTAATTATTATGGGAATCTATATGCATGGTACTTAATTCAAATAGATTATGATATATATACATGTATTGTACGCCGTTATGCGGGGCGCCGGTTATGTATACGAATATTGAGACAAAAATCTAAATCATTTTTTATTTTTTGTTCTCTCCGAAATCCAAAATAGTAATGCCAACTTTCTTTATTGTTTTTTCTCTGTGATGTTATGTACGGAACATTTATTTACGCGAATGATTCGACAAAAAAAAAAACTATTCGGTTGTTTTATAGCATTTTTCCAACTTATGTGACTAATTTTATTTTACATAACTTTCAAAATTATGAATGTAAATAATTACAGGTTTATTTACAGTTAGTATTTTTACATCGTATTCTCTGAAACCAATAAAAATATTAATGTGAGAAGTAAAAACAAATCCTGCCGAATACTGAAAAACCAAATTATCAATGTAAATAATTGCAGGTTTATTTACAGTTAGTACTTTTACATCGTATTATTTGAAACCAATAAAAATATTAATGTGAGAAGAAAAAACAAATCACGCCGAATACTGAAAAACCGATTTCAGTTTGTAATCATATGGATTTTATTTTTGGTATTGAATATTGTGTTACGGTAACTTTTTTCTTTGGAATTTTTCTTATTTACGGGACTAATAAGAATCATGGATATTTCTTTTGAGCAAAAAATATATTTATAGAAGTAATATTTTTGGTTAATTCTGTAAATAAATAATGTTTTGCTTTAAATATAAGTACCAAATTAATTTAATTAATCAATTCAATACTTATGTACATAATTATATGTTTCTTATATCAGTATTTCTATTATTTCGTGTTTTCTTAAAATTAATTCTTACTAACAGAGTCAGGGTAAAAATCCGAGAGGACCCGAATCGATCAGGATAAAAGCGTGTCCAAAGCGTGTGAAAAGCCAGCAAATCGTTTCGTGCGAGAATCGTTTCGTGTAAACCGTTCAGCCTTTCGTGTAAATCGTTTAGCGTTTTGGGCAAAGCGTGCAGCGTTTCGTGTAAACCGCTTAGCGTTTCGTGTGAACCGTTTAGCGAGCGTGTAGCGAGCGTGCAGCGAGCGTGTGGTGTAGTAGTACGTTCCAGGGTCTGTATATAATATAATTCTCTCCCCTGACTCCACCTTACCAGACGTGTGCTGCGACATATCCTGTCTATTAGCCAATATCTGGAGAGATTTGTCAGGTAAATTCATCGTCCATAACGACAGTATAAAAGGGGGTGGGGGGGGGGGAGTAATCAACCATGCAAAGGCCTTGTGTATTGTTGTAAATGTGCATTGTGGGCTGTTTGATTGATTTGCGCTATTTCATCTTTGTGTAAATTTGTTGAAACCTTAAAAGATTGGTTTTATTATTGAAGTTTGATAATGACTGAGTCGAAAAGTTATGGATACCCCGCGCAAAAGCTACGTGAATGTTTTTGAATCATTGAATTTGGTCATACGTTGCTTTGAATAATTGCCGTGTCCTTTGTTTACGACTTCACAATTTGACAGCCATTATAAGTCATAAATTGTCCTCTTAGTTGTCCAACACCGTTTCATCTTTCTTTCCTCAGTCTAACGTCATATTTGTGTCGACCCTTGGCGGAATTAAGTACCGCATCTGCGGTGTGTACATGGTTTTATTTGGGTCGTCTTCATTTAATCATCAACATTGAGTTAAGTTTAACATCAGTAAAGTATCTCCGATTTGAAATTTTATTTAAAATGACATACCTGTAATAAGTGACGATGAGAGTCGTTGTCCAGAACTAATCGTTGATATTGTGACTTTATCAAAAGTTGTTTGTTTATGGAAACCAGAATATACCAAGCCATGTAATATTTTGCTGTTCGCAATCTAAAATTGTGTCTGTACTTAATGAGATTGGTGCTTTACCTCTGTTCACAATGTTGTTAATGCTAATAAAATTATAAATATCTACTGTACTCAAGAAGTTTTAGAGTCGCTTTTCTGGACTGTTATTGTCTGACTCTTGATTGATAGATAACGCAATTGAAGTGTGTGACTAATCTGCATCTCATACTAACAAATTAAAACTTTTAATAATTTTAACATTTGTAAGGTAGAATATTTAAACTGCTTATTATGAAAAGCGCATTTTTTTAAATATTTGACTCGAAATGTCATTACCAAAAGACTGGGAGATATTGAATCGAATCCTTTGTTACTGTGACTTTATTAAGCGTGGTAGGTTCATTCACCACACATAGTAGTCATGCAATTATAGATATTATTTTATATAAGATCAAATTCTCTTCAGTGGCCTTATCGATTACTGAGTTCAAATAAATGGACATTTTCTTAAATATTAGTAGCAGGGTAAAGAGTGTTACCATCTTAATAATGGTATGTATATACTTTAATAATGAGGATGGAGAATAACAAAACTAATATATGTTTTTATCTATCTGAGTTAATAAAGCAGATCTTCATAACACGAAATTGTAAGATAGTAAGCAATGGTTGCTTTGTTTCAAACAGATAAGCGAGAACCAATATTTTGGTAAGGCATTGCAAAAACTATTTGCTTTAAGCGTTTGATATACTGAATGCATATGATTTACATACTAAATTGTAGAAAAAGTTATATAACAGTTTAGGCACCCGATTATGATGTACGATTCATAAATTTTTGTTTACTTACATTGTCCACGAGAAGTGCTCAAAAATTCCTATAGAATATACTTGCAGACAGATATAAAAACTTGAAATTTGATTAAATGTTTGATTTTGTTCACAAGAATATAACATTCATTTGGATGGACTGTTTTTTGGGGGTTTTTTTTTGGGGGGGGGGGGGTGTCATTACCAGTCAATGTAATTATCCATTGATTTCTTTCATTCATTGATAGGTATTTATCTTCCAACCAGATTAGTCAGATTGACAACAACGCCTTTCAAGGGTTGTCACAGCTAACATATTTGTGAGTTATTTTTCTTCTACTGTCAATTTACCTTTTGGCTCTCTAACAAAATGTAAAAGAACTTAAGACTTTTTTACATAAATGTAATATTTACACTTTAAGATATTGTTTTATGTCAAAACATTTTGCCAGGCTTATATGGACGCCTACAACATTTTAGTTATATCAAAAACTATTTAATCAATGTTGTTTAGGAAAATAGCTCATATATTCTCACCCCTGTAGAAGTATCCAATATTTATATCAACCATCAGTATTATGTTGCTTGAACTATTTTGGGTGGATCCGAGTAAAATCTCCTTGGAAGAACAATGACTGTTGAATATTCTACATATTCCTTCATGTTAAAAATTGCATTCATGTATCTACCTAATTTATGAATTTAAACCCAACAAATGTGTCGTATCCTGAAATAAGCAAACTTAACTGCAATTATACACCCTAATTTCTTGAAATACAAACAAACAACGACAACGCCAAACCGTTATACAGAAGTATTAAAACAAACTGTAAAAGAAGAATTATTTGTTGACGATATAATTATTTTCGTTTGCAGTATTAATCAACTAAATTAAATCTACAATGATCTTTAACAAAAGTTTAATGGTGAGACCATATTAGTCAAAGTGTTATCTTAAATACAGAATTGAAACAAGATACATTTTAAAGATTAAAATATGACAAAATCCTAACGAAATTTTATTTGGTTTAAGAACATCAAAGTGTTAACGTAACTAATATGTGTGCTTCTACAGTAATGTAGAATAAAATTCACATCATGAGATGTTTGTAACTTTGGCATTTCAAACTTGGAATTTCAGGTTCAGATTAATATAAAAATGAAAAAAAAAAAGATTTAAAAACAAAATACCGCAATGTATTGGTTTAATTTTATATATATATATATATATATATATATATATATATATATATATATATATATATATATATATATATATATATATATATATATATATATATATAGATATATACATATATATATATAGAGATATATATATATATACATATATATATATATATATATATATATATATATATATATATATATATATATATATATATATATATATATATATATATATATATATATATATAGATATATAGAGATATATATATATATATATATATATATATATATATATATATATATATATATATATATATATATATATATATATATATATATATATATATATATATATATATATTTATATATATATATATATATATTGTACATGTGATAATAATTGATGAATTGTGATAAAATCTAAATCATATTCATCTTACGTATGATATGTATTCGTAATATTTAGCGATCAATGTGAAAATAGGCATTCTTTTTTTCACTAGGTTAAACAATTTTTTATAGTATAAACATAAGTAAAACGTTAATTTTTTTAATTTTAGGGTGTCAAATATATTGCAAGCGAACATATGCGTCTGAAACTAAATGTGCATTTCATTGTTTGATTAGGATACATTTATGGTAGCAGAAGAATGAAAATTTATGTATTTTAATTTAATACGGGTACACAATTTATTTCAATTCAATGGGAGTTTTAACAATGCATCTTTATGAAAAGTTCGTCTCTTATTTAACGCTCCTTATTTCAATTTTTTTTTAATTTTTTTTTGTTGTGTTCTATTTCCATGTGGGATAGGGGATATGCAGTGAATTTGTTTGAAATTTTCCAATTGGTGGAAAACGATTCTAAGCTACGCTCAAATGTTGTGTTGAAAGCATATACAAAGTTATGAAGCAATTTGATTCTTATAGAAAAACGCCCATTTAAAGAACTACTTTTATTTGTGAATAAATAAAATTATAATGGACTTAAGCAAAAGGTAAAAATAAAGTTACTAAACTGTGGCAGGCTGTTCCTTATATATTTTGTTTTGAAAGTCGTCGATCAAAATGACTGCTCAAAATTAAAACATAATTGAATAAATGAATGTTATTTTTTTGTTTTTAAAACTTACTTCTTAACATACTTTATCATCTAAATTCTGTTTTACTCATAAATAATTATACATTTTGTATATTAATGAATGTTTTTTTCAAATAAACAGCCACTAATACCAGAACACATGTTATTTCAATTCTATTAAATGACACATAGACTGGCCGCGCGCACGCAACATTCAAAACCTATGACGTCATACACATATAGATTATATAAGACAAACAGGTATAAACGGTTTCTATAACATAAACAACAATACCTTGTATCCATGTAGGTACCTTGATGGAAATCAGATAAGTAGGATCAACAACAACACCTTTCAGGGGTTATCTCAGCTTCATGATCAAACACTGTAAGTTTGGTTCTTCAGTTTCAATTCCTACTTTATTAATGTATAGTCACTGTGTTCTACTCAAAAGAGATTACAAACGAGAAACTATATGTTAAACAAGCTTATAATTTTAAAAAGATTGGTGAGCTAGCGCTGTAGCCATCACAAAACACAGAAGCAGATTTCTAAAACATTGGTTTAAATTTCTAAATCGATTAATTAACAATAAGAAGGCACAGTGGTGTACTGGAAGTGTGCTGGAGTGGGGTCTCAATTTAGAATTATGAACATAGAGAGGGCTTAACATTGGCAATGGCATAGTTGAATGACTGTGCCTTAATCATTATGTATCTACTGTAATTTCAATTTCGAGGTGAATATTTTTAAGAACCATTGGTACTGTTTTGTAGCAATCGTGTCTTCTCGAGCCTTTCCGGCAAGCTCAGAAAACATATCCAAAGTTGTTTTCCGAGCTTGAAGGGATTTATTTTAAAGCTAGCTATTTATTATAATGTTGAAAATAACTTTGCATTATAATACCAAAGCTACTGTTACTTTTTGACATTTACAATAAAAGACAAAATTGCATGTGAAGATCATAAAACGAAATTTAAATGGTACAGTTTATAAACAGTAGTACAGTATTTCCAGAATCCCTTTCCATGGAGTCGAGCATGCGTATTCCATTGAAAAAGACTAAGGAGAGCGCTAGCAATAATGTCAGCACGCTTCTTTCTGATAAAATACATGTTGGTTAATTCATTAATAAAGGACTTAGCAATGCCTGCTAGAAGCGTTGCACATATCTCAGTCACCAACCATGCTGCTCATTTAATTCATCTACCTTACCAGATAATGATTGCTATGATAGACGTCCACGGCAAAGAGTGGGTTTGTAAGGCCGTGAGACAACCTTTTTTTCCAAAAAATTTATTCATACAAAATTTTGATTTGACGAAAACGTTCATTAGAAAGAAAAGCACAAAAATACTTTTTTAAACCATTCAAAGTCTATATTTGCCAAGGGGGATGTTAAAGACTGACGTATTCAGAAGAGGAACGCTCTGTTTCATGATTTTCTCTTTTAAATACTGATATAGAAATCTTTTTGATAAAACACTTGTGCGTGCACTGGTTAAAGTCTTGAAGATACTAAGCCGGCAAACGGAATATGTATACATGTAAGGCACTAGAATAAGTTCAGGACACAATCATTTGAAATTGTTAAATTTGTTGAACAATCAGTCCCATTATTAGTACACAAAAAAAGAATGAAACGAACAAAACAAACGCTACCTTTACAATTAAAACTACTGATAAAACTACATACATTACAGCTATTATACTGCTTGTACAGTTTTGGGTGTAAGTCGACTGATTACTCCATAGCAACAGAACAATGTAATAATGTTGATAGTAGTGACATTTAGTTAAACTTCATAGTTTTTCAAACAGCTCAAAATAAAACTTTTAAGATCAATTCTATGTAAGAATCAAAATTCGGTGGCCACGCATAGTCACGGATTTTCTTCATACATGACAATTTGATAGACTTTGGTGAGTAAAAAAGCCTAACACCATTTGTTTGTTGCTATGTGGTCCCGTTGCCATGGTAACCGAGGGTAAAGATGTAAAATGGCATTTTAATGCTTATTTGAGAACATATTGTGAGTAATGTGCAAAACTTGGGGTTTCCAGGGTAGAATGTATTATTAAAAATAGTTGTCATTTTTCAAATGAAACAAAAAAAATTATGGAGAAACGCATATTTTTAGAGCGTTTCCATGGTTACTAAACAAAATTTTAAAATATGTTTCCTTCTTGTTTGAATAAAAAGTGCAAATCTTGGATTTTTTGGTAAACACTATTATGATTGTGCAATTAAAATTTTAAATATGAAAATTGAGAACCGTTGCTATGGTAACAAGCTGAAGAATAAGGAAAATTATAATATTTTTAGGCATTTTTAAATGGATATTATTCAGATATAATGAATACCTATATAAAATCAAATGGTGAGAAAACATAAAGTATGTCCTTAACTTTAATGACACTTGAAAAAATTCTGAAATTTTCTCAAAATAACTCCGTTGCTATGGACTTTTCAAAAAGTAAGAATTTCAGTGTGATTTTTTACGCAACTTAATTTTCCATAGCAACAACACTTCTCTGTTGCATAACAAAGGTTTTTGTGGTGTATAATGAAAATTTAGATATATTTTTACAAGTTCCAACTAAAACAATTGCAAAAAAATTCTAAAATCAGGAATGAAAGCATATCAAAATAATCTTCAATTTCTCAGTCTTTCTTAATATTTGGCCTTGTTGCCATAGCAACGGATGTCAATTTTCATGATAAAATATATATTGCATAAACATTTATATGGATGTAAAAATTTAACAGTTTCCCATTTGGGCTTATTAAAAAACCGCAGAAAACCGATATGAAAATTTTGTAACGGTTTCCATGGTAACATTTTAAAAGTATTGGTTTCTCCATCAATTTTCTTATATAATTAAATAATTGAAAATAGGAAAAAGGCTGTTTTATGTCTTTGATAGTTTACATTAGTGGGCAAAACCTTCTAATAATGGCTTCAAAGTAGGTAAGTTTTGCTATTTTCCCATCTTTAGCCTCGATTACCATGGCAACGGTTACCCCTAGCAACCAACTTTTGGTGGTATTTTGCGTTTTACACCTAGGTGTGTCAATGTATGAAATATAAGGAAAATTGGTGACTATGCGTGGCCAGACCCTTTTATAGATCATTGATTCTTACATAGAATTGATCTTAAGGTCACTTGTCTGATGTCAAGTCTACTTTCTTACAAAGCAAGACAAAATGAGTTAATATATCAATTTTACTTGGTTATTAAAACTGCATGTTGTGCCGTAATGTCATAATCATTTGACTAAAAAAACATAAATTAATAATTATATAATATATAGATACATAATATCAATCATTGAAAGTGACAAACCATTAAAAACCCTTTGCCAAGCGTGCCTTATGATCAGTGTTCCATCATAGGAGAAAATATAATCTCATTGTTTTTAAGGTTTTAATTTAAAGGTAAACTTAAAGGCCGGATCTGACCTAGTTGAATATCCACACGGACGGCAATT
The DNA here is from genome assembly GCF_902806645.1 of Magallana gigas. Classification (NCBI taxonomy): domain Eukaryota; kingdom Metazoa; phylum Mollusca; class Bivalvia; order Ostreida; family Ostreidae; genus Magallana; species Magallana gigas. The sequence continues at coordinate 42,837,580 of NC_047562.1, read as the reverse complement.
AAGCATATTAGGGAGAAGGCCACACACCCAACTGATAAGACTACAGAGTAAAGCTATAAATAGATACCTGCATAGCACAGACACGTGTTGAAATAAAAGACAGCATCACATGGTTTCACTATTTATTTTCCCGCTTTGAGTATACTTGTTTTATATAGCGCATCCATATATTATTTCTAAAGTTTAATGTTTTCTTTTTATATTTTTTTTTGCCCTTTAAGCGTCTAGGGGCTTTCGGATCAGCCTTGAATGATACTGAAGTATGTTCTCTATTCACATTTTCATTCCAATGCAGAGTTCCAAGGAAAGCACGCACTTCATACTGTTCACTTCCAAATGCTATTCTTTTGTCTTGATAGACATTCAAAGTGTTATTAAAACTTTCCACAAAGTATGTATCTCTCCCTAAATTGAAATGATCTGGATATTTATAAATTGTGGAATTTACAATAACACTTTTGAGTAATTTAATTGCAACAGGATTTTCAAGCACAACTTTTGATGGTTCATAATTTGGATCTTGTTTACATCTTGAGCTAGGGTGGCATCGCTTGTGGTCATTTTGGTAATGGTCAACAATGTTGTCCAACAAAGTTCTCAAAGTAGTAGAATTGCCCTCACAATGCTTGGCTGCCCAGTAAAAATGTGTCGCAATAGGTTCCACTTTATCGACAAGTTCTTCGGACCAGGTTTTTCCTTCCTTGTATCTTGGTCCACTTGAAATATTAGTCAAGGCCTTTTTGATACTTTTGATGCCATGCCATAGATCATTTTGATTACATGTAAAGCCATGTTCCCGTTCTCTTACATATTAATTAATGGCCATGTTCCTGTCGTGGGTATGCACATTCACAGAAATGTCCCTGTTGTCAAAATCTTCATAAATTTGTCGTGTTCCAATTGTCTCATGCCTTTGAGAAACAGGATCCTCTGCCTTTGTTACATGAGCACAATTAAGAACTTTATGTGATCGCTCCCCAATTGCAACGACACTGGTGTCTTGAGCATTTTTTTCGCCATCCATGCCGTGCATCAGTAATTATGTCTATTCCATCCAAGTTTTCATATAATCCAACTTCTTCAAGAATGGCAGTGTTGCACGAATCTTCATATTCTTCTTGTACAATTGGTTTATACATTTTAAAAAATGCGTCCCTTTTTTCAACGGAGAGAACACCAAGTCCTGCTGCATTACAGAATCTTGAATAATGAGAAGGTAACATTCCACTGCATAGAAGTGCATGGTTAATTCTTTCATTAACAAGATACTTCCCATTTGGTAGGTATGGAGATGATGCCCAAATGTAGGAATGTTTTCCTCTATTGCCCCGGGTACAAACTAATTTCAATGAACTCACATGACTTCTCTTTGTGACTTTTTTAACTTCAAGAGTCCCTTTACAGTACTTCCCGTGGGATGCTGAAACATCGATCAGTTTTCTTACAGCTTGCAATGATGTCACAAATAATCCTGCTTTACTTGACTCTTATTTACTTTAGTGTAAGTTGCAAGTGATTTAAAATCATCATCATTCGTTTTTAGAGATTGTCTCCAGGTATCCAGCAATGATTCCATGATGTCCGTGTTATTAACTGGTCTCCCTAACTTGCTGACCAAAACTTCCCTCACATTTTGAAGATTTTGCATAATTTCCTGCTTTTTTCCCTCGGTAATCGGCATCTCAAACTTGAAACTACCTGGCCGTTTTCTCTTAGTTTCTGACATTTTCTTGAAGTCTTCTAATATCTTTACAATGGTTACTTGCTATGTTGTGAAATGTAATATTGCTTGCACTTTTACGTTTCATAATATGGACTGGATCATTTTTTCATGTGGTGTAACAGGATACATATTTTTATTTCCATAGGTATATTTATGAGTCAAATATGATTCAAAGTTTACTCTTTGTGATCAAGTGATTTCGTTATTACAGAGCTAAGTGTATAGACCTTAGGGTTTATATATATATTTTGAATAAAACAATCATCAAAAATCTCAATTTACCCTTTTGTAGAAATAAAATGGAATGGACCAGTTACAATGAATCATGTGAAGTTGAAATATTTTCACAGTGGGGAGGCACTCCCTGCATCCCGCCAAATGTCAATAAATCTAGGTATCAGCCCATCTCCCGGGGTGGGCCCTCAGTGGGGATCAAAATATTTGTGGATGCGGGGAAAATATGGTGATAGTTATTATGTTGTAATAGATTTCCATGTAAATATTTAATAACAACTTTGATGGACAGAAAATAAGAATTTAATGCTTATAAAAATGGCCACATACATGATGCCATGGTAGAGAAATCTCCTTTGGTACCCCATGCCCTAAAACTTTCCCTCCAATTCTGGCCATCATTCTTGTAACAAAATGGAGGAAAAGGAGGACACAAGTATAATTACTTTGAGGGTGAACTCTGATCAAAGGGAATCAATAATTCAATTCATCAATTTTAATGAATGGGAGTTAGAAGAAATGATATGTGAAGAAAATACAACTGGGATTGAGGACATCAGTGCTGACGACTTTGAGAGGACATTCTGTATCCCGCAAAATCAAAACTGTGATGAATGTGAACATTGTTTTTGCAAACCCTGCATAACAGACGGGAGAAACACACACATGTGGTGGCCTTCTGAACCAGCATTACCTGACAGAAGAAATACCTCGTTCCGAAAGGAAAAGTATAAGTTTTTCTGGACAATGCTTTTCCATAGAGGAGTTTTTCTTGATGAAAGATATAGAGAGAGAAAACTAAATGTTCTTCAATTAGACCCTCGGTTTACCAATGTTGCAAGCCATCGTAGGGACATTCTACCAGAATGTGTTGTCAACTTGGTGCGAGTTTGGTTTCCCAACCCCAAAAATATCCCATACATGGGACACCGTTGGCAGTGACTGTGTTATTTTTGTTTTAATTAAAAGCAATATAATTATACACATTATTTTTATTTAAATCAGAAAATTTTGTTCAAAATTTCTTTTTATTGGAATTTGTTTCTGTGAAAATTACATCTGCACTGGACTCTTATTTGGTCACTGAAAGGTTCGTGTAAACTGTGCTAAGAGCAGTGGTCAGGAGATAACAGCCGGACTCAGCAGGATGCATATTCACGCTTACATGCAGTGTATGTGTTCTTTATTTATCAAATAAATGGATTTATTGGACTTGACTCGTTCTCTCTTTGCTGAGGTAGGATGATTAAGACATAATCTTATTAGCAACCATTTTGAATGCGTCTGTGGAGATTAGAGCTTCCGGTGTAATGTAAACAAACCTCTGCTGTCAATCAAAATGGGAAAATTTGAAAATCAGTGTCACTTCAGAATTTTCATTGATTAATTCTCCCTTATTACATACATTTGAAGTAAATTATATGTATTTTCAAATGCAGAACACAAAACTTAATATACACAACAACTATCTTAAAGTGGTATTTGGTGATATTTGTATAAATTTGAAAAAATATCCCCTGAAGTGAAGAGTGGCAAGAAAATTGAAATTTCCTCCATTTCCCCCGATTGGCTGCTATTTATACCCCAGAACCGGCCTTTAATGAAGACTGGGTCGTCCTCTACTTTGGAGACTTTTGTTTAACAGGTAACAAACATGATACACTCACATCTATTAAATTAGAGTTGACCAATAGCAATTTCCTTCACAAATACGATGTATAAACCAACAAGGATTACCGAACATAGATAAACCCTGATAGACAATCTTCTTGTAAACAAAAACATTTACAGCCATGATGTAGACACTATCAGTCATACATGCTACGTTTATATACATTCATAGAGATTTTGAAATAAATGATCTATATTAGAGAAACGCTTTGTACTACAAGAATGCAAATTTTTAAATTCTAGCAATCTTATAATTAAAGAATGAAAAAAATGAAAGTATATATATATATATATATATATATATATATATATATATATATATATATATATATATATATATATATATATATATATTCAAGTGTTTGTCGTCCATATTTGATATCAAAATGGTCAGAGTTTTTTTTTATTCAATTGAAACTTTCACAATATGGCTTTTGAATTCAGGATGAGGTCATATGAAACATTTTGCAATTTTATGCACTTAAACGGTACATTTACACACAAAAAAGAAAAATGCGTACAAAATATATAAAAGAAAAAAAAACCCTGACATGCTGCTTTAAGCATGACTTATCATAATAAAAAGGCTGTTATTTTTTTATGGTGCAACTAAGGAAACAAGTCTTTACATATCAACTTAAAAATATGTCAAATTCAATTTTGAAAAGTTTCGATGGGATTGACCATGCGAATAGTCCGTTTACAAGAGAACTTATCTAACAAACCAACAAACCTCATATGTATTGCTGTTCGTTGACAATCAATAAGTCAAACAGTTACTTAGGCTAAAAACATAGCTCTCGGTCGTTAAACATAATGAGCGTCGATAAGACATTTTCTGCTTGCTCATTAATACCGCATGTAGAGGAAAACAGCTACTGCCGCCAATCGAGTGCTCAAACTACAGTGACGCAGGCGGTAAAAAAAAAAACAAGAGTCGCAAAAGACAGATTAACCTTATAGGGAATTGAACGAGACCTTATCTTTTTTTCAATTATCATCGTATTTAAAAAAAAAACAACAATTGGCCCTTTCAATGTTGTTCAATTAATATCGTTGCCCAAACCCGAAGATAAACATCATCATGCTGAAAGGGATGAGGTTGTTTCGTACAGAATTGTGTATAAAGATAGTATCTACCTCTCGCAGATGCAGGCCTTATCTGCACCTGGTCCAATACTTACCGAATTGGTCCATAACTCTTTTCCATCGACTGTGTTCTAAGGACCGGCACCAGTGCAATTGTTTTAGATGCAGGTAAACAACCACAAGTGTCAACTGAGCATCACAAAGAGCCAATGAAGAGCAAATTCTAAGAATTTACTCTTCTATGTAATATTGTCTTCGCAATAAATTAAAATGAAATTTAGGTTATACTTGAAGTTGTTTTAAAAGAAAGTCTTGTAACACCATACCTTACAAATCCTGAAAACTATAACATGCAAACAAGGATCTTATTAATATTATATGATGATACGAAGAAAGTGTGTATGAAATGCACCTTAAGAAAGTATCTAACGAGTCTTAGTATAATACGCTTTTCCGGATTAACGTCAAGAATTTTAACTATCAAACCTTTCTGGGTGAAAGATAATGCTGTTCTTATGCAATATAAATAAGATTTATAATTGTTGCTTTCAATAGCCTGTGGAATCATTAGAATTCGTGGTGGCTCAATTTTCGTGGTATTCGTTGGTAGCCCTCGCCCACAAATTTACATCTTCAACGAAAACTAAAAGGTTTAGTTTACCTAATGAAACTGAAAACTGACTCATCCACGAAATGAGATCCCCACGAACAAGCAAAAAACCAAGAATTCACGAAAATTGGTTCCCACGAAATTAACTGATTCCACAGTGTTTGACTTAATATGGCAAAACTGTAGATCTAGTTCATTTGGGGGTATTTTCAAACAATTCATCGTGACTTCAATTAAAAAGAAGAATATTTATGTGGTGCTAGTTAAGAAGAAAGATAATTGAATAGATTACACAAAGAATAGTAATTTAGCCAGGACAATGTACCAGAGGTTTCTTTTAATGCATACAAACGACAAACTCTGGATTCGCAGAGGAAGATAGGAGTCTGATAGAGTTGTAACAAAAAAACATTTATTTTTATTTGAAACAAAAAATACATTTAAAATATGAAGACCATTTCTGCATATTTCATTTAAAAAATACTCTTTGAAGTAGCATAGTCACACTATTGAAAAGAATTTGGATCATATTTTAATAAGAAAATTTAAAATGCGACGAAAGCAGACAAAAAGAAGATAGTATCCAATGTATGCACAACAAAAGTACTACAGACGTTTACTGTCACCTGAGTACCATAGACCGAAGATTGACATGTCAGAGAGTGTCATTTTTGAATTTCTGTTTTTAATTCTAAGCTCCATACTGGAGTCTTAGCCCTTATCCAAATCTTCTCTAACTGTTACCCCTGCCTTTTAATGTTTGATGGTTGAAAAATGTTTATTCATAAAAGGGAGGTATGAGTCCGGGAATTACTAAATTATCTATTTCTTAGCTCCATGAGCCAAACTTTGTCAATATTTAATGACCTGCACGACTTTAATGGTAAATCATTTATCTTATTTATTTAATTTCTAAACGCATACAACGCACAGATATAAAGGTAGTCCTCCTAAAACAGAAAGCATATTTTATCTACTGTAAATTCCTAATTTAACGCGAGAAATTAATATCCGCGTACAATCTCAAGATGAACATCTCGCGGATTTAAAGATCTCGCTTTTATTTTAAAGGGACATATATAAACTTTCTGAAATTATGAAAATTATTCGACGTTTTATACTCTCGCGAATTGATGCAAAAGCGTTAAATCGCAGATTGAAGTACTCGCGTAAAATAAAGAATCTACAGTGTTATGGTCAAGTGACTATTTTCCTATTTTTATAATGTACGGCAAACAGCAATAGGTTACCCGAGCTGCTATACTGCCAATGTTGTCAACCCCAATATCTTCCTTTTCCTGATAAAAACTATCAATTCCTGTCCCATATAGAATTGAAGAGGATGATTTTCTAAGATTCATTACATGTTCACTATATTGCAAATTGGCCACACTCTAGGGCCGAAACCTCTGAAATGGGGGTCATGAGTTTAACAACTTAGATATAGAGGGCTACATGACCATCATAACTGTATGACCATATTGGTCGCACCCTAGGGTCTGAACCCCAGACCAAGAGCCCATGAATTTCACAATTGTCTCAGAGGAATTCATGTACATTATAACCATGCATTTAGTTTTATCCAACATGTATGAGAATAAAAAAGAAGATTTTCAAAAATGTGACTTATTTTTCGTATTTGCCCCCCCCCCCCCCCATGAGGCTCTTGGGGTGCTATGGTTATAAATTCTATAATTCATATTCATATATTCATTTTATCCTAGGCTTTAAATCAAAAATAGTATCTATTGGCCTATTAGTTTTCAAGAAGTAAAAAATGTAAAATTTTTAATGGTCGACTGCGATGCTTAACCACGGCCATGGACAAAAACATATTGTAATAGGAAAAACGAGTGACGCAGGTGACCTGAACATTACCATTTTACCGCAAATAGAAGAGTGGTGAAGACCCTTCTACCTAGAAAAGAGACATCTCTTTCATAATTTCTGCCCTTAAAGTAAAATAAAAATTACAAAAATTTCCAAATATTTCTGCAATGGATGCTGTATTAGAACTCGCGATTTGCAGATCAGAGGATCAGTAGCCTGGTACCAATACCAATGCATTCTCCCACTGCTTGAAAATAATTTTTTTTAAATATAAAATTCAACATTCATTAATTTTATGAAATTATGTTATGAACCTATCAATGCGTTGTGATCATTTATATTGAATACATCAAGATTTATGTCACCAACAGTTAAAAAGTGTCTTTGAATTTTAAAAATAAGCAGACACTCAAAATAAGCGAATGAAATTTGTTACTTCCTTGTCGTACAAGTGTAAGTAGGTTTGAAAAAAGGACACATTTGTTTGCCATAAGACCAAACTATTACGTGTAAATGCAATATCATAGTCAACAGTTCCAAATGACCTCTACAATTTTAAAACAGTGCATTAGATGCACAGTGAAATCCACGTAAATATTTAACCAGAACCGAAGTAGTGGTTGTCAAATAAAAACAAACAACTAACAAAAAAGTAAAGAAACCAAGACAAAAAAAACTACGTGCATAAAAAACTGTTTCATAGGAAATTGACAAAGGGTCCGGGTTTGCTTCTTATTGCGAAATGTTGAACATATATACATTAATATCCCAAAACAATTATCATATTTAGGAAATATACACACTTTTTTAATCATATCTTATTTAGACTTGAAAACAAAAGATGGCAACTATTTTAATTTTGTTTTGTTTTGTTTTTTGTCTTTGTTTTTAATTTAAAAAAAAATATGATTTTTATTGGTCAGGAGTTCTGCAGCAGTCTCCTTATGGCCGCTCAGGCTAAGTATTACGAGAAAAAATATCTATAAATGCAAATGAACCAACAAGTCAAACAAAATGCTAAAGTTATTTAACACCAGACTTTAGCATGTACGATATTATCAAGCTTCAAAATGTAACATTGAATTTAACTATGTACATGAAGGTCTTTATTTAAATCTCTGACACCGATAACTTTAAATAACAAAAATGTATGATCGTAATGATATTATCAGCAGGACGTCATATACTAAACGTTGACATATTTTATGTGTTGTGAGCGGTAGGTCCCCAGATCATCAAGTGGTTTTAGATTAAATCAAAATTGGAACACAGTTTAAAAGTTATTACAAAATTGAATATTGAAGTGTAATCAGTGATAATGCAGCGTTCGTTTTGGATGTCTAAATTGCAAAAATAAGCTATAAACACGAATAATTAACTTTAACTGGAATATGAAACATTTCCTAAAGCAATAACTCTCTGTCTTTGATATTCTTTCCTCTGGCATGTTTTTGTCAACATTCTGATTGACATATATATTTTTTATGTACTCATAAAGGGACCTTAGATTCAACCAGATAAGCAGGATCGACAGTAATGCCTTTCAGGGATTATCACAGCTTGAAACGTTTTAAGTAAACAAAAATATATTACTTCATTTACCTACCCCTTTTTTCTTAAACACATTAAAGGATAATTACATATTATACTTGTTTCAGAGAAAATTGAAGTAAAAAACAAAACAGTCTTGCTACAAGAAAAGTAATTAGGATAATTAAAATAAAAATATATTTATATATCCAACACATCTATAAAGATTATTAACGGTAATATAAACAGATAGACAGGAATGTAATGGCGAGTGTGTGATGACAGGTGTTTATCAAAATCAACATGGGTCATTTGTAGTGGTAAAATATTTTGAATAAGATAATTGATATAAGGCGTTCAATAACAAATATTTAAGTGAAAAGTTAATATCAATAGTCATAATTTCCCTAACAGTGAGTGATTAAATCAAAAAATGAAATATTTAAAATATACACCTAAGAATGAACAATTGCTAGATACATACAATGTAGAATTAAGACTCCTTCCAAGTCTAAAAATGCCTCTCTTATCAGTACAAAAGAAATCAAGGTTATTTTTGTATGGTGTTGTAATTCCTGCAAGCGTTTTACAAATAATCAAAAATTGCTGACTAACTTTGCCTCCTGTATCTCACATTTTGTCTCTTTTTTAAACTTGTAAACCAATATTAAGATACTGAAGCCATATTTGTATCTTAATGAATCAGATTACATAGGCTATCTTTTCAATATCACGGTTGTTTAATGGCGAATAGAGAGGTCTTTAGGTGCTCTATGATACAACCATGTTATCTATCTTAAAGAGAAGAGATAGAGAGTTTGAAAGCTGTTACCTTGGTGTGATTTAATGCATTACACCAATCATTAATTTTCTAGATTTTTTACATGTCCCTTAATTCAAAAAGTCAATTTCTTTATTCTGAATAGGTTCAGTTTTGAAATTCGTGTTCTGATATGATAAATGACATTTTAACATGCATATTCTTTTTAAAAAAAATGTATGTTCTCGTTATAAATTTTTGTTAATTACCCCTAAGCAATATCTGTAACATCAAATTACTGCTGAATTGTATAAGTAAAAGAAAGAATCATGTTTAAATACCAATACAGTGTTTTTTAATACTACATTTTATTCCTCAATTAAAGCAAAGTAAAGAAGCTAAGTTGTCTAATTTGTATTAAACATTCAAGGAAGACTGTAACAATAAGTAAAGTAAATATTAGAGACTTCAAAATGTATACCATTAGTTTTACTGGTGGCCCATCAATAAGATGTATTGGTTCCCAATCTGACATTGTGTATGTAATTGATGAGAATTTGTGTTTTATCTCTCTTTACAGGTATGCAAATGATAATAAATATGATAGATATTTAATGTACTCAAGAAGTTTTACAGTTGTTCTGACTGCTATTATCTGCTTCTTGATTAATAGATAGCGCAATTAAAATATGTTAATAATCAGATTATCATACTAGCAAATTCTAAATTGTAATGATTTAAGCATGTATAAGGCAGAATATTTTCACTGATTAATTATGAAATGCGTCTAATTTCTGATATTTGACTCAAATATCAATACCTTAAGATTGGGAGACGCTGACTAGAATCCTTCGTTATTATACCTTTATCAGGCACTGAAGGTTCATTGACCATACATAGTAGTCATACTATTATAAATGATATTTTCATTAAAAAAAAATTCTTCAGTAATTATACCAATTACTGAATTTAAAGGAAATAAACAATTTCTTGAACGTTAGTAGAAGGGTGAAGAATGCTAAACTAGTATAATCTTGAAATATGGAAATGCAGCAAAGATCGTCAGGAAGATAAGCTTTATATTTAAATGAAGCTCACGTGGTATAATATTTGTATATAGAAAGTGTTACTGTATTATTCATGGTGTTGTGATAGTCGGTTGTCTCTAAGATAAACAAGTCCACTTATTGAGGGTTCTTCGTTTATTCAGATACATGGATTTAAAAGGATTAAACCCTGTAATATAATCAATAGATATCAGCATAAAAATGATCAATGTTTACAATAAGTTTCAGCATAAAAATATACAATCATATTCAAATACATATTCATGAAATACATTAATGCTCAGAGTTCACTAATCAAACTATTAGTAAATAAGGATATCTCTGATAATAACCCATCATTCTTTCAGTGTCAAGAAGAGTTACTGCCCTTGAACACAATTTACAAAAATATAGAAATATGCTCTATATCCTTATCAATATCAATATTTAATTAAATAAAAACAAATTTTCAATGTAGCTCCATTGTAGATTACATTATATCAAGATACATATAATAAATACAAAAATATAACTTTGCCACTATCACCTGTTTGTGGAACAAGGTTTCACAATCCTGAATACTCTGACAATGGTACTCTCTAACTACAGGTATTAAATGTGGTAACTATAACTAACCTTTCACATATATTAGAAATGAGATACTATAGCTTAGATATCAAAACTATGAATTACTGGGATAATTTATAAGATACATTCTTTCATAAATAAGGTATTGTAACCTCAAAAAGTAGAATTAGCCAAATGTACCAATTAACAGAAAATATAAATATTATCTATTAAAATATTTATTACAGTTCAAGAATACCAAAAAAATAGAACACTTACTATAACTGACTGCTTCCAGCTTAATTTGTTGATCAAATAAATAAATTAACTAAATTGCCTCTTGTATAAAAAAGGTCTTTCTCGAATGAAGCCTAGCCTTGGTCTGTCACAAAGGCTACTTAGTTAAAGCGGGAAAAATTATAAAAACATGCTATTTGCTAAGTAAACCACCTGATCCTGTCCACATGTATGTAAGTGACCAAACAGGTGTAATGACTTAAGGCTATAAAATATCAGAAGCCACTAGAATAAGTAATTGAATAATGATTACTTTATAGGTGCATAGAAGACAGGGAGTTATAGGGATAGAAGTCTGTTTCTAAATATGAACATGTAAAATATGGAATGTAGGATAATGATGATGATGATGATGATGATGATGATGATGAAATATGAATAATATGCATGAATGTAATTATCATAAAAAACACCCTATTACAGTGTGTATATACTTTAATGTTGAGGATGGACAATAGTTAAAATAATATATGTTCTTATATACATGCGATAAGATTAAATAGTGGTGCATCACAACACAAAATCTGATTTACATACTAAATTGAAGAAAAGTTTTGGCTCACAGTTTAAGTACCCAATTATGATTCGCGATGATTCGCGATTCGTAAATATTTGTTAAGTAACTTTGTGTACGAGAATTGTACAAAATACATTTATCCATTTTTGATAATGTTCAAACTTGACCATGCATAAAGCATTTTTTCACTCATATTCCCATGAAATAATCGACCTCTATCTGCTCGAAATTAAACCACCTGAGTCCTGTATCTTAAAAAAGTAAAACATCACAAAACAAATACGTATGTTGCACGTATGAGCCATTTTTGTGACTTTAAAATTAACCAAATAATCTTGCAAATTACAATAGATGAGTATATAACAATAGTTATTAACTTTAAATAAGATTCATAATAAAATATAAATATTTGATTCTTTATGCCATAATATTTTACAACTTAACAATTAAAAACTCCCATTACTCATTAAATCAATGATGTAATTGATTCGAAAATTTATGAAAAACATAATCATTGTGGTCTGAAAGCGCCATGCTAAATAAAAAATAAAAATACGTAACATTTTTTTCTTTATAAACATGTTCATGAAGAAGGAAGGTGGAGGTGGGGGCAGTTTAAAGATCGCTTTGAACATTTTCAATGCTAAGCTATCGGCGTCTTCAAAAAAAGTGAGAACCCATGCTATTGAAATGATGGTCCCACAACCGCGAAATAAATTCATTGGTTACATCCGGCGACGTTGATTTGTGTCTATATATGAAAATGGTGTATAACTTTCGATAATGCCGCAGGAAAGATAACTCTCACGGACCTAACAGAAATTTTCAATATGCATAAAATGTATTCAGAAATCTTAAAATTCTTATTTAAATGTGCTTGCAAACGAATAAAAACTTGGGAATTTAAGAAATTTTTAATTTTCTGTAATGATATTAAATTCATTCGCATGAACGTTTTGGTTTTTTTGGTTTTTCTATTCCCAATCATTCAATTTAACAGTGTTATTATCCCGAACGTTGATATATTGCATAGTATTCATTGATAGGTATCTATATTCGAACCAGATTAGTCAAATTGACAATAATGCATTTCAAGGGCTGTCACAGTTAAGAGAATTGTAAGTAAAATGTTTTTTTCTACTGTTACTTCACTTTTTAACTATTTAACAAATTGTAGAAAAACTTCTGATTTTTTTTTCATATATAGCAGTTATCTATTATTTGAAAAAAAAGATCATAGCAAATGATTGTTGTACTTTTTCTAAAGAAGAAATAGAAACAATACAACATGTATTGTTTAGTTGTACTAATGTTTTACCCTTGTGAAATAATTTTAGCATGTCTATTTATAGAAAAACAAAAAAGAGGGTTGGATTAAATATTATCAATATACTATTTGGAGAAAATTCTCTAAATGTAGACAATAGACATATGAACTTGATAATTTTATATACAAAACTATTCATATTTTTATGTCTGAAGCAGAATTAGATTGCAAAAATGTTAATTTATTACATTATTTGAGTTTTAAATACCAGATAGAGAAATATGCATTAGTTCAAAATTTCAACTTAGGAAATTTGAAAAATGCAGATCATAAAAGGAAGATTTCTTTTGTTTGTAATTGTATAACTATATTATACAGAAGTGGAATTCGCTATGCAGCGCTTCATTAATTTATGTTTTGTTATATGAATTGGCAATGTTTATAACTATATAATATTTTCATTTACAATTAGTATTTTTGATTTTATGCTGTGATGGTAAAATTTGGCTTTTTTCTATTCACTATGTTTAGTTTAGTTTAGTTTTCTTCATATCATGATAAGACACATTATCAGTTTTTAAAATCTAGCAACGCGTCATTAGTTCCATTTGTTACATTTGAATCTTTTGGTGTTGACGTTCATGAAAACAATATGAATGTTTGAAAAAAATATATAGTAGAATTAATAGCAGAGGGATATTACATCTTAGTATTCAACCTTAGGTTCATTTACATTTGATTTTTTAATGATTGTATGAATGAAAGTGGTATGGAAAGAGAGTGATTAAAATATTTTTTTTAAAAAGTTGACATCAGTTTAATAGAAATTGTGTATGTTTGAATTTAAAAAATATAAATAAATTTTAAAAAATGTAGCAGTTACATGTGAACGATATGTCAATAATATTTTGCCTTGAAATCAGGATAAAAATGTTGGGACGTCTACAGTTAAGTTAAATAATTAATTAATTAATTTTGTATAGAAATAATAGCTCATAGAATCTCACCCTTATAAAAGTATCCGATCTTGATCACAACAATCAGTGTTATGTATTATGAACTATTCTGGGGGGATCTTGTTCTGAGTAAAGTCCATAAGGGAGAACAATGAAGATTGAATTCTTGTACACTCTCCTTTATGTAATTGCATTCAAAAAATTGTTTTACCTTATTCATAAAAATTCACCCGAAAATTGTGTCCTGTATTGCTTAGTGTGTCAAACAGTTCATAATATTTCATTAAAAAAAATCAAAAACAATGTGTACGGGTAAAGATAGTCATTCTTTGAACTTTTAAGTCAAATTTTGAAATAAGCAAAATTAAATGCAATTATACACTTTAGTTTTTAAAATACTAACAAACTACGAAAAACAAAACCGTTATACAGAAATATTAAAGCAAATTCAGAATACAATTCACATTATAAGATGCTTGTAACATTGCCTTTATGTTGTATTGTTCTGTAACACTGCTTTTACTAGAATATTTTAATTTGTTGGTATATAATGTAAGCGTGAAACTTTAATACTATTGGTATGTAACATAAAACAACAAATAAAAATCATCTATTACACTTGTTCAGTTCAATTTTGAATTTCAGATTGAAGAAAAAATATATAAAAAAAGAAAAAAAAGTTTAAAAATTTACTTATTGAAAATTTGATAATTGTCAATTGTTGTCTTATCTGGAAACCATTCTTTATTAATTGTTTTGAAATAACTCAGAACATCAGTCATCAGTAATAGATACAAGTTGAACATGTCCTAGTAATCATACTTTCGGACATTGATAACTAATGATTAAAAAATAAATAAAATTATGTCAAAAAATTAAATATTTACTGTTCAATTAAATAACTTGTTAGTAACGTCTAAAAAAGCAATCTGTTTCTCTTCATTTTTATTTTAATGGGAGTTGATTTAAATGGAAAATAAAAATGTAAAACATTCTAACATCATACATTTTCTCTGCGGTATTTCCGTAGTATGATTATGTTTAAATGGTCTGTATTTATATATTCTTAAACACTCTTTATCTAGAAGCATCTCAGGGAATTTTTCGCATTCGTCGTTGTGATTGAGGAGGGGTGGTCAAATTAAAATAAAGAAACGCCCACTGTAATGAAAGGAGACGTCATTTGAGACACCACCTGTTTTAAGGGAGCTGTATGAATAATCCTTTACCGTCAGTAACGTTAAAATAATCAACTTTACTCGCCTCCATCAACACGTTTGTCGCACGATGTTCGAGAATTAGTCAGGCAACTATTACTAATATTGAAAAAAAAATATTCAAAATATGAAAAGAATTTAGAAATCTAATGATATAAGTTTATTACATTAATTTTTTTTATTATAATACCATCAATATTTTTTCATAAATAAACAATAAATTACGTGTTATCGGAGCCGTAACAGTCAACGAGGAAAAATGCATAAAAAGTGCGTGATTGCGGAGAAAACGTTTAAGCGTCAAAATGCGTGATTGTGGGGTAACGGTATATGCGTTAAAGTGTGTTTCTGCGGGGAAGGGGTTAAAATTGTGTTTAATTTAACATCAGTAGAGCAGCTTCGACTTTTTTAAATTAAAAATGACATACCTGTAGCGAGTGAAGAATTAGACAATAATCGTTGATATTGTGACTTGATCAAGAGTTGTTCGTTCATGAAAACCAGAATAGGCCAAACCAGGTCCTACGTTCATACGAATAGTGACCCTTTCTTACTCGCCAACGAATGTGATTGAACTATTTTTGGCATTAGTTGATATGAAACAACTAATACATTAAAAATAATTTGATAAAATAAACAGCAATAGAACAATTAGTTACTGAAAAAATTTTATTTCTCAAGTAACGGAAAGTACAGCAGCAAAGTTGACTAACTTGTAGCACACATTCGAACGAGACTGTAACAATAAGTTAAGCAGGTATTTTAGGCTTCAAATTTATTAGTTTTACTGGTGGCTAACCAATAAGTTTCGTCTGTTCCAAGTCTGATACTGTTAATGTAATCAATGACATTTTGTGTTATATTTCTGTTTACAATAATGCAAATGCTACAGACCCGGTTTGACCTGAGCGTAGCCTGGTCACGGTAAGATTATTCTTTCTATGTTGAAATCATTCGGAATTCGCTATACTCTGTCCCGAGTGTTTGCTTCCACCACTTTTTGCTTGATATTTCAATAATAGTAAATACCTTTGTACTCAAACTACGTTCATCCACTAATATGATAAATGTCCAGATTATCTGTTTTGAGACGCCCCCTCTACCACTTCAGGTATCAATACACATCCAAAAAGTGAAAGTCTACGGAGATTTTGCATTACATCAGCCATTAATAAGCCCGGATGATAACGTTAAAAAATTGCGCGATGTGTCCCGAGTGTATTCCGAATGGAGAAAAGATGTAAACATTTCCCATTACAAATCTCCGTTTATCGAATAAGCAGAGAGAGAAAGAGAGAGAGAGAGAGAGAGAGAGAGAGAGAGAGAGAGAGAGAGAGAGAGAGAGAGAGAGAGAGAGATTGTCAATCTGCAGTAAACAATATGTAAAATTACACACCAAAAGAGCCCGGCTTTAAGTACTTCAGTACTTTGAGTTTTGTAGTTTTGCCCCTGTAATTATTCATTCGTGTATCTAATGGGTACTCTGCCTGTCTTAATGTGTAGCACTGGCAAATAATGGGGTGTGGGGGGTATGTAAGCTTGCTTACTTTTTCTTTCATTAATAGTGAGATATATAAGATTTTTTAAAAATAGTTAAGTCCACTTCAGCTTACATGTATTTCAATATTACAATTTTCCCATGATTTCTCGTGGTCTAATGGCATTGATTTATAAAAAAAAACCTGAAATGTGTTGAAGCAACCCTTCAGTTAAGTAAAATATTGTTTGGCTCCCAAATATGTCGGGTTTTTCCCCATAATACTCATGTGACAATGTAAACTACAGATTCTGGAGAGTTTTAAAAGCAGAAAAATGTCCAAATTTAAGACAATATATTTGCAATATTATTGAGAGTCCAAAGACAGATTTTTGATATATTGTAAAGTTAAAGTTCCTTTTATAACTAGAAACAGATTTACTAAATTTAAAGTGCCACTTTCTGACTTTTAAGCATTTAAAAAATGTATATTTTTACAATTTTACAAAAAGTTGGAAACATGCCAGATTTGTGACCTATCTGCACTTAACTGACATAATATTTGGGAATTCTCACAAAATGATTTACACAAGTGTATCTTGTTAGTGTTAACTCTAAATGACTTCTTGAATTTATATTTAAACAAAACTCAGAATTCTTAATAATAATTTGGTGAATTATGCAAAATTTTATTCTTAAAAGGGTCAAAATGCTCTTTTTAGTAACGGTGCTGCAGAACCAAGTTTAGGCTGACCACATCAAAAAAAAATGTGTGGCAAATTAATTATTCCAAATAGATGCACACTGTTACACACAAAATATGAAGTTGATCAGCTTTTGCATGGTTTTCTCGTAGACATGCTCTTAAGCTGTAAACAGGGCTACCCTCCATTGAAATTGAGGAGCGTCGATAAGGCCATCCATGCTTGGTGATGAATACCGCATGTAGACAAAAACAGAAACCACTGCCATTGAGTGCTCAAATTATGGTGACGGAGGCGGTAAAAAAAACCTCAAGTGTCACAATAGGCGGATTCACTCTATAGGGAATTGAGCGGAGCTTTATCTTTTTTATTTTTTTGAAAGTGACATTTGGCCCCTTCAATGTTGTTCTTTTAATATCGTTGCCCAAACCCAAAGATAAACATCATCATGATGAAAGGGTTGAGGTTGTTTCGAACAGAGTTGTGTATTGAGAAAGTATCTCCCTCTCGTAGATGTACACCTTATCTGTACATGGTCCAATACTTACAGAATTGGTCCATAACTCTTATCCATATAGAGAACTGTATTCCAAGGACGGCACGAGTACAATTATTTTAGATACAGGGAAGCAACCAAAAGTGTTACAGTCACAATTCAAAATAACTAATCATGAGCATCACGAGGAACCGATGAAGGGCAAATTCTAAGAATTTTCTCTTCTAAGGAATATTGTCCTCACAATAAGTCAAAGTAAAATTAAGGTGATATTTGACGTTGTTTTAAAAGAATTTTAAGTCCTGTAACCCCATTTCTTACAAATCCTAAAATCTATAACAAGTAAACAAGGATCAAATTAATATTAAATGATGATACAAATAACATGTAATTCATGCGAAACTGTGGTCAAAATTTTCAATTTCGGTTTTGTGCTTGAAAAGTAGGGTGGGTTCAGAACACGAAATGTCATTCGAAAAGAAGGTGATTGACCCCCCCCCCCCCCATCCATTGGTGATTATTTGCATGGGTATACATTGAGCTACCAATCCTATGGTAGTTTATGGCAGTTGCTCGGGACTGGAGCGTGGTGCTGAACCCGTTAAAATGTGAAAAAGGGCAATTTTTCAGAACATTTTGAGACCGTCCCCGGCTATTCTATATAGTGCTATATGTAAGTTGTACTTGTTTCATTCTAAAATGTTTAAAAATTCTCAAGAGTCAGGACCATGTGTCCCCTGCATGCAAACCAATTTTAGCAAATTTAAAAATCACTGAAAAATTAAATCATATATATGAGCATTATCTGCCTCACATTTCCTCGACCTGCCACCGAAGGTATCAATGGACAGTTTCGAATAAAGTACCCGTCAATATTTTTGTAAAATTGAGTGTTCCTGTACTTGAAGGCTTATGAGTGTTGCTAAAATTTATGAAATGTTTTTTAATGATTATCATTAGTCAGAGGGGTGTCTCTTGTTGAAATTGATATGCAATATGTAGGCCCCACATGTTAGGTACATGAGACTCTGAAGTAAAATGCGAAACCTGTGGCTATGGCTGTTGTGTTGACTTTACACAGTGAAATTGCAAGTTACAGACGGGAGGTAAAATAACACGAAAAGTAGGTGGTTGGGACATTGTAAACTATACACCGGTTAGTTTCTGACATGTGATAGTGCAACATGCACGCGGTGCGGAAGGTCAACCCTCTGCAGGGAATTAGCTGGGGGGGTCTAAAAAGCTGAAAAATCATGAAAAATTAGCAAAACATGAAAGGGTCAAAATCTCATAAAAACCAGTATGTAGAGAATTTTACAGGTTTTGGCTAGTAATTTTCTTCAGAAATTGGTGATTGGCCTTATAAAGAGTGAATTAAAGGTATTTGTGCTGAATGGGACCTGAGGAAATTCTAGTTACAGAGTTCCGAAGACATGCATCCCTTGGTTACAATGAATTGTATAAAACAAACTGTACCCTGCCACCGAAGAGTTCTAACCTTTCTAATAATTCGTACATGAACTGATTCGTACGAAAACGATATTTATAAAACAAGTAACAACACATCAATTTAAGTAAGAAGAGAAATGATATCAATAAGAGCAAAAGAAAAACAACGAGTCAAGTAAAATGTTATAATTGAAAAAAAAACAAGTCTTTTGCATGTACGAACCTATCAAACAACTTCAAAATCTAACATTGATTGTGTTTTTGTACGATTATGTAGATCTTTAAATCTCCGACAACATTAACATTTAATAACAAATAATGTAGGATCGCAATCATAATATCAGTAAAACGTCACAAACTAAATGTTGACATCTTTAATGTGTTCTGAGCAGCGGATCCTAAGCTCATCAAGTGGTGTTAGATTAAACATTGGTTCTGAAAAACAATATAAATTTTGCCCTTGTGCCAAAGCTCCTTTGTTGATGTTCCTTATAAACTTGTGTTTTAAAGAACGATGACATTATGATGTGTACTGGTAATCGTAGGTCATGGATACATAGTTTGTAAGAACACAATTTTTAATTTATTTTTTTTGTATGCAAAAGGCAAAACCTTCATGCGCTTAAATTTGTCCATTTGCACAGAAACATCTATACGCCTGCGTATTTTCATTGCATAAGTTGATGGACTGCAACCATTAATAATAAAATTTTGTAAAAAATGGAACAGTTTTGAACACACGCATTTTGGCCACTAACAATGGCCAAAATAATTTTTCCCTCTTTATAAATATTCTATCAATAAACAATCGTTCGACATTTATAAATTTTTAGGAAACAGCACCTTCAGCACAAATGTCACTTTGGCATTCATAAAAGACATTCGATAAAGCATTCAATATATATTTTCAATCAAATAATTTGATGTATTATTTATTGTTGAAAATAGACAGCTCTGAAACCATTACTTTTTAGAAGTAGGACTTTCTCAAACGAAAGTTAAATTAAGTGAGGAACATCACACATTAATAGGCCAGAGTGCGAATACATATATGTCAAAGATAAGATTGACGAATTATTATTTTAAAAAGGACATACCTATTGCCCAACCAAAAGTCTTTAAAAAATAAGTTTTGTTTAGATATACATTCAATCAACAGAGGTAAAAGACTATCTAAATAATGATCCAAATAAGTGATACAATCTAAAAAAAAAACCCACCGGATAGTCAACCAAATAACGAGAAGTCAAATTGACCAGGTTACCTTTTAAATAATTTAATTCTGGTTGTAACGCGGCATTTGATCGGATAGAAAAATTAAGTTAAATTTGTATAACCTGGTTTGCACGTCACAAGACACGTCACAATGCACTAACGTCAAAAACGTACTAATCTGCTTGACGTTACGTTTGAATTTTGAACAGATTAATATCATTTTTAAAAGTAAACAGACTCAATTTGTACAGCAAATTACAGAAAATTAAATTATAAGGAATGAACTCAATATCTACTCAAGTTATACGAGTATAACCTGGGTTGGAGCAATTTACGCTTTTTTTATAATCCGCTTCGCGGATTATAAAGCGTAAATTGCCCCAACCCAGGTTATACTCGTATAACTTGGGTAGACATTGAGTTCATTTCTTAAATAACATTTGAATAATTAAAATGTTATCAAATACATGAAATTTTAAACAACTTAATATTTATCAACATGTTTGTATTGTTATGCAGCAAATACAATGTACTATTGACCCGGCTTTTCGAGATTTCATTACCTAAATGATTTTCAGATTTAAGTTAAATTCGTCAATTTATACACGAAATAAAGGATAACATTATACAGCATATTTCTACAGCTCTTTTTTACTGCAACGAAACATAGAATATATAACAATAACTTTGAAAATTTTCAAACAAAAATTGTATACTAGTATGATGTTATGGTTTATGAACCTGTCCTTACGATGAACAGCAAAAGTGAGTAATTGAGCCTTAATTCGTTTGAAACAATTTCTTAATCATGTCTACTAAATTTAGCAATTATATGAACCTAAATAACATGACTATGGCAAAAGTCTTCGTATATTTATTGATCCTCGAACATATACGTATATTACTGGAAAAAAATTGTTTTGCAGTTGGAATTAATGATAATGTTACCTACCATCAACTTAAGCATTTATTCATTTTAAGAAATCAAAACGCATATACTAAGTATCTATATTTCCATGAAAAATTTACTTTGTTCTTTTCAGATGTGTAATGGTATGGATATCTTATTATCCGAACACAACTAAATACTCATTGTTCACCTTCGATGCTAAATGAATATTGATTAATTTCTTGTTGTCGTATTTTGATATATTTTGTAAACCCTCAATTCTGGATCTGTGATTGAAATATTTAATTATATTGATTTAAATTACTTTTCATTCATTTTATTCAAGTATAATAAAAAAACCGTGCGATGTTGCGAATGAATTCTGTAACTTTTTGTGAGTGTGAGTGTGTTTGTACTTGGGCGTTTTATTTATTTACATAATCCTCGAAATAAAGACCCAGTGCAGCTGAAATCAATCATACCAAGGATTCAGCGTTATTTATTCACAAGACCCTGCGACAGTTGCATTTGGCATTTGCTCATTTTCCAAAGTAATGTAGACGAATCTCATAGCTATCAAAAAGCATACCTTTTTGCAATTATATATAAACCCATACTCTCCTGACTTGAAATGTCAAATGATGTCTTTTAACCATGCAAACTGATTATTCACATTAGTATGGGTATTTTGTAAGATCTTGTTTGGGATATTCAATGTAGTCTTCATGTTCTTTTGTAATGTCCAATTGTCCAGGGTATTACCTAGAAGCTTTTAGAAAAAGCAAAACGAAATCTAAACCCCTAAAAGGGGGAATCTTACGTTTATTGTCACAGCATATACTCGCCAGAACTCTACTATGGACACCATTAAAAACTTTCTAAATTCATTTTTGCAATTTGTCAAGTGCACTCAAGTGTCTGGGAGTAAAGCTTTAATTAAAGAGGTGGCAATGATTAAAAAATACTACAGCTCCTGTCACCATTATTGAACACATGTAAATTATTTTAATGTTTTTACAACTGCATTTATTCATGAACATCCACATAGCATATAATTGTTTAAAAACATTATCAATGAGAAGAAAATTAGAATCAATAACACATCGTTTATCCTACTAAAGTACTGTTGAGTTATATGCTGTAGGAAATCGTTTAGTGAATATATAATCGGCTTGTTGCTGAATTTTTAATATAATGTTTGGTAATATTACTCGTGCGGTCTATCCATACAGTGATTGAAATTCTGTTACCGAAGTTTGTTCCCTATTTGAAAGGAAGCAAAATAAATGAAGTAATTGAAAGTAGCAAGAATTAAACGATTATTCGTTTGTTCATCATTATTTGTATAAAACGCAAACAGCGGCTATGCTAATTATAGAATACGTTGTGTGTTGCCTTGTAGAGGACTGTATGATAATAATATCACGTTCTTGACCGAGGAAATGTTTATGCCACTTCCGAACCTACGAAATCTGTGAGTATTTGATAAAGATTAGGAATACTTTTGATATTTTTTTAAATAAAAGTTGAGCATTTTGACTTTCATATATTTTCCTTGATAATTTACATCTCATTACTAGTCTATTCAATATCATGTTAATCACATGTACTGGAACTTTGAAACATTTAAATATGACAAAAACTACTTTAAAAATATATGTTATTATTATGTGTAATTTTATGTTATCATATATTATATTACATATTATATGTAATTATTGATTCGACTTAAAAATAATTTTCTTTAGTTTTATAGAGAGGAATCCGTTTGAGTGTAGTTGTGATTTGGAATCGTTTACGGTGTTTGTACAGACAAAGGGATTGGTGATAAATTATTTTGATGACAAACCAAAGTGCAACTCCCCAGCTCATTTAAAAGAAGTAGAGATCATAGAAGTCTCATTCAAAGATATGGGCTGTAGCACAACATATGGCAAGTACAATGCAAAAACATGTCAACTGTTATGTTTATAATTTTTATTTTCATTGCATGTGGTGTATGTTTTGGCAGTTTAATGAGTAATAATGTTTTTAATTTTGAACAGCATACATTTTTTAAAAAAATATAGAATTGTAAATTACTGTATATATATATATATATATATATATATATATATATATATATATATATATATATATATATATATATATATTTATATATATATATATCAGGTTTGGGGTAATGCTAAATGCAATGGTAATGCATTGCAATGCATTACATGTTTTCAAAGTAATGCTAGTAATGTGTAATGCCTCAAAATTAGCATTACAAGAAAAAATGCATTACTTTCCAAAATCTAGTGTAATGCTGGCATTACATGGCATTACTTTGCATTACTATGCATATTTATGCATGTTTACTTTTAAAAATGTGATGAATAAATGAATAGTTGAAATTGAATTTGATTAAATTTATTTTTAAAGAAGAAAGAAATAATTCTAATAAAGAAAAAAATGTTTTAATTGTACATGTTTTATTAAAAAAGGTTTTTTTAAATTCATTTTTGAATTGTTTATATTACTAAAGATAACAGCACAATTTCATAACATTTTAAAGAGTGTTGTTATTAAGAGTTTTTAATCATTTAAACAATTTACTCCAATTAGTTTGCACTTCAATAAGAAATGTGTCAACAACACACTATGCCCCCAGGATAATCTAAGTATCAAAACAATCTATTGTTATAAGAAGTGCCAAACACTCCAATCCCCTTCCCTTCGCTATGTCACAATAGAATAGGAGACAGACATGCACTTTTAAAAGCAAATTGAATGCACTGTCCATCCATGATGAAAATCAATATCACTTCCAATATTATAACCCATTTGAAAAATTTTTTACTTATTTTCTCTCTCTCTCTCTCTCTCTCTCTCTCTCTCTCTCTCTCTCTCTCTTGTATATTAATTACACTGTACATTAGTTTGGACTGATAGAAAATACAAGATTTATGTATTTAATCTATTATTGCACTTAATATATCCTAAGATAAAGATCGTCAAACAGTATTTTCCAGTCCAAGCTTTAGTATAGCCCGGAAGATGGATGCATTTAAAAGATGAACCCTTTGAAACTTCGATCATAAAGTGCAACAGCAATCTTTTGTCTTAAAGTGTCCTCCGTAAAAAGAAATATAATTAAAATATATTAAGAAATATAACTGGGAAAAATCATCTGTTTATAAATTAATAAAATTAAGTGTCCAAAATTATAAAGATTTGTGTAATCTAGGGATATATCTATATTTAGCTTTTAAAAACCGCAACATTATTTCATAAATTGTTTTTTGTTACGCATGTTATCCTGTGTCTCTATTTCATATCTGATATTGTATCATGCCAAATGTCTATAAATATAATTGTACTTATGTAATATGTTTGTTCATATTGCCACAATATGATTATATATTGAGCAAATAAAGAATGACTCTTGTTTATTCATTGAATTTGAACCTGATACTGAGCATGAAGCTGTAGATATGTTAAAGAATGTTGCATATTTGAAACATTTGCAAAAACTCTTTATTAGCTTTACTTTAAAAAAAAAAGTAATGTTAATGGTAATGCATTACTTTACTCATGTAATGGTAATGTAATGCATTACTTCAAGAAAATCAAGTAATAGTAATGGTAATTTAATGCCCAAATTCATGAAGTAATGGTAATGTAATGCATTACTTTACTTCGCCCCAAGCCTGATATATATATAGTGATTAGAAACTTTGGAACTGTTCATTTTCTTTTTCTTTTTTGATTATATATATATATATATATATATATATATATATATATATATATATATATATATATATATTTATATATATATACTTGATTTGATATTTAAAATTCAAGTATTTATGAACATTTTTTTGTAACGTTGGTTTCAAAAAAAGCTATCAAACATTTGTGGATCAAAGCATCAGAGCGATAACATTTGTGCTTATTGAATCGTAAATAAGAGGTTTTCATCACGAAATCAATAGGAAAAGAAACATTAACATATCAATATTTTGTTTTTGTCAGAGTGGTAATCGCCTATGATCTTTTTTCTCCTTAATTTTTATATAATTTATCATTATCTTAAAATAGCGTTTTCTTACATTTATAATTCAGTAGAAACAACGATTGCTATACGCAAGACCACTGATTTTAAAAGTACAAAGCAAACAGTACATTCGACACCACTGAAGAACGATCAACACACATCTGGTATTTCTCTTATAAGATTTATTAATGAATAGCATGGCTTTAAAAACATTTCTTGGATGTATGCGTAGTTTTTAAAAAATATTATAATTACAAAAGTTTTCATGAAAGTTATGATTAAGAAACTCGGGAAAATCGAACGCAATTACGTGTTGCTGAGCTTTACTTAGTTTGCTATAAAATATGTGAAATATTTATTGAAACATGCATGATAAATACGGAGATTTTGTAACTGCTGCTTCGGAAAAACTTTAAAGAAGTCCATGAAACCGAGGCTTGATTTTTCAAAAATTAAGAAAACTTTACTCAGTGGATCTTAAACAATACAGGTATGTAACATATTGCCTTTTTTTTTTTAAACCGACCGAAAAAGTTGACGCTTCGGCCGCTTTTCCAGACCAACAAGATTATAATTACAGGACATCGTAATCTTTTTGTAACGGGTTTAAAAGTTTAATTAATAGTACATTACATCTCTTGAACATAATTCGGTCGAATTCCGAGAAGACCTGGATCCTAGCAATTTCTTTTTCACAAGTAGAAAAAGGTCCAAAAGTACAGGAGACACACCATGTGTTGGGATTTTACAGGATATACGGGTAAACGTTACGGTAGAAACATTTCTATGCTAACGTATGTTATGGGATTTCAATATCAAGATTCAAGGTACATGAAAAAAAAATCGTTTTTTATATATTTTAATTCAACTACCAAGCATATCAATTGTTTTTACAATGCATAATTCTACAGAACGAAATGGATCTCTGAAAGTCAATAATATATATCTGCAAAAGCTCTACATATCGTCTTGCAGAATAAAATTTTATGAAATGTCTTCAAACTAAAACTTTTTGCTTGAGAATATTTCTAATTAAATTCAGCTTTTAAAAATTGCATAGAGTTGCATGTACATCTACGTGAACCTGAATGACTGTAAAGGAAGCGAAATTAATCTTTATGAATATTGATTGATTTTATTTTGGCACTATTGCAATTTATTTAAAGGATGTTTCAATTTATGAAGACGACTGATGGTTTCTAGTAAAACAAGAGGACATCAATATTTAAGTTTGTTATATAAATGAAGATAAAAAATACATACACTATACACTGTACCTTTCCCATGGCTGAGATGCTTTCTATTCTATCTTCTTTTCTTGCAGTCTAACCTGAGTTCCTCTCCGATTTCATTCAGATTCATTCACAGGCGTTTCGACAATAATTTAGATATGATGTATGGTTGTTTAAAATGCATGCTGACTTTAAAAATTGCATTATCATTAGACCTTAATTTTAGTAACAGAAGGAGTTGGTGGTCAATTAGCCAAAAAAAATCTACAGGGTTATTTCATTTTTGACAGAATTGATGACTGACATCACGACTTGACACTCCCTGGATAAGTAAGTGTAAGAAAAAGGAAAGACAACAAAATCTATGAAAAAACAACTTTAAAGTCGTATTGGAATGACTCAAGAAAAGATCATATATATCTTTGTCAATGACGGTATGTTTTATGAATACAAAGGAGTAATCGTTTACCTATCTTTATAGAAGTGCTTGATATTTATATGAACCATTTCTACACACCATTTTTGTATTAGTACAACAATTTTCATTGCAAAACTGAGAATGTACTCTTAAAAAATTAATTCGATTTACGTGGTTTGAAATAAAACAATAACAGCAAGTAGCTTATACATGGGCCACATCGTTCACACAAACAAGCATGTCTTTTTGACCCAAGTAGTTTGCTGCATGTAACTGTGGTGATCACAGGTTGTAATTCAATATAAAACTGAAATATAATCATACTGAAGGTGCCTTACTCTTGCGTTAAAGCATTGTTACAAATCATAAATTTAAAGCTCATTTTTTCTTCAAATATATATATATAGTATAATATACTAAACTAAAAGATTAAACGATTGGATACTAAAGCGAAAATAATAAATTAATAAATCTTTATTTTGATATCATATTTGTTTATTCAAGTGTAAAATATCCCATGCAATCGCACAGTGCGTTGCTTACATATACTGTCATTTAATAAGAATCGATGACAAAACAAAAAAATTATTGACTGACATTGTGAGTCAAGCATATTTTCCAAATGAACCAATTCAGGCCGCGGTTTTACAAACAGGCTGATATAAGTCTCCTTTCGTACAAAATACATCATGATTATTAACGGATTCAATTTTATAGTTAAGATAAATGAAATCAAATTGAGAAATAATAATGTTATATTCTAGGAATTATTTTCATTAAATAAAGATAACTTCTTAAAACCATTTACATTAATTCATTTAATACCTTCCTAAAATGTCGTCTCTTTTCTAAAACAAAATTTTATAGGGGAAAACTCCGTAGATTTTACATAATAAATTGTTTATCAGCTGAAATACATATATCTAAATACGTATATTCATAAAACATTCATACACTGATGCGAAACGAAAACATTTGTAGAAAGTTGTGTAAAATCAAACACATTTCATTCGTATGCAGTTAGTTCCTTGTAGTTCAATATATTACAAATGAAAGTACAATATATTGCGTGTAATCATTTAAGAGAACAATTCTTCAGCATAGGTACTCTAGAATTTCGCAAATACTTATTGCACGAATATTTTACCTAGCAGGACAGTTTACAGTTGTAAAACAATGGAACATTTTGATTAACATATCACAGTCTTACACATTTAACAATCGGCTAGTAAATGAACATCAGTGAAAACATTTACGGCATATTTCTTTTTGGCTTAAAATATAATTTTGTATCTTCTACAAATTTAAGTTCTTGGGATGTTTTAAGTTTTGAAATATCAATATCCTTGGAGCTCATCATCTTAAAATTATCAAAATTTGCTATGCCAAAAGAATCTGTACCTATGGCAACAAATCCATTGGATGGTTTAGATGGAATGGTTGTTGTAAACAAAGGAACTCCATTCACACTGCCAACAGCGGTAGAATTCTGAGAATGAAAGAGAAATTATATCAATGTTGTCGGCTAGTGAAACATCCACGTTTTGACAATGGTTGAACTCGACGAATTTTATTCTATCAATAACTCGCGCGCTATTCATATCGGCTTTGTTGTAATTTGGTTAAGTAATTATTGCCAATCTCGCAAATGCTTGTGTGCTTAATAACCATGCGTGTTTACAAAATATGACTATCATTACTCTTAAATTTCCAAAATGTTTCTCCCTTATTAGCGATACATTGTGAAAAGTAGGAAAGATCGCTTAGTAGGTCAACGATAAGTACCTGTATACATGACTCTTGTCTCTGGTTCTTTGATCATGTCTTTTGAGTAAATGTATACCATAAGTACAGAAAGTAGGGAGACGGGGAAAAAGATATTTATGCATAAAGTGTATACCAGTAAGTTATTGCTATAATTGTCCGTTTTAGATCATAAAATACAATAAGTTTCTCTTTTGTATCTCAATTTTAATAACGCTGGACTAAATATATAATCCACAGAAGTTATGCATCTATAGATACAAACATATTTATATCCAGTACTTGGGTATGAATGTTTCTATATTTTATGCATTCAGAGATTTTTCTAAAATCTTTCTCCTCAGACTAAAAATGAGTAAAACATCCCAATTACAAAAGGCCTATAACGTATATTATTGAAAATTGACGGGTATTTTTCGTTCAAAGACACGCACGTGTTTACACAGTACTACTTATTTCCCTCTATTACCAGCAGTATACTTACTTTGACAGTGAGGCTTATATTATTCCAACCATTTGTTGATACATTAACTGATCCCTCTTTAATAACTTTTGTACGAGCTGTAATCAAAAATTATTAAAATCTAAATGCGAGTATTACAACACATGTACACTTAAATGAATTAGAAAAAAAACCAAAAACAGACAAAGAGAGGTAAAAATTTGATTTTTTTTAAATAAAAAGGGCATTTAAATTAAACAGAGAAACAGAACTTTGGAAACAAAAATGCATGACCACTTACACAAGTCATTAGCAAGAACAAATTTCTGCTGATCAGGAAGTATAAAGAGAAAAATCCCCTTGGCTTCCCAAGCATTGCATCCCCCTTGATCCACCCTGACAGCAACAAATGTCCCTGAACTTCCATTGACCTTGGGGATTTGTGTCTCGACAGTCACAGAAATATCAGTCCTACAAATAGACAGGTACTCATGTCAAAGAATGGGTAATTTAAGAAAAATACAAATTAAGGCCATATTTTATATCTTTCTAAATAAGCATGCAAAACAGAAGAATAAATTAATATTTAATTCATGTTTAGATTAAGATCATGTTACAGATTTATCTCAGAGATTTTCTTGTTCAAAAATATAATTATAATCGGTGTAAAAATATGTAGTAATGATAATTTTATATGCATTAGCAAAATAGTTTTCAAAATGTTTTCATATTGTTAGCTGAAGAAATTTAACAAATACACATAACTTATATCAAATCAATATTGATTTAAGCTTTCAATAGTTTTATTGTGGAACTCAACTTAGAACAGATTCTCAACTTGTTGCTTCTTTCAAATTAAAAATAACATCCTTAATATTTTTTCCTTAAATTTTATCTCTCACTGTGGCTTCTTCTTTATCTCTTTATGGCTAAACGTACTAAAATGTACTCAATTCGAGAAAATTGTGTACAGTGATTCGGTTTAAGGTACCTCACTACACCTAGATTTATACTTTTTAAGACACTACGTCACAAGATTGCGATTTAAACGCTTTGTCAAACTGTTCATATCGTTCGATTGGGGGTGTATAACGTCGTAGCTCAGTGGTTATATTATTGGGCTTCGTGATCATGAGTTCATGAGCTCGAATCCGCCTTGAGCTTTTGTTCATGTTTACTGAATTAAATTTTCGAAAATGTAATTTTTGTGCCTATTGGATTGAAATACTTGTTATCCATTATGATATCTCACTTAATCAAGTGATTTTCAGCTGATATGAGAAAATACTTCAAGGTGTAGTGAGCCACCTTAAGAGGAAACTATAATTTACAACAGTGCTAAAGACAACAGATAGCAAACAGAGCTCATTTAAGTTGATGTAAGCAGAAATACTTCAAACACACAATAATGATCAAGGTCTGAAACTAAAAAAACTTTTAATGATCCTACAAGCAAAAACAAATCCCTTGCATAACAGCATGTCTTTGTTAGAAACGAAAGGTATGTCCCGTGTATTGCATGTATCATTACATCAACTAAACACTGTACTGTCCTTTGTACATAAAAGTGAGATAATTTTTGTGCAAGTATGTTTCAGCAGTGAAATGTGATCATTGTTGGAGGAAAGACTCGTATGAATAAGATAGAGCAGCTGCTACATACCAAGAAAAATTTCCTATGAGATCAATTGGGAAGACTAGATTCAATATACACCAGTATATAGGTGGGTAGGTAACGACTTGGGTCAGCACCATTCCATGACTAGGATCCTCAGATTTTCTGGTTTCGAACACACCTACTTGTTGAGCAAAGAGTGAAGGCTCAACATTTTCTGGGTACCCTGTGTGTACAGAAAGACATGACTCAAATGATTTCCTTGAAATGACGATGCAAGAATAGACAGAATGACATCTGAATTATCGTAAGTAGTGAAGTAAAGTTTTAAGGAGAAGAGTGCAAGGTGTGTGCACTAGTACAGCAATTCACAGAGAATTGTCTAAAAAGATCTTTACATGTAGTGAAAACAAAGAACAAGATTAAGATATCCTATTTTCCATTTTAATATTGATAGATTTAATTCAAAGAGACAGTGAGAAAGTCTTGAAAGTCAGTTGTAGGGAAACTGGAAGACAGCCTATTTGATATGGTCACGGTAAGTCACAAGAATATAAAATCAAAGAGCAGAAAAAAGCATTAGAAAATGATGCACTTACAATATGTGTTTTTCACAACTGAACAAAAATTCACTTAACATACGTAAAATTGCCTTCAAAATCTACAATTTCTGTTATATCTAATTGATAACATTTTTGCTAGGACGATCATGAAAGCAATATAAGATTTAAACAAGCCAACAAAGTGTATGCCAGTATGTACGCCTTTGTTTATTGTTACCTCTTATTGGCATATTAAGATAGTTTAGGTGTTTTTGAATGAAAATATACCAGTGTATTTGCGAGTATTTGTTAAACTCCTTCAATTAAAGTTACCATGACAATGGTCATTTACCAGTTATGATCGCCTATAATATTCACAGACTTATTTGCTTTCTCTGCTTGACACCAAGAAACAGGACTATTCAAAACAGTCTGCGTTAACATCTGTTTTCCGGAGGGGTCTGACGATTTCATGATTTCATATGCACCTGTCTGTTGTGCAAAGTTGTTTGGTTCAGAAAAATAAGGATATCCTGTTCAGAAAAGTTATTGAATCATGATGTTAGAGTAGATATCAGCATCCTTGAAATTTGGAATATATCTTTTCATGTGAAAGATAGTTGTTACCTGAATTTAAAGTGTAGATAAGTTGATAATTAATATGCATCTATTACAATTACAATAAATTCCGTGAAATGAAATAAACAGTGCAAACCATCAAAGTTTTCAATATATGGCAGTGGGAATGGCTGAACATCTGGAGAGTTGGGATATTGTCCTTTTTGTCCTGTTGACAATGTGGTAATGGTGATCACTTCATCAACTCTAACAGGGATGTTGATCTGTCCATTGTTTACCTAGATTTTTAAGGCATAGGAATATTTATTGAAAATACATTCCAAAGATTTTGCATTAATGGAGTCTCAAGATAACACGTAATTTGATCTTTTCATTTTTGTAAGAAACTACCAAACCTTAACAAAGGGTTAAACATAGAACGAAGCTCTGATCATTCAGTAAGCTAAAAAAAAACTAAAAGGTGACTGAAATGTAAGTGAAGGTGATTGGTTAAAACATCTCCTCAATTCAGTGACCTGTTCAATCCTTTTAGTTTGTATTCTATTGACTGAATAGCAGAGATCATCCTGTAAAGATTTTCTTCTTCATGTTCAATCACTCAAGGCTGAAAAACTGTTTTTTACATTTTAATCTTTAATCAGAAAATGTTTGAAATACATGCAATTTTGACACACCATTTAAACATAATTTAGCAAACACCACATCTCTTTACGACAGTTTTGTAAAGAAAATATTAGGTTTCCCATCAGGACTTTGGACCCTTAATAAATAAATGAATATACCTTGACTTGTCCAAAAGATCTGAAGAAGT
The DNA here is from genome assembly GCF_902806645.1 of Magallana gigas. Classification (NCBI taxonomy): domain Eukaryota; kingdom Metazoa; phylum Mollusca; class Bivalvia; order Ostreida; family Ostreidae; genus Magallana; species Magallana gigas. The sequence goes on along the minus strand of NC_047562.1, from coordinate 42,804,591 downwards.
CAGACTGGGAAGTATTCTGTCCAAAATGGAGGCTACTCTTCCACACATATACGCTTGAAATACTAGCCTGCAATAATTATTTTGATCACATACAGAATAATTGCAGTATTGTTCTTTATAGAATACTATTAGTTGAATGATTACAAAATAGCCAATGAAGACGTTTTAAGGACACATGCGACTTTCTTCAGTTTTAGGTAATTTTCTTTGATAAATTATTTCTTATTTATGTTGCATTCAAACCTGATAATGCCAAAAAATCAGGGTGCATTACAAGGCTATAATTTGGATTTATACTATTTTGAATTTTTTTTTCAATAGCACGTAAAATGCAATTAAATGCTTATTAATAAAGTCACAGTATATATTTTCAATTGAAATAGTGTATAACCAAATAGAAAAATGAAAATATAATTTTTGAAATTACGAAGTGAAAATCTCAGATAGAACTAGCATGATAGATCTGATCACGCCCCAACCTAAATTATCACTTCATAATATTCAAAGAATGATTCCTTATCACTTATATTTATATAATTTTATGCCATTGTACGATTAAATATTTAAATATAAATAAGCAAACCCCGCTGGCGCCCTAATTATACTTCTTTTGAAGTTATGGGATTTATAGTACAAAAATCGATACGTAGTCTTATCACAGGCAAAGACAATGGAAAATGTAAATATTTTTACTTACATAGCTGCCTTTAAGTTGTATAGTGACATTTTGTGGTTTGACAGAATATGGCGGGAGTGGAGGGCGAATACAAATAGAATGGTCATGACTCTGAAAGAACATTTTATATTAGAAAAATGTACAAGAGACATACTTTTGCTTCGTTATAAAAATATTTGTTTTCTCAAATAATTTCAAAATTACAGAAGTTGAAAATCCCATTGATAGCAATACATTATTTTTATTAGCTGTGTGTTTGTAACAGTGTCATGCAGAAATTTGTTATCAATACAAGTAAGATGTGGTTTTCCCTTAAAATTTGATATTCCAAAAAGAGATTTTGTAAAATAGTTTAATATTTTTAAAGTTGAGCGAGTAATACAAGGCCTATTAGTATAACAAATTAGTATAACAATTGATTAGAATTCTAAATCCTTTATTCCGTCTTAAAACTTAATGAAGTTGGACAGTAAATGAACTCAGAGTTTGTTGTTATTATTTTGAATTCTTACCATTGTTTCTATAATAATAGTGAGATCCTTGTTGTTGGGGCTGGTTAGAGACACCATACTTCCTCCCTGGTGTAACTTACAGACTCCGTGATCATGGGACAGGTACTTCCATCCAGGTTTGGTGAACTGTGATGTATGGGCTGACAAATATGTTTCAGAAGGTAAATTTTAAATTTTTATTAATGATTACTAAAACAATTTAACAATTAGAAATTACACAAACCTGGATGACATAGTACACTTAGAATTTCATGAAAAAGGAGTATTCTCTATTAATCTTGGGTGAATTTTAAAATCTAGAATACTTTAACATTTGTAATAAGCTACAATCCAGATATATAAATGATGTCATGAGGTAAAAATATACTTCTTATGGTGTGTTATACAGTAATTCTCAAAATAAAACATCGAGCCTTCCTTCACGACTTAGAAATATAACTGATGAATTAAAATCCTATATTTTCGATCTAAATTGATATAGCACATTTAAAATTTGTCTCTCTTGTATTCAGCGATATGTTTTGGTTTTAGCACTAGTATACACCTGTGATCCAGATAGGACTTTCAACGACATAGTGTCCACTCCATGGAGTCTCTGCAGTCATCAGTCCATTCCGAGGAAACGGCAGAGATTCGTAATAACTGGCAATCAGATTCCACGAGATGGTGCTAAAATGTATGGAACACAGAATTAGGCTTAAATCTGTATGCATTGGCTTGACTTGTTACAGTAAGTAATTGTTTTAACTTGCTTTATTTTCTCATTAAAAGTATCAAAATGTGCTACAAAAAATTAGAATCTAAATATAATATCAAGAAAAGACCATTAAATTCAAATGACGCATAATTGACGGGCAAGTGGGGTTTGCTTTTTTATATCCAAATATTTAATCTACAATAGCTAACAATTTTATAAATATAAGTAATAAGGAATCATTCTTCTTTTTTTTTATCTTTGATCTTATCTGACACAGTGAGTATAATTACAATATCGAAAAGAGCGCCAACATTCCAGCTTTGTTTTGAATTTTGATAACTGCGATTATTTGTCAATCTGTGTATTGTAGTGGTAATTGCTTTAGGCCCTTGGCCTCCCTGTCAAAGACTTGTGGACATACCTTAATTCTTCTATACCTTTAGTCACCACAGGTACGGAACTGTTTAATATTTGTTCAATGGTAGCTATAATTACATGTAATGTGATAGAAACAAGTTTTCAATTTGTAAAATTTTACTTTCAACTAAAAAGCTACAGATTGCTCTCAGAAGGGGATTCCTATTCTTGGACATTCTTCGCCAGAGGAAGCTGCAAGCGGATAGGCTAATGGACTATGAAACCCCCTTTCAATGGATCATCCATGGGTTTTAAGTGAAATTCAATCCTGGTATCGCTGTATGAGAAATCCAACCACGAAGAACAGAATCGCCAGCTTGTAAGTTATTGACAGTAATGAGAGTAAAAGTACATGTGTTTTCTCAAAGGTTGAAAAAAGAATGATGTGATCAAATCTGGACATTTCTCTGTGCACTATTAAAAGTTTACCACACAACACTAAGAAGTGTTAGAGCTTACATTTCGACACTAACTTCATCAACAGAAGAGGAGAGATGTGTGCCATTGTGTGGGATATAACAAGGAATGTTCAATCTGACACTAAAATGTGATACATTAACATACATTGCCTTTATAGTTCTGCTTTGTTGAGGAATATTTTTTAATTGGTTAATATTTAGTTTACAGCTCTGTGTTCTTTAAAAAATACATATATAATTTATATTTTAATGAACTTAAAAACCATTTATCTCTTCTTCTTTTTTTAAATGAATAGGACATATCTGCCACCTGATGTCCATATACATAAGAAACTACTTTAACTACTTTAGATACATGTAATTTATTAATAAGTAAATATACAGAAAAGGAGACAAAACCTTTGTCATAAAAAGTCTCTAATAATATTAAATGATGCAGAATTCACCATAGACAATTACAGTGATTTGGATGTATATAATAAATACTACTGACGTTATTATTGAACTGGTCATACTAAAATAACCAGCCAAAATTAACTTAAAAGCTATTTTGATTCATCTTATGTAATTGTTTATCATGTGTATTTACAATGTCAGAAAAGATTTTCTAATCTAAGTGAGAAGTGTATACATGTATGTTAATCTGATGCAGAAAATCTTATTTACAAAGGGTAAAATGGAATTTCTGAATTAACTTAATTCACTTTACTATAATTTTTTTATTTACATTTACATTAAGATATTTAAACAGAAATAAATATTGCATATTAGCAATATACATATTTAATTTATTCTTTTACACCATACTTGTAGAAACTGGGTATGCTCATTGGTATTAACACATATGCCAGTATTAACAACAAAAACATGGCACAAGCTTTGTTTAGTGCCATAACAAAGAATTGTGACCTCTGTCTTGCTTATAACTCTAAAACTGACACTCAAATTTTGTCTGATCATTTCAAATGCATTACTTAAACATTGCAAACCAAAGAAAAGTAATACTTAAACCAACTCTTGACCATGCCCCTTTAAAAAAAAATAATAAAAGATATACATATAAGTAAACTTTATTCCTGTTGTAATGCCTCATTTGATTTGCTAAAGAAATTCAATTTTATCATATACATGTACAATGTAACATAACTTGCCTACATCACAACAAGATGCGCATTGGAGCAATTTATGCTTTATAAACTGCTTAAATATGTTATTATATACATGTACATATTATAAATAGTATTCACATACCTTGTCATCATCCCATTTACGTAATTCTGGTTAACAATCTAGCAAAAATAGTAATTTGATGTGTATATTTACTGTGTAATGGTGAAATATTGTTTTGGTTATTTTATTATGAATAAATCTTTTTAAAAAATTCAAAACAGGACTTATATGTATACAAAGAAAGTGCTGATTGTAGATTTCAAATTGTCTAAAGACTATTATCACTCTGTCAAGGTAGTAAAGAAATATCAATTGTTCATGCTGTAATCAAATTGTCTTTTCTACACAGAAATACCTATTGTACATGCAGTAATCAAATTGTCTTTTCTACACCCATATCTAATATTTTCAATCCAATTAATGTTACATATAAGGTATGTTTCGCTGGTCTATTTCCATAGATCTGTAGGTATTGGAACAGACACACAGACTTACCCTTGCCCAGCAGCCCCCTCCCACATTATCATTGAATGTGGAGTAATCTTCCGAAGACCACAGTTGTGTCCCTTGCTTTTTAGCAAATTCTGGAGAAATTGTTCCAGGATAGTGAACACTGTTTAAAAATAATCTCTTATTAGATAATTATGAATATGAATAATAAATGATTTTGAAGCATTTCACTTATTCTTCATTTTCTTAAATGTTGTCACATACATTCAGCTTTAAAATTAAACATACATTTACATCCATGCATAGTTTAATCAAACTGATAAATTTAGAATTTTTTTAAGTTCATCAAAAGTATCATAGCTCATTTTTCATATTAATAATTTAAGTAAAACTTTGTGAGGATTAAATGATCAAGAAAGCTAAGCAAAGATTTAACAGTATTCAGATTGTGTTTAATTGATTATTGTCAATCAAAGTTTACCCCACATAGTCTACAATGTTTGCCAGTTCCCTATCCTTGTTCATATCATTCACGATTCCCCATCCCCCATCTGAGGCCACAATCTTAGTCTTCGTAAACCCGCGAGCATCTAAAGTTTTCCGCAAAGTCTGTAAAGTTATAAAGACCAATTTATGATAAATAAACAAGTAATACATATTCTACAATATCTACATACATTCATGTATGTGCATGTTTATTGGTATTTTTATGCAAGATTAAAAGAAGATACAATAATCAAAAACAAAATTACTGTGGTTTCGAAAATGTTCATTAGTATCAATTTTCATGGATTTTGTAAAAATGACAAAAGTGACAGTTTTAAGGATACTTAAAAACATGGGCAATTATTCTATAAATACAAAGGTTATTAGTTTTCTCATATCCTCAATGAACAATGAATTTCGCTAGTCAAACCAACAAAAAATTCCATGGAATTGGCATTCAGTGAATACAACCATATTAATTTTAATTTGCTGTTAATTATTGAAAACATGATATAAATTTCAAAATTACCTTAATATATGTTACATTGTATGGTTTTTCATTCCATATCTAAAATAGAAAAAGAACTGTTTCACAATTCATTGCAGTATTTCATCAAGAATCATAGTCATTTTCCCAAAAAATATATACTGGAAAATGATGATGATCATATTCAAAATTAGTTTTTAAATGGTATGAGACTATAAATTCAGAAAAATCACAAAAATAACAAATTATAGCCACAATAATTAAAGGTTATCATAGAATTCAGCCATTAATTCTACTTTTCGAAATTTAAAAAAATTATTATAAGATATTTAAGGTAGAAAAAAGCACACCCCAACAAAGTCAATGGTAAGGTTGTGGACCTGCTTGGCCCCTTCAATCCACTTGACGATGTAATCAGCTGTCAGTGGAGGGTTGTGATAGGGATCCCTGGTCCCATTCCCAATCCAGCCAGGAAAGGCCCAAGGCAGTCCATAGAGCAGAATATCAGGGTTTCTCTGCAAAGTTTTAAAAAAATCATTTCATTCAGTATTCAGTATGTCATCATTCTTGCAGTTTTCATGCATTCTTGTGATATTGATCAATATTCAATGGCTTTATTTATTAATCAGATTAAAATGTTTCTAAATGTCTCTTTAAAGGACTAAATACCTACAGTTTAACTGCATGCATGTACATATTTCCCCCCACCTTTTTTGCTTCTTTCATTAGCCACCATTCATAGCCTCTTTTGAAGTTAAGGTCACCAGGATGATGCATGTGAGATGACTCTGTTCCATCTAATTAAAAATCCAAACATATCAAAGGATGCATGTAAGCTAAATGCTTATAATTGTTGATGGAAAATATCTACTATACACACTAAAGTTGATTTCAAACAATAATCTATACCTGTACTCTGGGCATCACCTCCTATTTCCACCTTCAGAATATGTAGTGATGCAGCAAAATTAGGCTGTAGTAAAATGGAAAAAGATACTTATTTGAATTTAAATGCATTTAAAGAATGTTTCTGTGATTGTAAAAAGATATTGTAATAAAATATATAGTATAAATGGTCAGTTGATATCTGTAACATTTTTTTCACTTTCAAACTTGATGATAAGCAAAGATCACACACTTAAATTTGCAATAAAGAGTTTCTTACTTTAAAAAGGTAATCCAATATTTCATCTCTTTGTTTTTGTGGATAATTCACCAATAGCCTGGATGTAGCCTACATAACAAAAATAAATATCATAATCACACTTTTACTTGAAAAAAAAAGCAAAGAAAGTTTTTATTTATGATATCAAACCATATTCTGCCTACTGTGCTCTAATTCAGTGATGATTACATCATCTGCTTCATGCAACAAAATTAAACATTGAATTTCCCAGTTTGCAAAACGTCACTTGAATGATAAAATTAACATTGTAAATTCTTTCTACAAATCTAAATATTTGTTTGTAGGTCAAGTAGTTATAAATGTCACAATGACACACTAGTTTGATAACATCTAGGAGTAGTATATCAAATCTTTATCACGACTTAATCTCCTGAGGGATTAGTTAACTTTGGTATGAATACTTGCTAAAATTCTATAACCTAACGAAAACTTATCTTTTTTATTGTAGCAATTATATTTTATTTCCCAAAACATAATGACATACAAAATAAATTAATAGTTTTTTGTATAAGATTTTTAAAACACCAGCGTTCAATCTAAATCAAATATTTATTAATTCAGCGATGCAAAACACACTTAATAAAACAAATTGACCATGAAACTTAAAAAGGTATGATAGAGAAAGCTTAATAAGCAAAGACAACCGATAAAATCACTTCTTCAACATTGTTAGCATATAAATGTGCCCCTACCCCTCCTCCGCTCAGACCTCCGATTCCATCAAACCGCCTCCCGAGCCCGGAGCTGTCATCTACCGTGTATGTATCCGATGCTGCTCTATCCACACATAACGAGAGGTTACAAATAAACAAGAGAACAGCAAATATCATTTTTAAGAAACTTTTTCTACCGCATAAAGTTGATAAACTTGGTCTTTTCCTTATTGTTTTTTCATCACGTGAGTCAAGCAGGATGTTTTCAGAGTCACACTTAATTTAAAACCAGACAAGTTAAACAACTTTTATCCGGAATATGTTATCGCTGCAAACAGTACTCGTGAATGAAGTTTACATGCAGTTGATGAAACAGTTATTCGAAATCTCACTTGAGTGATACCATAAATTCAAAACGGAGGATGGGTGCGAGCCTTTACAAATAATGGTTCTGACTGTTTTAGCTCACCCGTGCACGAGATGAGCTCATATGTGAACTTTCTTTTTTCGTTGTCTTTTAAATTATTGCTGTCACTCAATCTTTAACTCTTCCTATCAAGCAGCGCCGAATGAGAAATGTTACTCATCATTTTTTTTAATTACGTGTACGAAATTATATCCTACATGCATATACTAAATTTAAAATAACAAAATACATGTACACTCTTAGAAAAGGCCTATATCATATATATTTTTGTTTCATAACCATAATCATGATAATGAATGATTGGTAAGGGGAATCAATTTTTGTCAGTCGATCGTCACACTCGATATACGATCATTCATGTTCAGTGATGGTTTATAGGCTATATATAAGAGTTGAATATTCACAATATACCAAACATATTAAACAGGGGCGTCGGAAGGCGGAAATTGAGATATTCTATATAAGCGTGTCTTATCATTCTTAAATTATATCAATTATGTTGTCACTTATTTTTAGCTTGTCGCTATCTTGCTAAACTTTTGAGATATCATCTTATATAATCACAAAAGAATAAATGCATGAATCTACAATTGTACACAAGGCTTTATGTACTGTTTTACATGACAATACATTTGTATGTGCAATGTACTACCGGTATTACTAGTTTATTGTGACGTACGTACAGTGCTTAATATATAGTTGCAAAATCTCCAAAAACCACCACAATGCATATACATTGAAGAGCGCGTCCAGAGAGATGCTAATGACAAAATATACCACAGATGGTTAGTGGATCGCTTCTCTCTGATAACATACTGACACAAAGATAGTGGCCAGTTCCTGCTGCGATATAATGAATTGTTTCTCTGACTGATGGTGATTGAAGCCGTATCACTCATCATTAGCGTTGTAACAACTTGTAGAGAGATACATCCGGCGGTGGTTACTGGCGATATGTCACGACTCCAGACCCAGATCATCTATTTACCGTAATGAACAGGGAGGGAGCGTGATCCATATCTCACAGGAGCGGATCATAAATACTTCGGTCAATAGTTTTTGTCATGTTGAAAATTTTGAATTTACTGGGTAGGTGTAACAACATGTTCTTTTTTTAAAGTAATTACACCCACCCAGTAAATTCAAAATTTAAAACACGACAGTTTAATCCTTGAACAGAGTGTAACGGATGAACATTTTGTCATATATATTGTTTAGATTAAATATCTGTTTTTAACTTCTTGTGACCAGTAAACAATTTACGCGTTTATGTTTGACCTTCGTTAATTTGACCGGTTATTTTTGAAGATACTTGACAGCCGCCTTTTTTATGTGATTTTTTTTTAATCTAAGAATCAACCTCTTTATTGAACGCAATTCGCAAATGATTTTCATATAAGCGTTTGGAATACATTATCTGCACATGCAGATCGATATCAGTAATAAGAAAAATAAATCACGACTGATAACTTTGTTAGTTTTCGATTGTGTAATTTGGAGAGATTTTAGTCCATGACATCATATATACATATAGTAAGTGTTAATTTTAAGAACTGCTTCAACCAAATGATAGTGAACTGAAATGATTTTACAAATAAACACGGGTAATTACGGAATACAAACTACTTAGTAACAAACTGACAACATTTGAGAGTACATACTGTAGAATATACGATAATCATTGCGTTTTGTGAATTATTCAAGAATATTTTGCTATTTTATTTTTTCTGCGAATTTTTCATACCCGCAAAATACCGCCGAAAATACCCATTACACGATAGTCATAATACGCACTAGATATACAGTTACCAATATACGAAAGTCCATATAGTCACTTAATGCTACATATGAACATAAAACCATCCTAGAATGCAATACAATACATTACATTACAATAAACATCTTTCTCCTCGTGACTGAAAAAAAAAACAAATGCATGTAATCATATAATTCATTTAAAGCGAAACACCATAAAACATGTACTTATTTTGCTTTTATTTACAGAAGCCTGGACCGAAATCTTCTAAAGGGTAGCAACATTATGTAAAGCCGACACGTTTTTGTGTATGTATCGTTTCCTCCTCTCTGTTGAAGTAAATCTCTGTAAATTCCACTTCAAACATTGTTAATAAGCTCAATGTTATCCCCGTCTTCTGTTTTGAAGTTAAGCAGAAGATTGGCACTAATGAACAAGTGCCCTTTTCCATTAACCCTCGGGGAATATTCTTGTGTTGTCGGCAGGTGCCATGCATGAGATTGTTATCCCCGTAAGAATGTCTAAACGCCTAAAAAGACCAGCTCACCATATTGGCATCATCCTTGTCACCACTCGTCTAGTAGAACTAAGTGTCCACTCCCTTTGATTTTTACTATTAATAAGTTACCTTTTAAAAGTGATCATGATTTTTGTTTTCTTTCCACACAAATATTAAGGATGCTGGGTGGTTAACAAATTGCCCATCAGATATACATATACATTAAAAAATCTAACATGATACATTTGGTCATAAACCTATATTTAGATTTAAAAAAAGACCCAAATATTTTGAATATTTTGTAAATTTAATCAGATTACGATACCCCACTCATTTTTATTGCATCAAGTTGTGGTTTTTGACTCTGTTTTCTGATTCTGACAGGTGACCGTTTTGATATCTATCGATCAAGCAAGGGATATTGAGTTCAAATATTCTTTGCAACTTTTTAAAAGAAATGATTTTCTTTCTCAACTACTAGCTATATATATATATATATATATATATATATATATATATATATATATATATATATATATATATATATATATATATATATATATATATATATATATATATATATATATATATATATATATATTCATGTAGTGTGGTTATTAAGACTTGAATATTACAGATAGGGATCGTTTCATTACATTTCACAGTATCCCAAAATCCTGAATTTTTGATACTGCATATAGTACATCTCATAGAATGCAGATTTTCAAAATACGTCTACAAAAAATATTTTATCACATTAAATCTGCAAAAAGCGATGGATAGACCGCAGTTTTCAAATTCTAGAACTCTCATCCGTTCTGCAAACATCTCTTTGAATTGTCATAATTAGCGTGCTACAGATAGCCCTTCTTTAAATTACTTTAATCCTCAGAACTCCCGTGCTTTAACAACGATAAAAACCTTTCCTAGCAAAATGTTTCTTTTATATTGGGTTCTCCGTACGATACAAAGTGACGGAGGGAGATTGCAATCTTCCTTAACACTGTCTTAATGGGCTCTAGCGTGCAGCAGTGATGGAGGTACGATAACAGATCTTCTCGTAGAGTTTTTGAACTTCACTAAAACCATCTGACTTTTCCGAGTTAAGGGTCATTTCTTCACGGTGATTTCGCTTGGATTATTATGGTGGCATTACATGTCGACAATAAAAAAGTAAGTGTTTTCTTTTTATTTAAAATGAAAAGAGCATTCACTTGTAGCATTTATACATCCCTCAAAACGAAAATATTGACTACAATGAAATTAATCGATAGTACGTCCTTTGGAATGTTCAATCTGCAATTTACAATCTGTTTGCAGGTCATGACCCAACCAAAAAACTTATTTAACCTTGACCTTAATTTCATTGAAATACATTTTGTTTTTGTTTTTGTTTTTGGCTTTTTTTTTTTTTGTTTACCTTTGAAATATTGCTTTTGATATCAAACATGAACGTTACGTAAAACACAGCATTATAGAACACCACTCAGAAACAAAAGAGAATGATGCAACAAAACTGTCTCACCGGGAATTTGTTTGATATTGTGCGTTATAATATATGAAATTTTTGCGTAATGGATGCAATGACTAAGGCGCAGTTGGAACAGGGTGAACGTTAGAAAACTGTCTGCTTTCTTGTAACCCGAGTTTGCTCTTTCTTTCCCACGCACAGCAGGAGTATTTATCTGTCACCGAAACTGTTGTTATGACGTAATCATTCATTAACGTAATCAGATCTATGTATTTACATGTCGGGAATTCCGGAAGCCGTGCATTTGTCACCATAAAGTACGCTGATAAATACAACATAATGTATGCTTATTCTCTACTCAATGGAATAATCACTAAATACGCACCATTCCGGTTCACTGTTGCAATAATTATATAAGAACCGAATATTTTTGAGATTGCATGAAGTTGTCCTATCAAAATGAAAGAGAAGTTGTGTTGTCATTTTGCGAATACATTGACCTGATGAAAGCAACATTTTCTTGCGCACTAGCTTTTGTAAGAGGTAACGATTTTAACCGTGCTAGTTATGGGGATCCAACTATTTGATCCTAGAGAGAAACATCATAACGTACAAGAGTCCTTGGTTAGGAGGATAATGGATTTATAATTACCCTCTTGTTTTGTGAGAAACTTGCACATGCGCATTTAAAAAAATTGAATTTATGCGACTGTGCATGTTAAAAATATTAATCTTATAAGCTCAGATCCATGTATATTTATAGTTACATGTTGGGATATTCACGGAGATCAATTTTGCAATGTCCCATGCCACGTATAAAAATCCATAATGAGTAAATGACTATATTTACTTCCCTATCTCAGCTCGTCGCCTTTGAATTCAATTATTACTGTACGATTATTATGAACTGCGTATATTCTGTCAGAAAAGAGGCACATGCGATACTTCATTGTCATACCTTATATTAATCTTAATCTATAAGCTTACGGCACATTGCCCCTTTGCTAAGAAAGGTTACCCATACATCATCATCAGAGTAAGGGGAGTCAATCAAAATTTACACATATACACTAGATTTTGTGTCTTATAGAAAAATTAAAAAAAAAAAAGGAAACAAACACAAAAGCTTTCTTCTATAATAATTACTTTTCTTTGCTTTGCTTAAGAAGACCGACTAAATGTGATGAAAAATATTACTATAGTCCTATGTTTTGGCATTGTTTAATTATAATGATAATGAGATAGTGAAATGTTTCTTGTGTGCAATGCAGTTCAGTATGAGACTCGATTTGGATTTTGAAGAAAAAATACGAAAAGAAATTTACAGCAATGTTGCTATCTTGAATAGCACTGTGATATGAATATAACTCAGATGGGGCCGCAACTACCTGTGTAAGAAGCAAAACAAAATTATTAAACGCCAGGTACCATATGTATTTTCGTGGACGGTGGATTTTTTTTTTTGATTTTTTTTTTTTTGCTAACTTTACAGTAATGTATGATAAATAAATGTGCATGGTGTGAAATTTAAGTGGACTCGTATCACAAATTACCTGCAATGAAACTTAAGTTACATGCTATTACACGCAACTAAAGCGCCTCTATTTCTAGTTTACCGGGTTTGTTAGATAAACATCATGTATAAATGTTCAACAGAATGTGACACGTTTGATCAAACAGTTGATATATGAAATCTAATCTTTTTATAGCCATGAATAGCTCACGTCAATAAACGTATGCCATTGTGTTACTCACAAATTATTTGTACATGTATGTGTTCCGGAAGACCCACAATCGAAGAAACAATAATGAACCAGACGCTGCAAAATTTCAATTGATTGTAGTGTTATGCAATAATGAAAAAGGGTCTCTTCCTGTTTATCTCTTTATTTGGTTTACTTAATTAAATACACGATAAAATAAATTCAGTAAAAAACATAAATAGATATTAAAAATTTTCTGTTTTAGTTTTATATGTTTAAGTAACAGCGTCATAATTTGACAATACATGGGTAATTTCATACATTGTAATAGAAATTAAGCTTTTTGTTATTTGTCGTTTGTTAATTTTTTACCATGATGTAATTAAACATGCTTTGAAATATTTTTATTTTTGATTAAATTACCACCAAGGAAAAAGTCATAACACTGTCTTTATACATTATCGAGCATGCTGCATCTTATTGCATATGTATCTTTTAAACTGTAATGTGTATGGAATGTTTTATCTGTGTATTGTTTGTTTTTCGAGTTGAAATCATATCAATAATAAGTAAAATCTACCTCTTAAATAGGTATAAACTGTGTAATATATAGCAACCATATTTGCAATTAAAAAAAAGAAAAAGAAAGAAAAAAAGACAAACAAAAAATATGTTCTGTGTTGGAATTCATATCGATGTTAGTTTGTACATAGAGACCAGTAATTATATAACCTTATGAATATTCAAACTTATTATTGAAACATTTTACAAGTTGATAAAATTTTCAAAAGCTAGCTAATACCATTTTTAGTTTTAGAAAAAATGCGGATAGGGCTTCATGTATATACATGTATGTACTTGTATACCTCAATCAGTGCATTTTATACGACACATCAATATATCTAAAATATGACGCGTGCTTCACATTCTCCATAGGTTGACAATTTAACTATTTTAAAGAAACGCTTTGCTCCACGATCATAACAAAACCGAAACTGAAAATGTTGTCAACCGGATTTCCCATGCACCAGTCAGAAAAAAACCCACCACACTTCATCAGGATCTTTAAGATTATCTAAGGTCAGAATTCGATAACATAATTATTTCTTTCTTAGATCGATATAGTCCTGAGAAATTAAATAGTGAATTACCAAAATCTCATTTGATTTTGAAAATGTTTAAGTCTGCAATCTGCAAACAAAGCTTTTTCCGTCTTTATAACTCTCGGAAATCACGCAAGGCGATAGTTTTTTCAGTGCTGGATAAAACCAATTTTAGCTGCAAAAGATAACGAACTGGCAAAGATGATTCGTCAGTGCACATGGGGATTAGCACCTAATATATAAGTCAATTAGACATGAAAACTCAGTAGCGTGATAAACAAAAATGTTTTTCCTTTTTGTAATTTTCTAATAGTTACAACGCGTATCGCCATTTTACTAGATTCTCGATCAATTATAAAAATCAAAGTACTGAAAGTATTTAAACAAAGTGACGTCAGAACTCAATTGAAATTTGGTAAGTTTATGTCATTTGTAGAGTGGAGGAAACAAATCGCGTTTTTTCGTTGAAGGAAAGGGGTTGATTTTTATGAAGACAAAAAAAGAACTTTGATTTCATTTAATATTTATGGCAGAAAGTATTTACATTGAATTTATTTTTGAAAAATAGGTAAAGAAAGGGTGTTTTTTTTAAAACAAATATGTATATATCATTTTGTAAATTATATCAAGTTTATAGAATCTTTCCAATGTTGGGTTAAGAAACTAGTAAAGAAAACAGTGTCTGAAAGAGAAAATGTACGTTGAATTCACAGTTTATACATTCATATATAATAAATTAATTATACAAGATTTATGAAAAATATCCTCTTCTTTAAAATTGTATTTATAACAAAAGACGCTTGTTTGTATAAAATTGTTATAAAATTTATCTAAGATTCAAGAGTCTGTGATGCATTTATAAAAACCGATAGACTTACGACACCGATGGTAAACGCGAGTACATATTTGCTCAGAGAGGCAATCTCGTTTTGAAATACTACCCATAAAAGGAAACTGCAGTTAGATACTTACAACATTCAACAATACCGAAGCTACGCGGATAAAAAAAAAACCAAATGCAGTCCCTTCGACAATGAGCTTCATTGGACATTCACGGACAAGGACTTGATTTCAGATGATTTCAGATGATACAATAGATAGTCATTAATTTTCTGACACAAACCATTATGTAAAACCAACCGGGAAGTCAGTTAATTGTACTCGCAGCAATTGTTACATTGCTAGCCTTAATCTCTGCATGTAATTACCATCCACTGTAATCTAGATCTAACGTTTGAGCGCCTCACTATCTCAACAAACCCTCTCTGGTTAATGAACAAGGTCGACTCCGGGTGCTCCCTATAGATAAATATTGTACTTCAATATTTGTAGGGATTAAGTGTCCAGTAGAGTAGCCATTAATTAGAAATCAAGAAACACTAATTAAAAATTAGATAGTTAAGTAATAGATAAAATGATATTTCAAATTAATACACATTGCTGAAAATGATGACGAACGTGAGCGGGAACATAAGATAAATCTGTTAACACATTTACTCAGGCTGAGGGTTTTTTAATGGTTACTAGATAGATATACGTTGATAAACACTGGCCACTGGCTTGTAGTGAAAACGTGTGTGTGTACGCTACTGTAAGTGATACCATGTATCTGAGGGGAGGGGGTATAGGATATCAACAGGAGAAAGAACGCAGGCAATTACTAGGGGATGGTGTGTTGTGAACTAATCTGTTCGCGTCTCGTGTTATCGCCTTCCAGTTACTGTCAAAACACCGATTTTTTGTGGTTCGTTGACTCGCTCACTGATATAAATCCATGTTCCTTGGACTGTACACATGGCATTTTCGATCAAAATCGTCAACATATTTTGCTATCTACATAGTTAAATCGTGGCTTCGGTTCAACTGGTAGGGGTTTTTTTTTCATACGCGCACGACATTGTATTTTGGAAAGACGAGTCGCAGACGATACACCGAGATTAGATTGTGTGTGTCACTGGTCCGGATTAGCGGGTCGACTGTGGCCATGACCCCAGAACTACCTGTCTATCTGACTAAAACCACCTGATTTGCTTTACCTGGAATTTAATGTCGAGTAAAACCTGTGTGAAAGTGGTTGCATAATTCTGGCAGGTAAGACAGATTCTATCTTTTAAACCCATGCATGGAACAGTGATCAGAGAGAGCATTATGATAATATTGTATAGGTTGAATGAATCTAACGTTAAACAGTCGGGGGTAATACCTAATATTGTCATGTTTAAGTTTCTCGTTATCGCAATTTAACATCTCCCTACTATAAGCCATCCAAACATTTTGTGGAAAAATAAATCTGTTGTTTGTGTGATATTTATACAACAGATTCATTTGTATATTAATGAGATAATAACTGTCAAATTATGCGCAAAAGAAAACAGCTGTAGATCAGAGACCAGGATAGTTTTGAATAAAACAACCCAGCTGTCTGGAAGACCACAGTTCTACAATCGATGTACGTTCACAATAAATCTCTGTTAAATATTCGTGTATGCCTTACATATTACTATACAAATATAAATGCCCACCTGCTACATATGTGATTGATCTTACAGGGTTAAACTACAATATTGTCTAAATGAGAAACGAATTTGTTTAGTGAAATTGTTTGACATTCAAATAGACTTGCTACTAACTTTCTTGTCAGTTTATTGAAAAATAATCCAACTGCAAACATGTGAACGTTCTAAAGCAAATACACCCCTTGTACCCGTTTTCAATTGAAGAGCTTTGTTCAACAAAAGACATTGGACATATTTTTCGCGATTTTTTTTTCCTGCCATCACATCAGAACCGGGAGTTTCTTGATTTTGAAGAATGTGCTTGTCTAAATCCTATCTATAGCTATAAAAATATTTTAGTTTCAACTATACGAATATCTATACATGAAAATAGAAATTATAACCAGCCATGCATGGGTCTCGGGTACAAAAAATAATATCCATTCAAAGTTTATCAATGAACACAGGGTGCTAAACAATATCAAGTATACACACTCTTTTATTTTCTTTAAACCGAGCAGTGAGGTCTTTTTATTCAGCCCATAAAAACTCTATTATTCATATTTACCCACGTGTTTTTCCTATCCAATTTCCAAATCTCGTTGCCTCTTTTACTCAAACGCCAATGCGCCCATCATAAAGTGAAGGAGTAATTATCGATGGTTAAACGTTTATCTTTAGACCATGTGATTCGGTATTTATTTTTGACTGATAAGTTTCCTGCAATCAATGAATTATCGAATCTTGCGCTGTTCATAGGCTTCTACAATTTTCGGAATAGTTTGACTATATCACTAAGTCATTAAACGGGGGCGTTTCTCATCGGATTTTTATAAGGATCCATTGGATTCTGTGTGAGTTATCGGCTTCAAACACACGATAAATAGAGGTAAGCGCACCTTCTTTCATAAAGATAGCGTATCATTTTTCAATACAGTAATGTATAATTTTTGGTTGGCATAATACTGCGCTGTTTTGCCACTGGGTGTAATAATAAACTGCATACATGCTTTAACTGATGATTGCACGTTTTGATAGTTTTTATTTTTTAATACATTTTCTGGGACTGACTTTAACAATCATTTACTGCCTTATAATTGTAAATGATATGAAACACCAGGGAGTTTTCAGTTAAAACTGTCAGAAAGAATTCCTAAAGATTTCAAATCATTCTAATGTTACAGAATGTAGAGAAACGAAAATAGATGGAGAAAGGGGACACCCCTTATAACACGTAATTACATTCAGGGTTACCTCAGAGCGCCTCCGTTTTCATTTAATGGAGTGAAAGACAGTCCGAAAATAAACCATTAAAGTGCCTGCCAGTGAACCCGAAAACAATATCATACCAACTTAGCATGACTCCGATGTAATCGTAGAAGCTTTCCTTTTTTGCCATATTAAGTCACTGCCCTTCCTCCTCCCCTCCGATATTTTCCCCCACCTGTTATCTTTGCAATTACAATTTGTTCTATCCCATTTTGGGGGGGTTAGGGATGGTGGGGGACTTTTCTTCATCTTTCAGCGATCAATCAGGTTTCATGCTGCAAAACGTACGTTGTTCCACTGTTTTGAAATGAGAACAACATTTTATGTGCTCTCGATGTCACTTCTCTTCCTGTAAATTCCAGAAATTATTTTTTTTTCACTCCTTTCATTTCCTTTGAGGAATTAAATTCAGAGAAGGTTTAATTATTTTTTGTTTGTCTGAACGCGATCCGATCATCGATTGAATTGAGCGTCAAAAACAAAATGACTGCATGTATAATAAATGTCATCTTTTACTGAACGATTTAAATAATAACCACAAATGGCAGACATCTGAAATTTTGCACAAGACTCTCTGCCAAGGGAAAACCCTTCTGTAGGTTAGGTTCATTTGGTCTTCGACTTTTCGTTTCGATATGTAAACAGGTATATCTATATTGCTCAAACAAGATTCGATACTTCAAACTTTATTGACGTGAAATTCTCTATATTTACGTGTATTCGATAAGTACCTTCACAAACGTAAAGGTATTGAATCCCATTGTAACTGTTGTACACTGTAAATTGTACGTTGTAGAACTGTAAAATGTACTCGTTGTGAAATTTGATCCTTTTTTTAAGAATTTAAGTTGTAAGTCTTCATATTGCAGACAAATGTACAATTTACAGTTAATCTTCTCCGTTTTGCGGTTTATCAAAGTGAAAACACGGACGGGAGACCTGTGTTTAGGAACAGCATATTGTACGACAGCAGTTTCCACCTAGTCTTTATTTACTCACTCCTTATCCTTCAGGTTTTTATGGTGTGCAGTCGTTTGTCTGTTTGCACATATCTTCAGACGAATTTACACTTCTTCATCGCCCGACCTCTGTATGAATGACACGAAAGTCCTAATTAATCAAGGGAGAACCCAATAGGTCTGCAGACGTTAACTCTAACATTTCGCGCTCTTTTACACGGATAAGCAGAAGATGAATTATTGCCACATGGTTTTTGGCTTGCACTAATTACAATCATGTTGCGCAAACAGAGTGTATTTGTAAACAGTTTTATTTGCTCTTTTCGATATGAACCAAAACTATAAACGATAAGAGTAACAATGAGAGATTGCAGCATGCGTTAATAAGCGTCATTAGGTGCAATTGGCTACATGGCAGATTAACGAAGAAACCAGAACTTTATCAATAATGAAAAAAAAGTGTTTCCATTACGAGACAATAACTACGTATTCGCTGATAATTTCCATTAAGGCGAGTATGGTTTTACACTGTTGGAGTAAAATAAGGAATTATTACTAGATACTATTAACTTTATGTACACCTCGGGAATTGAAGCTACTACACAGTGAACCCTAACCATTAGTACCATGACAATCAGATTTACCGATGTACTTAATTTGCTGTCACTGTCTGAATTAATATAAGATGGGACAAATTGTGAGCTTTTTCATATTGTTTTTCCTCCAATTTTCTATTATCAAGCCAAAACAAAGCGGTCTGATTTGTGAACTTCTGTCGTAGAATCTGCATAATGGAATAGTCTGTGGACAATTTTGCAAATGGCCTTATAATAGATTCATTATCTTTATGCAATTTCATTTTCCGATACGTGCTACAAAGAATCCTAACCATGAGGAAATTTTGTGACGATATTATAAATAAACTGTGAAGATTTGAAAACAAACCATTAACCTCTTGCCACTGCATTGATGCTGCACATTTTGACAAAGGCAGGTTGGCTTTCCACACATAGTTGAAGTAAGTTCTATTTTGCAATGTGTTTCGGTACTTCAACATTCAATCGGTGAGTCACGTGATTGATGGGTTCGGACAGCTATGTGCTCTTGTGGAATGTTCGAAGTGAAGTAGAAAAGCATCGTTCTTTTTTTTCTCTGTCTCTCTTTCACTCGACTTAAGTAATTATGAGTGAGGTTATTGACAGGCAGAGGGCAAATATGATGACTCCTCCCGATGGTTTTATATTCTCCCCGTCTGCTATCTGGCGATGGCAAATATCTCAATAATTTCGGATGCCAATATATCATATCTTTAAGACAAGACACCTGTTGAAGGAAATTAAAATATTAAATAACCGAAAACGTCACCCTCATTTATCTCCTATTTCCTCAAAAATATTTGAAATATTCATTGAAAGAAGAAAAAAACTCAAAATACATTGGTGGTTAGTTAAACGAAAATTCAAGGAATTTTTAAGTTGTTAAATGTTAACATATCTCATGATAAAATCTGTTAATGTGTTTCATATCATCTGAAATTGGTTTTCTGTAATTATTGTTGGGTTAAAAGTTGAACGGAAGGGTTTCTTTAAGAGTATTAAATTTACACCTTCAGCAAATTTTAACAATGCAACAGCAGGAAAACTGACAATTAAGGAATCCAATTTCTTCCACCGAAAGCGTTTTCTAATACAGAGAGCAATCTCTTGGGTAAACTACTTCAAATTCAACCCATCGGAAAACGCATGAATGAATCAACCTTTAAAAAGAAAGTTAGTTGTATGTATGAAACGATCCTTTTAAAATTTATGAATTGACGCAGGCATGTTGCATAAGAAGTTAAAAAGATCGTCGAAAAAATAATAAATGTATTCATAAAACAGGTTTAGCTCTTGGTGGCTGAGTTTTTATACTTTATCAAAACATTAAGAGTACGTCAATACAGATAATATGGTTCACCCTCACCTGTGTATAATTCGCCAGTGTACAATACAGAAGCGTCATTTATTTTTATACACAAACCACGTCTGTTCGTTATTTACGATTTCAGCACAAAACACCAACCTCATGTGCGGGATTAGTATTTTAATCTGTCTGATTTCAGGAGAACTGGATGGAAATTACTCAATCGACGATATTTAGTTTTTAGCCTTACTCTGAATGAAAGATTAATTGTATTGTTTTTCCCTTCTAGACCTTGTTAGCCAACAAAATGAAGATTCCACCAGACTTCGAGCCGGACACCTTACTAAAGAATGGCTTGGAATCCCCTCCCCCGAAAAGACCCCGTACAAGGAAGTGTGACCTGTATTCGGGGCCCTCTCGATTTAGACACGTTGATGACCACGTTAATAAGGTAAAATAGTTTAAATACAGTACAAATCTATCGAATTTTAAGGTTAAATTTAGCATTCTGTAGGATAACAAGAAAATTGCAAAACATATACAATGAAGGTTAAATCAAATCAGCCGTGATGTAAGTTAATTTTGGAATAGATTTGTGTGTACATTTAAAACTTAAATAGTTCAATAAAACTCGTAGTCGGGCAATAGAGAGTGTCACTTATGCCGCTAAGTTCGTACACAACAGATTAAGATTATTCAACATGCATGTATATCTTTATAGGGACACCTAAGAGATAAGTTACATTTGCACTAGACGACCGAGTCTACCGTCAGTCGGTTCTTTTATCAATATAGAAAAAATGGTTATATCTTTCTTTTTTATACAGGTGACAGCTGTCAATCACAAATCATTTCGTGGTTTGTTGTGGCACCTCCTGTTCTGCGACAAGGACATCAAGTCCGACTTAGAAAGAGTGAGGTAAATCTTCTTAATTAACCAAGAGTTATGTAACAAGTAACTTAGTAATATGAACTAAAATTAAAAAAAAATAAGGAATGGGATACGGCTGGATTGTAGACTATCGGTATATATACTAGTAAGTCTCCTGAGGAAGAGTAGATCTGTTTCTTTACAAGATAATAAGTGAAAGCTAATATAAACGAATCGTGTTGAAATTTTAATGTAGATCTGATGGTTAATTTGTTGACCTTCAAGCCTCTTTAAAAGAGGTTAAATACACATTGGGTCTAAATTATTTCAATTTTTATTAAACACGAATCTCTCATCTATTGTCATCTTACGATCTGCATATATTTGCATGTGGAAATTCTGTTCATTCTCAACGAATGACGAAACAAATATGACAAGTATAAATGAAAGTTCTTGACTTTAGGCCAAATATGAGAACCATGCCTTTCATTCTTTGAGGTTTATATGCATTTCAAAAAACTTAATGAACGACTCTATATGCAGCTCTCAACTAATTATCAAGTCGTCTCCTGCATAGGACTGGTTTTCTATTAGCCAAGTGTCTTTTATACCATGAGTCACATTTTTTGCCATAGATTCATTATGTCTATATCATGTTTTCTACCTGAATTTTCTAACGCTTTCTTTCTTTTCCTTTTCAATATCCCTATTCTCTTCTCCTATAATATAATGTTTAAAGCGTTTTAAAAATCAGTAACAAATTTCCCCCTTTAGATAAACCCTTTACCCTTCCTTACTCTTTGAGGGTTATTTAATAGCTTTTACATTAATTTTTAATTAACTGACTGTTCTCTTTTGTTACCTGATTATCGATCTGAGAACATTTCAGATTCGTTTTGATTTATCTGCTTCACTGAGAATACGTTGCCTTTGATATTTATGCAGACAGAAGCACTGTAAAAGCATCCCCTGTACGAAAACACACATATTGGCGGTAAATGCAAGGTTCCCAATCCGTCTGTTTCTTATTTTCAGGGCCATATACCGGTGGACGGCCGCCACCGGAGGCGTCAAGCAGTGCTTTGAAAATAATCCGAGTGCAAATACTGCGGAAGAATACATAACCAAGTTCCAGTCGGGCAAAATCTCAGCATGCTCAAATTTTGCAGTTGCTATGCATGTGAGAATGTTAAATTTTTTGCATCTATAAAAGAAAGATTTCACATACACTGCACTTGAATTATATATATTTGTGTAGTTATAAACAACTTATTTTAAATACAGTTCTGAAAGTTATATTTCTCCGATAAAATATAATAGAAACAAATCTTCAAAAATGTGATGTTTTGAAAATGAAAACAAAGCAGCCGCATGTCAGAAACAAAACCGCACTGTAATGTGATAATCTAACTGCTTTAGTATTGATTAATTGAACAAAATAAACTGCTTTTAATTTTAAGATAATTTTCGTATCTCAGGACATACTAATGTTTTGTAACCATGATGCTACTTCTAGCTTCGCCGGACTACATTGTAAGATAATCACTGGATGCGCCAAAGGGAAAACGTTCCGGCCCGGAGACGCCTGTACTGGCGAGAGATTCAGACATTGCTGGAACGCTGTGTATTTTGACGGAAACTGGTTTCTTTTAGATGCCAAATGGGGTGCTATAAATGGAAACAATGTGAGATTATCACCATACTTATTTTTCTTTTATTTGATTTACTGAATAGTTCAAAATGTTGAATTTCATACTTTTTACGGTTAATGATTATGATATTTAAAAATGATATTCCCCCTTTTCTATCATTATACATAAATTAATTATTATAATTACATGTATTAGCATGTGCATCTAAAATAATAAAAATTAAATATGTGTTCACAGTTGATAGTCTTGATATTTAAAAATCATATCCGACCATCTTATTGGTACACTTGTTCGTGATTTAAAAGATTCAAACGTGTGGAAATGTTAAGGTATTTTTTTTTCAAACTACTGTGGTTTCAATTAATATTCAAGCTTATCGATTGTTGTTGATAAAGTGAAAATTATAGCTTTCAGGATACGTAAATTCGTGGCCAATGACCCATTCAATACAAATGTCAGCATAAACTGCACTTCAATGAACATTTAATTTTGTGGATCAAGCTTAACGAATTCACCAATTTGGTATTCAACAAAATTGGTGAAACCAATATGCACAGTATTCATACTTGTGCATTGTACCTGTGTTGCTGGGATTATCAACTACCTGTCTGACTTTGAAAATTGATTTTCACTTACATAATAACATTATAAAGTTAATATAAACATGAAGAAGAAATGGAGAATAAAATTTAAAAACCTGAATAAATATACTAACAAAGTGTTTGAAAATTGGTCTTAAAATTCAAAACCCAGTGTATTGTAAAACATATGTTTGTGTATGTTTTTTAAGACTACCTGAGAGTGCAGTGTATTATAAACCACATGACTGTTTATATTTTTATAGAATACCTCCGAGTGCAGCGAGTTTTATTTCCTGACAGACCCGGAACAGCTACAGTTCAGTCACTGGGCCGAAGATCCAAGATGGCAGCTGGTAGACAGACCCATTGCCATGAATGAATTTGAGAACTATCCGTTTGTCAAGCCTCACTTTTTCAGAGTCGGGCTGAATTTCATATCAAACGTTAAATGTGTGATAGAGACTAGGAGAGGCCAAGTAAAGTGGGATATAGGAGTCACCCATCCCGCTAAATTCAGCTATCGTTTGGTGTCCTCCGATACGGGAAGCGACAGAATTGACGGAGTACTGCTGAAAAACTTCATATTCCATGAAGTGCAAAATGGAAGGGCCACTTTTGCCTTGCGCTCACCTGCTCCTGGCGATTACTTCTTGAAAATATTTGCGAAAAGTTTACACGAGAGGAATGGCCATACGGGGTACACTCGAATGCTGGAGGTGCTAGAATACAGGGTTCAAATCAGTAAGACATGCATTGAGGACGACCCTCTGCCGAACTGCTGGGACACAACATGGGGACCAGGACAACGCACAGACAAGTTCTGTCTGTACCCTCTGCAGAAACGAGGGTTGATAACTACAGACGAGAAAACAGTTGACATTGAAATCAACAAAACCAGACCCGTTAACATTCTGTGTCGTCTCTGCCGCAACGGTTGGAAGGAATCGAAATTACAGAAATGTATAGAGATCGAGGATAATGATACAAAGTCCTTTTTGACTGTGACATTACCGTACGCTGGCGAATATGGACTGGAAATCTATGGATGTCTGCCGAGCAGGAAGACGGCTGGGTACCATCATGTGTGTCAATATCTGATCAGCTGTTCTTGGAGGGACGAAAATTTCACTCACGAGGACCTGGAGAAATACCTCGAGACAACTGAAACTGAGGATGCGGTACTTTTTCTAGCCTTAACATGCTTTAGATAATACAAATGCTGTAAAACCATTATCGATTTGTAAGCTTAATATACGTGTCTGTGTCAAATTGCTTTTACATTGCAGAAACACTGTATATAATTTTGAAATGGAATGATGAACGGTTTTTTTTTTATTTTAGACACTTGTCTATTACAAAATCAGTTATTAATGGTTAAGAAAGAAACAAAACCTTTACAAAAACTTCTTAATAATCATTTACAAATCTTGTACGATATATAAATTCTATTTTAAAAATCCTTTTTAAAAAATTTCACATGAAACAAACCATTTATCTTACAGGTATTCGAAAACAAAGAATTGGAGATAAAGCCAGCAATTTATTCCGATAGTTGCCAATTACCTGTCCTGAAAATAGATGAATCTAGCTTGCCAGAACCCGCACCTAGACCCTTGGATCTAATGCAAGCGTCCCCAAGCATTGGATGGTCTCTAGAATTAGAAGATCACGTAAAATCGGTAACTATGACGGCATTCCCTCTACACGTGTGTCCAACTGTTGCTGCACAGCTTGTTCGTGCTGACGGGTCAAACCTTGCTAGAACATAAGCTTCCCATGCTTTTCACTTCGGGTCATTTTTTTTAAAGAAAAGAATGTCATTTTTTTAGTGTGGCCGTCATTTTAAAAAATGGGTTTATGGCGGCCTGGTGAAAAGGAATCATTTTGCTTTGCTATAAATAATTTTTTTTTATGTTCGTTAATACCGGCATCACGAAGATTGCGGTGCTCATATGCACAAGAATTGAGCGTCGTATATTAATCTTGTTGATTTTGTTTCAACGTAATTTAAAACACAATGGAATAAGCTTTTAACTATTTTGACGTCTTAACTTTGCGATAAAAATTCAAACAGTATTCGATAATAAAGTTAATGATATTCAAACTAAAACCATATGCATGACAGCAAGGATAAACCTTAACGGAAATACACTTACGATTTTCATTGAACACAATTACTAAATGTTTGTTATGATGTTTAGAGCTCACGTAAGTGTAAGAATTTTTACGAAAATTTAAGGTTAAATGTATGATACAAAAAATGTATATGCGTCGATCATCTATTTCAATAAATCATTCATAATGATGAAAGCGCATGTGAATTGAAGAACGCGCCCACTTCCAGCCATCGAGAACTACTTTGACAGGTATCTTGTGCTGATGGGAAAGGAAGCGGATCGTCCACCTAAGGTAATAGTTTGTATTAATCAGTTTTGCTTTAACAGCGTGAGTGGCAAATTTTTGGTAGACGGAATTTCATTAGTTTTACTTTTATTGAATGGTATGCCTTCACATGTATATGATGATGTACAATGTATATCGGAATCTGAGTTATGTTGGTTCAATTTACTTCCGAAACAACTTGTTATTAATTCAATATATATGATTGTTTTAATAAAATAATTAGAGCGAAACAACTCAAATTTTAAAAATATTAAATTAATTGTCTAACAGATATGAAATGATAAAATTGTATGTATCTAGTTCCAGAAAAAAATTGGTTCAATCAATAAAGCATTCCAGTGCGAAAAAATCGCTCATTACCCAACCCCCGCCCTGCCACATGCATGCTTTGCCTTATTCCAAAAACAAACCCTTCATACACATATAAATATACAGTATTTGACTGAATGAGTCACAAAGATTTAATTTCTTTGATTTTGTTGTATTATCTTATAATCCTTATGGAAAACTAGCATTTTGCACATTAAAGCATTTATATTGATACTGCATTTGATAACTTTGTCTTGTAGGAATACATTGATGATGCCACGTACGTCTAGAGACGACCAAAAGTACATCGTGCTGTCAGTTCATCACGGCAATACGATAGGAATGCTCCGACAGACGAGCGAAGGAGACATACCAACATCTAAACTAAACTGAACTTTTTGTTATTGATTATATAAATGAGGTCCTTTCAGTCTTTTTTAAACTAAACATCATTACGTAATGATGCAAAACATTTTGAAAACATGTTTTGTTTTGGTGGGATTTTTTCATTTTCGTTTAGATAATAAGGCAGCTGTGGAACTGTTCTTGATTTCTTCGCTTCCTCTGCGGTATTTTCAATGTATAATTGTTAAGTGTCGAATTTGATTTCTTTCATTATAAAGGTACACTGGCTCGTTTATGAGTAAATTAACTCTCAAAAGAAAAATAATTAATTTTGTCGCTTTGTAAGCTTGACAAGAAAGAGAGCATTTTTTGTCAAACTTCAAATTTTCTTTTGAAAATTACTATCACTTAACTAAGGGTGTATGTAAGTGTACAAATCGTTGCTAAGTTTTAAAAACGGATCAGAATGACGCATCTTAATGAAGGATTGTGAAAACAAAGGTCGGGGTTTTTGGCTTTGTTTGGTCACATACTTGGGCGTAACACTTAAAACTCCACAATTAAGATCTAATTTAGTTTGAAGTGTTTTATCGTTTATACAATTAAAGGATTGCCTTCTTGCATTATCGTTTTGATCCACCCTAGAGCTAGATATTATTTATATGATGATGAATAATATTTTAACAGCACGTTTGTTTAGACAAATAAGAGTCTTTTGGAAAAGTGGGATGAATCATATTTGACAGCGAACTACTAGTGCGCCAAATGAAAACGGCTTTGAATTGTATATCTCCATTTTGTTAAGCAGTACTTTCTGTAATTAGTTGTATATATTATTATACATTGTACTGTTTCCTAAAGGAAAGTAATTGTAAAGGAAGTAATTGTAGAAGATCATACATCAAATTGATGACCCGGAAGGGATTTTTTAAAAAAATTGTCAATTGTCAATATTTCAGTGAATTATTTTCTAATCAGTTATTCAATGAATAATATTTTTAACATACAAGAACTTATATTCATATAATGTATTTTACACACACAACGAGAGAGAGAGAGAGAGAGAGAGAGAGAGAGAGAGAGAGCAAAATATTGATGGACATTTAAATCTAGGAATTGATAATTAAATTAAATTAGAGTTGTGTTATGAATAGTAAATTTTTGATATTCGAATGCATATTTAGCATTCCAATATTCAGTCACATGTTTGACACCGGTATTATAAGCACTATAAACTATGCAGCATCAAGTTATTTCGTTACGATGGAAAAGATTTCGAAGCATTTAACTCTGAATGAAAGTCAAGACAAAGCCATTTGCAAACAACTCTGATCTATGACTGCCATTCTTGTTTACATTGAAAGTAAAAGCACGGTTTACATCGTACGGAGACAAAAATTCTGGATTTGTCGATGATGAAGAAATATCTTGCTAAAATGTTTGTTAAAAAGTGCGAGTGTTAATATCGAAAGGTAAATCATAATATTTTATTTTTTAAAGATGTGCGATATAATTTGTTTTTTAATTTTAAATATTCAGGACATTTTCCAGAATTAAGGTCGTTATTGGTTTTTTTCATACTATAATCAAACATGGCGGATATATTTGGACTGACTTACGAAGTAACGAATTGGTCTCAAACAGGAGTCAGGACTGTAGTATTTTATTAAAGATTGAAGTTATCAATCTTTTGATTGTAGTTGATGGAGATCAATAAAAAATTACATTAAAGATTATTTGCACAAAAAGTAAATGCGCACCTATAATTCAATGGATACTCATATTGTCAATTTCAAACTGACTTGTTTAATCAGTCTACACATACAATCACGTAGTAATATAAACTATCAAACATGCTTAATGCCTTGTAAATGACGTCTACGAATATTCGAATACGAATCGATAGGCACTCACGAATATTCGAATATTGATTTATGGTATTCGTTTCAGCACAATATGCAGTAATCTTTCGGGAAGATTACTGCATATTACAATATCACAATGTTACATAAGTATTATATTTATGTATACGTTTTTAAACATATTTCTAAGATTTCTTAAAGAAGTTTGATTTACAGGTTTTTTTTGTTTAATAAAATCAATTAATGCATATGTATGTAATATTGTTGTAATGCTTGTATACCAGTCAATGATAAGCCTACATAGAAAAAGTGCTTTCAAATTCCAAACGTTTCGCATCGTGGCCAATTCCCTTAACGATTATAGTACATAGTATATCAACTTAATTAAAACAATCGAAAATTTTAAACCGTTTTTAATCAACAAGTTATCATTAGTACTGCACAATTAATGATTTTAAACCCATTTTATTATTCTTAAATGAATAAAATGCAATTAAAACAAGCCAACACTCAATCAGTAATCGATTTATTAGTAGCGTGTTCATACTAATCAAAGATTGATTCAATATTATGTTTGTGCGTGTAATTTACCTAATGAAGTAAGCAATAGCAATTTCTGTTTACTTTGAGCTCTTTGAATTTTACTTTAGGGACAAAAAGCAAGTCCCCTTTGTTGAAAATGATTAATATGATAAACAAAATTTTACACATTTATGGGTTATTAATTTTGGAGTCCAATCGACAATTTAGACATTTTGTTGTTGGTACGCCTTCTATTTGTTTTCATTTGATTAAACAGAAACATGTATTCATTTAATAATTCAAATAAATGTTATGAGATCGAGCAGAATGACTCGTTGAATATTAAAAAATGGTAAATACACTGACTTATTTCGACTCTACACGTCGTAATTTTCACTTTCAATGTCAGGGTAATGAGCCGCAGCAACAGGTTATATTTTGCACGTTTTATCCACGTTTTCTGATTTTAAAGAGTTCGCTCTTTCTCCGGTTTGAGGTGTGTTTTTCTTTTTTGTAGGTTTGTGACAGAACATACAGAAGTTTTGATACTCTACTGAGGGACTTAGTCTTTTCTAGAAATATACAGAATGATACTGTTAAAGCCAGGTACGCTAAATAGTAGAAATTTATAGCACCACTCTACTGTATTCTACTGACAATTTTTTGAAGACTAACTGTTTAAAAAATGTCTTTTTAAACTGAATGAATAAATGGGCATATTCATTGATATTCATTATATCAAGTTAAACACTGTAAAATTATTCGTATAATCCTATGTTGCAATTTGTTTAGGATTCTGTTTCAATGGTTAGCTACGATGAAACCACAAAACTTGACTTTTGATTCCGTGGATATAGGAAGTCCCGAGGAAACGCTCCGAGGCCTTCAAACCCAAAGAACAACGTATGCAATGGCCTACAACACCCTCTGCAAGTATGTTGCTGATGTTTCTTTTTTACCTTCTTTCATAAGAAGTATATATGTGAACAATATTCCATTATTATAATTAATTACAGGTATAGTGGATTGGTTTCCAAAATTATATTTGGAGTAGCAAAAGGAATGGACTACAAGCCAGGAAACACATTTACTCCAGGATCAAATCACCACACATGGAATGCAGTGCTGTTGAATGGAGTTTGGGAGCTAGTCGATACGCGATTTGCTAAGCGACCAGTTCTAGCGGGCGCTACAGGCGGACCTAGTATGCAATACGAGTTTGATGATCACTTTTTCATGACGAATCCTCAAAAATTTATTTACACACACTTTCCTGACGAATCCAAATGGCAAATGTTGGATCCTTTAGTTACAATGGAGACATTCTGTAACATGCCTGTTATGACACCCCACTTCTTTGCTTTAGGAATGGATCTTCTGAGCCACAAACTGGCATATGTGCACAGTACCGGAAAGTCAATCATCGAGCTAAAGTATCCAAAGTCCAAACGACTCCATCTCACATTTAGTGTAATTTCCGACAACGGGACCGAAGAGTATGAGGGCGTAAAACTTGTTAGATATGCAATGTTAGAAGCCAATGCTGGAAAGGTTACATTTAGATTACGTTTTCCTGTTAAAGGAAAATACACATTTATCGTGTATGCAAAGGAAGATAACCCGAATAAATCTGACAACGTTTTTGCGCAAGTGTGTGAATACATAATTGAGCAAGAGGATGTATTGGTACCAAAACCATTTCCTTACCCGCCTTGCGCATACCAAAGTTGGGGACCAGGAATTGCTTTCTATCAGTTCAATTTGTTCACTGATACGGTATCGGCAGTCATTAAAACTAAAAAAGGCGTTGCGAAATTTGAAATCATGTCGTCAAAACCCATGCAGTTCAGAACACGCCTTGTGCAGCATCAAGAAACATCGGAATTTGAAGGCTACGTTACACATAAAATTCAAGGAAATTTGACAATGTTTACTATAACTGCCCCAAGCCAAGGGGAATTTGGACTGGAAATATATGCTAAAGACCCAGATACCGAGAGCAAGAAAATGAGGCATGTTGCGCAATATCTGATCCTTTGTGAAGAGGAAATTCACACAGTTCAGTTACCTAAGCTTCCATCCGGATTGCTAGGCTTACAGCCGATGTTGGTCAAGTATGGAGTGAGTACCATTACCCATTCTGACCCAGTTATTCACACAGACACGAACTATCTTGAGATACGATTTGGGACTTCACAGAACATGAGATTTACGACAAGTCTTTTTGAAACTGAAACACAAGCGGAATACTCAGAATATGTTTTTATTCAATCTGAAATGAATGTCATAACTCTTCTTGTATGTCTTCCAAAAACTGGTTTCTTTACATTTTGTGTTCATGGCAACCTTTTAACAGACAACAGCCAGCAAATTCCCGGACTTTTTAATTATCTCATTCACTGCAATGAAATGAAAGTCGACGCCATTCCTTATCCCAAGCAATATGGCTTCTGGAAAGAGGGTTGTTCTATGATGAAACCTTTGGCAATTAAACCGGTTCTAGAAACAACGGTTGTTCCTTTCAAAGTCCGTATCCCACGAGCAACAATAGTTGCAGTGGTAGTAGATAACGATTGGACGCCTCTCGTTCTTCACCCCGATAGCGGAGTGTGGGAGGGTGATATACATATCGAACCAACTTCACAAGGAGGAATTAAAGTTGTTCTTGTTGCCAGCTTTGGAGATGATCAGTCCAAATATGCAACGCTTTTGGAATATAAATTATGAAAAATATATTACTTTTAGAAAACTTAAGAAGCCATCCTCCAGAAATAAGAAAATGAAAAATTACCTGACATTATTTCAAATTGCTTCTACATTGTCTATTCTGATAACTGGAAAGGTACTGGTAACTGTTTACTTTCATTTTCATGTAAATCGAATTCCTTTTCGACTATTTTTGTAGGATGAAGAAGAACGACGAAGGACATATTTATCACTATATTTAATATACATATGTATGTACGACTATCCTTATAAAATGTGTAAATATTGTTGCCTGAATAAAAAAAACGATTTTTTTCTCTTACTTGCTTTTATACAAGTTTTAAAAACATTGAAACACATTTTTGAATTCGCCAGTTCTTGTACAGCAACAGACATTTAATGAACCATGATAATAAATAAAATGAAACAAATACATTGCATCTGAGATTAAAAAATCCAAAACAATAAACTGATAGATTATAGACGACATACTGGTTTCTTAAAATGAGATCCAAAGAAACTAAATCGAGGAATAGATTCACCCATTCGTAGACCAATGGAAACTTGCCGTTGACTACCAATTCCAAATACAGGATAAACACCTTTACTGAAAGGTACACTACTCAAAGTATCAATGTGTTTTCTTGGATATCTTTTGAAAACCATCATTTCACCAGTAGTCAGATGAAGTGAAAATCCAAGATAAATAATTTCTTTTAATCGTTTAGAAAATGAGGAATGCATAAGAATTTCTTCCTTGTGCATTCTGCCAAACTGCCAAGTCTGTAGACAAATGTTTTTATTTCTTGAACATTTCCTTGCACAAATCATCCATGCATTGGACAAAGATCGCAGAGATTTTCCATGGTCGACAAACTGTCTTTGAGTAAACCCTATTTCAAACAAATGATCCTGTGCTCCAATCTCATAAGCCATAACGTTGACCTCTACTTTCACTTCAAAATATTCAGGTAAGCCTGTAAAAAATTTCCTGTTGAACTGAATATCACCAAGAACACCTCTGTAGCTGACAAGATTGCCTCTCGAGTTTCTTTGAGAAAATTGGTCGTTAAATTTTATGTTTGATATCGTGTTATTATCCGCAGACATAAAGACTGTCCGATGCAATGTTGATACATCAAACTCTATGTGATTTGTCCCAATGTTGGTAAGGGAGGTAATCGCTAGTTTTGGGTTGTACACACCTACAGCAAGTCTCAAAGCGTTCGTAAATTCTACATTTTTGAAATCAATAAATTTGTTTGCAAAAGTATTGATGTAGACAGTCACTGTGTTTTCATCAGGTAATAACTGGTAGATAATTTTTTTGGAAACAGTTGAGTTGATTTTCTTTTCAGATATTGGTATCGATTTCAAAATTTCACCATCAGACTCTGCAATAAGACAAACATATTGACTCCTGCATCCAGCGGCTGACACCGTCCATGCTGTTTCATGTTTACCCATAGTCGGATATAGGTCAATAATGTCAATATTAGCCACACCTACTTGAAGCAAGACATCATTATTCTCAATGCCAGAAATAATTTGGAATGAAAATCCTATTTCAAATCTTGTTTCTGTTTTTGTATTTATCTGATCTTTTCCGATTACTCCTTTAAATTTTTTCAATTGTTTTTCGTCTGTCATTGTACTCTGTGCATTACCGTTGTAATTAGAAACAACTGTATCCATTTCTGATAGGTATATATCTGGATGAAGAGATGTTGAATTCATATAAAACGTTGGACCTAAAGGGAAAAAAGAGAACATTTTTCAAAAACATTCTCATGAATAAATATTATTATTTTGCATGTCCATTTTTGATATTGCTTCAAAACCCACCTTAATTATATTTAAATTTCTAAAGTTGTAATATCTACTATATCTGATATACAAAGCACTTATTTACATATACACTTATTTCTACATCTAATATGTTTTGAAAAAATCTTAACAAGCAACCAATATTTGTGTATCTGTATGCTTTTACATTCGTTTCTCATTATAAACACGAGATGTTTCAATACTCCGTAGACTATGCACACACTGATCTCTTAATTTCTACTAGACTTTGACCCGTGCGTGCACGGGTTGACATTGCATATCGGACACTTACGAATAGGTACATCGACACACTTTATTATTGAAATTTGCATAACAAAGCTATAAGCCTACAATAATGGTATTAATTTCACTACACTTTCCTTAGTTTGGTAAATCTAACTGTGTCTCGGGAAAGGCACTCCCCACAGTTAGAATGCCTCCGTTATACCCGTAATGTAGCAGAAAATTGCAGAATCGCTCCGGAACGATTATGGAGAAAGTTAATGAAGTTGCCTTGAAAATAACAGTCAAATTCATCACAACAAACCTTTTTCAGACTGCAAATACCTTTTATCTAAAAAATTTAATCCACAGAATGGAAGAATTCAACACCTTTTCACCAACGTACACGTATTTTCTTCGTAAAACTGGGTCCGTAGGACATTATTCATTTTTACGATAAAACATATTCTATCTTCACTCTAACAAATATAGTGTAACTTTTTCGCATGTAATCTAATATTTTTTGTCATCACGAAGACAAAAGTAATTAAGTACTTACATGTACTTGAAATGTATATTTGTTATTTTATACTTTCTCTCATAAGAAATCATTAATATATATGAACAGAATATATAGCAAAAGTCCAATGAGAATTTACCCGTATATGTATTATCATTTCTGAGTTTATTCATGCAGATGTGATATTGTGGAAACGTAAACTAAAGATCCCGTTAGCGTGAATGTATTGCGCAAGCGCAAGATTGTAAAATCCAAAAAATCCAAGTGATTTCCGGGAATTTTTGAGGAATTTTCGTTGATTATTAATTAGCGAAGCTTAACTGAGAAAAAATAAAAACAAATTGGTAATCTTCAAGTACCAATTATGTTTAAAATATATAAAACAAAAGACAGTATTCTTCCGATTTTTCGGTATTAAAAAATTCGAGTCTATTATTTTAATATAGTAGTATAGATGATGAATTCTAATGATTCCACCGTAAGTGCTCGCATAGGCGAAGCAGTCCTTGCTTCGAAAAAAAAATCAAGCTGCTTTGGCATTTTTTTTCGAAGCAAGTTCCTTTATTCAATTAAAAGTATATGTTTACTTACGTAAATAACGAGAAAAAATCATTTTAAAGCACAAAATCTACTGAGTGTTACCCATGTGATCTAGTAAAATATGTGAGAATTCAACATAAACACTTATCTAGTGTACAGTTTTATTTCAAATAACATTTTGTTTCTTAAGTTTCAATAATGTTTGGCTTTAGATGCCTTATAAGAAGCGCTAGACAGCGAATCTTTGTGAGAACCCTAGTATTTATCGAGGCTAAATTAACTTGTATGTAGTACCCTTGGAAATGGAAGAGTTTGAAGATAATTTATTGAACCATGTAGATCCTGTACAAAAGACGTCAATTAAGAATTATGTATCATATTACATGTAAGCTTAAATGTCCACTGAGAGTGGGGGGGGGGGGGGAGGTCAAGCCTTTCCCAAGAATAATTCAAATTTCTTAAATTTACATCGTAAAGTCCCCCCCCCCCCCAGCAGACATTGACATCCCTCAGACCTCTCCTACGGAAAGAATATACGGATCATGAGACCAATAATTGTTAAAAGTATTTTTAAAAGTACATGCTACTCACAATTTACATCCGCCGTCCCTTTAATCTGTCTGTTGACAACATAAAGCACCGCTACTAGAACTACCACAAGTGACCAAGTCCAAGTGGAAAACATTGTGTTAAGGCACCTGTAATAGCAAGTTAACACATTTTGATCCCAGTTTGATTAACAGGGAATGCGTAGGAATTTTTTTTTTATTGAGAATGACGTCATCTATTTGACTTGATTCAATATCTTCATTTTTAAAACATTAAAAAATAATAATTTCTCCCAGAAGACTGCGTTTGCTGTAACAAAAAGGTTAATCATTGAAAAATCTCGTACAGAAACGATTTTCTTACATGTTTTCCTTTCTGATACAATTTACATTTTACAATGTAACAATAAAATTAACATCATAGTTATTTTTATATCAGGAAGTACAATGTGTTTATCCAATTTTAATGACATTATTGATAACGATAACGAGTTACAATCAATTTATCTATTTTTTAAATCAAAATGTAAATCTATTGTTGATAAGATATAGGTCCGCCCTTTTAATTTGGTTATCTTCGACAAGGATATCCAAAATGCAAGTTAGACTGATGTTTTACAAAATCTTTCGCATTAGCTTTCATTTCATTCGACCAAGACTAATGAGATGACACTGATGGATCTTTAAGATTTACAAAGTTAGGCATGGGTGTCGTAAATTTTTAATTATTTTTAACTTTGGAAAAAAATAGTTGTTCGCCCTGTACATATAAAACCAAAAACATAATCTCTCCATTCCAATCAGTTTTTACTTGAAACTTGTTATACCCAATTTATATCCTTTGTGAATATTTTCAGTTTTTATATCACACCACTCTCCGTCAATCATCAGATTTTTTTTTACGAATTCGAAATAGACATGGGTAGTTAGATTCCTTAAACTGTGCACTTCGTCAGATAGTTATGTTCAGTAAACTTTGCACCCAACCTGCTGACGAGAATTGACAGGAATTATTTAATATTGAATTTAGTGATCATTGTTTTAATTGGCTTATTGCGAGAAAATGACTAAAAAAAAACCTTTAACACTGCCTGTAGATAAAAAAGGTCCGTCATGCAGAGTATGCATATAGTTCTGAGTGATTTAAACTGGCTAAAAAACCTTTCAATCAATAGGAAATATTTCGATATTTGAATAATCAGTAAGTTCTTTAATCAACTAAGCAATGATTTAAGTTACAAACTGAAAATACGTAAACGTTAAGATCTAAAATATTTAAATGCCAAGCAGTTTACCAGTACGTTATACTAAAAAAAGCTACTTAAATAACAAAGAACCGTCAAAATAAAAACCATCAAAGCGAAGCTGTGACCTTTAAAATATGTGTTGTTAAAGTTAATTTCTTATTGGAACAAGTGTTTTCAGTCGTTTGTTATATTATTTTAAATTTACATCATTTTGAATGAATACATCGGTTTTACTGAACCCATCTAGCGACCTACCTCCAAGATGCCTTGCTCAGTTACTTTCGATTTGAGGACACCGTGTACCACATGGGCAGGCTTCCAGTAAAATTTCCAAACTAATAATCTTCCTCGTCGAAGGAACATTTCAAGTGGTTTGTTGTTGGTATGTTATTTATGCTATTAAACAACTGGAAACTTAATTTTGGCATTAAGTAAATCACCTTTTTCTGTAGTTCTATAAATTTGAATGACTTTATTCTTACTTGAAGTAAGTTTTTGTTTGAATAATATTGGGGGCTCATGTATTATTTATTATTGATTTATGACTTTAAATTAATCGTTCTTTAATAAATAATAGATCAATTTACTTTCGTTATTCTTATTTCAATTTCAAATTTTTTTTTTTATTTAAATCGTTTGAAATTCTCCAATCAATGCGTTCTAAAAATATAGATGATGCAATTTTACAGAAAAAGAACAAAAACGTTTGACAATAAGGTTCAGCTACCAATGGAAGGAAATCAAGGTAAGTATTAACTTAAATTAACGGTTTTTTTAATCTATAAAACAATTTTGTACATTTTTTAAACGTTTAGTTGGATTTTTTCAATTTTGATTTCTATACTTAAAGTTTATTTCTTCACAAACATATTACAAGTGCAGTGCAACCTTAACTCTCACGTCAATCGATTTCATATTTTAATTAATAAAGTACGAATCCATCGAAAGTAGGTTGTTTAAGGAAATAAGCAAAGCATGACTTAACACTTAACATCGATTAGATATGTACTTAGGTCGACGTAATATACGTATACACAGAATACATGTAAAGAATAAAAACATGTACAAGACATGTTCTAGAATTTATCGCATAAGCTCAGTCTGTTGGGAAAAAATGTATACAAAGACTGCATAGTTTAAAATGGTGCAAAGTTTGATTTACGTGTGAATGTGCTTATAAAATCTTGAGCGTGTGACATGTTGCTTTAAATGTACATGTATGAGTATATTCAGTTGGAATAACCATGCTCAAATCCTTTTTTTCTGTTAATTCTAAGTTATAGCGAAACCAGTATTTTGATCTATTTGGTAAACTTACATTTTTTTACTGTTTGGAAGTTTTGGTCTATTTTCGGCTGCTTATCTCAACTAAAACAGTTTGAACAGATGGTAAAGTATTCATTTAGTCATGATTAGAAGTTCCAATATTAATATTTTTGTTCAGACGTAAAAGATAAAGCACAGTTTAAATAGAGCAAGATTGGGATCGACAGGAAGTTCCATACGTGAATGAAAAAATGCACTAACATGTAGCGGTTAATTTTTAGACATAAAACATATTTTACTTACATTGATGAGAAAAAAAAATGTGCACTGTAATTTGGAGACTTTGCTACTGAAATCATTATCTTTCTTGCTCCCGACATTCCTTAAAAAGTGTGTTGATAATTATTAAGCAAATCGAAAGTAAATTAAGGTTTTACATGTAATTAAAACAATCAATTTATTGTACGGAGCCGGTGGTGATGTTTAAACAAAATCTCAGAGTTTTGGCAGATAGTGCGACTCATGGATAACATTCGTTTCTGCAGCAGAACCTTTGAGTCCTAATGTGTTCCTTTTCTTTACGCTTTACATTACATTGTTTAATTGATTTCTTTGTCCTATTTTTTGACTTACAAATTTAAAAAAATTTTAATCTACTGGTTTTATTTTTATTAGAATGATATACTATTTAATTAGAGTTTCATTTTTATACCTGTTTACAATATTTATTCCCTCTATATAGATAACGTCTTTAGATGCAGTCGTTCAAGGTAATATTATTGCATAATAATTCCCTCTGTAGAGATAACATGTTTCATATGAGTCTCACTTTACATGTAACTAAAGACTTTAAAAAGCATTTGATGTTTAAGTATTTACACCATAAAGTTAGTGTCCAATAAATCTCTAGTTTATTTGATATACATTATTTGAAACAGATTTATCACACGATCGTCCCTATCTTTATTATGCAGCCATGTCAACCAAAAATGGAAATCAAAATCGAATTAATTTCAATGATGGCTATATGAATTTAAAAATTTGGCTCAGATCTCGGATATCGTCTTGTGGGACCATATCTGAATCAGATTGTCGTCGTTTGTCCTTTTCCGAATCGTCTTTTAGAGTCTGAGGGTTTTTTGGTAAATATCCGTCAGCAATCTCTATTACAAATGTATACTAAACTAGAACGTAAGCGAATCAGAGCAAGTATTTCGTATTGCATTGAAGTGAGTTTAATTAATTTTATCTACATCATTGTGATTGATCAGTTTTGGTTTTTTTTGCAATCTGCTGTATCAATTTAACAATTTAAGGGCATTGAATTTGCTTTTAAATTACATTTTTCCATTTTTATTGTCTTAAATTTATAATATGGTTATTATTAATAGTTCTTAAAAATCTGAAAATCAAAATTCGAGCTACAAGCTGGATACAGAATATAAAATTCTGTGCTTTGTGAACAAAGCTCGAGTCTTGTTTTTGTTTTAATGTGTGTTTTTTATATATTATTTCCAAACAAATATAAGACTCGAACTTCGTTTACATTACAATGCATTCGTACCTTTATATCCTGCTTGTTACTTGACTTTTAGCATTAAAATTTTTGTCAATCATTCAAAATGCATAAAAAGTCCATTTCATATCAAAAGTGAATAAATAAAATGTCGATCTCAAATCTTGTTAAAGAGTCTTTTAAAAGTTATAATCTAAGAATGATGCTTAGTCCCATCGATTAAGAAATGCTGACATAGATCAATAAACATATACTCTGTAATCATCTGAACCCGTGTAGAAAATCACAAGATACAATTTTTAAAAATGCATAAATTAGAGGGCACAATACTTTTTACATTGACAATGCAATTAAAATAAGGATCGAAAAAACTAATGCACAAAGCGTGAAGACCGGTTTTTAATTTAACTTCTGCCATCGAAGAAAAAATCGGTGAAAATTACCGCAAATTATTCTCATGCAACACAACTGGGTGAGATATTTATTAAAATAACTATATTGTATACGTATAGATAAAATAAACTTTCCGCCCCATGCGATATAAACCAATGATTCGACTACTCTTGTGTGATAAACTTTAGGGGTTTGTAATTTAAATCGTTTACCTGAAGAAAACATGTGAGATATAAACAGAAAATTCGCCTATCCGTGTGATATAAATCCTAGGAGTGTGATACAAGATTTATATCACACTCCTTTCCAGCCCTCTTCTGATGTTATATCACACCCCTGTTTCTGTATCTTGTATGATCCAATTTAACAAGAAAGCATGATATTTAAGAAAACGATAAAAATACCAAACACATCAACAGCAGAATTAAAGTGTCTGTTGTTTTAAGAAGAAGATTCAAGCAAAGTGTGTCCGGAAAATCATTTCTAGTTTACGTCTTAATTAAGATTGTGATATTTTATATTTTTCTAAATATTATAACAAGTTATTCTTGTGACCAAATGGCGATTTAAAAATTGTCCGACGATTTAAAATACCAGAATGGTATATTGAATCTTGCCTTGGGATAAAAAAAATGATTGAGGCAAAAGCAATTAATTGGCTTAATCTTAGATTGTGAACAGTTTTATAAATTTTATCAATTGTTATTCTTATATATTGACACTTTGAACCTATAAAAATGGTTTACTTTTTGCAGGAGGTCCTGGTGGTGTTGAATATGAATTACGTCGAACGGGTGGAAGATTAATCTTTGTCATATCACTATGTCTGGCCCTGCTTGGTCTTGTATTATTGTATCAAACACATAATCCGAGTGGTGATGTCACATGTAAGTCTTCCTTAGTAAGAAAAAGACTTATTTGGGAAAAGAATACGTTACTTTTGAATATTGGTATATGATAATTAATTATGATAATTACTCTCCGTTCACGTTTTATACTTATATGTATGCAAATGAATATCTCCGAATTTATAATGTGAACATTATTGAAAAAAAAAACATTAGAAAGGATCTTCAATTTCCTTTTTTTAATATTTCTTCTCACTACTGTGGTTTCATTAATATTCAAGGGCATCAATTTTCGTGGATAAAGTGAAAATCAAAGTTTCAAGGATACGTAAATTCGTGGCAAATGACCCTATCAATACAAAATGTTAATAAAAATTGCACTTCAATGAACATTAAATTTCGTGGATCAACCAAACAACGAAATCCACAAAAATTGGTATTCAACGAATATTGATGAAACCACACTATTTCAATAATTTTTTTAAAGGTCCCCAGCTGTTTTTCGACGTGTCTACCATGCATAATGACCTGGAAATATCTGGAAACGGCGATGTAATTGCCAATACAAATCGCTATGTTAAGATACGTCTTGAAAATTACCATGGAATTCTTGGTATTTTCTCTGTGGGTAACATAGGGGAATTTCAAATAAAAATAAGTGTTACAATAGATATACAGAAAAAAATAAAAGGAGACGATCCATTGTTTGAAATAGCTTTTGCTGAACGAAAACAACTGAAAAACGATGCATTTGATAGAAAAATCAAAACGAGTTTAAGCATACTCGGAAAGAAGTGTAGTAGCAAACACATGTGTTTAATTGTACAGAGACGAGGGGTGACTTACAAGAAGATGGAAATCACCGGTATAAATGTCGGAAGCTACATTGGAGTGCTCACAATGACCAAGGAAAATGACAGTATTGTTATTCATGTCTCGGACAAAGAACCGATTTGCAAACCGTTACTGAAACTTCCACAAGACAACATATTCAATAAAGACATTGTTCCAGTTTATGGAGTTACAAAAAATGACAGTACAGCGAGAGTGCTTCTTACAGTGATAAGAGATGTAGGCAATGTCGCTAGTTTTGATGAGACGACTTGTCATAAAACAATATATACATCTGGTGATGGAAAAGCCATAGCTAACTATAATGTCGGTATTCAATTTAGACGGGGAGGGGCTTTTTCAAAGGCTTACCGTGGGGTTCTAGGTGATATTGCTTTTAAAGAAAACAACAATGATAACGAGAGTTTTCTTTTGAAACCAGACTACTTTGAAATTAAAGTTCATTTTGATGTTGATTTACGGAACACCGAAGTTGAAAGTTCGTTGTTTGAATTTGGACTTTCCCCTAGAAATCTCATCGACAACCACAAAGTCTTAAGGTACCATTCAAGTGCTATCATTGTATCTATTGGACGCTGTACCAAGAGACTGCGTCTCTGTATGTCTTACTGGCAAGATGGGACACAAGATAGAATGTACACAGCTTTTGGTCAATACTATGAGAAAGTTAATGATTCTTTTACATTTGGGTTAAAGGTTGATTCTTCGGAGCATATAGTAAGTGTTTATTTAGTAAATGAAAGAAAGGAGTGGGTTCACGATTTTCTAGATGTGACCTTTGTTCGTCCCCTGTATCCTGTGTTTGGATTGACAGACAGAACGTTTGTCAAAATTCACCTTTTATCGTCATCATCAGTGACAAAAATGTACAGCGTATTAGGGTTTTTTCCACAATATCCTGCTTGTGAAATTTGAACATTACTGATAATTACAGTAAAAACTGAATATCTTAAAAAATTCTCTACGTTCATCCATTTTATTACATAATATCATTGGGGGGGGGGGGGGTCATCTCAGATAGACAGAGAAAAGGGGTGCGTAGTTTTAGTACCTGGAACGTCGGTAACAGATAGTGTTGGTTTCTTACTCATCCCATCTACATTGTACATGTAGTAGGTATGTTCTAAAAACAAAACCTATCGGGGATTTCAAAATTTATTTTTTGTGACAAACGCATGAACTTTGTATTATTTTCGGGTAGAATTTTACAAATTTTCAATTTTTCCCCGCCCGATTTTATTTTTATCATAGAGCTCTACATGTATATCCTGAACGTTTATTTTATTTATATCACGATCAGCAGCAAAAATATAAACTGTCAAATGCACTGGTAAATATAAACTGTCAAATACACTGGTAAATATAAACTGTCAAATGCACTGGTAATGTATGTTCGGCGTTAATAAATTCCAGTGGACAAATTATATCCAGCGATAGGAAAACTGACATTATAATATCAATTCATTCTATTGTGTTACAATTATCTTTCTTTAAATTTAATTTTCAATTGTATGTAATATTATTATATATACATCTACCGAGTATGATTTCCTCTATTTCTTACGGAAACATGTAGTTAATTCAAAGCTCTGTAGAAACAGCCAGACTAAAATCTACACGCCCCGTTTATTAATTGGTCGCAACCTACAGCGACCTTAGGAAAGTCATGGACAGCACGAAATAATCATCATGATGATGGTTTCAGACTCAAATTCTCAAAGGAGACGGTTTGCTTGTTTCTTTAGCTAATGTACTTATCATGTACAGTAATTTTGTAAATTTTACTTACTTTTTACAATCAATTTATTAATTTGTTAAAATAAAGATGGATATATAAACAATAAAATGGTTTTATTTCATGATTGATGCGGGTTTGAACGTAGCGATCATTGCAAAAAAATTCAAATTAATTGTTTCTGCTGATTTAACTCTTGATTTAATATAAAACCAAATTGTTCCTAAAACAAATCATACAGTTAGGCGCGTGGGTACGCATTATGCGGAATATATTTCTTTTTATAAAAACTGATATTAACATCTAATATTTTTCCTATACAATCCTTTTTAGCTCACCTGAGCTGAAAGCTCAAGTGAGCTATTTTGATCACGTTTTGTCTGTCGTCCGTCTGTAAACTTTTTTGAACTCCTTCTCTTAAACGCTCGGCCAATTTCAACCAAATTTGGCACAAAGCATCCTTATGGTAAGGCAAATATAAATTGCAGAATTGAAAGACCGATCTTTATTCAATTGCAAAGCGGAGAAAACATCGAAAATGTAGTAAATGGGGTGCATTTTTAAAAATCTTCTTCTCAGGAAGTACTGAGTCAAATTCAACGCAATTTAATATAAACTAGTGGGTATTGTTTTTTTATACAAAAAAACACATGTCTCCCCTTCTCCCAAAGGATTGTAATATGGGGCAAATTTAATAAGTGAAAAAGAATGAAGTCAGCTATATGTTAGATATCATCCATATATGATACAGTTTAGAAAATGAATTAACTTGAGACACAAGATTGGTCAAGGTCAAAAATTATGGAGGCGTGCACTCCTTCTCAATACCATCTACCTATGTTCCAAGTTTGAAGCCTTAAGGGTGTTGTTTACTCAGGGTTTGAGTTCTCAAATTCGGATTGTTATAAAGTTCAATGTAATGAGTAAAATTTGTTCTAAACCAAAAAAGTATTAATAAAATGAATAATTATTGACAAAACAATTGATATTTTTACTTTATTACGTAATTAGGCTCAAACAAAAATAGACTTTTAGCCAAACAGAGAAAATTCGGACTAAATTTTGCAGATTTTGTTTTCTGCTAAATCATTTCTGGCAGTACTCTAATA
This sequence comes from Magallana gigas, assembly GCF_902806645.1. NCBI lineage: Eukaryota > Metazoa > Mollusca > Bivalvia > Ostreida > Ostreidae > Magallana > Magallana gigas. Next base: position 42,759,980 of record NC_047562.1, on the reverse strand, counting down.
TTGAAAGTTAAGATTTTATATTTTAGTCTATATAATTTTTTATATTTTCTGCTGGTTTTACCTCACTTATTCATTAAAATAATTGTATGGCACGAATTGCGAAAATATTAAAAAATGCTTAAAAACGATAAAAGACACCATATCTCAAAATTTTGATCATTGACCTCATATAAATTTTATGCCAACAGAATAAGGTCAATATAAGTATTTCAATGCTATAAATGTTTTTGTATTATCATCATTCAATTTTTTGTAAACTTAGATCAAAAATGGGTAGGAATTTGAAAACTGATAGAGGAAATTCGGACTGGAATATTTTTTCAAATTGTAGCTGAAATCTTAATTTTTGTACCTATTTAGTGCCACTGTCATTCATAAAATGTATAACACTTTTTAAAGTGCTCTATTATTTGAAATATATTTACAATTAAGAAAATTTCAATTGTAGTGTAAAATTTTATGGGATTTTTCTTGATTTTTCAAAAAATATTCAATGGCCATTTACTCAAAAAGTAGGTCATTGACCTACTTTTTTGAAAGTGAAAAATAACACTACAATCAAAGGTCTATAACATACAATAGATGGGGTTTCATTATCATCAGTTGAATTTTTTTTTATTCTGAGTAAACGTCATCCTTAATGTCAAAAGCTATCCAAGTTACCACCCAGACAAAATTTAATTATTTTGAAGTTGACCTTGAGTAAAACAAGGTCAAGGTCAAATATTAATCAATAGTACACCTCAGTGTATTATAATTGTTCTTTGTGTAAAGTTTGAAGTCCTTCTGTCAAAGAATATTTAGGAGGTGAACAATGAAGTTTTTTCTAATTTGACCTTGAAATATAATTTTAAGGTCAAGGTCAAAAATTTTGGTAAGGTTGAACTGGACTATATACCATCTATGTATGATACAAGTTAAAAGATTGTATGATTAAGGAGTCTTGTGTTATGGTCCGGACAATTTATTTTATAAAACGCTTGACCTTGAAGAAGATAATAAGTCAAGGTCAAAAATTTTGATGGCGTGCACTTCTTCTTAATACCATCTACCTACGTTCCAAGTTTGAAGTCTTAATGTCAAAAGGTATCTAAGTTATCACCCAGACAAAATTTAATTATTTTTTCTCAAGTTGACCTTGAGTAAAACAAGGTCAAGGTCAAATATTTATCAATAGTACACCTCAGTGTATTATAATTGTTCTTTGTGTAAAGTTTGAAGTCCTTCTGTCAAAGAATATCTAAGAGGTGAACAATGAAGTTTTTTCTAATTTGACCTTGAAATATAATTTTTAGGTCAAGGTCAAAAATTTTGGTAAGGTTGAACTGGACTATATACCATCTATGTATGATACAAGTTAAAAGATTGTATGATTAAGGAATCTTGTGTTATGGTCCGGACTATATTTTTTATAAAACGCTTGACCTTCAAGAAGATAATAGGTCAAGGTCAAAAATTTTGATAGCCTGCACTTTTTTTTAATACCATCTACCTATGTTCCAAGTTTGAAGTCTTAATGTCAAAAGGTATCTAAGGTACCACCCAGACAAAATTTAATTATTTTTTCTCAAGTTGACCTTGAGTAAAACAAGGTCAAGGTCAAATATTTATCAATAGTACACCTCAGTGTATTATAATTGTTCTTTGTGTAAAGTTTGAAGTCCTTCTGTCAAAGAATATTTAGGAGGTGAACAATGAAGTTTTTTCTGATTTGACCTTGAAATAAAATTTTAAGGTCAAGGTCAAAAATTTTGGTAAGGTTCAACTGGACTATATACCATCTATCTATGATACAAGTTAAAAGTTTGTATGTTTAAGGAATCTTGTGTTATAGTCCAAACTCTATTTTTTATAAAACGCTTGACCTTGAAAAAGAAAATAGGTCAAGGTCAAAAATTTTGGTGGCGTGCACTCCTTCTCAATACCATCTACCTATGTTCTAAGTTTGAAGTCTTAATGTCAAAGGGTATTTAAGTTACGGCTTGGACAAATTTGGATGAAGAAGAATAAGAAGAACTAGAGCAAAGCTCGTTGCAAAGCAACGAGTGGGTCTTCCGTTAATGCTGGAAGTAAAGCTGGAAGTTCTTGTAAGAAGCAGAGCTCTTAAACCAATAACAAGAGTAACTTAAATAAAAAGATGAAAAAAATCGAATATTCCTGGTACGACTTAACAAAATACGAATGATTTTAAGTACGACTTAACAAAAACCTTTCCGATTTCAAGAACGACTTAACAAAAAAAATCCGAATGTGTTCAAGTACGACTTAACAATTATTTTTGGTACGAGTTAATTTTACTTTTAACATTTCGCTATTTTTTAAACCAAGGACGCGGAATCAAAATTTCCGGAAAAATCAATTTTTAAACCCCGATATCTCTGTATTGCATCGTCCGATTTTAAAACGGCTTTCAGTGTTAGATTCAGCTTGATAAGCTTTATAAAACATATATTCATTTTTGATTTGATCAGAAAATTCATTTTTTCGAAAAATTTGTTTCACTTCCGGTTTCGACCGGAAGCGCCGGATTTTTATTTCCAGCCCTATTGCACATGTAAATTGCCAAATTCATAACCACAGAAAATTTCAACACTCTATCTAAGAGCATTTTTGAGAAATGTCGCGGACAAAATGACTTTTTTTAAAGTTTAAAAATGACGTAACGTCAAAACGGAGGTGACGTTGTTATGGAAACTTTAACATCTTTGAGGCATTATAATTGCACATAATCCCTGAAAGTTTCCTTTAAATAAGGTGAAAACTTTTTGAATTATGAAGCCGAAGAGGAGTCAGAAAAAAAAGAAAAAGAAAAAAAATAATAATAAAAAGAAACCGAAGAATAACAAGAGGGTCTTCCGTTGAAAACGGAAGACCCTAATAAGAAGAACTAGAGCAAAGCTCGTTGCAAAGCAACGAGTGGGTTTTCCGCTAATGTCGAAAGCAACGCTAGAAGTACGTCTAAGAAGCAGAGTTCTTAATCTAGTAACAAAGAAACCTAAGTACAAAAAGATAAAAAAAAAATCGAATGATTCTTGGTACAACTTAACATGATCCGAATGTTTTTAAGTACGACTTAACCAAAAACCCTTAACCATTTCAAGAACGACTTAACAAAAAAAACCAATGTGTTTAAGTACGACTTAACAAATTTGACTTCATTTTAGGTACAAGTTTACTTTACCTTGAACTAACATCTTTTTTCTTAACCCAGAATGCAAAATTAAAATTTATGTAAAAAATCAATTTTGTTTAAAACATAATTCTGAGCAACTTTTCCTCTTCACTGCTTTTCAAAAGGTTGACCTTTCGTACTGTGTGCTCGTTGCGTCATTAATTGTCAGAAACTTATCGATGTTAAGTTTACTTTACTGTACTTCTGTGAATATTTTCTATGTAAAATTACTATGAACCAGACAACATTGAAATGGTGAACATTTCAAAGGGCCCCGCTTATGTTATTTCAGAGAATTCTGCTTTGACCTTGACCTATAACTTGAAATTTTTCCAGCTGGCATAGAACTTTTAATTCAATTTCATTCCCCCTAACATACATGCATTTTTGTTCAATCTGACCAAGATTAAGCATATTTGGAAAATAATCTACTATTTAAAACTAATTTTAAAAAGATCTGCTATGACCTTTACATTGACAGACTTGGTTCAAGGTCACTGCACGCCATTAACCAATAAACTCTGTAAAGGTAAAATATTAGCCAAATAGGGGCTAAAAGGAGAGTATATCTATGCTCTTAAAATATGGATTTTTGTGTGATCTGATATGACCTTGACTCTTCATCTACAAATATCATTCGAGGTCATTGCATATATTTTGAACAAAGGCATCATGTGGGTAAAGTATGAGGCTGAATGGAGCAAAGGGAGAGAAGATATACTCCGGACAAGGATTTTTAAAAATATAATTCTGATATGACCTTCACAGTTTCTTTTCACTGAAAATAGGTTCAAGGTCACTACACACCCTTTCACCCTTTACTCAAAAGCTCTGCTTATGTGAAGTCTGAGCCAAATAGGGGTTAGTAGAAATTATATATGCTCTCAAAAAAGGATTTTTGCATGATCCGATATGATCTTCACCCGTTACCTAGAAATTTCATGCAAGGTCACTGCACATCGTTTAACCATAGAGACACTCTGTGAGTATTAGCCAGATTGGACCAAAGGGAAAAAAGATATGCCCCAGACAAGGATTTTATATATATAATTCTGCTATGATCTTAACCTTATACCTAAAAACATGGTTCAAGGTCACTGCACATCCTTCAACCAAAGGAACCCTGTGGATGAGGTATGAGCCAGATTGGGCCAAGGGGAGAGAAGCTATGCTCCTGTCAAGCCATCTCGGATGGACAGACCGACAAATTGATCACTAGAAGGCGCCCGCATAAACATGCCTTTTTATCTAAAATAGTATCCATGCTATCTGCCCATGGTGAATAGTCATCAAAACCATTCATTAGCAGAATTTGATTTCCCTCCTTTTTAAGGTGGTATGGGACATCTGTCGATATTAATGTGGATTAAAGTACTATATAATTGAAAACTTTTCACCGGTTTAGAATTTTCAAATTTTACAATATTTAACCAAAAAATAGCTTTTAAAAATATTTGAAAAGGTAAAAATTGAAAAAACCCCAGCGGGATTCGAACTCATGACTTACAGGTTCCTAGTAAACCCTCTTACCCACTGTGCTAAGGAGTTAGGTGACCATTTTTGAGAAGAAACTACATGTACTTATATAATTACACTTTATTTTATTGTTTATTTCGATAAACAATACGTCACAACATGGAAGTGTCCCATATCAACTTAAACTCGGAACACCTCTGACCTAATAAGATCGCCGCATTAAATACAAAGTTTGATTTAACTCTAATTTGTTTATCATCAAGAAATTCTGCATCGCTGACAAATAAAGTTTTCTTCTGTATAATGAAATACCAATTAACTGACTATTCGGACAATAGCAAGTTTATTGTCCCATTCAACAGCTACTATTTCCCTTGGCTTTGCCTCATTAAATATTTGCTGTCTTGGGGGACAATAAACTTGCTATTGTCCTCATACCCAGTAAATACTAAATAGGCATATAATATCCCATCCACCTACATTTCATGTTATATAACCTCCCGTTTGTAACCTTCAATTTCACTGTAAAGTCAACATATCTGTCATAGCCGCAAGTTTCACAATTTATTTCTGCTTCTCATGTACTTAAAATTAGCGGCCTTAATATTGCTTACCAATTCCAACAAGAGACACCCCTCTAACTATTGGTAATCATTAAAATTCATTTCATGAATCTACGCAACAATGATAAACCTTCAAGTACAGTCACTCTCAATTTTACAAAAATATTGACGGTACTTTATCCGAAACTGTTCCTTGTATCTTTAACTTAGTACACTAACATTTTTATGAAAAGACGGTTTGTCTTAGAATAAGAAAGCTAATGCAATTCTGAGAAAAAGAATACCACATATTGCCAATTCCATTGAGGTTTAATAAAAATATGGCCATTTAAGTGAACCCACCATTTCCAATTTCCTTTAGTAAACACAGATTTACAGGGTTCTCCATAGTAAAACATCTTTATCTGACCTTTTAGAGGTCAACTTTTGTTCAACCACCTTTAAAAAGAAACCTTATTCAATACAACATATGCCTACATGATATAATCATGATAAAAGCTTCACATCACTTAGAAATACCCTTACATGTATACCCCCCACCCCCCAATCTTTTGATTTCCATAAAAAGTCATGGTTTGAAATGTTTTACCTAATTTTATGATACATGTGGCAATTTCCTTGAGTCATTTCTCACACATATTTGAAAACAATCATCAATGATTCTAAAATGTGATCTTTATTTGTTTATTGTATGATTTGTACCATTTTAATTAACAAATAGACAGCTGTCCTGCTTGTGATTTCTTGTTTTCATGAAAAAAGTAAGCTAACAATCATATTTAGTGAATATCTAATCTATTCTGATTTCTAGTCTCCTTCTAACCATGCTAAAACAGTAAGTTACAACCTACAAGTTAGACATCTGCCTTAAATTAGAATTAAATTCAAACACACCCAGGTAGCTGGAGACAGAGTTGATTTCAATGAAAAATGTTCAAATTTGACATGTTTTTCTACTTTTTTATGCATATATACCTTAGAAAGGTAGAAATAGGTTGTTTCTTGTTCATTTCAAAAGTAATTATCATAGCAGATGTTATTTCAAAGTCAAATGTACATTTACATATCCTACATGTATATCTTAATGCAGACAATTAAATAGAGGGGGGGTGGGTTCAATTATGTAAACACATCTAAATATCTTTATGAAATAAAAAATAAAGGAAACATAATTGTATACTTTTACTGAAAAACAAATTTTCACAGCAATTATGAATTTCTTTAAACAGCCTTAATTTTGTTTTCATAATTTCTTATCAAACACAAACCACAACATGGCATGATGCTTTCTTCAAGTTCCATTATTGTTCATGCATTATCGGATTTAATTTGAATTACCAGTAAATAGTCTGTAGAACACAAGGAATATGCATGTGGATAGAGGTGACAGGTTAATCTCAGGAGCTGACCCACAAGAATCAACAGGTACCGGTAAAAGCCATGTGGTAACAAGAGTCTGTTTTGAGCTGAAATAAATAAAAAAATAATTAGCTGTGTTTACATACATGTACTAGTAATAGCTGTGTTTACATTAACAAATGCATAGTATTTCTGTAAAAAATACACTGACCATGCAGTGTAATAAGTATGACATATCCCAATACATGACATAACATTTAGGCAGTACAAGATCAAAAATTTGCATATCAAGTCATAATATAATATTAAAAAATTTTCATAGGTATAAACACTTATCAAATTGAGAAAGAGAGAGAGTTTGAGAGAGAGAGAGTTTATTACCATACTTGTAGTGCAACAGTCAATATTTCAATTCGTAAATTACAAACGAATATTACCCACCGAACAGCGTCAAAGTACATGTACTGGTATTAGCTTCTGGTATACCATTTTTTATCAATTCTACTGTGTATTTTTTGTTTGCAAATAAATTTAGCGAGGGTTTTTGTTTATTTTCTTATAAATTACATGTTTTAAAAACAATACTACGTGTAATAAGCATAAAACATGTATGAGTAAACTTAATGAAGAATTTTTAATAGATTATTTTTCAAAGAATGTGGTACATTACATGTATGTCAATCTTTATAAAACTAGCGTATATTTCGTGCGCCATAAATTGCAAGTTTTTTGTAAATATCATTTACTTGCATGATAGGTATATATGGTCTAACCAAAATTTTCTTCATAAAGCTACAGCTGTATGTACCACATATATGTTTTGTCACAAGTATACATTTTAAAAAAAAATACCCAAATTCCAACAGTTTAAATAAACTCAACTCATTCTCTGATAAGTTCATTGTGTTTTGTGCGTGCATATCTTATTTGTCTGCTGCAACAGCAGCCAATCAGCGGTAAGCTGAATCCACAAAAAGAAAGTTTGTGTTTTAGGAGCGGGTAAATTGTTTATGCGACACTGTCAAGAAAACCACACCAAATAATAACAAGAAACATATTAAATATTCACTTAAATGTATTCTGTTGTAAAGTAAAGGTTTTTAACACTTATTGCATCTTGCAAAACATGTGATGACCTTAATCATCTGTCATATATCTGATATACATGTATATGTAAAAGATGGGAGAAATAACGACAGAACAAAGTGGGATTCGAACCTGGCCCTCTGAATCTCTAGTCAAGTGCTCTACCAACTGAGCTACATGTATCTGGCACCGGTATTCAAACCAGTCTGACCGTCACATTCCTCCCCCTTAAATGATCTTCACCCTCGAAGATCATCCCTGGCAGGATCGAGTTAACCTGTTAGTTCCAGGGGTTGGTCACAACACCAATATTGTAACAGGATGGGAGAAATAATGAAGGGATTTGAACCTGGGCCCCCTGAATCTCTAGTCAGGTGCTCTACCAACTGAGCTATCTGGCACTGGTATTCAAACCGGTCTGATCGTCACATATATAAAGAATTATTTTAAACAATGTTGTTCAATTAAAAATAACACTCGCAACCTCCAGTTTTTGTCTGTAATTAATCAATATTGGCGTGCGATCAGTTCTCGCCGAGTACCATTTCTCACCAGTGCATTGTTACGTCATTTTATCAACACATAAAATTATATACGAAAATATGATGTAACAGTGCACCAGCGAGAAATGGTCCTCGGCGAGAACTGCTCGCACGCCAGTACTGCCAGTAGTCAGATTGAAAAAAGAGAATAAAAAATTACATTTAAAACATTAACAAGGACAATTTAAGTACACATCATAACTGCTAAACAAGAAAAATTATGTGAACTGGTAGAATGGTAGGCATAGTTCTAACTTGTAACCTACATGTACAAGTACATGTACCGGGTACCCGTTGGTCTGCTATACCTCTTTAATGATACAATGATCGGCATCATAAAGATATTAAAGTCATGTTTTAACTCTGAAGTCTGAAGTATACAATTTTATTTACTTGAAGTTATGTCTACAGGGTATTCATGACTACATTTGGAGTCCTCTGCACAAGAATATATGATATGTTTCTAATTAGACCCTGCTTTGAATTTTGAGTTGAAAATTCACAATCTGTTATTTTTTTAAATAGATAAATTCAGTTACCCTTTCCAGTCCCCCATGAACCTCGAGCGAGTCTAAACACCCATGAAACATGTAAAAATTACACGTTAGTAAACAAACACCCACACCATAACAAAAACATCTAACAGTGTGCACGTACTTACATGTACATCTATACTATATACTAAATTTTAACCAGTTAACAAGAAACTTTAAAAGGAGTAAAAGCCTCACCTTCTTCAGTAACATCCACATAAATCACACACTTTAATGTCCATCTTTTCTCCTTTATTACTCGTAGCTTATCAACGGCTGATCGTCGACAGAAGTGTGGCTGTCAGAATTTCCTCGTAAACGATTCACACGAGAAAAATATCCTCCTTAAACAAATATGTAGTATTGTTCCCTGTGCATGTTCATATGTTTCACAGCAAATTGAAAATGCATGTGTACACCGAAAGAATACACAACTTCTCTTCTGCATTACGGCTCTCTCTTTTCTACAATGCCGTTCGTTACTGTTTACATTCGGCGCGCGCGCGCGGGGGTCACAAACAGGGGCGCCCCGACAAATAGTTGCACATAGAACGTTTAAATAATGTGCGTTCATTGAATTTATAAATGATATAGATGAAAAAAATGAAATTGAATCACAACAATTTATCTAAGACGCAACACAACGTAATGCAGTAAATGCCTGGGCCTTAATGTGGCATTTGTTCGCTTGTGTGTCTATGTAGACATATTAACTCGTTCATGTACGATTCTCACATATTTGTTTTATGAAATTTGAAAAAAAATATAGGACAGAACTTGTTTAATTTGATACCAAATGACATTATTTAATATATTAACAATAACTAAATTAATTTTTTTTCATAAAATGATAACGATTTTTGCTATCAGAAAAATACGTGTATGAGCTGCTGACCCCTAATTATAGGGGCCAGCCCTTTTTTCTTAATTTTAAATGAAAGCTCTCGTTATTCTAAACAACTTTTGTTCTATATGTATTAACAAAATATTTTTAGTTTAAAGGTTATAATACAAAAAGCAACAAAATTTCAGCCCCGAAAAAATCTTAAACTTTGGCGACAAATAGCTCAAAAACTAACAAAGAAATTACCAAAATTTTCATGCCAGCAAAATTATAAAATGTTACCGACAATTTCGCCAAATTTCATGCATCTATCATCTGTAGTTCCCGAGATCAACTCTGGACAAAAGACCCCCCAATTTTCAATTAAAGGGCAATAACTCATAACCGGAAGTGAATTTTAAAAATCTGAAAAAAACGTCTAGAGATATTAATATCATCTACATACCCTGAAAGTTTCATAGCAATCAGACAAAAAATGTTCGAGAAATCTCGTGCACAAAATTTGCGGGAAAAAAAAAAATAATAACTAGAGCAAAGCTCGTTGCAAAGCAACGAGTGGGTTTTCCGCTAATGTCGAAAGCAACGCTAGAAGTACGTCTAAGAAGCAGAGTTCTTAATCTAGTAACAAAGAAACGTAAGTACAAAAAGATAAAAAAAACGAATGATTTTTGGTACAACTTAACATAATCCGAATGGTTTTAAGCACGACTTAACCAAAAACCCTTAACCATTTCAAGAACGACTTAACAAAAAAAACAATGTGTTTAAGTATGACTTAACAAATTTGACTTCATTTTAGGTACAAGTTAACTTTACCTTGAACTAACATCTTTTTTCTTAACCCAGAATGCAAAATTAAAATTTACGTAAAAAATTAATTTTGTTTAAAACATAATTCTGAGCAACTTTTCCTCTTCACTGCTTTTCAAAGGGTTGACCTTTCGTACTGTGTGCTCGTTGCGTCATTGTCAGAAACTTATCGATGTAAAGTTTACTTTACTGTACCTCTGTGAATATTTTCTATGTAAAATTACTATGAACCAGACAACATTGAAATGGTGAACATTTCAAAGGGCCCCGCTTATGTTATTTCAGAGAATTTTGCTTTGAGCTTGACCTTTAACCTGAAATTTTTCCAGCTGGCATAGAACTTTTAATTCATTCAATTTCATTCCCCGTAACATACATGCATTTTTGTTCAATCTGACCAAGATTAAGCACATTTGGAAAATAATCTACTGTCTAAAACTAATTTTAAAAAGATCTGCTATGACCTTCACATTGACAGACTTGGTTCAAGGTCACTGCACGCCATTAACCAATAAACTCTGTAAAGGTAAAATATTAGCCAAATAGGGGCTAAAAGGAGAGTATATCTATGCTCTTAAAATATGGATTTTTGTGTGTTCTGATATGACCTTGACTCTTCATCTACAAATATCATTCGAGGTCATTGCATATATTTTGATCAAAGGCATCATGTGGGTGAAGTATGAGGCTGAATGGAGCAAAGGGAGAGAAGATATACTCCGGACAAGGATTTTTAAAAATATAATTCTGCTATGACCTTCACAGTTTCTTTTCACTGAAAATAGGTTCAAGGTCACTACACACCCTTTACTCAAAAGCTCTGCTTATGTGAAGTCTGAGCCAAATAGGGGTTAGTAGAAAGTATATATGCTCTCAAAAAAGGATTTTTGCATGATCCGATATGATCTTCACCCATTACCTAGAAATTTCATGCAAGGTCACTGCACATCGTTTAACCATCGAGACACTCTGCGAGTATTAGCCAGATTGGACCAAAGGGAAAAAAGATATGCCCCAGACAAGGATTTTATATATATAATTCTGCTATGACCTTAACCTTATACCTAAAAACATGGTTCAAGGTCACTGCGCATCCTTCAACCAAAGGAACCCTGTGGATGAGGTATGAGTCAGATTGGGCCAAGGGGAGAGAAGCTATGCTCCAGTCAAGCAATCTCGGATGGACAGACGGACAAATTGATCACTAGAAGGCGCCCGCATAAACATGCCTTTTTATCTAATTTAAAATAGTATCCATGCTATCTGCCCTTGGTGAATAGTCATCAAAACCATTCATCAGCAGAATTTGATTTCCCTCCTTTTTAAGGTGGTATGGGACATCTGTCGATATTAATGTGGATTAAAGTACTATATAATTGAAAAATTTTCACCGGTTTAGAATTTTCAAATTTTACAATATTTAACCAAAAAATAGCTTTTAAAAATATTTGAAAAGGTAAAAATTGTAAAAACCCCAGCGGGATTCGAACTCATGACTTACAGGTTCCTAGTAAACCCTCTAACCCACTGCGTTAAGGAGTTAGGTGACCATTTTTGAAAAGAAACTACATGTACTTATATAATTATACTTTATTTTATTGTTTATTTCGATAAACAATACATCACAACATGGAAGTGTCCCATATCACCTTAAACTCGGAACACCTCTGACCTAATAAGATCGCCGCATTAAATACAAAGTTTGATTTAACTCTAATTTGTTTATCATCAAGAAATTCTGCATCGCTGACAAATAAAGTTTTCTTCTGTATAATGAAATACCAATTAACTGACTATTCGGACAATAGCAAGTTTATTGTCCCACTCCACAGCAACTATTTCCCTTGGCTTTGCCTCATTAAATAGTTGCTGTCTTGGGGGACAATAAACCTGCTATTGTCCTCATACCCAGTAAATACTAAATAGGCATATAATATCCCATCCACCTACATTTCATGTTATATAACCTCCCGTTTGTAACCTTCAATTTCACTGTAAAGTCAACACATCTGTCATAGCCGCAAGTTTCACAATTTATTTCTGCTTCTCATGTACTTAAAATTAGGGGCCTTAATATTGCTTACCAATTCCAACAAGAGACATCCCTCTAACTATTGATAATCATTAAAATTCATTTCATGAATCTACGCAACAATGATAAACCTTCAAGTACAGTCACTCTCAATTTTACAAAAATATTGACGATACTTTATCCGAAACTGTTCCTTGTACCTTTAACTTAGTACACTAACATTTTTATGAAAAGACGGTTTGTCTTAGAATAAGAAAGCTAAAGCAATTCTGAGAAAAAGAATACTACATATTGCCAATTCCATTGAGGTTTAATAAAAATATGGCCATTTAAGTGAACCCACCATTTCCAATTTCCTTTAGTAAACACAGATTTACAGGGTTCTCCAAAGTAAAACATCTTTACCTGACCTTTTAGAGGTCAACTGTTGTTCAACCACCTTTAAAAAGAAACCTTATACAATACAACATATGCCTACATGATATAATCATGATAAAAGCTTCACATCACTTAGAAATACCCTTACATGTATATCCCCCCCAATCTTTTGATTTTCATAAAAAGTCATGGTTTGAAATGTTTTACCTAATTTTATGAAACGTGTGGCAATTTCCTTGAGTAATTTCTCACACATATTTGAAAACAATCATCAATGATTCTAAAATTTGATCTTTATTTGTTTATTGTATGATTTGTACCATTTTAATTAACAAATAGACAGCTGTCCTGCTTGTGATTTCTTGTTTTCATGAAAAAAGTAAGCTAACAATCATATTTAGTGAATATCTAATCTATTCTGATATCTAGTCTCCTTCTAACCATGCTAAAACAGTAAGTTACAACCTACAAGTTAGACATCTGCCTTAAATTAGAATTAAATTCAAACATTAGCGTATGTTCAAATTTGACATGTTTTTCTACTTTTTTTTCTGCATATATACCTTCGAAAGGTAGAAATAGGTTGTTTCTTGTTCATTTCAAAAGTAATTATCATAGCAGATGTTATTTCAAAGTCAAATGTACATTTACATATCCTACATGTAATCTTAATGCAGACAATTAAATAGAGGGGGGGGGATTTTTCAATTATGTAAACACATCTAAATATCTTTATGAAATAAAAAATAAAGGAAACATAATTGCATACTTTTATTGAAAAACAAATTTTCACAGCAATTATGAATTTCTTTAAACAGCCTTAATTTTGTTTTCATAATTTCTTATCAAACACAAACCACAACATGGCATGATGCTTTCTTCAAGTTCCATTATTGTTCATGCATTATCGGATTTAATTTGAATTACCGGTAAATAGTCTGTAGAACACAAGGAATATGCATGTGGATAGAGGTGACAGGTTAATCTCAGGAGCTGACCCACAAGAATCAACAGGTACCGGTAAAAGCCATGTGGTAACAAGAGGCTGTTTTGAGCTGAAATTAAAAAAAAAATAATTAGCTGTGTTTACATACATGTACTAGTAATAGCTTTGTTTACATTAACATATGCATAGTATTTCTGTAAAAAATACACTGACCATGCAGTGTAATAAGTATGACATATCCCAATACATGATATAACATTTAGGCAGTACAAGATCAAAAAATTGCATATCAAGTCATAATATAATATTAAAAAATTTTCATAGGTATAAACATGCACTTATCAAATTGAGAGAGAGAGAGAGTTTGAGAGAGAGAGTTTATTACGGTACCGTACTTGTAGTGCAACAGTCAATATTTCAATTCGTAAATTACAAATGAATATTACCCACCGAACAGCGTCAAAGTACATGTACTGGTATTAGCTTCTTGTATACCATTTTTTATCAATTCTACTGTGTTTTGTTTTTTTTGGCAAATAAATTTAGCGAGGGTTTTGTTTATTTTCTTATAAATTACATGTTTTAAAAACAATACTATGTGTAATAAGCATAAAACATGTATGAGTAAACTTAATGAAGAATTTTTAATAGATTATTTTTCACAGAATGTGGTACATTACATGTATGTCAATCTTTATAAAACTAGCGTATATTTCGTGTGCCATAAATTGCAAGTTTTTTGTAAATATCATTTACTTGCATGATAGGTATAATGGTCTAACCAAAATTTTCTTCATAAAGCTACAGCTGTATGTACCACATATATGTTTTGTCACAAGTATACATTTAAAAAAAAAATACCCAAATTCCAACAGTTGAAATAAACTCAACTCATTCTCTGATAAGTTCATTGTGTTTTGTGCGTGCATATCTTATTTGTCTGCTGCAACAGCAGCCAATCAGCGGTAAGCTGAATCCACAAAAAGAAAGTTTGTGTTTTAGGAGCGGGTAAATTGTTTATGCGACACTGTCAAGAAAACCACACCAAATAATAACAAGAAACATAAATATTCACTTAAATGTATTGTGTTGTAAAGTAAAGGTTTTTAACACTTATTGCATCTTGCAAAACATGTGATGACCCTTAATCATCTGTCATATATCTGATATACATGTATATGTAAAAGATGGGAGAAATAACGATAGAATAAACTGGGATTCGAACCTGGCCCTCTGAATCTCTAGTCAAGTGCTCTACCAACTGAGCTACATGTATCTGGCACCGGTATTCAAACCAGTCTGACCGTCACATTCCTCCCCCCTTAAATGATCTTCACCCTCGAAGATCACCCCTGGCAGGATCGAGTTAACCTGTTAGTTCCAGGGGTTGGTCACAACACCAATATTGTAACAGGATGGTAGAAATAATGAAGGACCAAACCGGGATTTGAACCTGGGCCCCCTGAATCTCTAGTCAGGTGCTCTACCAACTGAGCTATCTGGCACTGGTATTCAAACCGGTCTGATCGTCACATATCTAAAGAATTATTTTAAACAATGTTGTTCAATAAAAAATAACACTCGCAACCTTCAGTTTTTGTCTGTAATTAATCAATATTGGCGTGCGATCAGTTCTCGCCGAGTACCATTTCTCACCAGTGCATTGTTACGTCATTTTATCAACACATAAAATTACATACGAAAATATGATGTAACAGTGCACCAGCGAGAAATGGTCCTCGGCGAGAACTGCTCGCACGCCAGTACTGCCAGTAGTCAGATTAATAAAAGAGAATAAAAAATTACATTTAAAACATTAACAAGGACAATTTAAGTACACATCATAACTGCTAAACAAGAAAAATTATGTGAACTGGTAGAATGGTACGCATTGTTCTAACTTGTAACCTACACATGTACAAGTACATGTACCGGGTACCCGTTGGTCTGCTAAACCTATTTAATGATACAATGATTGGCATCATAAATATAATTAAGTCATGTTTTAGCTCTGAAGTCTGAAGTACCGGTATACAATTTTATTTACTTGAAGTTATGTCTACAGGGTATTCATGACTACATTTGGAGTCTTCTGCACAAGAATATATGATATGTTTCTAATTAGACCCTGCTTTGAATTTTGAGTTGAAAATTCACAATCTGTTATTTTTTTTAAATAGATAAATTCAGTTACCCTTTCCAGTCCCCCATGAACCTCGAGCGAGTCTAACATCCATGAAACATGTAAAAATTACACGTTAGTAAACAAACACCCACACCATAACAAAAACATCTAACAGTGTGCACGTACTTACATGTAGGCCTACATCTATACTATATACTAAATTTTAACCAGTTAACAAGAAACTTTAAAAGGAGTAAAAGCCTCACCTTCTTCAGTAACATCCACATAAATCACACACTTTAATGTCCATCTTTTCTCCTTTATTACTCGTAGCTTATCAACGGCTGATCGTCGACAGAAGTGTGGCTGTCAGGATTTCCTCGTAAACGATTCACACGAGAAAAATATCCTCCTTAAACAAATATGTAGTATTGTTCCCTGTGCATGTTCATATGTTTCACAGTAAATTGAAAATGCATGTGTACACCGAAAGAATACACAACTTCTCTTCTGCATTACGGCTCTCTCTTTTCTACAATGCCGTTCGTTACTGTTTACATTCGGCGCGCGCGCGCGCGGGGGTTACAAACAGGGGCGCCCCGACAAATAGTTGCACATAGAACGTTTAAATAATGTGTGTTCATTGAATTCATAAATGATATAGATGAAAAAAATGAAATTGAATCACAACAATTTATCTAAGACGCAACGCAACGTAATGCAGTAAATGCCTGGGCCTTAATGTGGCATTTGTTCGCTTGTGTGTCTATGTAGACGTATTAACTCGTTCATGTACGATTCTCACATATTTGTTTTATGAAATTTGAAAAAAAATATAGCACAGAACTTGTTTAATTTGATACCAAATGACATTATTTAATATATTAACAATAACTGAATTAATTTTTTTTCATAAAATGATAACGATTTTTGCTATCAGAAAAACTCGTGTATGAGCTGCTGACCCCTAATTATAGGGGCCAGCCCTTTTTTCTTAATTTTAAATGAAAGCTCTCGTTATTCTAAACAACTTTTGTTCTATATGTATTAACAAAATATTTTTAGTTTAAAGGTTATAATACAAAAAGCAACAAAATTTCAGCCACGAAAAAATCTTAAACTTTGGCGACAAATAGCTCAAAAACTAACAAAGAAATTACCAAAATTTTCATGCCAGCAAAACTATAAAATGTTACCGACAATTTCGCCAAATTTCATGCATCTATCATCTGGAGTTCCTGAGATCAACTCTGGACAAAAGACCCCCCAATTTTCAATTAAAGGGCAATAACTCATAACCGGAAGTGAATTTTAAAAATTTGAAAAAAAACGTCTAGAGATATTAATATCATCTACTTACCCTGAAAGTTTCATAGCAATCAGACAAAAAATGTTCGAGAAATCTCGTGCACAAAATTTGCGGGAAAAAAAAAAATAATAATAAGAAACAGTAGAATAACAGAAGGGTTTTCCGTTGAAAAACGGAAAACCCTAATAAGAAACAGTAGAATAACAGAAGGGTTTTCCGTTGAAAAACGGAAAACCCTAATAAGAAAGTCGACAAAAACAATATGTCTCCCCTTTGAAAGGGGAGACATAATAATACTTATGGAAAGGAAATAATAAATCTCAAAAATTAAGAGCCAATCTTTTCGAATTTGAGTTATTACGAAAATAATAATTGGAAGGGGTGGGCATCGATCAGTTTATAACTTCGGGTTCGGTATTCCATATCTCAAAAACCTCTTTGAAGCGGCCATTTTGAACATATGATAAATGGGTCAATCTGACAATGATGAATTTGGTTGTTGTGGAGAATTTCGCGTGCGAAAGGATTCTTTGAAACATGCAAGATACATTAATTCCGATTTTGTGAAGTAAATTGTGATTAAATATTCCAAAGCGTTGACATTTTCACATTTGACCGTTGTTTTAGCTTGTTTTGATTTTCGTTTCGTTTTCATGAATTACGGTTTGTATCAATCAAACATAGACATCGGTAACTAAGACAGCTGAATGTTTACTTGCGGAAAATAAGATGCATTAACGGGTACAGTACATTAACAACTAAAATACAAATTCTAATGGTAATACAGTATGATCTTTGCGTAATAGTTGATTAATGCATATGTTACAGGCTAGTTGTCAGTATTTTCTCTAGTCTATTCAGTCTAAACGGAGATTACTTTCCCTGATGGAAATACAAAATGTGTGTACATGTAGCAGAGACATAAATAATTGTTAATTCACCTAGGGTGAAATATACAGAGAAAAATCTTTAAAAATATTCTTCTAAAAAATCAATTGGTCAGAAAAGCTGTAACTTGTGTGGAAGCATCCTCATATAGTGTAAATTCAAGTTTGCCCAAACCATGATCCCCGGAATAACGGTGGGGCTACAATGGGGGATCAATTTTTTATAGAAATATATGGAGAAAAATCATTAAAAATCTGCTTCTCTAAAACCAGTGAGCCAGAAAATTAAAGCTGTTACTTGTGTGAAAACATCTTCAGGTAGTCTAGATTCAATTTTTTTTTTTAAAAAGGTAGGGTGGGGCTACAATGGGGGGTCAAAATTTTTAGATAGGAATGCAAAGTGAAAAATCTTTTAATAAACTTCTTCTTAAAAACCAATTGGCCAGAAAAACTGTAACATGTGTGGACGCATCCTCGGGTAGTGTTGATTCATTCTAGTTTGTTCAAACCATATTTTCAGGGGGGAGGCTCCAAAAAAATAACAGAAAGCGATTCAAAATTTTTGAATCGGCTTTCTGTTATTTTTTTTATTATTTATTACTTGTGTGGATTAACTTTACTCATTATATATATATATATATATATATATATATATATATATATATATATATATATATATATATATATATATATATATATATATATATATATATATATATAAATTATATATATATATATATATATATATATATATATATATATATATATATATATATATTGGTAACTTTCGATGGCTAGAACTTCGATCGCTCGAAGTTCTTGATCACTCAAAGTGAGTCTAGGTTCCCAATTTCCCCCCTATATAACTAAGCAAATTTACTCTTAATTTCTCGAACTCTTGATCTCTCGAAACCCTCGATCACTCGAAGTCAAACTGCAGTCCCGTTATTCATTATCTATAGATTTTTACTCTCGATACTTGTCAAAAAAGTGAATCTTGCAACTTAAATGTAATTGAAGATGAGTTCCATTTTTTCGTATTTGTCCATCACTTTGTAGTTTAAGAGATGAGTATATTAAAACATACTACTCCCGAAAACCAAGTGTCTATAAAGTAATACAGCTATTATTTACCTCTAATACTAAAGAACTGTGTAATTAAGGTCTTCCGTTTCCAACGGAAGACCTTTCTATTATTGTGCTGGTTAAGATTATTCTTATTTTTCTTTTTAGGGTTTTCCGTTTTTCAACGGAAAACCCTTCTGTTATTCTACTGTTTCTTATTATTATTTTTTTTTTTTCCCGCAAATTTTGTGCACGAGATTTCTCGAACATTTTTTGTCTGATTGCTATGAAACTTTCAGGGTATGTAGATGATATTAATATCTCTAGACGTTTTTTTCAAATTTTTAAAATTCACTTCTGGTTATGAGTTATTGCCCTTTAATTGAAAATTGGGGGGTCTTTTGTCCAGAGTTGATCTCGGGAACTACAGATGATGGATGCATGAAATTTGGCGAAATTGTCGGTAACATTTTATAATTTTGCTGGCATGAAAATTTTGGTAATTTCTTTGTTAGTTTTTGAGCTATTTGTCGCCAAAGTTTAAGATTTTTTCGGGGCTGAAATTTTGTTGCTTTTTGTATTATAACCTTTAAACTAAAAATATTTTGTTAATACATATAGAACAAAAGTTGTTAAGAATAACGAGAGCTTTCATTTAAAATTAAGAAAAAAGGGCTGGCCCCTATAATTAGGGGTCAGCAGCTCATACACGTATTTTTCTGATAGCAAAAATCGTTATCATTTTATGAAAAAAAATTAATTTAGTTATAGTTAATATATTAAATAATGTCATTTGGTATCAAATTAAACAAGTTCTGTCCTATATTTTTTTTCAAATTTCATAAAACAAATATGTGAGAATCGTACATGAACGAGTTAATATGTCTACATAGACACACAAGCGAACAAATGCCACATTAAGGCCCAGGCATTTACTGCATTACGTTGTGTTGCGTCTTAGATAAATTGTTGTGATTCAATTTCATTTTTTTCATCTATATCATTTATGAATTCAATGAACACACATTATTTAAACGTTCTATGTGCAACTATTTGTCGGGGCGCCCCTGTTTGTGACCCCCGCGCGCGCGCGCCGAATGTAAACAGTAACGAACGGCATTGTAGAAAAGAGAGAGCCGTAATGCAGAAGAGAAGTTGTGTATTCTTTCGGTGTACACATGCATTTCCAAGTTACTGTGAAACATATGAACATGCACAGGGAACAATGCTACATATTTGTTTAAGGAGGATATTTTTCTCATGTGAATCGTTTACGAGGAAATTCTGACAGCCACACTTCTGTCGACGATCAGCCGTTGATAAGCTACGAGTAATAAAGGAGAAAAGATGGACATTAAAGTGTGTGATTTATGTGGATGTTACTGAAGAAGGTGAGGCTTTTACTCCTTTTAAAGTTTCTTGTTAACTGGTTAAAATTTAGTATATAGTATAGATGTACATGTAAGTACGTGCACACTGTTAGATGTTTTTGTTATGGTGTGGGTGTTTGTTTACTAACGTGTAATTTTTACATGTTTCATGGGTGTTTAGACTCGCTCGAGGTTCATGGGGGACTGGAAAGGGTAACTGAATTTATCTATTTAAAAAAATAACAGATTGTGAATTTTCAACTCAAAATTCAAAGCAGGGTCTAATTAGAAACATATCATATATTCTTGTGCAGAGGACTCCAAATGTAGTCATGAATACCCTGTAGACATAACTTCAAGTAATTAAAATTGTATACTTCAGACTTCAGAGTTAAAACATGACTTTAATATCTTTATGATGCCAATCATTGTATCATTAAAGAGGTATAGCAGACCAACGGGTACCCGGTACATGTACTTGTACATGTAGGTTACAAGTTAGAACTATGCCTACCATTCTACCAGTTCACATAATTTTTCTTGTTTAGCAGTTATGATGTGTACTTAAATTGTCCTTGTTAATGTTTTAAATGTAATTTTTTATTCTCTTTTTTTAATCTGACTACTGGCAGTACTGGCGTGCGAGCAGTTCTCGCCGAGGACCATTTCTCGCTGGTGCACTGTTACATCATATTTTCGTATATAATTTTATGTGTTGATAAAATGACGTAACAATGCACTGGTGAGAAATGGTACTCGGCGAGAACTGATCGCACGCCAATATTGATTAATTACAGACAAAAACTGAAGATTGCGAGTGTTATTTTTAATTGAACAACATTGTTTAAAATAATTCTATATATATGTGACGATCAGACCGGTTTGAATACCAGTGCCAGATAGCTCAGTTGGTAGAGCACCTGACTAGAGATTCAGGGGGCCCAGGTTCAAATCCCTTCATTATTTCTCCCATCCTGTTACAATATTGGTGTTGTGACCAACCCCTGGAACTAACAGGTTAACTCGATCCTGCCAGGGATGATCTTCGAGGGTGAAGATCATTTAAGGGGGAGGAATGTGACGGTCAGACTGGTTTGAATACCGGTGCCAGATACATGTAGCTCAGTTGGTAGAGCACTTGACTAGAGATTCAGAGGGCCAGGTTCGAATCCCACTTTGTTCCGTCGTTATTTCTCCCATCTTTTACATATACATGTATATCAGATAAATGACAGATGATTAAGGTCATCACATGTTTTGCAAGATGCAATAAGTGTTAAAAACCTTTACTTTACAACAGAATACATTTAAGTGAATATTTATGTTTCTTGTTATTATTTGGTGTGGTTTTCTTGACAGTGTCGCATGAACAATTTACCCGCTCCTAAAACACAACCTTTCTTTTTGTGGATTCAGCTTACCGCTGATTGGCTGCTGTTGCAGCAGACAAATAAGATATGCACGCACAAAACACAATGAACTTATCAGAGAATGAGTTGAGTTTATTTAAACTGTTGGAATTTGGGTATTTTTTTTTGAAAATGTATACTTGTGCCAAAACATATATGTGGTACATACAGCTGTAGCTTTATGAAGAAAATTTTGGTTAGACCATATATACCTATCATGCAAGTAAATGATATTTACAAAAAACTTGCAATTTATGGCGCACGAAATATACGCTAGTTTTATAAAGATTGACATACATGTAATGTACCACATTCTTTGAAAAATAATCTATTACAAATTCTTCATTAAGTTTACTCATACATGTTTTATGCTTATTACACGTAGTATTGTTTTTAAAACATGTAATTTATAAGAAAATAAACAAAAACCCTCGCTAAATTTATTTGCAAACAAAAAATACACAGTAGAATTGATAAAAAATGGTATACCAAAAGCTAATACCAGTACATGTACTTTGACGCTGTTCGGTGGGTAATATTCGTTTGTAATTTACGAATTGAAATATTGACTGTTGCACTACAAGTATGGTAATAAACTCTCTCTCTCTCAAACTCTCTCTCTTTCTCAATTTGATAAGTGTTTATACCTATGAAATTTTTTTAATATTATATTATGACTTGATATGCAAATTTTTGATCTTGTACTGCCTAAATGTTATGTCATGTATTGGGATATGTCATACTTATTACACTGCATGGTCAGTGTATTTTTTACAGAAATACTATGCATATGTTAATGTAAACACAGCTATTACTAGTACATGTATGTAAACACAGCTAATTATTTTTTTTATTTATTTCAGCTCAAAACAGACTCTTGTTACCACATGGCTTTTACCGGTACCTGTTGATTCTTGTGGGTCAGCTCCTGAGATTAACCTGTCACCTCTATCCACATGCATATTCCTTGTGTTCTACAGACTATTTACTGGTAATTCAAATTAAATCCGATAATGCATGAACAATAATGGAACTTGAAGAAAGCATCATGCCATGTTGTGGTTTGTGTTTGATAAGAAATTATGAAAACAAAATTAAGGCTGTTTAAAGAAATTCATAATTGCTGTGAAAATTTGTTTTTCAATAAAAGTATACAATTATGTTTCCTTTATTTTTTATTTCATAAAGATATTTAGATGTGTTTATATAATTGAAACCCCCCCCCTCTATTTAATTGTCTGCATTAAGATTACATGTAGGATATGTAAATGTACATTTGACTTTGAAATAACATCTGCTATGATAATTACTTTTGAAATGAACAAGAAACAACCTATTTCTACCTTTCTAAGGTATATATGCATAAAAAAGTAGAAAAACATGTCAAATTTGAACATTTTTCATTGAAATCAACTCTGTCTGTGTTTGAATTTAATTCTAATTTAAGGCAGATGTCTAACTTGTAGGTTGTAACTTACTGTTTTAGCATGGTTAGAAGAAGACTAGAAATCAGAATAGATTAGATATTCACTAAATATGATTGTTAGCTTACTTTTTTCATGAAAACAAGAAATCACAAGCAGGACAGCTGTCTATTTGTTAATTAAAATGGTACAAATCATACAATAAACAAATAAAGATCACATTTTAGAATCATTGATGATTGTTTTCAAATATGTGTGAGAAATGACTCAAGGAAATTGCCACATGTTTCATAAAATTAGGTAAAACATTTCAAACCATGACTTTTTATGAAAATCAAAAGATTGGGGGGTGGGGGGTATACATGTAAGGGTATTTCTAAGTGATGTGAAGCTTTTATCATGATTATATCATGTAGGCATATGTTGTATTGAATAAGGTTTCTTTTTAAAGGTGGTTGAACAAAAGTTGACCTCTAAAAGGTCAGATAAAGATGTTTTACTATGGAGAACCCTGTAAATCTGTGTTTACTAAAGGAAATTGGAAATGGTGGGTTCACTTAAATGGCCATATTTTTATTAAACCTCAATGGAATTGGCAATATGTGGTATTCTTTTTCTCAGAATTGCATTAGCTTTCTTATTCTAAGACAAACCGTCTTTTCATAAAAATGTTAGTGTACTAAGTTAAAGATACAAGGAACAGTTTCGGATAAAGTACCGTCAATATTTTTTGAAAATTGAGAGTGACTGTACTTGAAGGTTTATCATTGTTGGGTAGATTCATGAAATGAATTTTAATGATTACCAATAGTTAGAGGGATGTCTCTTGTTGGAATTGGTAAGCAATATTAAGGCCCCTAATTTTAAGTACATGAGAAGCAGAAATAAATTGTGAAACTTGCGGCTATGACAGATATGTTGACTTTACAGTGAAATTGAAGGTTACAAACGGGAGGTTATATAACATGAAATGTAGGTGGATGGGATATTATATGCCTATTTAGTATTTACTGGGTATGAGGACAATAGCAAGTTTATTGTCCCCCAAGACAGCAAATATTTAATGAGGCAAAGCCAAGGGAAATAGTAGCTGTTGAATGGGACAATAAACTTGCTATTGTCCGAATAGTCAGTTAATTGGTATTTCATTATACAGAAGAAAACTTTATTTGTCAGCGATGCAGAATTTCTTGATGATAAACAAATTAGAGTTAAATCAAACTTTGTATTTAATGCGGCGATCTTATTAGGTCAGAGGTGTTCCGAGTTTAAGGTGATATGGGACACTTCCATGTTGTGACGTATTGTTTATCGAAATAAACAATAAAATAAAGTGTAATTATATAAGTACATGTAGTTTCTTCTCAAAAATGGTCACCTAACTCCTTAGCACAGTGGGTTAGAGGGTTTACTAGGAACCTGTAAGTCATGAGTTCGAATCCCGCTGGGGTTTTTACAATTTTTACCTTTTCAAATATTTTTAAAAGCTATTTTTTGGTTAAATATTGTAAAATTTGAAAATTCTAAACCGGTGAAAAGTTTTCAATTATATAGTACTTTAATCCACATTAATATCGACAGATGTCCCATACCACCTTAAAAAGGAGGGAAATCAAATTCTGCTAATGAATGGTTTTGATGACTATTCACCATGGGCAGATAGCATGGATACTATTTTAGATAAAAAGGCATGTTTATGCGGGCGCCTTCTAGTGATCAATTTGTCGGTCTGTCCATCTGAGATGGCTTGACAGGAGCATAGCTTCTCTCCCCTTGGCCCAATCTGGCTCATACCTCATCCACAGGGTTCCTTTGGTTGAAGGATGTGCAGTGACCTTGAACCATGTTTTTAGGTATAAGGTTAAGGTCATAGCAGAATTATATATATAAAATCCTTGTCTGGGGCATATCTTTTTTCCCTTTGGTCCAATCTGGCTAATACTCACAGAGTGTCTCTATGGTTAAACGATGTGCAGTGACCTTGCATGAAATTTCTAGGTAACGGGTGAAGATCATATCGGATCATGCAAAAATCCTTTTTTGAGAGCATATATAATTTCTACTAACCCCTATTTGGCTCAGACTTCACATAAGCAGAGCTTTTGAGTAAAGGGTGAAAGGGTGTGTAGTGACCTTGAACCTATTTTCAGTGAAAAGAAACTGTGAAGGTCATATCAGAATTATATTTTTAAAAATCCTTGTCCGGAGTATATCTTCTCTCCCTTTGCTCCATTCAGCCTCATACTTTACCCACATGATGCCTTTGTTCAAAATATATGCAATGACCTCGAATGATATTTGTAGATGAAGAGTCAAGGTCATATCAGATCACACAGAAATCCATATTTTAAGAGCATAGATATACTCTCCTTTTAGCCCTTATTTGGCTAATATTTTACCTTTACAGAGTTTATTGGTTAATGGCGTGCAGTGACCTTGAACCAAGTCTGTCAATGTGAAGGTCATAGCAGATCTTTTTAAAATTAGTTTTAAATAGTAGATTATTTTCCAAATATGCTTAATCTTGGTCAGATTGAACAAAAATGCATGTATGTTAGGGGGAATGAAATTGAATTAAAAGTTCTATGCCAGCTGGAAAAATTTCAAGTTATAGGTCAAGGTCAAAGCAGAATTCTCTGAAATAACATAAGCGGGGCCCTTTGAAATGTTCACCATTTCAATGTTTTCTGGTTCATAGTAATTTTACATAGAAAATATTCACAGAAGTACAGTAAAGTAAACTTAACATCGATAAGTTTATGACAATTAATGACGCAACGAGCACACAGTACGAAAGGTCAACATTTTGAAAAGCAGTGAAGAGGAAAAGTTGCTCAGAATTATGTTTTAAACAAAATTGATTTTTTACATAAATTTTAATTTTGCATTCTGGGTTAAGAAAAAAGATGTTAGTCCAAGGTAAAGTAAACTTGTACCTAAAATGAAGTCAAATTTGTTAAGTCGTACTTAAACACATTGTTTTTTTTGTTAAGTCGTTCTTGAAATGGTTAAGGGTTTTTGGTTAAGTCGTACTTAAAAACATTCGGATCATGTTAAGTTGTACCAAGAATCATTCGATTTTTTTTTATCTTTTTGTACTTAGGTTTCTTTGTTACTAGATTAAGAACTCTGCTTCTTAGACGTACTTCTAGCGTTGCTTTCGACATGAGCGGAAAACCCACTCGTTGCTTTGCAACGAGCTTTGCTCTAGTTTTTTTTTTTTTCTTCCTAGACGCGAACTTTGAGGCTTCATATCGTGCTCATTTCTGAACGGTTTTTGCTCAAATTTTCAGGGCTAATGGACTTTACAAAACACTATCTTCATCAATTCATAAAAGTTAGAATTCCCTTTCCGGTAACGAGTTATTCCCCTTTTAAATTTTTTTAGGGCCTTTGGTTTCCAGACAAAGGCTCCGAGACTATGATAGCAGGGAATGGGAATCCAACGAATTTGAATAGCAGAGACATTGTAGTGGTGCACATTAGTTTTTGTTTTTAGATTACGTTTTTTATTTAGGAAAAGGTAGGGGGTCAAAAAACAGGATTCCAAAAAGTGCAAAAATTTAGACATATTTTCCTTTATATCTTTTTAACAAAAAATATTTTGTAAAGACATGTAGAATAAAAGTTGTGCAGAATATCAAGGGCTTTCATTTAACACCAATAAAAAAGGGCTGGCCCCTTAAATTAAGGGCCAATAGCCTCTAAAAGTTTTTGCTTAATAACTCAAAAACGGTTAAGATTTTGATATGGCTGTCGCTGGAAAAGTTGCTTGTTGGGATCTCATAAAGGTCGTAACAATGTTATTTTGTAAGTGATTTGTGTAGTATGAGTGTAAAAAGGTTTACATGTTGACATGTACCTGTTTTCATTTGACAAGTTAACGAAAGTCTTTGTGCGTACAACTGGCATAAAGTTGCCGCAGAAAGTATGCTGGTTTATACAGGAGGCATTAATTCATAAGAATTTTTGTTGTTGTTGGAGTACAAGCTTTTCCTTTAGGAGTTAAAGTCATTGTTGTTAAGTTCTTATAGTGCACAATCATTAAAAACGGCAATTGGAAAACAAAACATTCTTTTTCTTTTCTAGTAAACCACAAAATTTGGAATTAAAAAACTCTGTGCATTACATTTTAGTTATTAACTCCATGCATTTAAAATCTACCTTGAATCAGAGCTGCATGTGTGTGTGTACCATTACGTAAGCTCTCCCTTGCCCGCGGCCGAGAAAATCGGTTACCATGCTCGCGGCTGGACTACCTAGCGGTCAGCGGTTATCTAATACACGAGAGTTGCGTCTCTCATATATGAGTTTATTTAGCCGCGAACTCAAGAATTGTTTTAGTTTTGATTACACAAAATCTTTTGTGGATTAAACGAGTGGATGTCAAGTAAGAAATAGTTCATTTAATTAATAAAAGCAATGTCATTCTCTTAAGCAATAAAAGACATAGATCAATTGTGGGGTTTAAGTTTAAAATATATAACTTCTATTTGATAGAGTAAGGTCATTATACTGCAAACTTTTCAAATCTTCCTTGGTTCTGAGCTGTGCGTTTCTGTGCGTTGTACCTTTACGTAATCTATTCTTCGTCCACGGCCGAGGAGATCAGCCACGGCTGCATTACCTAGCGGTAAGCGGTTATTTAATACACAAGATTCGCACACCGCGACTTACTCTTACATGCATATGAACGTGTTTGAGTTAATATAGCCGTATATACAAGAACTATTTTAATTTTATGTTATAAAAGTTTGTCCTTCTTGTATATATATTTAATTAAATATTTGAGTGTAAATGAATATTAATGAACGATATTACTCCAAATCGGAAAAATCGTAGACATAAACTAATGGTTCGTTTGTTCAGGTAATTAAAGTACTTTAAAAACTGTACAATTAATGTTTTAAATCAACACGTCCCCTTCAAATATTAAACCTTTAAATGATGATCATCCCTCGCACATGGCTGAGGAGATCCGGCGCGAGTGGATAAGTGATCCGCCGTCGGTTCGTATTCTTCTACATGTACCTTATGACGCGTTTATGTTTCATATTTTGCAGGGACACAACTATATTTTATTATGTTTTCAACTATTATATTGGTATAAGACGAAAATATAAATTGATTTTACTTGTACAGTTGATTAAGCATTGATTTATACGACAGCGTACAAGGTAGTTTAAACATGAAATCAAATTATAATCAAAGTTCCATGTTTGCGGTAGGGGTTAGCACGATAAAGGAATGCCCTGAATTGAGGCATTCGATTATTATTTTAAAAAATATTCACATGAGTTCAAACAACTTTAGATTAGATTCTATCGGTCACATATTAATCACTTCTGTAGTTTCATTGTGGAAGCGAACTCATTGCTGCCCCCCCCCCCCCCTTACCTCCCGCCCCGCTGACAGGTGCTCGCGCTGGATTTTTTTTAATTGGAGAAAAGATAACAAGATCTGTCGAAAATCATTTTTGGTGGATTCTTCTTATGTGTGACATTTTGTTTCACTTTCCCACCCCTTTGTTTATTCGGCCAGTCTGTGTTAATTCAATTGCCGCATGCGACCGAGAATCTTGTGTCGCTTCAGCGCACACAGCTCAGAACATTTATAGCCCCAGGTCATCAATTGTTATGTAATTGAGTAACAGTTGGAAGGGTGATTTTACTACATAAAATAATAAAATCATAATATAATCCATTTGAATTGAGTACCATGCGTATAGATTCCCATAATAATAATTTTTTTTATTTCCTCTCTATGTTTACATTTAATTTTGTTCAAATAATTAATAAATTTTCTATAAATTGTGTGCTTCATCAAATACTGATTCCGATTACCTTGAAGTCATTAATTTTCCATTGGCTTTTGACAAAAGAGAGACGCCTGACCATCCAATGAAAACAAATACACAGAGTTTGATTGACAGGTTCAGCCAGGTGCAGGTCTCACCCGATGTCCGAGGTTATGTGTGCTGTTTGTACACAGCCGAATGGTCTCACTAAGAGTTATCAGTAGGAGTTATCGATGTAAATAAATAATAAAAATACATGCCTATCAAAACATGATCGTGCAAGTTAAAGTTGATTTAGGTTTGTTCCAATAGAAATCATGTTTCACTAACTGTATTTAATATTTTTTATGTATAGCGAATTTTAATATTGTTTCAGTACTGAAACATCGCATGAAAACGTTAAATATACATTTACTCTGTAACTAGTCGTCTTTTAATACATATACCTTTCTTTTGTTTGTTAAAAATTCGTTCAATTTTGTTAAAGTAATGTAAAACACGGGCGCCATTTTGAAACAATTAACTTGTCAGAGAGTTCCGAATGAAATCTGATGAACATTTCACACGGTTCTCGCACGCTTTGCCCGAAACGCTAAACGGTTTACATGAAACTCTAAAAGGTTTACACGAAACGTTTCTCGCACGTAGGCCGCACGCTTTTTTGGTGTAGTAGTACGTTTTAGGGTCTGTAAATTTTGTCAGCACGCAATTTTAAACTTGCACACAAAAATTTAGAAATATTTTAATATAGAAGTTATCTTTGAGAAATTTTAAGGTTTACGTGTTTTGTAGGCGGGTTTAGTTCAAAAAAGAAATACACTTCCTGACATGAATCACGAGTACATACTGTTTATAACAATGCTTGCTACCCTTTGAAAATTTAACTCGCCATTAAACATTTCATTTTTTAAAGAATGTTTGAAACGATTACATAAACTCTGCTCGACAAATAGTTTTCCTAAAATATTTTCTTCCTTTCTTTGTTCAAAACACGTTTTATATACAGGCTTTCAATCACAACACGTTTTTATAACAAAAGCAGAACTGAAAGTATAGTCATTATAATCGTTTGACACCATATAACATATATTTTCAACTCGCAGCAACAACGGAAGACCTACTCGGGGCTTTGCCACGAGCTCTGCTCTAGTTTAGGTAAATATTTATATTATGCAAACAAGCAACGAACTCTTCATGTGAATTATACAAACTGATTATGTACACTTTGTTTTTCTTACTGTTTATTTAATATGTATATGTTCAATTGTATAACCTTTGTCTCTTGGAATAAAAGAACTTGAACTTGATACCTCGAAGTGGTTGTTTATACCTAATTAACACCTTCTTGGTCATATAAATGGCTTCAGGCGTTAGATGCGACACCCGTGTCACGGGTTGTTTATTTAGGCGACACTTTCCCTGCAAGGTGATAATTGTTTGATGATTGACCATATCGATACCTAATCTATAATTAACATTGACTGTTTACGATAATTTGGAGATGCAGTGAAAATTAGAAATAAATCCAGACGAAGAGAAAATTTTGAGCCATTGTCATAATTTTAGATTTATTAAACTGTAGAAATTATGCTTATCAGCATCATTGGCATTTTAATGATTATTTTTGAACAAGTTCTTACAGCTGGTGAAAGACCCATACAGTGGGAACAATGGGTGATCATGTTGATACTCATTTATCTAATTTACGACATGTCGTATCGTGGTTAAGTAGTCTAAACAATCTGTTCATCATAAAATATATAATTATAGTGTATCACGAATTTATTCAATATTTGTTTGTATATAGTTTTAAAATATCCAGGTCTTTATATTTAACTGAAAGGAAAACGTTGTTTAAGCTCGTGCGTAAGGTTAGCACTAAATAAATGGCTTAATCATAACATCCGTTAAGACTAATTTCAAAACCCGTCGGTCAACCCGGAAAATTCCGAACTTTTGAAAGCTCGAACTCTTGATACCTTGAAGTTTTTCCCTGGTCCCATGGACTTCGAGCTATCGAGAGTTACCTGTAGTATTACTTATATGCAAACATATTGATATTTGTTGATTCTCAGTTGTTTAGACTGTTGCCGTCGATAATTCTTGGGCCACACAAGGGGTTCAAAGTTTGATATAGGTTCATATTTATATGAACAGTTGTTTAAGATTTTTTTGAGAATGGTAATGCTCAATATGTGATATAACTATGAAATCATCTAGTTACAAAAGGGGCTCAACATAAGAACATTGATAGAAAATTTTGAAAATCTTATAATACAGGATCTGTTTTACTCATTCATTGTCCCCATATTTTGGATATGACTTCATGAAGCTGATCTTATTTTGTATAATGTTGCTCAGGGGAGCGATGTGGCCTCTTGTTATGTAATATTTTCCAATATCTCATTTCCTGTGGGTATCCAACAGAAACTGTCATAAGTAACCGTCTCGATAACTTATTAGCTAATTTTATCGAAATTGCAGAAACTTTTCCAAAATTGAAATTCTTTTTTTTTTTTTAAAGGGGGGGGGGGTAGCAAGGTTTATTCATTGTCATGTCATTAAAAATATAAATAACAAAAACAGAAGCACCTTTCTTCTGGAGATTGATACTGTGAGATGTGCAATCCTTTTATTTTCCTTGATAAAAGTAGTTAGCTTTAACAAGGTGCTAGTGTCTTAGCTCAAGTATTAGGTTTACACTATTTTAACAAAAGTTGTGTTTTTTCAGGATTCCTGATGGGCCAATGGGACGTTTAAAAGAAAATAATCGCTGGTTATTCTTTTACTTTTAAAATATAATAGGTATTTAAGAATTTTGAAAAAAAAATATCGATGAAAAAATGCAGTGCGAGGATATTTTGGAACAGAGTTTAGGGATCGTTTATATAGCTACAGCTGTACGTCCCCAGTGTTATAACATTATAAAATTGTAACAAAGATAGACGTATATATCAAATTCAACGTTCCGATACGTTCATGACTGTATAGAGATTAAATAATATATTTTAGATATTTTAGATCAATTTTATTACTCATTTATAAACAATCTGTAAGAATTAATATATGAAAATTTCACAATGTCATAAACAGAAATACCATATATATCTTTCAAACAAATATTATAGGACGTAAAAAAGTGACTGTATATTATTAGATAATATTGTAAAAGTTTTGGCGTATATCTATGGTTATTTGTTTTTTGGGTTTGTTTTTTTTCGCTGTTTCAGAACACATTTTGCATTTTAGGTTACAAAGACTTCAAGTTGGAAGTCTGATTACCAAGTATACATTTCAAATATTTCAATTCAATTAATTTTTACAAAATCAGAAGCAATAAATTAGCTTAAAATATACCCTATTTCAGGATAAAGGTAAGAGAAATACAGGTATACTACACACACACACACACACACACACACACACACACACACACACACATATATATATATATATATATATATATATATATATATATATATATATATATATATATATATATATATATATATATATATATATATATATATATATTTATATGTTCTCGGAAGTAATATGTAAGATTAATCAAAATGAATCATCTAGTGAGATCGATATCTTGCAATAGATGCCCAAACAATAAATACATTCCCTGACGGGCTCCATTCCCATAAGTTCACTTTATTCTGTGAAGCGCCAATACTCTGCGCTACGTTCCGCCAACGATATTGATTGGTCACGATTCTTGTATCGAACCATCTTCCAGAGATGCACGAGAGGTCAATCCGGTAATAAGACATATTATTATACTTTAATGTTAAATACTGAAATCTGATTGGATTAGACGCAGTTCTATTACCCTCAGCGTTAGCAACACACATGGCAACGGGTAACACAACGAATTGTTACATGCACGTAAATTATCCGCGTACGGTTCGCCGTAGAATTCACTTCATTTCTATATAAAAGCGGTAAAATTTTCTTTAAAATAAAGACATTCAGTATAATAAAATAAATAGTGCCTGTTTGGAAAATAGAGAGAGAGAGAGAGAGAGAGAGAGAGAGAGAGAGAGAGAACTTTGCTGGCTTAACGGACTAGAGCTTCATCAGGCCCCGCTTTCCCAACTTTTGTAAAGTCAATACTCAGCCTCAAGTCTGAATATTGACCTCAGATTTATGATTGTTGTTTTATAAAAGGATTTGATTTTGGGATTGGTTGAGTAATTTTAATATTTTGTGACGGTGAAGCCAGATTTTCAAAAAAAAGGTTCTCTTTTTTTTTAAATAGCACACTGATTATTTTATGTGGTTAATTATAGTTGCAGCCAATTGTGCTAATAAGAATGTACTATTAGGTATCGACATCTTTCTTGGTTTACCCCTGAACCCACGCAGACGTACTTGTGAAATCTAACATCTTTGCTGATGAAAAAATGTTGACAGACCCTTGTCCAATCTGACCGAAGTGGGCGGAGTTAAGACTCGTGAGTAAAGAGAGATAGAGTTAGGAATTCAAACATGTAAATAACCTGTGACCATATAAACTAAATATAATTATATGAGTTTCGGCGGCATGTCTTTGATGCCGGCGAAGTGACGATTGTCTCGATTTAGTAAGCTGCTGACGAAAACAAGACTGTCACCAAGTGGTAAAATCGTTTATATACAGAATTTGAAGAACGTGCAATAGACAAATGTCGCATAAAACCCCAAGAATTGTCTCCTGGGTCTTTTATCAAACCAAAAAATGCAGACAAGACGGTTTAGTTGTATGAATATTTCATGTAACATTATTGTTGTATAGATCTGACATTTCTCTTTCCCCGTGTTATTAATTTGATACTTTATAACTACTAGTATACATTATACCAACGTTCTGACTATCCCTCACAAGAAACATTGATTTATGGTTTCAGTTTTCCATAATGTGTCGCCGAAAAATGTTCTGACTACTACATGTACTCACAAGTAAAAGTTTTACGTGAAATTCTGCAGTCAACAAGAAATATTATTATACTTTCATGTTAAATACTGAAACCTGATTGGTTTAGACGCAGTTGGTAATTCGTTCTATTACTCTCAGCGTTAGCAACACACTTGGCAACGGGTAACACAACGAATTGTTACATGCGCGTAGATTCTGCGCGTGCGGTTCGCCGTAGAATTCACTTCATTTCTATATAAAAGCAGTAAAATTTTCTTTGAAAATAAGACATTCAGTATAATAAAATAAATAGTGCCTGTTTGGGAGCGTTACTGTTGAAATTGACACCCCTCGAAAACCATTGTCAACCGACGCGAAGCATCGGTTGACAATGGTTTTCTCGGGGTGCCAATTTCAACAGATACCCTCCTAAACAGGCACTATTTATATACGATTACATGTACGATTACATGAAATCAATACTGTTTGTTTCTTTTTTTTTAAATTTTAGATACTTTTGTCTTGTAAAATGAAATTGCGAGCGACGAACTTTAATTTTCATTTTATTTAAGAAATAAACTTCAATTTAGAAAGTTCACCAGGATATGAAGTTGGTTAGTCACGTGATCAAATCCTGTGAAGCCCGAAGGGCTTTGTAGTAAATCAGTTGACCCCCCCCCCCCCCCCCCCCCAAAGAATAAAACAGCATGACCTGCTACTCTCTAACTACATTATTTGCTTTATTTGTGACTTAATGGAATTAAGTTACATTTTACATAACGTTAGAACAATGATTTTTTCATAGAACATCATTTCTCTCTGAAGCCTTAATAATATATTCAATTGTTCTATCAGCGCTAGAATTTTTTTTAGAATTTTTTAAAAATAAAGTTACATTAAATGAGGATGTGTTCCGAATGCTAGAACAGGGCACGAAAGAAATAAAGAAATAACAAAAGCCTCTAAACAAATCCCAGATCTACCATTATTTCAGTCAACTGTTTTGAATTTATCTCATTTTGAGGTATCTCATTAAAATGTAATTAGTTACACAGGAATAGAAATTTACTAACTCTTTCTTTGATTCTTTTAAAACATTATTTTGATGAAATATGTTGCATTACTTGTAGTCGATAAAGTACAGGTCCTCAACATGTTTTCCTACTTACAACAATTTAGCTAATTGTGTACTGGTTCAACATCGTTGGCCATGACACGCATGCGCAGTGATTACAATATTCTGTTTCCTCTTTTTTTTTTAAACACAGCAGCATAGGGTGCTTTATTTTGGGTCTAATTATAAATTACATCTAGTAAACATAACGTTATAGGGAACGTTGCATACCTTTCATGGATCATTCCCAATGGGACAAATTCGCGGCGATTTTCATTTCAATAATATTTAGTTAATATAATTCACTTTGTTGGGTTGGTAAATCATTCGAATTCAAGCATTGAAATTTGTTTTGATTTAGAAACTTACGTTAAAGGCGCCACATTGATTGCGTAAGGGCAACCCTTCTATCTATACAACAGTTGATGCATGCATGTAATTCCAAATTAAAAGTTCTGAGAACCTAGCAAGTTGTCAGAACTTAATATGTTCATTCTCACTGTATATATAAGTACAATAAAGTATGGTCATACCAATAACAAACTCAAAATGTATAGTTTTATAATGTATAGATATTAAAAATTTAGTTTAAAAGAATGAAATGAAAACATTTTTTATGCGTTGATATACATGTATATTGTTACGGTTCTCAAAAAACTGAAGAATGGGGGTTATGTTTTCTTGGTAAACATTACGTGCAGTTCTTGAAGAAAAAAAAAACGTGCATTACATAATTATATTTCTCTGCAAATACCTTAACCCTCATAACCTTATGAAACAACAATAAATCTGCTAAACTAGGTTTAATAACAGCAGCATAGACGTTGACTCCCTCACGAAACATTGTGAATAATTTAATTTTCTCTCACTTTTGCTGATTCTCATATTTACTGTGCTTCTTATTTCAAAGCCAGAAATTTTTTCTCGTGTTTGCCCAAGCAATGTGCTTTTATCATTGTATAATCTCATGATATAGAGTATGCGTTTCATTTTCAATGCAAATTCAAGTTTTTTTTACACCAGTTTAGTTTCATAGTTAAGCAAACGGAATAGTTTTAAGAAAATGTCCTTTCTTCAGATAAATCCCTTGATCAGGATGTAGTTAGGCTATTTTCCATCAAACTTCTGTCGTTAAACAAATTAAATTTGACAATCTTGAAATGAAGATTAAAATGTTGTACACCAACTAGTATTGAAATAAAGGCCATAAAACCTTTCCCAAAAATATACATGCATGGCTGTGCCGAGCGCATATTACGCTTTAGTGTCACACGTACTCGTTGTACAAACAAACAAACACACAAAACAAAAAACCGGTAGCTTATCATAACAGATAATTTTCATCAGATTTTTCTTCATCAAATAGAACATCTGATAGTAAAATCGAGTGTCCTCAAAATAAAATTATATATAACAAATTTTGAGAAAGAATCAAAACAAGAAAATAAAAACCTATGTTATCAGAAGATTTTCCCCCACGGCATTTAAATGATAAAAGCTCACTTGTTCTATTTTATTGCCCCAAAATAAACACGCCAGTCAGTGATTACACCTGGACTATATATTGACACGAGTGACTGTGAGCAGACGTATGTTTCCTCTTGCAAGGAATTTTGATAATGCATATGAAACATGTTAGACAGGAAGTAGATCTCCTTATCAATTCTGAATTCATCGACAATTTAATTTCTAGATATCTGTTAAATCTATGAAAAGGAATAATTTCATGATTTTTTGATTTGGGAAATCAATCAGCTCTTCGATAGAAGATATAATGTAAAGATTTTTGCTGAATTGAAGTGTACATGTATATTACTTCATGTATTCGGGAACAATTCAGTAGATTAATCAATAGAGTAAAAATCCATTTCCCTGGCACAGAGAGGGGGCGCTGCAATCAATGCGCCTCCTAGCGGTAGATGAAATACATTGAAACGTTTGTTGATGCGAAATAATGTTGCAGTATTATCATAGGTATTAATTCTACTCTAAGGAAAACAAGGGCAACAGTTTTATAACGCGACAATGAAGGCGACTATGTATCTTGGATTTGTATGCCTATGGATATTTTTATTCAGCTCAGTCGTTGAGTGTAAGTATTTCACGCATTTCTTCTTTTGTTTTATTTTCAAGTTTTAACGTTAAGACCCCTTATGTTATGTATGTTACCTGATCATAGTTCATTTCATTTTTTTCTGTTGATTCGTTTATTTCATGCCTGCTTCAAAGGTAAGCGTTGTGCGTTGATTTCTGGTCACAAAATCGTATCGATTTTGATATCATCTTTGAATGCGCGTTTGCTTCAGACATTCATCTCTAATAATAAATACCGCGTTCACGGAGAGGTCAGTTAGCAAAACTGGGTTAGCGTAAGCCCTGCGGGGGAAAGAAAATCTGTTATTTGGAAACAAGCTGTTAGAACTCAGATCAGATGGTCGCTTCTAGTCAATTATTTACAGTCTTCACTATCGTGCGTTAGATCTACTTAGACAACAATTTTATCATTAATAATTTGAAACATAGTTTCATTTTGTTGAATTTTAAAATCTTTTAAATATAATAAAATAAAATATTTCAACTTTTATTCATAATTTTAGGAAGTAAATGAGCATTAAACAATACACAATATATTAATTGAACATCGAAATGCTAAAGAGTTGGGGTTTTTTTTTGTTTCTGATTTTCACAGTGCCACAGTACGTTTACAACACATGCATGCATTGTTGTTGTTACGGAACTCTTAACATATATCAGCTTTTATCAGCAACAAACGTGACTTTTTCTTTCTACATTAGTGCGTATAGAGAATGTATTGTTTGATACTTAGAAATGATGAGAGAGAGAGAGAGAGAGAGAGAGAGAGAGAGAGAGAGAGAGAGAGAGAGAGAGAGAGAGATTATTAATACATTAGAAAATTAAAGTATTGCAAAATGGGATTTGAAAAAAAATAGGCGGGAACAGCTTCAGAGAATTGTAATGATTTATTTATTACAATATAAGCCTTATAAGATAAATCACTTATAAACGCAAGATTTTTACTTAAGTTTGATATGTAAACTATGTACACATATCTCACTCAAAGGAATGATGGTTGTATGCAGATTTTTTCATAATGTAAACAACAAGCTTATAACTGAAGTCCGATTTAATGAAATTTTTGGTTATATATGTGAAGTGTTTCTCCGGATTTTACTTTCAGATTGTGAATTTTAATGCTAGTGCCATTTCAACGGCCCAAAAAATAACAATAAAGCTATGTTTTGATGGCTTTTTCATATAATTATTGTGTAAGCAAACAGAATTCAACTACATGCATATACATATCAAAAATATTAAACGCATAATCTTGAAAGATCAACAATCCTTATTAATTAATTTCACGAAACAGAAAATTTAGTGTTTTCTCACGATTTCGTCAGCTTGAGGCTACTACCAATATTTCCGTCGAGGTTGACAGTTCAAGGAATCATTATAAACATGTATATGATGTCACTATAACACCGCTGTTTCAATTTTAAGAAGTTTGACATGTAGATTATCGGCCTCACTATTCAGAATACTTTTAAAAAGTGTCGTCACAGCTTGTGCACCCTCTCCTTAATTCAACGTGTTCAAAGCGGCAGATATACCATATTTTCGACGTTAACTCTTCATACTCAGAAAAATTCATTTTTTTTAAGTTTAATGAAATCGGTGACTGTTCGAGTTCTTTGAAGTTTGGTTTTGGTTTTGTTAACACATTTTTAATATATCATCGATTAGCCAGATATTGGAGATTTTTTTAATGGAGCACATGCTGATTGTTAAGGTCATTCAAAGAAAAACAAATCGATATTCTTTTTAATATTTGGGTTCTTGTGATTTTAGCACAACTAAGTGATGCATCATGTCCCTACGACTACCACTACTGTGAAGGGACCATATTCTGCTGTCAGTCGGGATACATATGTACCGGAACGACAACCTGTTTACATCTGGCGTAAGTATCGCCGTATCTTCATTAACTGTCGGTAAATCCCTAACAGCCATCAATAACATGACCTACATTAATGCCCGTCTACACCCTTCTTTCTTTTCATGGAAGAAAAACCATGGGCCGATAACATACGATTATGCATGTGCCGTGTTAACGATTAAATGTAAACATTCGTCTGACGTTTGCAGTCACATGAGTCAGCTCTACCGAGTATGATTCTCTCTATTTCTTACGGAAACCTGTTGTAAATTCATAGCTCTCTAGAAACTGACAGGACTGAAATCAATTCTTACTATTTCAATCAATTCATTAATTTGTTAAAAACAAGATTTAGAATCTGATATAAATGATGGTAAAAAGTAAGTAAAATTCACAAAATTACTGTTAATGTACATCAGTATGTTAACTAAATGAAACAGCCAAATCGTCTAATTTGCGTCTGACATCATCATAATTATTTCATGCAGTCTGTGATTTTTCTTAGATTTCTGTAGGTTTCGACCAATGAATAAATGGGGCTTCTACATTTCAGTTTGGCTGTTTCTATAGAACAATGAATTAACCATAAGTTTCC
Source organism: Magallana gigas (assembly GCF_902806645.1). Classification (NCBI taxonomy): domain Eukaryota; kingdom Metazoa; phylum Mollusca; class Bivalvia; order Ostreida; family Ostreidae; genus Magallana; species Magallana gigas. The sequence goes on along the minus strand of NC_047562.1, from coordinate 42,720,286 downwards.
GTAACGGAGGGAATCATACTTGGTAGATGTTAACCAGTCTTTACCATCTTCCAAAGTCTGACGCGCACCGCTCTACATAAACCCTTGACCGAATATACAGCGTTTGACGAGGTTAGAAACCCATAGTCGGAAGGCACGGGTTTTTTATCCATTGTATAGAAAACCCGTGGGTTCCGACGATGTTAAAAACCTCGCATGCTGGTTGGTGTCATACAAGTCTGCATGATTCAATAAAGAACGTTGTTTCAATAATGATGTTTACTGTGCATTGATCAATGTTTAACCGTTGTCAAATAAACTTGAGATGGACTAGTAAGTATTTGACTAACTGCTATCAGTTTTCAGTCGGAGTGAATCCATCTTTTCTATAAATTCGAATTTTGTACATGGGAGCAATCATATTGCTATATTGTTTCTGTTTATAACGTGTTCTCTGATTGGTAAGTACAAGAGGTCACAAAAGTTTAAAAATGATTACTCTCACTAGATGGCGTAATCATTAACCCGCATATGTATTGTGTTTGAGGTCAAGGGTTTATGTAGAGCGCAGCAGATAAAAAACACTTGACTTTGGAAGATGTGTCTTTTCACGTACATTAATATTGGACGTGTGGTCTAAATCAGGAGTCGTGTAATTTGACATACTTTTAGAAGAGTTTCAATAATTGTCTCTCGTTTTTGCTCAGTTTATGTGGTGTGACCATCTTTTTTTAGTTTACACTTTTGGGCACCTCCCTCTATGTATTTTTACACCATACTGCCACGATGATATCATTTTATTTTGATACTCTAAATTCAACTCAAATCCTACCAAGTATTAAAATCATAACAATACTTGTGTACATATAATTACTTACAGAATAGTCACGTTCAAAATATTTACACGTGTATGTTGAAGCATTATTATACAGGTGTAATTTTGTTTCTTATGTTGAATTTTTCCACAGGATCATAATCGGCCCTATCGTCGGCCTGGTGGTGCTAATCGTCTGCATTGTCGTCTGCTGTATCTGTTGTCGTAAGTATTAAGGAAACAGGTCACCTCTTATTGTTTTTTCAACACACATCACCCCCTATTACGTTTTATTACCCTGATCCTAAATTCCGCTGATACTTCATGACAATAACCATAAATATGCGCTTCGATTCACCACCTCGAGAAGTAACTAACCCGAAAAAATTTCCGTAGACGGTCAGTAAAACACCTAGGAAGTCATATTTTACGCCTCAATTATATATTGACAATGCATTTATTATTTGAAAATCTCCTCCTCCTCTCCTCCCGAATTTTATGCAGATGGATCCATACAATTACATGTACATAGTTATGATAAGGAAGAATACCGCTTCCAATATTGTGAAGTTCATGGCCCCTGGGACAGAGGTTTTGGTGTAAGGATGGGGTTCTGATTTCTTAATGAATGCATAAATTCTTTGAAAAATTTATCCTTTGCTTCTGGGTATTAATTCGATGAATTAAGTACATAGTTTTGATGAGGAAGAGTGCCTCTTCAAAAATTATTTTTTATTTAATGGCCCCTGAGTCAGGGGTTCTGGTGTTAGGGCAGGGGTCTAATGATTATATAGGGTTGGGTGGTGTAATTTCGACTGATTATTTTGTTTGTACTAAAGATTGTTCAATTATGTCACTGTATGTTATGCTACAATTAAATTTTTTTTTATAGAATTTAGAAAGTTTATTGAATTATTCAATTCCATAAAATTAAAAATGATTTCATTAGCCCAGTAATTATAATGCACATGAATATACTTTGCAAAAGCCACACTGCAGTTACTCGGGTCACTAATAAGGTCCATGGGCCTCTTGTTTTCTTTATTTGGCCTAACAAAAAACAAAACACGAATTGGGATTTGTTATTCTTATTGTCTACGGAAATACATCTGTTTATTAGTGATTATAGGAGGCAAGGCAAGCGTCATAAAGGAATGTAAGTAATAATATCCGGCCATGTATCATAAAACTATGCAGTAGTACCAAGTAACGTACAACTGTGCGCCCCCCCCCCCCCCCCACCCCCACACACACACACTCGTCAAACACATAACTCCGTTGATGTCGTATTTTGCAAATTTTGAATAAACTTGATGGGTGAAATGTGTGCTTTAACAGTTGTCACAATGTCACAATTTTTTTTTTTTCACATTGTGAAAATACCAAATTTACATAATGAAAACTGTCACTTTTGTAACACATGTTCTACTTAACAAAAAAATTTCAAATTTTACATTATGACCATGTAACTTCTGTCAGGTTTGAGCCTACAAATAAATGCTAATTTTGAGGGCAATTTTTTTTTTCAAAAGAGAATTTGAGAGTTATGTCGCAACCTTAATCATACAAAAAAACTTTCAGAAGAAAATTAAGTTTTTTCTATTGTGTGAACAGTACCATTAAATGCTTACATAAACATGTAACAATGTCTTTGCCAGTAAATCTTTATACTTGGTTAGCTTATAAAGTTTTCTCTAAAGTAAAATTGATGGCAATCTTTTCTCAATCTTTATGCCCTGAGCAAGTTCTTGCAATTGGTTGAACAAAAATAAATTGAATATGTCCCCCTAGTACATAAATCTGCAAATGTACGTCAAGGTTATCACACTTAATTCGATGTGTTTCATTTTAGAATATTTTTAACAAGGACTTGATTAAAACAAGAGGACTTTAAACTGATAATATTACACGATAAAATGACATAACTAGTTGTCTCAAGCTCTAGACAGTTTGTACTCTTCTCCTAATATGCATGCATTTTGATGGTGAAAGTTCAGAAATTATAAAATTTTATCAATGTACAATTTAAATACTATTTAAGAGAAAATTACAATCATGATTATAATAATAATTATTCTTTATTAATATTATTATTATTAGAATCAGAAGCTTTAAATAACTAAAGGCTTATAAAATGTAGATACACTTTTCAATATTCAAATTTGAACTTGAGTCTGAGTTCATAATTTTAGTTTGGTAAGAGGAAACATTTTCCAGTTTTATGACCCATTAAACCCAGTAATCTGTGTACATGTATATGACCACAATTTTGTTAATCATCGATATTGGACATTCTAGAGGAGAAACCAGACATCAATAAGCCCTGTTTATTATTAATCAATTGCAGAGTTATATGACGGAGTAAAACCAATCAATACACATAATGGGGCGAACCACAGTGGTTGTGGTACGAACTCCCTGCTTTCTCAATGGCCCAATTTTTATACCAACGCATTCAGACAATTGCCAATTGCCTGTGATACCTTGATCCTGATAACCAACATTATATATAATGTCGGATCAAAAGATAAAAGGCTATAAGATGAGATTAAAAAAAGGCACTAAAAAAACCAAGGACACGAACAATAAAGTAAGATATTGTCAAATTTTCGGGACAACCAGTCCCTTCTTTAGGACAACAAAGTAACAACTACATATGAAAGGAGAAAAACATCTACAAAACTAGCACTATACTAAAAACTAAATATAAAACACCGGATTTGAACGTGGCAACTATATCTTTGTTTTAAAGATCATAAGCCCGGGGAAAAAAACCCGTCCGACGCAGCGGACGGTCTCTGTAGGACTCACTTTATCTTTCAGCACTCCTACACAGACCGTCCGCTGCGTCAAAGTAAAACATATAAGCGCTTTCATTTTCATCTTCAGATGTTTTACAACTAACCAATTATTGTGACGCCAAAATAATAAACATATCTAAAACATTGCCAAAATATTTTTTCTCTCGACCCGAAGAAAAATCTATCTTAAAAAAAAAAAGAAACCCAAAATGACAAAAAACCATGGTATAATATCCCGACATTTTAAATATTAATTAACTCCCAATCCACTTTTATAAGCTCTCTCAAGCTCTTGCTCTCTCTCTCTCTCTCTCTGTATGATAGTATGTTATAACGAATGTTCTTATTTATAGGTCGTAGGCGGGCCACCCCTGGAGTAGTCTACAGCCCCACCCCACAAGCCAAGATGTGAGGCAGAATATGTATAGAAGTGGTCATACAGATCACTACACTGACATTGCCAATTACAATAACTAAACATAGACAAAGCATTACTTATAAAGTTTTGAATGTGTTGACCTCTAATGAAAAGGCTGGTAAGAAAATGCATTGCAACCCTATTTGAACTTCAAAATTCTGAATAAAATATATTTTAATCTTAACAAACGGTGCTTCGTATTCCCGGATTATACAATTTGGTGCTTTTTTCTGAAATGTTCAAATTGTTTAAGTTCTTTTAGAATTATCAAAGAGTTGAAATTTGGACACTTGTTTCACGTATTAAAGGTATACATATATCATCTTTGCTCTCAAAGATCTCTGAAATTCAAAAGAAGGTCATGTATTAGACCTGTCTTCATCTTTTCAGCAAGAAATTCTCAGGCAAATCAAGGTGTTTTTTTGTGTAAATATTTGTCGTGAATATTCTATTGAAGCTATGCTTCATACTGCATGTATTTTTGAACTTTTTATATTGTGTATATCTTGACGTATTTTGTTTTTACTATGACAAGTAATCATGTAAATTTTGTCCTAAGATTTTAGATTTTAGACGTATATACAGACTAATAAAAACGTAAAAGTTTACTTCAATAAAATGTTTTCTTAAAACATGATTCTTTTATATTGTTTTAAAGAAATTGCAATTTGAAATCACCACTGTGCCGAATAATTATGCCAGTGCCTTGGTGGCATTTTGCTTCCGTTCAAAATGCAGTTTCATAAAAATCTATATATACCAAACGATAGACCATCGTTTAAAGACTATATAGCAATATAGCTCCATATATATATATATATATATATATATATATATATATATATATATATATATATATATATATATATATATATATATATATATATATATATATATATATACGTCTTACATGACAGGTGAGATATTAACCTTTAAAAATAATATCCTATAGGGAAACAAGAATACCAATAGAAGAAACCTCTTAACTTTTTTACAGGAAAAATTGAAAATTCTATAGGATTATTTAAAAATCCTAATGGAATTAAATTTCCTGTAGGTGAAGAGTATTTCCTGCAGGAATTTGATTCAGGCAGGTAGTTTTCCTGTAGAAAATTTCTTATTGGATTTTAAAATCCTATGGGAATTTTGTTCTTTTCCCATCAAATTTAATATTCCTACAGGATTTCTTTCTGGTAGGAAATTCTAATAACCCTACAGGAAAGTTGTTTTTCCGACAGGAAATTTGTTTTTCCTACAGGAAATTTGTTTTTCCTACAGGGAAAAAATAAATATTTTCCTGTCGGAATTTATTCTTTAAAGGTAAGTATCTCACCTGACAGAGGAAGAGGAAGGAGGAAGAAGCTGTACCCGATCATGAGATTAGCGAAGAGAGATGGAAAGCGTGTGCGACTGGTCAAAGACTTGTTATACGTCAACGGAGAGTTATATGACCCAGAAAAGGACGTATCCACCCAGCCAGAACGCATGCCTTACTCCCGAGTAGTAAACACTGGTAGCCGCCAACCGCAGAAAAGACCGCGCCACGGATCAACGCCTGACCGGGTCAGATAGGGACGCGTGGGAGACCAGACAACAAAGACTCTAAGTTTTCTATCCCTTAACGTCTGCGGACTCAGGAAAAAATTACAGTATCCTGATTTTGTTACTTTTGTTTGTAAATACGATATTTCATGCTTAACTGAAACGAAAACAGACAATATTGATGTTATTAATATTCCAGGTTTTGTTGTATATATGAAAAATAGATTTGACATTGCAAAGGTAAAATCTGGAGGAATTATCTTAGCAATAAGAGAAAATTTGGTTAAATATATTGAAGTTTTAACATCTGAATGTGAATATGTATTTTGGTTTAAGTTATTCAGAAACTTATCTAACAGTTCCTCAGATATATTGTTTGGAATTACATATGTTCCTCCTGAAAACACTAGATACTCGCCCAGCGACTGTTTTACTGACATAGAACAGGAAATGTTGAATATGTTAAAAACTACTCAGAATATATGTTTGTTAGGCGATTTCAATGCAAGAACTGGCAAATTGAAAGATTATGTATGTTTAGATAATTTTTTAGCAAACCATAATAACATGGACGAAGAAACACGGCAATCATTAGAACAGGTTAATATATTATTGGACTCAAATATTTCACTTGAAAGGTCAAGTTGTGATGATCACTGTAATAACTTTGGATACAAATTGATTGAACTGTGTAAGAATAACAATCTCTTCATTGTAAATGGCCGACTCGGAGAGAACCGGTTAACTTGTAAAGATAGAAGTACTGTAGATTATGTATTATGTAATGCGTCTTTGTTGCAGTCAGTTAATGAGTTTTTTATTCACGATTTTTGTAACTTATACTCCGATGTTCACAGTCCAATCACTTTTGAGCTTTTGGATCAATTATCAATAGAGAAACAATAAAGTAGCCAATCAGCCGAAAAAGTAGATTCAAACTTATTCATTTGGGAGTCTGGAAAAGCTACAGAATTTGCACATAATATCAATAGCGATAAATTAAACGAAACTGTCAGAAATATTGAATATTTACAAGGTAAACCCATTGTAGAACAGTACGATATAGACAAAATCACTAGTGAAGTCTGTAATATTTTTATTGCTTCAGCAGGAAAGACATTAAAAAATAAAACTCCCCCGAAGAAAAGACAAGACGATGCTAATAAACCATGGTTCAATAAAACTTGTCGCACAGCCAGAAGAAAATATCACATTGCAAAACGTTTATGTAATAAAGAAAAATCAAATGAAACTTTTAATAATCTTAAAATGTATGGCAAAGAATACAAGAAAACATTGGATAAAAGCATCAAGGACTACAATAATAGTATTTCAGACAAGCTTAAGGAACTCCATAAAGGGAAACTTAAAGAATACTGGGATATTTTAAATAGTACCAATAAGAAAGACAAAACTAGTGTAAATATTGATTTAATGTTTGAGTTTATGAAAAAAACAAACGAACGCTCAGTTGAAGACCAAGAGATAGATATAAACATAAATTTAGATAATGATACACTTCTTAATCAGTCTATAACTTGTGAAGAAATTAGGAATGCTGTAAAAAAAATTAAAAAACAATAAAGCGCCTGGCGGTGACCATGTTATCAACGAATATATTAAGACAACAATGGAAACCTTCTTACCCTTATATGTAAACTTTTTCAATTTGGTTTTTGATAGTGGCCTAGTCCCAGACGATTGGCTATTAGGAATAATTAAGCCAATTTACAAAGGCAAGGGCGACAGGAGTCAACCTGAAAATTATAGACCTATTACATTACTCAGTTGTTTAGGAAAACTTTTTACTAGTATAATATGTGACCGTTTAAACACCTTTGCTGACGAAATACACTTAATCAATGAAGCGCAAACAGGTTTTAGAAAGGGTTATTGTACATCAGATAATATATTTGTTATTGATTTTCTTTGTAAATATGCACTAAACAATAAGAGGAAACTATTCTGTGCCTTCATTGATTTTAAACAAGCTTTTGATACAGTTTGGCGAGATGGACTATGGACGAAAGTTCTTAAAAGTGGGATAGATGGAAAATGTTTGAGATTTATTATTAACATGTACAAGGGTATTAAATCAAAGGTAAAAATTGGTCAACATTTATCAGATTTTTTTATGTGTAACATAGGTGTAAGACAAGGAGAAAATGTGTCACCATTTTTATTTTCTCTTTTTATTAACGATTTGGAAGATTATTTATTAAGAAACCAGATAGAGGGTTTTACTTGTCCTTCTCTTCAAATACAGGATGATTTATTTGCTATGTTGAAACTCTGTCTACTTTTTTATGCCGATGACACTGTCTTAATATCTGAATCTGCGCCTGATTTACAAAAGGCTTTAGATGTGTTTGCAAATTATTGTGATATATGGAAACTTAATGTCAATATAGCCAAAACAAAAATCCTCATTTTTTTAAAAGGTGCAATGTCAAAGCGTAAATTTTTGTATAAAGGAGTAACTATTGAAAACGTAAAATCATTTTGCTATTTGGGTATTGTTTTATCAAGAAGTGGAAAATTTAATAATGCTAAAAAACATTTAGTAGAACAAGCGTCAAAGGCATTGTATGGTGTTTTACGTAAAATACGTTATTTTACCCTACCAATTAATTGTCAGTTAGACCTATTTGACAAGGTCATTAACCCAATTTTACTTTACTCGTGCGAAGTGTGGGGTTACGAAAATTTAGATATTATTGAAAAGGTACATTTAAAATTTTTGAAATTTATTCTTAATCTTAAATCTAGTACTCCAAATTGTATGGTGTATGGAGAAACTGGAAGGTATCCATTGTCACTCTTTGTTAAAATTAAAATAATAATGTACTGGGCAAAAGTTTTGACAGCCCACGATTGTAAACTCACTAATGTAATCTATTGTTATTTTTATAGATGTTACAAAAATGGATCTTTTATACATCCATGGATAAAATGTATACATGATATACTCAACTCGTGCGGGTTGTCATATATATGGGAAAATCAAACAATATGTAGTTATAACTGGCTTAAGTCAATAGTTAAAGAAATATTACAAAATCAATTTGTACAAGATTGGAGGAGTATTGTAGATAACTCACCAAAATGTATTAATTATAGAATTTTTAAAACAAATCTCAATTTAGAAAAGTACTTGTTGATTTTACCTACAGATCTACGGATCACGTTTACAAAATTACGAACATGTAATCATCGATTCCCCATTGAAACAGGTAGATGGCATAATATTGAAAAACATTTAAGAAAATGTACAATGTGTGATTCTAATAGTATTGGGGATGAATTTCATTATATTTTAGAATGTACATATTTTGTAAACGACAGAAAAATGTTTTTACCCAAGAGATATTATGAAAACCCAAATATTATAAAATTTAACGAGCTCATGAATACTTTTAATGTAGAAAAACTAAAAAAAACTTGTCAATATTTATTAAGAAAATTTTCAAAGTCTGTTCTTCCAGAAACCAACTTTAACAACCTATTGTATTGTGATTTTAACTTTTTTTGGGTCATTATTACTTCTACTGTACATGTGATCCTTGACTGTATTCGTGTACATTTGTATATACTGATTTTGAACCTCAAATACCAGTGAACTGGTCTTGAGCGAATAAAGAACTATTAGCTATTACAGATTGATGAACATAAGATACAATTAAAACAAAGGTGGTTATAAATTTCTCAAGCAATGGTCTTTTGTATGGCATCTTTGAATTTTTCGATACATGCAGCTAAACTTGTTGCAAAAATGCCACCTTGGCACTGGCATAATTGTCCGCCACAGTGTTCTATATAAAGAAATATTCTTTCTTTATCTTATAATATCTACTTATAATCTAATAGAATTTTTTTTTAAAATGATTTTAATAACCATCAAATATTGATTAATTCAGTCATTGTTGTTCAAGGGGCATAATTTCAAATCAAACGATATACTGATTAGGCAAGAAAATTTGTTCTGCATATTTTTATTTGCAAATCTATTACATAATTTTCTCGGATTTCTGCCTTTTAAAGTGTTAAATTGTTCGTGTGTTTTTTACATAGGGATACGGGTTAAAGAGGTTGACCCTGTCTTTATTCACCAACCGTACCATGGCGTGTGGATATTGTAAGTCTAAGTCAGAAAGCTTGTCAAGTTCATCCATCTAAAACCAAAAAAAGTTTGACAGTAGCAAAATGAAATGTGTTGATAAAGTGAACAGTGTTCAAAATGAAAAGTCCACAGGAAAAATACAAAACAAGAGCATAGCAAACACGAAATCTACAAAAAGTATAGGTAGGATTAAGTGCAGTTCTAGTTACATGCATTAAGTAGTTTTGAGCATAATTATACTATGCTTTGATTTTTGAAATCATTTTCCCGTAAGTCAGTAAGCAAGTTTATTATAGTGACATTGGCGTTACAATCATTGCAATTTAAACTGTACACAAAATAAACATTAAACTAAACTGCTCATTGCCCATTGGACCTATAAGACTTTATGAATTTTGCCTATGCAGAAAATTTTTTCTATTGTTAAAGACCTTATGTACAAATTTGGCTAATGTAATCAGATAATTTTGATATAACACTTTGAACAAACAATCCGTATCATTATTATTTGAGTAATAACTCTTTATAACTATCAAGTTATTTCCCCCTGATATCATTATTAAAGGGCATGGTCACGATTTGGTCAAAAATTATTATTCCGATTTTAATGTTTGCAATGCTTCAGTAAGGCATTTCCAATAGTCAATCAAAATATGAGTGTCATTTGTTGAGTTATAATCGAGTTACAGAGCTTAAAATTCTTTGCTATGTAAACAACGCGTGTGTTTACATTTAGAATGTTGAAGTAAAAATTCCAGTTTTAGACCAAAAATAAATGTGTTAAACTATCTATGATTAAAATGAATAAAAAGATAGACAATTAGCTTAAAATATTTTTAACTAGTATATTCAACCTATGTAAACAAATACAGGGCAAGTCTTGTTTACATGACAAAAATTGAGAGCTCTGTATCTTTCTTGTAACTCCATGAATGACTCTCAAATTTCATTTAATCATTAAAAATGCACTTTGAAAGCATTCTAAATAATAAAATCAGAAAATTTTCATCTTCAACAGAAGGGTTTGAACAGAAAATACACTGAAAGGTTTATTTTTTTAAACGTTTTAAATTCTAAAAGAATTGAAAGAATGCCTCATCTAAGATGTGCCAGGGCTGAACATTTTTGTTTTGAAAACATTTGAAGTGACAATCGGTTCAGTTTTATAATTAGATTAAATGGAATTTTGGAGAAGTTTGTAATCTACACATTACTTTTCAGTTATTTTCTGCGTATTGAACCTGTGAGCAGCACTATGTAGGATTTTGATTCACGTGGGTGATTACTAATTAAGTAAACGGAATCAACCTCTTGAAAATGAATTTATTTTTTAACATAAACTCAAAACCATGCTGAGTATCTTAAATCAGCTGGTTTCAAAATTGCCAATATCAATTGTAATGTACATCCTGAATTGTTAAAAGATGTAATTTTCAAAATTAAAATGGATAAAGAAAATATTTTTTTTAATTTCTTTTGAAGAAAATGGCCAAACAAATTGGTATAGAGGAGAAAGAAGAAAAAATATGTTCTTTTCTCAATAACTATAAATGACACAATTATTGATAATGTTTACAATTGCTACATGTATCCAGGTATACCGAATTATATGTGCTGTAGAGTAACGTTTACATGTTCATACAATAGCCCTATACCAATAATGGATCAACAGAAGGAATTGCACCTTAATAGTTATTTATTACAAAGTTTCTATAATTCATTTTGCTCTTGGAAACTTGAGAATGACGTAAATAAGCAAACATTCTGATACACTGTTGATTAATGTTCGAATTACCCAAACCTGACACTCATACCCGGAACCTACATGTACTTTGGTGCGTTATATAATAAGCATCAGTCCATGTGAGAAGTCCAGATGAGAAGTTTAATCAGAACTACACTGCTAAATTTGTGTTAACTCGTCAATAAACAATACATTGTAGAAAAAAAATGTGAATTTAAGGTGGAATAACACATCGTCATGAAATGGCTGACCTCTGATCGAAACGACAGCTTGTTTTATCGAAAAGATTTAATCGACAGCAACATACAACTTACTTCATAGCCGAGTGGATAAAGTGTCGGGCTTGTGATCCGTACATACCGATTTGAATTCTGCTGGGGCTTTTGTTGTTACTTACTGAATTGATTTTTTTAGATATTCATTTTTTATCCCCAATTTGGAAATTGTTCGCTTATTTGACATATGTATAGGTTTTTCTATCATTATATCTTTCATAATCAAATAATTTACAGTTAATTTGAGTGACTATTTCCAGGTGTGTTATTCCACCTAAAGACCATGGTTGAGCCCGAGAAGGGTAACAATTTCCTAGGAAGGAATAATAAGAATAAATCTTTTCAGTTAGTAGTATCGCTACAATGTATTTTGATTTTCAACAATTGTTTGAAGTTTGGACCAATAATGAAGTAAAATGATTTCTTTCTAATGAAAGAGCTATCGTGTGGTGGTTAAGTGATATAACTTCGAAATCATTCCATTATCGTATCTTGGTATAATTATTATTGTGTATGAAGAAGTCCCCTAAATGTAACAGTATTATACAGAGGACAGTAAGAACTGTACAAATTTACAAATTTCATGATAAATATGATACACTTATCCAAGTTTTAAAAAATACACAAATGAAATTTCCTACACGCATTCTTCATTGTCTGGACATCTTTAAATTTAATAAATTTTCCTTTTATGTCATATTAATGCTATGCTTGAAGATGTAAAAGTGTTCGTTCTCAAAAGTTATCAAAACTCATAACGTTGTCTTGTTCAATTTTAAACATTAAGTCCAAGTACCGTTAACGTCTGCTTTGTTTAAAGATACTTTTTGACTATCGTTAACCCACCTGTTCTTTATTAAGACACCATGCACTAGAAGCGGCAACGTTGTCCTCAAGTTGTTGTTTGGACGTGGCTCCTATTATAACTGACGAAACCACGTCCTTTTGCAGAAGCCATCGGATGGCTACCTGGGAGATTGTTTTTCCTAAAAGTTTTGTGAAAAATAGGAAAAATAGATCAAACATGCAGTTTAGGAATTGAATTATTATTGCTGCAATAACAGATAATTTAGTTTATATATATAGATAAGTTACATAGTTTTGTTCAGTTTTCCATCGTAAAAGATAAAATAGAATGATACACAAAATATTTTATTTAATTTAAAACAAACATAAATTGCGTCCTCTGAGGTATATGAAACTCGTTGCTTATTATACAACCCTGCATGAAATTCTGTTAACTTAGACACTTTTTCACATCATGGATACTTATTGAATGCATTTACCTTGCACTTTAGCTACTTTCTCCATTGCTTCCATGAGTCTCCAGTAGTGGTCTTTTTCATCGTACTGGCTCCAAGCTGGAGCTATCTGCATGGCCAGGGATTCATCTTGGGCAACTACTCCAATTCTGCCTGCAGATGCATCAGGTCTTACACCTCGTCTATATTTCCCTGTCAGCATCCCACTGTCAAAAATTCGATACATATATGTATGTCGTTCCATTTCATAAGTTTGTAGTCTAATAAGCCAAACTCTTTATCATTGTATGGAGTTAAGCACTTCTCAATGATCAGAACCGTTGCCTAGTACCCTTTTAAGGGACTCCATGGTAAAACGCTAATGCCTTCGTTCTTGCAGACTTGAAATTCTTCAAACTCTGGATGTCGACAAAGCAAATTGTATTGTTGCTGTAAAATAAACGCAAAAAGACGTTATAGTTAGACACACCTACACCTTATATAGACGCACAAATTTAACTGGCATTTAGCCCACCGTAAACATGTTGCAATGTTACATCTTTACCTGTAGACTAACCACTGGCGGGAATTTCTCGTACTGACACAGATCTACGACTTTCTGAAGCTGCCATCCACACAGGTTGGATACCCCGATATGGCGCACTCTTCCAGCACTGACTAGGTCTCTTAGAGTCCCAAGCCACTCCTCGGGGGGAACAGCATCGTCCCACCAATGTATCTAGCCAATAAAAGGCCAGAAAAGTTACCCGTGATTTTATTTTCATTTGTTCATTCAAAAGTTTTGAAATGAATAATGAATGAACAGAATATTTTGAAGGAAATAATATCTAATGGTGTTACTTTAAGTACCATTACGTTGACAATTTAGTTAACATACTTTTTACATTTGGTTTATCAAAAGAGTTCTGCTGCACTCGTAACAGACCTGTTTTATTCATTTGTAGGGAAATAACCATTGAAAAGTAAAATACATGTGTAAAAAATACAGAGATGTTGTTGCTACACTTTTAGTTTTCTTTCGTTTTAACGAAATAACGAAATAAACAATAAAATCAAGTATAATTGTAATCTATTTTCTTCCCCAAACTGTTACCTAATAGCGACGAGCAATGGGTCAAAGCGTTCACTACGAATTTGTAAGTCATACGTATAAATCCGTTGGGGCTTTTATAATTTTTAAACTTAATTTTTTGGTCAAATATTGTAAAATCGGAAAATTCTAAACCAATGAAAGATTTCGGATTTTAATGTATTTTTATTCATCTTTATATCGACAGATGTTCCATGCCACCTCAAGGAATAAGGAATTATTCTTTGAGTATTATGAGGTGGTAATTTTGGTTGGGGCGAGATAAAATCCAAGAAAGCCCGAATGATGCCCCGACCAAAATTATCACCTCATAATATATGAGGAATGATTCCTTATTAATCATAGAATTTTCGCCAATTTCACGATTAAATATTATTAGAATAAATGTGTATTAATTATGCATGCATTTGTTGGACTGTACAGTACAAAATCGATTTGTAGTGATATCACAGACAAAGACACTAAAAATGTAAATCTTTTGGACATGTTGAATTGTACACTACTTTTTGCAAAAATCGTAAGACAATTTAGTTTTGTTTTTATTTCATTATCTAAAGTGTTAATTTATTTTCAAATAGAACGAAGCATCCTTTTCTTGTCTTACAAATCTCTTTTAATACTTGTTTTTAAAGCAAGTTAAATAGCAAAAACAAAGTAAAAAGCACAATTTTATCTTAATCGTTCAGGGTAGAAATTCAATGATATGTATGTTATTATGTATACACATGTGTATAGAAATTCAATGTTATGTATGTGATTATGTATAAATATGTGTATTCGTACCTGATAAAGGTCAATATGGTCCGTTTGCAGCCGACGTAGACTCTCTAAACAGCTAGACATGATGTGTTTTCTTCCCAAACCGACATCATTTACACCAGCTTTCATTGATCCCCTTACTTTGGTTGCAATCACAAAGTCATCTCTTTTTTGTCTGCAGCATGAAACATTACATTGAAAGTAGATTTATTGCAAATTGTGACATTATTTCTTTTCAGCCTACGGGAAGTAACTCTGAGTCTAACGTCTGCGTTATCCATATAAGATAATTAATATTGCTTGATGATATATATGAAAAATTACTCAGTTGCTTGATAAAAAGTCACGTTAAGGTGATCTGATGTTAAAGTTTTATATTAAATAATACAGTGCTTTCAATTACATGTCTACAATTTTCATGCATTCCAAAATCTTTGACATTACAATCAAATTTTGGTCTTTAGATTTATTTTGAAACAATGCTTACATTAATGATATTGTTAACGTTTATTCAATACATGTTTGTAATAAAGACTTGTTATTGATGTTTTCCATGATTTATGCAAGCATAATTCTGTATTTGATATATATATATATATATATATATATATATATATATATATATATATATATATATATATATATATATATATATATATATATATATATATATACACACACACATAGGCTTAAAATTTTTGCTTTATACCGGTATTATACCGGTAATTTTCTTACTGTGCACTGCCTCGCCGTAAACATAAACACGTTATTTTGAAATTTGAGTAAATGCCATTAAATGTATGAGCTAGTGTCGCCTCATGATTGTACTTTTGCATAATTGCCCATCATTTTCACTTCATATTTTTTATAGCTCAGTTGTTGTCAACTGATAAAAAAAAATTGAAATTTTATGTATGAAGCGATTTGCTTTGTTTTTGATTGTGAAAGTCGAAGACCCTGCCAAAAAATGAAAAAAAGTCAATAATCATATACAGCATATCATATCTTTTATCATTTCATTATGTGAGTTGTTTAAAGGGACTTGGACACGATTTAAGCTTTTTTTAAATTTTATTTTTCCAACTTTATTTCCAATTTTATTGTTAAGAATGGTTAATATGGGCACTTTTAATGCGTTGTCAAAATTTGAAAGTCATATTTTGAGTTATAAGCAATTGCAAGATGCAGAGCTTGAAAGTATTTGTTTTGAAAACAAAGTTCGAGCTTTGTTATGGTTTACATATGTGTTTTATTGGTATAAGTCTCAATCGATTATTTTCTGTTTATCATATCATGTATGAACACATTGATTCAGTTTAGCTTGTTTGGCACGAGTCATTTGGTCAAAGAAATGGTAATTCCATAGTTCATATTATTTGTCAACAATTATAAGACTCGAGCTTTGTTTACATAGCAATGTATTCTTACCTCTGTATCTCTCTTATAACTTGAATTCTAACATTCAAATTTTGGTCAATCATTCAAAATGAGTAAATAAATCATTTTTTACATAAAAAAAGAAAAAGAAAATGTTGATCTAAAAATCGTGTCCAAGTCCCTTTAAGCTAACCTCTTGTCATCTTTGCTTGTCAAGGGTGACGAACCACGGTGTTTTTCTGGCATCTCAAGTATCACTCTTGGCTAGCGAAGATGAGAAAAACACCGTGGATCGTCACTTGGACCTTGGTTAACGTAAATGAACTCTGGTAAAATTTGTATTTTGCATGTTGCCCAATCATTCAGGTCAGTCAATGATATCACGGGGGCCAAACCTATTTTGACTATAATTGATAAATTTAACAAAGAAATAGCATTTGAAGTACATACCTTACTAACCATTCACCAAGAATGCTTTCAGAGACTCCCAGCGAATACATATTTGCCGTATCTATAAAATTACCCCCAAGAGAAGCAAATCTGTCCAGTATTTTGTGTGATTCTTCTTTGTTCATCTTGTTGCCACCAAACTATAAAAAAAATCTATTATTAACATTATTTACATTGCTTAACTTGCGTTCATTCATAATTCATAAGTCATTCAGACTGCAAACCGTGAGGATTGGTTCTCCCTTTATTTTGTCTGATACTTTTATATTTTGTTTTTCAAGTCAACTATTTGTGGGACTTCCTTGCGTCATTTTTAAAGAGGTTAGCTCTTTAGGTTTTGTTTTGCCATTTTGGGTCACCTCTAGTCTGAAAATTCTGCATCACATATTAATTCTAGTTGTAAATCGAAATTGTACAAAGCCAAATTAAAGTTACTGAATAAAATTGTTTAAAATTGTTTACATGTTTACAGAGTTTAGTAAGGGACTACATTTTGTGGCGGAAGGTTTTCAAAAAGGAAATGAACAATTTTCATTACTCAGTAGTTTTAGGGTACTATTACATTAGCTTCCTAATTTTCAGCACAGACCAAACTTCATTATATATTGTGTATTACTTTATATTCATGATATTTTGATATTTCTATCGATTTCCTTTGGCATATTCAGCTTATATTTCTTAGAAGTTGAAAATAAATCAACTACATTTTTGGCCTACAATTAGCTTATTTTATGCTATATCTCAAATTCTTGAGATGTGACCACTACCTTAAATTTATTACTTTTAAACGAGAGATTAAATGTTTTATATATGCAAAGTTTTGGAAAGATGACATGACTAGTATTTTTTTATTTGCATCATAATTTGATTACTCCAAAATTTTGTAACAGCTGTAGTTGTGTTCATTATCTACTGGCATTTGAAGCCACCAGTAGAGCAAGAATTTTTAAACCTTGACTTAGATATTACTTTTATAGTCACCACCACATGTGTTTAAGTTAAGACTGTATGAAAATCATAAATAGATAATAGTTCAAACTATAAATATTTGTTTGATTTCTTCAAATAATCAATCTCCGTGCCAAAGGACTATATATTATATGGGCCTTAAATGGCCCCCTAAAATGAACATCATCATTTTACTGTAATTCTTTGTTTTCCTTGTACAGATATATATGTGATGTTTTTACACCATGTTCATTTTGATTCAAGTGCCCACAATTTAGAAATATGACATCTTAAAGACAACCTTTTCCCGCCATTTTTCATTTTTAGCATAACAGCTTGTTTTCAAACAGTTTTTCTTTCAGAACACACAGAGCACATGCTTGAACAAACAAAATATTTTAATCAGAGATGTATCTAGCCAAGACTAATAAGTGACAAAAAAATTACTTTGTTCAAGCATGCGCTCTATATTTTCCATTCGTAGAAAGATAAGAAAAATGTCTATTTTTTACTGATTTTGATTGAATTATAGACATAGCGTCACTTCTGACGTCATATACTGTCGGTGAGTGCAAATAAATCAAATAAATAGGTGAGAAATATATTTAAAATCAACTCTTCTAAAATATAACAAAACATTTTATTGTGCCAGAAACACTTTAAAAATGGCGAATTATGGAGGCCAAATTTAACTCATATCATATACACTTTTAATTGGTTCTTTTAGTAAAAATTTCAGGAATGTTATCATTTCTGTTTGAGGCCCTAAATTTTCAAAAAATGGCAAGTGACATGGGTCACAAATAAAAGTTAAATGAACACTTTAGGTCTCCATCTTTATATCCAAGTGGTTTTTAGATGATTGACATTACTAGTATTTCAGGTGCCAACCTCCTTCATAAATAACAAGGTTTCAATTTTTATAAAACCTACTATGCTTTACTGTCTATATAGATGTATAGAAACAAACAAGTTTTAATATGACCTTGAACTTATAAAAAGGTTTTAACATACAGATCATGCTTTATTTTGCGATAGATATTTCTTAGTATTTCTTATACATGTAGCTGAGCACGACTCATAAAACACACGTCTGCCATATTTCTCTTTCCTTGCCGCTATTCCTGCAAATCCTATAAAAATGCAAGCGTTCAAAGTATTTCGATGTAAAAGATTATATTCTGTGTAGACGAACATCTTACATTGCCGTTTTACTCAGTCGCGATAATATAAGTTATCAAACTGAACGCATTTATTTCAAGCCAAAAGCAAAGTAACAACGCGGATGCAAAGATAAAACAATTACAAAACAACAGTTTATAAGAAAAATAAGTTGACTTTTATTTTATTTTGAAAAGGTTATACCTCTCTCTTATGGATAAAATCTTGATTCGCGCTTGAAATATCTAATACAAGAGTCAATGCATTGTATACATACAGAAAATGCACATGATCAAAAGTAAAAGAGTAACATTCATGATGACGTCATGAACGATCGATGTCGCCCTGATATTGAGATGCAGAAATCGAACGGTTGATTATTACTCGCTAAATTTTCAAGTCATTTTTTTTACTTTAGTCAGGTACTGTTTACGCAATTGCGCTGAAAAATAAAGTTCCAACCATGATCAACAACATCGATGTATATAAAATATGTGGAAAATTATAAATTAAATTACCTTGAAAAATTTCCTTTGTCAAACAATTTAGAGTTCATAGTCATATACTGGCTGCCTCATTAGTCTTTTTCACAAAAATATTCATAATTTTTCGATTGACAAATTTTTCACTAGTGAAAATTGTTTATATTGTTACAATAATTATATTACTTTCATGACTATTTTTCACGATTACTGTTCGCTTGTGATCACACAATCTCTGATTGTTTAATGTGTTAGAGTATGTGTTTTTGTTTTCTTTTTATCTCACCTTAGCCAAAGGTACAAGTGAGCTTTTCTGATCGCCTGTTGTCCGTCGTCCGTCCACGTGTCCATCTGTCTGTAACTTTTTTGACTTCTTTCAATAACCCCTGGGCCAAATTTAACCAAACTTTGTACAAAGCATTTCTAAATTCATGAATTAAGAGAAAACCCCTTCTCGAAAGGAGATAATTGTGAAACACAGAAAATGGGGGGGTTGTCTTTCATAGTCTTCTTCTCAAGAACAATAACACCAGAAATGCCAATATATATATATATATATATATATATATATATATATATATATATATATATATACACACACACACACACACTAAAGATAATGTAGATTCTTAATTTTTAAATTACCCGGACCAATATTTCGGCTCGAAGAAGTTTAACATAGAAATAGAAGGGGAAATATTTTAAAACTTTTCTTCGCATGGACTAAAAGGCTCCTTTTTGCGAGTTTACTATGCAAGCATTCTAAGAAACGGTAGGATTCTAAATTGTTAAAATCGTGACCCCAGACTATCACTGGGGCTACAAGAGGAGTTCAAAGTTTAACTTAGAAATGTGTGTGGAAATATAAACTGATACAAGGAACTTTTGTTCAGGTGAGCACCGGGCCCATGGATCTCTTGTTTTAAAGACAGAATGGTTGGGCAACACCTGGATCAATATCTCCTCGCACTTATGTAGACCATGAGACGCTGTTTCAATATTTTGCGGTATTTTTGATATCAAAAATAAATATTTGATATCAATAATTAATTTTTTTAGATCAAAATATGAAAATTGATTATAAGAAATGTATTTTCTAATGTCAGAGAATCCTTTTCATATCAAAACTTTCATTTTTTTATATCACAAAAGATTTTCTGATATCACAAAATAGATTCTTTTTTTATATTAAGAATTAAAATTTAATTTTTGATGCAAAAAAATCGAACTCTTGATATCAGAAAATCATATTTTGATATCGAAAACTTGAATTCTTGATATCAGAAAATGTTGATATCAAAAATTGTATTTTCTGATATCAAACCTACAAAAAATTAGTATCAATTTAATGAACGCTCCCTAAGATGCAACTTTTGTAATTCATAACATTGCTTTTTTTAAATCTGTAGATGATTGCTAAGAATAATATCGTATGCTTAATTTTAAACCTGATTTCATTTTTGCAAGTTTGCCCATATATACATTGGTTAGCACTGCTTTCGTTCCAATTCGCTGCGAATATGAGACAATCCAAAAGAAAAATAGTAGAGATGACGTCGCATAATACAAAGTAATTATACAGGCGTACAGTTAGCGCTTTCAATACACAATACCGGAATGATCACGAACCTTTATTAAATTCTTAGTTACATTAAATTTATCTTCTAATTAAAATCAACAAATATTATAATCCAAAGCGGGCTCTGTAATTCAGCAGTTTATTTTTGCGTCAAGGAAAAATTCATTAAATATGTGAAAGTTATTCGCCAATTTATTTGAATTTTTGATATCTGCAGAAAATATAATTTTTTTCATCAATTTTCTAATATCAAAAACTCAAACTCTTGAAATCAAAAAATTGTTTTCTGATATCAGAAAGACCTCAAACGGCGCCCCGTATTAGACTGTGTGTGCAATGCATGTTTGCTAATAACGCAAAATTGGTTACAGTATTGAACATGAAGAACTAATACGCCAGTATTTTTTAACAAATTCAGTGATCCTAAATTAAAGATCATGCAACTTATTGATATAGTAATGAAGTGTACGTTCAGCGTCTCCTTTCCTACTTCTACTGTAACAAACTCCAAAGGAATATACGTACCCGCTGGTGACCAAATGTCATCGTTCCCAAACAGATGTTTGATACACGCAACCCAGAACGACCAAGAAAGTTGTACTCCATTGTAAACAACCGTGCAATCTTTAACCACAATGTTGCACAGGTAATTCGCGAACAGTTGGAATAATATAATCGTGACAATGAAAACTTTATCTCATTCGTACGAAAGCCCAGAAGGTTCATTTGATATTCGAGATTCAAAATACGAGATTCTAAATACGAGATTCACGATAAGAAAGCCGAGGTTCCGCATCTAAATTAACCAAATAAATCAAGGATCTGAAAACTTGTATCTTAGCAACATTAAATTGTTCTAAATAAAAATCATGAATGTGTTCATATTTTTATATGCAAATAAATGCTACTTTCTCCCTTACTAATGAATTATGTGTATTTCTTTTTACTCAGAATTTGTAATTAGACAAGTAATAGTCTTTTGTTACGAGTATTCTAAGCAATGTTATATATTTTGTTTTATCAGATTAATTTAGTGTTTTGAGATACAATTGAAAAAGATTATAATGTTAATTCAAAATAAACTTTAAAAACTTGAACTTAGAATAGATGAGCTATACACAACTAATGAAAAAGAGAGAGAGAGAGAGAGAGAGAGAGAGAGAGAGAGAGAGAGAGAGGTCTTTTTTCATCATAAGAATAAAACCTTTTTGTGATTTATTGTACATAAATGAACAATTCACAAGTTCATGATTAAGAAAATTTAAATGTTTATGCCACGTAACACACAAAGAATAGTTTAAGATATAACAAAGTCTTCTTGTAAATCTTTACATTTTACACGGAATTTGTGACAGTCGGCTGAGGATTGAATGAGTTAACCCTTTTAGCGTTCATTCTCCAAATCATCTCATATGGATACGGGGTACCAGGATTAGAGAGAGAGTCAAGTTCTTCCATCTGATTAGAAAAAGAAATTGTTTATTAATAATCACTCTCTTTTTAATTCTTTATAACAAACTTGAAAATTAAAATTTCAATGTAGATAAACGCAGACATATGGTACCTAAAGGCCTATTTAAAGACATACATATACATTTATATACAGATAGTACGGGGCACCTCTCCATATAAATGCGGATAAAAGTATAGATTATAATCAAAATACGTTCAGCGTTTTAAAATTTTCAAACTTAACAATATTAGACCAAAAAAAATATCTTTTAAGTTTTTTTGGAAACGTTTAAAAGTCCTAGTGGGATTCGAAATCATATCTTACAGATTCGTAGTTATCCCTCTGACCCCTTGCGCTACGCTGTTACATGTAACTAACAGTTTCGGAAAGAAAAAAAATTATCAAATTATGCTTGACTTATTGTTTATTTCGATCGGATGTACGTCGCAATATGGAGGTGTCCCATACCACATTTTATAACACGGGAACTACTTTACTTCTGCTCTATTTTACCTGTTCCTTTGAGAGTTTCCAGTTATGAGCAGCACTGATGTTGTCTTCTAGCTGTTGCAGACTGTTGGCGCCAATGACCACAGACGGAACCACGTCCTTTTGCAGCAACCACTTAATGGCTACCTGGGGTATTGTCTTTCCTTTTCAGAAAACATAAGCATAGTGAGTGAAAACAAAGATTGATAACATGTATAATCTACTTGCCACTGTTTTTTTTATAAATTAATTCCCTTGAATAAAAAAACCTTTATATTGCATTATAGATAATCGCCTAAGATTTAAATGTCCTCTAAAATAATTTTCAAACTAAAATGATGTAAAAGTTGTGAGTCTCACAGTGTATCCAATGGTTTTTAGACTTTTAGTTGTATATTTGACCAAATACTTTTGTCCATTTTGCCAACGATGCGATAAATTGGAACAAATTGGAACAAATTGTATTTTGGATGTTAGCGTTTATTATAAATATAATAATATAATCCCAAAATTAAAATTTAGCATCTAATTGTAATTTAATCAGTTTTTGAAAAATCTTTTTAAGTCGGGAAAACCGTTTTCTTTGGCGATCCTCTCCATTCCCTCCACGAGTTTCCAGAAGTCCTCATTTTGATCATACTGGCTCCAGGCCGGAGCTACCTCTAGTGCCATCGACTCGTCTTGAGCAACAACTCCAATTCTTCCTGCCGAAATCTGTGGTCTAACTCCACGCTTATATTTACCCGATAACATGCCACTGAAAAAGCAATTTTTGAAATCGTGTTTGTTTATTCAACCCTCCAATTAACTAAAACATTTACAAGTCAATCTAAAATTGCTATATTATTGGATAGTGGAATATATAAAGTCACCAACTACATTATCTAGTTTCATCTGTGTATAGGAAGGTGCATTAATTTGCTGTTTAAAAGCTTTGGATTGGCAAGATTAAAAGATGACCTTCGTACACAGAGTATCAAACATAGGGCAACTGCAACACTATTTCGGGACATTGCGAGTATTGATTAAAATGATCGAAGTTTGCTGGGAAGATAATATACTAGTAGTTTGTAAAGGATGCTTATTGTGGGCCCTGATCCTTTTTCAAAATAGATTTTCTAAATATTTAAAAGATTGTCTATACGAACATGCAAGGGATATATGATATTGTCCTTGAGCTTTTTCAGACATTTAGAATATACATGAAATGTGGACCAATTGCAAATCATACATAATATTGAAGCCAAGTGTGTGGTCTTTTTGTTAAGGTGCATTTCATGAGTCCTGTTTACATGTATCTACTTGTTATTTGTCCAAGCAACTGCTAAAATCTTCCAGTGAAAAAGTAGCAGAAGGTACTAGTATACGGATGAAATTTATCTGGGCCATTCTCCTTATTTTTTATTATCCTTTCCTACAAATGAATCAACCCCTTTTCCAAGCACACGTCCAAAAGTGAAAATTTCGCAGTTTCACGTTTTCATTGATATAATATTGACGTGCTACCCAACAAATGATTTCAATTTATGTTCTTGCATGGTATACCTCATATATAACAATTTAAGTTATGGATTTCTTCTGCCTTAAAATTGTCCTTATCTAAAGCTTTGTACATGTGTCAGCGTGTATCGCAACGTTTTCGAGAAAAAAAATCAGTTTTACCACGAGGAACGGGCAAGATGATGATATGATAATCTGTAAAGTAATATTTCTTTACCCTTTCAAAGGACTCCAAGGCAAAACACCAAGACCTTCCATTTTGCAGACTTGGAATTCTTCAAACTCTGGATGTCGACAGAGTAGATTATACTGTTGCTGAAGAATAAGTCACTTGGGCGTTTCATTTTCATCAATCACATAGAGCATACATGTACATACAGTCTTTACACTCAGAAAAATGTGATTTAGTACCTGTAAACAAACGATCAGTGGGTACTTTTCATATTTGCAGAGGTTGACTACTTTCTGCATTTGCCACCCACATAGGTTAGATACTCCAAGATACCGCACCTTTCCAGCATTGACAAGATCCGTTAGAGCTCCCATCCATTCCTCAGGGGGAGTGGCATCGTCCCAACCATGTACCTATGACCAAGGAACAAACCCGTCAGATTCTCTTCACTAAGATTTAAAAGGGTTTTTAATACATGTCTTTTGATGATGTTATGGATAAAATTATTTAACAAAGTGTTTAGATAATAATAAAAGAAGAACAACAATTGGTTTCTAAAGTACTTTACGTAATAAAGGTCGATGTAGTTTGTTTGAAGACGCCTCAGACTCGCTTCACAGCTGGCCATGATGTGTTTCCTACTGAGACCTATGTCATTGACACCATCCCCCATGGGTGATCTTACTTTGGTGGCAATGACTAGATCCTCTCTGTTCTGTCTGTTCAGTCATTAAATATTTAAAACATGTCTAATTGTCAATGATGATATTGTTCAACAAATACTTTGAATAACAAAAAATCGTCTTTAATATGGTATATGTGCAGTCTTAAACTGTTTTGATATTTTTGTGGACATACTTTACAAGCCATTCGCCAATAATGGTTTCTGATACTCCCTTGGTGTACATATTTGCTGTATCAATAAAATTTCCACCTAGAGCAATAAATCGGTCCAGGATTTCATGACAACCTGCTTTGTCCAATTTACCCCACTGTAAAAAAATGTATAAATCAAAATAAATCAGTCTACAATGATCTCAAAACGTAAGGTGTTACATAACTTTACAGATATGGTTTTAAAAAAGGTAGTGTCATTTATTTTTAATTTAGAATTCCCATCCCACAAGATGCTTCGTATCAAGTTTGGTTAAATTTAGATAAGTGGTTCTAGAGAAGATGTTAAAAATGTGAAAAGTTTACAAACGGACGGACGACGGGCAACAGGTGATAGAAAATTTCACTTGAACTTTTGGTTCAGGTGAGCTAAAAAGGGCTCCCCATTGCTGTAACACGAGACGATTACTTTAACTATTCGTGAACCCAAGAAGTTTTTAAAATCAGTCAAATATATTGTATCGTTCATTCACTTGTTATCAACACTTTAAGTTAACTGACCGCAACGACAATAAATTGGCGTTTTATTTAAGGTGGTATGGGACACATCCATATTGTAATGTACTTCCTAACGAAATAAACAACAAAATCAAGTATCATTGTATAAATATTTTCTTCCCTAAAATGTAACTTAACAGCATAGCACAATGGGTTAGAGCGTTTACTACGAAAATTTTAGTCATGAGTTCGAATCCCTCTTGGACTTTTCTAATTTTTGCCTTTTTAAAAAAAATTAAAGCTCATTTTTTCTTTTCAATATAGTAAAAATTCAAAATTCTAAACCAGTGAAAGCGTTTTGATTAAGATGTACTTTTATTTACGTTTATATTGACAGCTGTCATAATACCACCATAAAGCTGACATAAATTTATACCGAGTGCAGCGAGAGGCGAAGCGAGGATTAATGCAAGAAATCAAGCAAGCGTCAAATGGGCCGCAAAATATATAATTGTTGTATGAATCATTGGTTGTTTACAGAAAAACACACCACATAGAGGAAAATAAGAATTGGTTGTACTAATTTTTATGGTAAATTTTAATATACTTTCAGCAACTTGTTTTGAAGTTTAACATTTTACTATTATCACAAAGAATCGATTTCGTTACTGTAAGCATTTCTAACGGAAATTGTATGATCATTGCCATAGTATGAAGTAGTGGAGAACACAATGATTTGTACATTACTCTAATACAAAGTTCAACTCATCATTTAAAATTTCTCTTGGAGATTATGTATTTCAAACCATTTTGGGTTTTTTGTTGTTGCATTGTATTGAATGAAAACTTAATGCATTAGCTAAATATATGATTTCAAGGGACCTCATAATAAAATAAAAATGGATTAGTTCAAATTTTCCAGTGAATTCAAATTTTCATTTCTGTCATATTCTTGCGTAAATAATTAATATAATGTCATTTCATGATATTTTCTACCACATTTTACATGGAAATTTAATAAATACAAAAGTCATTTTATTTGACACGACACATAGTAATTAAAATATATCATTTATATAAAATTTAATGACATTCAGGTCTTTAGTATTTCAGGTCTTTAGTATGTCCCGCATACCGTTTTGAAAAGAATGAAGAACTCCGAAATTTTCCGAATAGATTATAGTCTCGATAAAAACGCGCAAAATACGACAATCTACTAAGTATGACCTACTTTTCATTTACGAGTAAGACAAAAAATATGTGATATTTTCTAAAAGGCATAAAACATATTTCTACATACATTTACTTTTAATTCATAAAAATAAGCATAGTATTAATTCTACTAAAAATGAACTATCCCGCAGAAACGCAGTAACAATATTTAAATGTGTATCAAATAACGGACCGCCTTCCGGCGGCCCGTAATAAGAAAATCAGTGAAAATGAATTTTGTTTTTAAAAAGTTAGTTCGATCATTGATTGACTGGTACTTATCGAAGTTTATTGCCCATTAAATCGATTAAAAAGGTTCCAGTGTTTCAATATAAGGTAATTTGAATTTTAAAAAGGAAATAAAAGAGGACTCCAGATAAGTTTCAAAAGTGCTTCAATCAAGAAACACGACTAGTTATATGTATGTCTTATCAAATTATCAGCTGGAAAATAAAAACATTAACATCAAGGAACTGATCTTTAAGGTTCTGTATAAAGTATTCAATTTTATTACCGCTGCATTAATTTGAATTAAATTGATCAACAATTAAAGAAGAAGAAAAAAAAGTTCGGAATAACGTAACTCTCTTCGGCTATTTCCGACGACAATACGTGTACGTTTTACGTCTGAAACATGCCGCCATAATGTAGAATGAGCATGCAACGTTTAGTTAAACTTTGGCTAATGATTTGAGTAGGCAAACACTCCTACTGTGTGCGTTTCAAATAAATTTAATTTGTTCTACAAAAATCAAACTGCACTGTGTTAAATCTACGCTCGGTCCAACGGTCACGTTTATATATTAAAAGCATTTGGTCGCCATATTAGTTTCGATCGCTTCTCAGCTGTCACTGGGGTATATAAACCGGCCGGGAAAGTTATGGTCGGTTGCTTTCCGATGGAGGCATTTAGGTTGCATGGACCTCTAAATGATAGAACTACACAATGTAGTAAAATGTTTGTAATAGTGAGTAAATGAAACTACAATCAATAAAGAAATAAAGATGGTTTACTTGTAGATAGAATTTACAATGAATTTCGAATATCTTGTGCAGTGCTGTGCTGTCCCACTTCGCATGCACATCGAACACGTGTGTCATACAGAGTGCATAACGGCTGCATCTTATTGTAGACCCCGGCCGCACTACTGTACATCCAACACAGAAGATAAGTGATAGCAAATCTAACGCTGTATAAACAGCGTAATATTGCTTTTATCGGTCTCATAAAAACCATCCGTTTTCTAAAGTCCATGCTGTCACTGCACGATCTGCTATGTGTTGTTTTCACACATGCGCGGA
Source organism: Magallana gigas (assembly GCF_902806645.1). Classification (NCBI taxonomy): domain Eukaryota; kingdom Metazoa; phylum Mollusca; class Bivalvia; order Ostreida; family Ostreidae; genus Magallana; species Magallana gigas. The sequence continues at coordinate 42,692,025 of NC_047562.1, read as the reverse complement.
TCCAGAAAATGTTTCCGGGGGTCCGAATTTAAAGTCTTATTTCCAAAATCATGAAATTCCTAATCCGTAGGGGGGGGGGGTATAAACTCTATAGCTAAAAAAAAATAAAAAAAATTCCCTATATCATGAAATTGCTAATCCGTGGGGGGAGGGGGTTTTGCCAGTAAGGGTCCGAGGCATATTTGCGATAATTTTTAACATGTAAATTTAATATATTTTCATTTCCCCCTTGACCCCCCCCCCCCCCCCTAGATCTGCGCATGGCTGCTTGCGCCCCCTTGTGGATTATTTCAGATGAGGGGCAATTATCTCTGTTTCTACAAACGGAGTTAACTATGACATGATATATAATTATTAGACAATTGAAAAATTACTTTATTTAGATGTCATTAATTACATTTATGGATGATATTTAATAAATATTAAAGTTTTAAATAATTGCAGGGCTGATTTCAAATAAAAATATTTTCAGTGAAGACTCTGACATTTTTCCTAATATTCAGTATAAGTGACATTTATAAATGGTATCATTTTGATAAATAAAATTTGACAATGTCCTAGAAGTACACACTTTCAAAGCATATAAAATACTGTACATAGAATTTCAAATCGCCGCATACAATAATTAGTTTATTTCCTTAACTTTAATTTTCATATAGTCTGGTGCTTGCATTTTTTTCTTTAAAGATATGCACGAAGCCTTTGAAATATACCCATGCTATCTTCCAAAAATGGAGGATAATTTCACCCACAATGCAAAGCGACTTTCCATACATGGCAAAAAAATGGCAGCCATCTTGAAATTGAGCTACGTGTATCCTCCAAAAACGGAGGTTGCCTTGAATTCCAAGATTCTATCTTGCGCGACTAGTCCGTAAACCCCATTTTTCACTTTTTGGGGTAACGGATGCCATTGACCTTCGACCTAAACCTGGGACCGGTTCGCTTTGTGTTTCGTTTAGTAAACGGTTTTGTAAACGGTACGGTTCATTTCTTGCACGGAACGGTACGGTTCGTTTTAGAGGTGTAGTAGCACGTTTCAGGGTCTGTAATCTGATTGCACTTTTGAGACTGTGTTTAAGCACAGATGTGTACACTGCATGTTTGCTAGGGACGCAAAACTGGTACATTTGTAACAGAATTCAACATGAAGAACTACATGTATATACGCCAGTTTCTTAAAAAATTCAGTGATCGTAAATTAAAGATCGGCTGAGCACAGCGAAGTAACTTGGATACGGGGAAGTACATATTTATTATTGTATACCCGAGTGCTTGTCCCTGATGTTGGGTGTTTAGCTTTAAATAATCATGCAACACATTATAATGGGAATGTAGTTTACGTTCAGCGTCTCCTTTCTTACTTCTACTGTAACAAACTCCAAAGGAATATACGTACCCGCTGGTGACCAAATGTCATCGTTCCCAAACAGATGTTTGATACACGCAACCCAGAACGTCCAAGAAAGTTGTACTCCATTGTAAACAACCGTGCAATCTTTAACCACAATGTTGCACAGGTAATGCGCGATAGTGTTATAAGGGCAACGTAACATGAAGATGCTTTTATGTTGATAATCTTCGAACTGTAACGATGTCAGATGCTTATGAAAGCCGGGAGTTGAAATAATGGAAGCGATGAATGTGAAACAGTGCAGGCCGTATGAGCTGTGTACAGCTTAAGGCATCTGGTTTGTTGGTTGATTTTCCAATACCTGTTTCTAGCTATTCAATCGACATTGTGAAACATCGATTTTAATACATTAAATGTGTAGTGTCCAGTGGTGTCGGAATCAAATTGAAAAGGGGGGGGGGGGACTAATTTCCAAAATCATGAAAATCCTAATCAGAGGGGGGGGGGGGGGATAATATACTTATAACTCTTCTTATATAACTTCTTCTTGTACTTATAATTCTTACCTACAAAAATTTCAAAATCATGACTCCAATTTTCAATATCACAATATATAAATTTAAGAACAATTATGTTTGCTGGGAGAAAAAGTGGGGGGCTGGCCCCTCCCTGATGCTATGTTTTAATGGTTACATCTAACTTTGCAAAAAAAAGTGGGAAGGGGGGGGGGGGGTCCGACGCCTATGGTGTCTGAATTTCTTTATGTGAACATGCAAATTGTTTTACTTCATTTTTGTTAAATCGCCAGTTTTTGCAATTTAGAAATTAAGGTATGAAAGTATAATGAGTTTGGTGATGAATGAATTCCCTACACGATGAGGTACGATTCTTTTGAATTATAGATAGATCTTTTTACAAATATGACAACTAGAAAAGGTAAATAATGCGTATTTATGAATTCATGTCAGCTTTAATGTGGAATAGCCATCATCAAAAAATGGCTGACCTCTGATCGAAAGGACATTTCGTTCTATTAAAATAATTCTATCGACGGCAATATGTAACTTACTCCATAGCCGAGTGGACAAAGTGTCAGGCTTGTGATCCGTTACAACAGAAAAATGTTTTTTTTTAAAGTTTTTTTTTAAAAATCCACTTTTAAAGGAAACAGAAGGTGTACTATTGATTATTTTTTAAAGATTTTAGTATGAAGTGTTAAAATATAGACGGTGATTGTGATATTTAATGTGATGATTGTGATAATTAATTGTTGATCAATAAAAGATTTTTTTTTTAAATGTCAGGCTTGTGATCCGTACATCCCGAGTTCGAATTCCGTTGGGGCCTTTGTTGTAACTTACTGAATTGATTATTTTAATAATTATTTTTTTATCCCCAAACTGCAAATTGTTCGCTTATTTGACATAGTTTAGTATAGTTTATTTATCATTATATCTTTCATAATCAAATAATTTACTGTTAATTGGAGTGACTTTTTCACATCATTAAAGTTTGTGTCTATTATTCTCTATTAATGATTTTAAATTCCAGGAAAGTGATGATATGCAACGATAAATTTCTTCGAGACACGGGCTTGCTCTAAAATTGTATTGCAAAAATTGTTATCATTCGAGAACTGGTCTTCATTTAAATACCATTATCCCTCTTCCGTATTAGGATTTTAAGAACACACTTTAATGAATTATGATATTGATGTACATGTACATTACGTATAATTTAAATTCTTTCTACGTGCGACATTATGATCGGATTTGTTATTTTATAAGATAAATGATTACATAGAAAATGAAGGCGATTGATTTCTAAGCATTAAAATTTATTTTCATTGTTGCAACCATAAATCTAAATGCTTTAGTGCGTTTTGAAATTCAGTAGGTATTCTTTACGAAAGGTTGAGGATAGAACGGATTATCCCTGTCAGCGCCTATTCGCAATATCACTTCATAGGGGTAAGGGATGTCTGTCTGAGAAAGATTGTCAAGCTCTTCCATCTGAAAGAAAAAAAAGAAACATATAATCTACTTTCACTTCATGCAATTTAAAATTCGTTATATTTGTGATTCTCTAACGGCCTGATTTCATACTGATAAATTTGTAATTAGAATATAAATTAAAACGCCCATTTTTAAATTTCTAAAGAGTCAAACATTTTAGATAATAGATATTTAAGTGATCAACAATCTGTTGTGTGTGTTTATGTTTATTCAAATTATACAAGTCTTTACCTGATCCTTTGAGAGACGCCAGCCATGAGAAGCACCCATGTTGTCCTCCAGCTGTTGTAGACTGCTGGCACCAATGATCACTGATGGAACCACATCCTTCTGCAACAACCATCGAATGGCTACCTGGGGTATCGTCTTCCCTATTTGTTAAAAAAATAGAACTTAGTGAACATTTTTATCTATTACTCATTATTTACATATAAATTCTATTACGTTGTCTAACAACCCTGGAAAAAATGGTAGCTATACTAAATACAATCCTATTATTGTACGAATTCAATATCAATTGCAATAATTGTAAGCAGACAGATTAAACGGATAAATTAAATGCAAACCTTTTTCTTTAGCGATCCTCCCCATTCCCTCCACGAGTTTCCAATACTCAGTATTGTTATCGTACTGACTCCAGGCAGGGGCTATCTGCATGGCCTTGGACTCGTCCTGGGCGACGATTCCGATTCTTCCCGCCGTGTGCTGGGGTTTTTGACCACGCTTGTATTTACCTGTCAACATGCCGCTGAAAACACCGTCGTTAGATTTAGTTACAACATTACAGCCAATATAGAACAAAGGTTCCAAACGTGTAAAAGTTTGCAAATTATGGCAAAAAATATGTTCAAATCTCATATTTTTTCTGTCACGCCCTCTCTGACACCAAAATCGGTAATGTAAGGGTAAAAAAAGATCGTCACTTTTACATACATGTAAACAAACCCACCATTATGTAGCACTTGTTTTAATCAGGTCATAAAAATAATTTCCAAAATGTTCTGCGACTATGCATGGTGAAACCTGAACAAATTTAAATGCTTTTGAATATTTCTTCCTGTTGTATCACAATAGGCTGTAAGTTGTGCAAGTTTACCCCTTTAAAGGACTCCATGGTAAAACACCAAGACCCTCCATCTTGCAGACTTGAAGTTCCTCAAACTCAGGATGTCGACAGAGTAGATTATACTGTTGCTATTGGAATATAATAAATACAACATATATGGGGGTTGCTTTGTTTTGTTTTTTCGTTTTGTTTTGATTTTGTGGGATTTTTTTTATTTTGTTTAATGTTGTTAAAAACTGAAGGAAAAAATTTAATCTTGTATTTGAAATAAGAGCAAAAATAATATGAACACCTGTAAGCTGACAATTGGTGGGTATTCGCCATTCTTGCAGAGTTCCACAACTTTCTGTAGCTGCCACCCACACAGGTTGCACACTCCAATATAGCGCACCTTGCCAGCACTGACAAGGTCCCGCAGAGCTCCCAACCATTCCTCGGGGGGCGTGGCAAGGTCCCAGCCATGGATCTACATGGTAAACACAAAGGAAAGTTTTAATCTTAATCAAAACGGTCCTTATGATATATGAGAATAAGAGTTTTTTTGGTTCTTAATAAAAAAAAATTGTTATCTTTCGATCTATTTCCCTGCAAATGAACTTGGACTAATTGGAATATTTTTGATTCAGGTACTTGTATTGGGTAAAATTACTTGCAACAAAGCTCAAAGTTCGGCAAAATTAATAAGGCGTTTCTCTGGGAAATGCTTATATTATATTAAATATATGGAAAAATTTGTTTGACCAAAAATATTAGATCACAAACATAGCAATTTAAAGGGACCTAGACACGATTTCAGATCAAAATTTTATTTTTGATTTTTATGTATGAAATAGTTTATTTGTGTATTTTGAATGTTCACCAAAATATGAATGTAAGAAGTCATGTTACAAGCGAGATAGATCAGAAAGAGGACGTTGTAAAGTAAACAAAGCTCGAGATTATATTGTTTACAAATAATGTAAACCAAAGAAATAAGCATTTCTTTGACAAAATCACCTATGGAAACAAAATAAACTGATTCAATGTGTTCATAAATAATTTTATCAACAACAAAGACCAATATTAGATTAAAGAAGATGGGGGAACAAAGTAGCGCAAAATACCCATTCGGTTTAGTCGTAAAATACAATTTGAAATGTAATTGTTTCCAACTAAATAAACTTGATAATGTTTTAATTCAAGTTTACAAAAGCACAATTTCTAAATAATTCAGTTTTGAATATTTTAACAAACGATAAGAGCAAAAATTAATTCTAAAGTTTTGGTGGTTTCGAGCCCACATCCTAAAAACCCTAGCTCCATAAATTTACCTATAAATGTCCGGTGCTCTAACCACTGGGTCATTTCAGTCACAACAATTTCCATTGTAAAATGCTATATTCAACCACTTCAACCACGAATTTACGGACTTGTATTATTTTTCTAAAACGTTCATATGTTGCTATACAAAATGACCAATTCAAAGTAGAGTGGGTCGTCTCTCTTCGTTTTCGTTGATTGAAATCGATTTGATTTCCTTTAAAGGGGCATGGTCACGATTTGGGTCAAATTCTGTTTTTATTATTTACAACGCTTTAGAAATGCATTTCTAATGATCAAATAAAATTTGAGAGTCATTCGTAGAGTTCTAAGCAAGAAACAGGGCTCACAATTCTTTGTCATGTAAACAAAGCTCGTGCCCTGTTTTTGTTTACATAGGTTCAATATACCAGTAAAAATCTTTTTCCAGCTTATTTGTCTATTTTTTTTCTTTATTTTAAGTATAGATAAACAGTTCCTAACGTTTAACACATTCGTTTTCGGTTTAAAACTGAAAATTTTACATTAACGTTCAAAATGTAAACAAACGTTTTGTTTACATAGCGAAGAATTTCATGCTCTGTAACTCACTTATAACTCAACAGATGACACTCAAATTTCGGTTGCCTTTTTAAAATGCCTTTCTAGAGCATTGTAAATATTAAAATCGGAAGAAAAAAAATTGACAAAAATCGTGACCATGCCCTTTTAAACCTTATATAGAGTATAGACTATGACAAAAATATGGAGCTCAGACCCACTCTATAAAAGAAAAGGCATTGAAGTTCTAAAATGACACTATTTGGAGGTATTGACACGCATACGCAAGTTTGAATCAACCTATTCCAAATATTTATCATATTTAAGGGTTATTAATCGATGTTATGGTAAATATACATTGTTTTCAATAACTCAGAAAGAATTTATGAGATTTGTTGATATTTTAATTTCATAGTATCTTATCTATCCTCATATAGGCAGTTTACACCCCTTATTCGGCCATCTTCCTTATTATACCAATACAACACATCTGTAAACAATAACAGGAGTCTAGATTTGTTTATAAAACAAAGAGATCTAAAAGCTATGTAACTCGCTTGTGACTCGATTTTTGACTTTCAAATTTTGAAAAAGCATGAACAACATCCATATTGACCATTCTAGACATTAAAAATAAAAAAACAAAAATTTTGAAAAAAAGTCCCTTTAAATAAATACACGTGGGTCTTTTGCGAAACTTCTTATATCGATTTCCCAATATATCACACAGTAACATTCAATTGATCTTTTTATTACCTGGTAGAGATCTATGTAGTTTGTCTGAAGTCGTTTAAGACTCGCTTCACAGCTGGCCATGATGTGTTTCCTACCCAGACCTATGTCATTGACACCATCTCCCATTTGACTCCTAACTTTAGTTGCTATAACAAAGTCTTCTCTTTTCTGCCTGTAATAAAATCCAATATTTGACAGTTCGTTGAAAATAAATTGATGCATTTATAATTATAATTACAGTCTCTATATTGCAGAACAAGAAAAGAATATACATACTTCGCCAGCCATTCTCCGATGATGGTTTCGGATACGCCTTTGGTATACGCATTAGCTGTATCAATAAAATTTCCTCCTAGGGCAGCGAATCGGTCTAGGATTTTATGCGAATCTTCTTTGTCCAATTTCCCAAGCTATCAAACATTACTATATATTTTTAAAGTGCTTTTAATTAGTGCGTTCAAATCTTATAAATCTGACCTTAAAAAAATCTCTAAACTCTGAACTATTCAAATCTTAACAAATAAGGTTGCTTTCTTTTACCTGTGGACTGCCAAAAGTCATCGCCCCGAGGCAGATATTGGACACTCGCAGTCCGGTCTTTCCGAGGTAGTTATACTCCATAATTATAGGAACTGTTTTAACGAGTATTGTTATCCACAGACGTGATGCCCTTGTGAACTTACGGTAAATTATGGGTATATATATATAGTTGTCCCCTTGATGGGTATCGCGGGTAGCCCTTATCTTATCTTTTACTTAATATATGGTGGACCATTCGCGATCAATATTATCAGTTTTTAACAAGGATTTCTGTTTCTATAAATTCTTAAACAGAATGAAACGTTAAGTAACGTAATTTTTTGACACTGCTCTAAGCCACATTTTATGAATATAAACTTTATTACATAGCTGTAAACTTTACTTAGACTGAAATACAAACTTTCGACACACGCGAACCTTACTGAATGACAACATTAACAAAGCACATACAAGATACAGTGGCGTCGGAAGCAAATTGAAAGTGGGGGGCTAGACTAATCCTCAGAAATCTTGCCAAGCCAAAAAAAAACAAACTTCCAAAATCTTGAAAATCCTAATCCGTGGGGGGGGGGGGACAATCATCTTTCCTGCGAGAAAAAGTGGGGGGCTGAACCCTCTATGATGCTATATGCCTAATGGTTAGGTCTAACTTTGCAAAAAAAAGTTGGGGGGGGGAGGCTAAGCGCCCCCCCCCTAGCCCCCCCCCCCGGTCCCGACCCTTATGAGATATGTAATATATTGATTGAATTTGGTCATTACTGGGGGTTTTTTCACAACAGTTTTTATCTACAAAACTTTTGTTTTAAACATACTCGGTATAACCAAATTCCAAAATTGTTTTGAGTTTTGCATCATTTTTAAGAGTAAGTAGTTTTACCAGAAAAGAAAAATTAATAGGTTAAAGGAATTCGCATTTTAAATTTGCTTCTAAGTTGGTTTTAAATAGATACATTGTATATCATGATTCGGTTTTGTCAATCGCTATATTGTAAGCCTTCTGTCTTACGGATCCAATTGAGGGTCAGTTCAAACTTAGTGATGACAAGTCCAGTATTTCTTTCTCAAGCGGTTTTATTAAGCGTGATCGTATAGTTACAACAATTAAAAGCAGCCCAAATCAAGAGTCTCAGAATCTCTATAAGCGGAATCTCTCTATCTATATGCGGGATCTATCTCAATCTGTTCAACGTCATTTTACATGGGTATATATAACATTTTACTTATGATGGACAGTTCTGACTAGTTCGGCCCATTTACGATGATCATGAGTGAACATTTAGTGTTCAAAATTAAGATTAATATTTTATTCCAAAATAAAGTAACAAAACCGTCAAAACTGCCAATCAAAGAGTCGGGATGCAGGATTTGAGTCTTCGAGTCCTGGGTCTCGGAGTCCCCCACCTAGTATGAGGCATCACTTACTCATAATACGTTCATTCATACACGGCATAAAAGGTTACAAAGGTTAATATATAGAATACACAATACATGAGTCAATATAGAGTACTAGAGCTATCGTTGCAGACACAGAATCGCCAAATATGACACTTGTTTTTAAACTCTCAATTTGGATATTATTATGCCCGTATTATTCACCTGGTTTAATAACATCATTTAGGAATACTACGCAGTGCTACAAGATTCACAGAGTTCATTCTATCAATTATCATTAACACCATTCAATGCGCAGTACCTAGGTACACTTAAATATCATAATGACCATTATTTAATACTAGCAATTTAAGGTCATAGCATGGCTATCTGTTTACAATATATGAAACTTAAATTTTTTGAAAAGAAATAGGGGAGAAAATTCTCAGTGGGTGTAAATCTACATGTGCTACCATATTACACTTGACTAACGCCTGTCAGCTGGTCAGTGAAATATGTCAGTATACTCAATAAAACATTGAAAGTTGAACCGGCGCACCGTAACTTTCTAAATGAACGCAGTGTTATGATTTAGAACAAAATGGTTTGATTTAGAACAAAATGGGTTTTCACTGATCAAAGGTTTACATCATGCATCAACATAACCGTGGCGTTGTTACATTGAAGCACTGTAAGCACGTGCTTACAATTTTTTCTGAATCTCAAATTTATTAAACATTGCAAATCCCGACAACCTTAATTTTACCTGCGTTTGTGCCGCAACTTTTCAGGAAGCATTCTGAACTTGTGTTTATACCTACAGTATTACACTTTTCGAAATATTAATATTGACTGAGTCGTAAGTTCAAAATTTAAATCTAGCTAGATTCTACGAATTCACAAATATAACGGTCACCATGCATCAATCGACTGATCAGCGCTCCATTCTGTATAGCAAAATGAAATTAAAGAGGCAACACTGCTTTTTCGGAGGACAGTTTAAGTAGAAAGAAAAGTATTGTATTATTACCAAGAACCATAAAACCATAAAAATAAAGAAAAATTAAAAACGATATATTTAATAGTAATATAGGGCATTTATAAAGGTAATTGCCCAAATTACACAACTTTTTTATTTAAGAAAGTTGATACAGTACTAAAACAATCAAAATATAGTAACCGTAAATGACAGCTTTTAATCCCTAATTGGACATATGCCAGGTATCATATTGCTTGAGAAATATTGCACCAATAATAAAAAATATATATCTACGTAATCTATTCAAACGTGCCACTTTCACCGTGTTGTCAGGAGTGGTTGTCTCGTATTAAAAAAAAAACATCTGAATTAGTTTTTTAGATTTATCTATTTTCTTGATTTTTTGTATCTGTTGATTTGTTGATTTTTTGTATCTGTTGATTTGTTGATTTTTAAAACTTGTTATGTATTTAGGACATACATGTAACGTGCAGATGTGCATATCACCGGAAAATTCCGATTCCATTATTTATTTATTTTTTGGCACTTTTGAACGTTTAAACTTTGTTTTCTTGATAAGAATGTTGTTGTTGTTAATAGATGTGCATTCTTGCAGAAAGTTTTGATGTGATAATTTTTTGGAGTTGAGCTAGTTTTCAAAAAAATCAAATTATCTATGTATTAAATGCATACCCTGTCTTTTATCATGTTATGTGAGAGCGTGAGATATGTCAGACTGTCCTTAAAGAATTTTGCTGTTATTAATAAATGTGCATTCTTGCAGAAAGTTTTGATGTGATTTTTTGGGGGGAGTTAAGCTAGTTTTCAAAAAAATCAAATTATCTAATATGTATTAAATGCATACCCTGTCTTTTATCATGTTATGTAAGAGCGTGGGATACGCGAGACTTTTGTTGTTGTTAATAGATGTGCATTCTTGCAGAAAGTTTTGATGTGATTATTTATGGGAATTAAACTCGTTTTAAAATCAAATTAATGATGTATCAAATGCATTCCCTGTCAAATTTGTGTACCATTGCGATGCAGTGTGAGAGCGTGTGATATGCGAGTTCGATAACCTTTTCTTTCATTGAAAAATGTGCTTAGCCCCTGGGGATTGCGCCACCCAGACCCCTGCTTACAAATATGTTGACCCTAGCTACGCCAACGCTGAATGTACTTATGTATATATATCCAATTCAAGGGTTATATGTTTACCAAATTATTTCATAACAAATCAAAGTGTTGTAAAATTTAAAACACTGTCTAATGTCACAAACATAAACCAACTTACCAATATTTGTGAACTATTAGAAACTATATTTGAGAGAGTTAGCTCTCTTGGTTAAATTAAATGTTATCCCTTCATCATGCCTGTACCAATCTATTATATATAATTATATATATTGTAGTTCGTACATACTGTAAATAGGTATTTTCTCTACACTGTAAATTCAGTTATGAGAATAAAGTTCATTGTCATTGTCATGAATGTTCTTTAAAACATGACTCAGAAGGCAGCTGATTGTTGGTAATCGTGTTAAATTAAACCTTATGTGACTCATTTTAGTACATTGATGCAACAAAATCCTGCGCTTGCTAAAAACTATCACAGGGCCATACCAAAAAAAATGCTTTTTCTCTCTCAAAATGTTGGTGACGCCTGCATGCATCGAAAGAATATTTGGAAAGAAAACTCATAAATGCAAAAGTTTTCAAAAAACCAAAAATATTAAATCATTAAATTGTATCGACTAATCAGAGTCAAAATAATAAACGAAGTTAATTTCATAATTCTCAAAGAATAGTTTTAACATGTAATATCAATTATTGTATTCCACAAGACTTGTCATTTTCCGTCCAAAAAAAATACATACAAATATACGTGATGTATAAGTATTTTGCTTTAATTCCAACAAAAGTATTTATCTGTTCTCAATATTGGCCATCAATGTAATCAAATTTAATGATTCTTAAAAGCAATTCTACGATTATCATCATTTTAAATCATGATTTGATTCAAATCGATGTTTTGTGGCAATGCCACATCATTTTGAAAACTTAAGTATGATCAATGCGTACACCGGACGATGTCGATTATTTACAGTTTATTTTGTACGTAAGCCTGTGGGAAAAATGGATTGATTCTGATTTTGTTGAAGCGCCATGACATCTCATATGGATAGGGAATATCTGGCTGGGAAAGGCTGTCAATTTCGTCCATCTGTCAAAGGTAATAATTATCATATAAGCAATTCAACATTAATTTTCACTGACGAAACAGAAAATCAAAGAACCAAAATTTAAGTTTACACCAAACTTGATATCTAAAATTCCGATATTCAGTAATGAATGCACCTACATGTAAATTTAAGAAAACCTCCATCTGTAATCGCTTTTTATATTTGAAACTACATAACGTACATCGTGTAAGAATATTATATATACATGTTTATTTAGCTATTGATAAAAATTGTCACATTTACAATTCATTGTGTAAAACGAGCACCTGTTCTTTGGAGAGTCGCCATTTTGAAGCTGCCCCAATGTTGTCTTCCAACTGTTTGACTGAAGTGGCTCCAATTATTACTGATGGAACCACATCTTTTTGAAGTAACCATTTAATAGCCACCTGTGGAATTGTTTTTCCTTGAAAATTGATTAAATATTTTATGGTACTTGATGTAATTAAATCATCGGAATTTGCTAAAAGATAGACCTGGACGATGTTTCTAGAATGGCATTCAGGTTTTTTTTGGAATTGAGCATATTTTATGGGGAAAATAAATAACCAAAATAAACAAATAAGAAGATACCAGTTTCTTTGGCACATTTTCCCAAGGCCTCCATCAGTTTCCAATATTCTTCGTTGTTGTCATATTGACTCCATGCAGGCGCGGACTGCATGGCTTTTGATTCGTCCTGGGCTATAACGCCCACCCTCCCCTCAGACTTATCAGGTTTGACTCCACGCTTGTATTTACCAGTCAGAAGTCCTCTGTAATACGTTTTGAAGAAACTTATAAATCTTGGTGTTACGAATGTTTTCAGTGTAAAATGGTGTTCGAGATGTTAATCTTTCAATTCCATTCAGATGGAGATATAAGATTAAGTTTGACTAAAAAACAACTGTTTTTGTTACCACATTGTGCCCTAAAACAATTTTGACAAGCTGGCATTAAGTTACCCCTTCAATGGGCTCCATGGTAAGACACCAACCCCTTCATTTTTGCAGACCTGGAACTCTTCAAACTCCGGATGTCGGCAAAGTAAGTTATACTGTTGCTGTAATATTTTCAAAAATGGAATAAGTACTCTATCGTTTAAATTCTACTTTAAAAATGTTGAAAATCGTTTGTACAATTTTCAAAATCGTGTGCACAGTTAAGGTAATGGTTTGTGACAGTGTGTTATATATATTACCTGATCCACGATAGTCGTATAACCGTGGTACAATTTCACATACCTGAAGAGAAATAATGGGTGGGTATTTCTCGTATTTACAGAGGTCCACGGCTTTCTGTAGCTGCCATCCACACACGTTGGACACGCCCACATAGCGCACCTTGCCGGCACTGACCAGGTCCCTCAGGGCCCCCAGCCATTCCTCAGGGGGGACAGCATCGTCCCAGCAGTGGATCTATCGATGATAGGATAGACCATGATAACGTGAATTAGTAAGTTTGTTCTTGTTGTTAACGAGGAAGTGTTTGAAATATTATTTATAGGTCTTCGGAAATAAACTTGGTATGATTGGTTATATGTAGTATTAAACCAAGTGGAACATTAACATTGAATCTGAGGGCGTGTCTCCCGTTAGCGTACACACACGTAAAACAATGTTGTCTTGTGTATGTCTCCCATAACCTTATACACATAACTGTAAGTCTAACATTACCTTACACATATGTATGTCTTCGTTACCATTACACGTGTATAGATTTACCTGATACAGGTCGATGTAGTCTGTCTGAAGTCGCTTGAGGCTCTCCTCACAGCTCTGTAGAATGTGTTTTCTCCCTAGCCCTACATTGTTCACATTGTCTCCCATCGTTCCTCTGACTTTGGTGGCAATCACTAAGTCTTCTCGCTTTTGTCTATTTTATAAAGGTCTCTATCAGCGCGTTTCCTTAGTTATATAGGAACATATATCTGTACAGTTTATTTATCATGATATCTTACATAATCATATAATTTACTGTTAATTTGAGGTACTTTTTTCAAGGTGTGTCATTCCACCTTAAAAATAAGTTGTTCGTTTTGCATTAACTTAAAGGTCTTTTTTACCCTTTTCGCCGCCCATAGTTTTAGGGCTAGGGTGTAAGTTCTCTCCTATAGATGTCCCACATTTTCATTTAAATCTTGATTCATGAATTTCATACCTCAAATTTAGAGATACATGTACATGAATATTAATGCCGGACTTACTTGATCAGCCATTGTCCAATAATGCTTTCAGATATCCCAATGCTGTATACGTTCGCAGTGTCGATAAAGTTCCCTCCCAGTGAAACGAACTTGTCAAGTATTTCGTGAGACAATGCTGCATCCACCTATATGGATGAAATATCAATTTGGATTACATAAACCTCATCAATCAAGAGACGCGTGGCCCTTGGTATCCATGTTAACATAAGTAACATTCAATTTGCAAACATATCAAAATTAATACGTGTCCATGCAGAGGATCGTTCTCCATCAAAGCATCGTAAATGAAGGGACTTTGACACTTTCAAATGCCTATCCATATGCCGGCGAAAATTTTTAAAACGTCTGTAATATCCAGATTCTTACCCGTTCTTTGCCAAATGTCATCGTTCCTAGACAATGTCCAAGCAGAGGATTGTTCTTTATCAAAGCATCGTAAACCAAGGGACTTTGACATTTTCAAGCACTCAAACAAACGTTCATCACGTCACAACTCACGAGAGTTGCTCTATGTTTTCTCTATGAGTTTAAATAATTAAATAATGTACAACATGATTGCGCTCCGAGTAGAGCCAGCCTCCAATAAATTTTATAAAGAATAAATAACGAACATACCGAAGGGGCCAACTTTATTCATACTGTGTGTATTTCAATACAGACATGTAGCTTTAAATGCATTCGTTAGTTTTTATGACATAAATGACAATCCATACACCAACGAAAATTTTTAAAAAGTCTGCAATATCCAGATTCTTACCCGTTCTTTGCCAAATGTCATTGTTCCAAGACAAATATTAGAAACACGAAGTCCAGAGCGACCTAAATAGTTGTACTCCATCGTAAAATCTGCCTGCAAACTTATCCCCTGCTCGGGAAATGCCCACAATGATAAACGAACAAGAAAGATAACTCCGAATTCTGACCTGGATATCGAGGTATCGCAGGTATTTGGCAATTTAATTTAAGAATTTTCTCTCCGTGAACAGTATAAATATTTGTATATTGCTGGCCAACATGAAATAGAGAAAAGAAAGCATTTTGAAAGAAAGCATGTTGGCTAAAGGGAAAAACAAAATATTTTATTTTGCGATGATGTATGAAGGCAAGCTTAGAAAGAACAATTCAAAGGAGTGCATCGTGCCAATGTACATACAAATGAATTATAACATATCGAAGCATAAGAAGAATTTATTTTTAATTTATGATAATCACTGAAAAATGACATCGATTACAAACGAACGTTTGACATACTATATGTGCATATATTTTCCAAAATCGGAACATGTACTATTCACAATATAATTTTATTTATTTTATGAATGGTTTAATTCGAAATTTATTAAAACAAATTCAGTTAAGATAATTTAAAAATATATTTGAAAAATATGGGATTTTTCTCTTATCGATTTGATACCATAAGGTGCAATGAACTAAACAGAACTTCACAGACAAATCGAGTGGTGTTTATTATACATTACTGATTTTTTACAAGTAGTATACATGTATAATAGAAATCAGAAAAGTGCAATTACATTAAATAGTTTAGCGGTCTGGTTTTACATTTTTAAAAAACAATTTACTTGAAATGTGTGCAAGTTCCTGATTACAAAATGTGTCATCCAAAAATGCATGCTTTATACAGAACATCAACATGAAAACAAACTACATACATGCATATATGCCTTATATTAGTGATTTATATCATTCTTTCGTCAACAATTTGAAATTCAAGTTAATCACAGAAATTAAACACTGAAATTATGGTTTTTGACAATTTACTCGAATTCCATTTTAAATTAAATCAGATTTGTTTTATATCTGACAATTTTACCAATTTTTAAAAAAAGTCTATTTTATGCCAGTTTTCTTGATACAATCAAGCCTAAAAATTAGTTTTAAACTTTGATATTATGATATTCATTATTGTTATTTTGGTGTTTATTCAGACTGTGTTAACAAACATATCTAATGAGTTATTTATGGAAATCAAGTCATTTTACATATGCTGATCGTGTTCCCTTTGTTTTGGCGTTTAGCGAAATCAGTAGCGCTTTTTATTTGTTTTAACTCTTTATAAAAATCCAGCTTTATTATTTTTTTTTCCTTCTGCATGGAAAGAAACAATATTTTTCTGTATGAGCAAATTGGAATGTCAAAGACAATGCTTAAACTCCAAAGAGAAACGTTTAGCAAAAGGGGAGTGCAATTGACCAATCAGTTATTTGTTGAGATTGAATGCAATATCGCATGTAGCGCCTCCTGTAATGGTACCGAAATCTAACTGTTTCAGACATTGATTGATTTGGCATCATAAAGTAAAACAACTAGATTTTCTCAGAGAATAGAAAGCCCCAAAACAATGTTCTGAAATAATATTACATGAACTGTTTCAAGTTTCAATCAAATATTCCAGCTGCAGTTGTGTAGATGTATTATAATACAGTATTCCATCTACGAATTATGTTCATTGATAAATATAAAAAAAAGTGCAAACCTAACGCCTGTGCTAACTTGTAAAAATAGTATGCAGTTTTCCTTGAAAAAACACTTTTTTCATAAGTAAACAGATATCATGCTAAACAAAAGAATACCCAATTGTAAGTGTCGAAATGCCGTGTAAAGAAAAAAGGTTTTATATAACTTACTAGCAAATTCGCGTTTTTATCTCGAGACATCCAGCTTACTAATGCTAATGACATTGTTAAAATTACAATTTTTTCTGCCAAAGTCATCTTTTAAAATTATAGCTATAAATAAAATCACTATAAAAATTTTTTAGAAGGATCAGACTGATATATTTTATATTGTTATACTTTCATGTTAAATACTGAAATCTGATTGGTTTAAACGCAGTTCATAATTCGTTCTAATACCCTAAGCGTTAGCAACGCACTTAGCAACGGGTAACATTAAAAATTGTTACATGCGCGAAAATTATGCGCGTACGGTTCGCCGTAGAATTCACGTTATTACTATGTACAAGCAGTTAAGTTTTCTTTAAAATTATGACATTCAGTATAACAAAATACATAGTGCCTGTTAGGTAGGGTAACAGTTGAAATTGACACCCCGAGAAAACCATTGTTAACCTCCGCTTCGCGTCGGTTGACAATGGTTTTCTCGGGGTGTCAATTTCAACTGTTACCCTCCCAAACAGGCACTATTTATATACTGTTACAATAGCTACGCGAATACAGATGCAAGCACGTAAAAGTTTGCTCTTTTTAATAAAAATTAAGTCTTTTAAAAAAATATGATGTACTTCTGAACTGGAAAAATAATCACATATTTTTAAAATATAAATTTAATGCATTTTATCAAAATTGGAAAACCATATCTTTTTTAATATTATCTTTTAGATATTTTAACGAGTTACGTAAAATGTTCATCAGAGATACAAAAAATTAAAAGCCAAGGAATGAAATAGAAAGCATTGATTTCGACCCAAATGTTCCTTTTTACGACCCGTTTACATTAATGCAAACCTCTCCCGCCGACTCATTTCCTTCATTCCGTAAAATGACCAGCTATTGCTAAACGTCTCCGAAAACAATCAAAGTAGTGCGGCGGAAGGACTTGATGTAGCGCGGCCTGAAACTCTTCTCAATTTCCGCTCCCACGACACACGACATCCACAGGCGTTCATTCAAGAGATTTGGCGACTCTAAGCGCTACACGACAGAAATTGCTGCTACTATAAACGGTACGTAATCTTGTAACAGTTATGCAATATTGCATTTTTATTATATATCGTAGTATGTAAGGTTCACGATTCTTTAAAAAAAAAAGAAGAAGGAAGGAATAAACACTCAACAAATGCAAAATTTTATTTGAATGTTAAGCTTGACCGTCATAAACAGCTGACAGAATATGCAATGGTTGATATTTAAATAGGATACGTGTTATTATTGGCAGCGTGTCAGATTTGACATTTAATGACTAAGTTCGATTACGTTTCTGTAATAATGAACAAACATTAACACTGTGTATCTGATACTAATACGTCCATCCGCATGGTTGATATAATTATCCAAACATTTGGAAAAAGGAATTTTCATTTATTTTACATGGGATTTTTAAATGAAATACATAGTTAAAAATTACTAATTTATGGCTCTAAATAATTTAGTAATTCTAATGTTGACCACACTGCATGCTATACCACTATGGAAGAAGAGAGGTGCGTTCGAGTTTTTCACACTTGCAGAGTGAATTGTCATTCAGTTGTCATTTCTCAAACCATGAGTAGAAAACACAAATCGATGAAATCCTTGCACTACCTACGTACCACTGACAGCACTATTAATATATGACTCCTTAGTAGCTTAAAAAATAATACAGATGTTGATTCATCTACTCATGGTTCTTAAAACATGCACTTGAGTTCTTGTACTTTGAACATGCTTCTTACATGCACCTTGCTGCATATACATTGTAACACTTCACACTGAATTGATTGGTGAGGGTAAATATATCTGCGAGGTTTTGATAGGCGTTAAGAGCTTATTTCTAAGACATGTTTCTTTTTTTCGAATAGAATCCGTAACAATTATATACCTACAATGTATGTAATATGTACTATGCCCCTATAAGATTACATACAGGTTGATGATGATAAGCATTATACGTTATTGTTTATCGGTCGAAGTCCTATTGCATTTGTAAGATGTTCCCTTTCTGATCACATTATTCGCGTATCAGCCTTCCGCGTGGTTTCAACTTTCACGGCTTCGATTATTTTTTACTTCTACGCAACATGTTAAATATTTTTCTCTGTTTAATCAGCAACAAAATTATTTAAAATTTGTTCTAAACATTAGTTAAATCAGATCTATTAAGATCTGATTAAATTTTGAATCTAGATATGATTTGATTTTTTTTTTGGGGGGGGGGGCATGATTTATTATTGTTCACATTTGGAATAAATTGTTTAGCATTATCTTAATTAAAAAATACTTTGTTAGAGTAATCATAATTGACCAAACACAGTTTAAGAACCCAACATTAAATACTTCCATTCCATCAACAAATGATGACCAATTTATGACCTATGTGGTCGTAACACCAGCGGACCAAACGACCACATCTGTCTATATGCAAATTGTCAATTAACGCTAAGGGGATACTGATTGCATTCGTTCATTTCTAATTATCGAATTGGTTCTCGAGAAAAGGTTTATACGTATGTTAATGAAATTTAGAGTAGGCATCAAATACAATGCAGAAAGTTTCATTTTGCTATCGTGGGCGCCATCTAGGTAACTTTAGAGCAACGCTGGGGTTGAGAAATTGTTCGGCTGGAAATCCATTCGAACGCCCCTTGTCGATGAAAATTAACGGCGGTTAGCAATGTTTTATCTGGCAGTGGTGTTCTTTCTGTAAAATTACATTTCACTCTATTAAATCAGAAGAACCCAAAACGTCGGGAGTTCATGTTATTGGATCATTTGGCTTTTAATTTCACTGGTTTATGGCCATGTTGTTTGTCCTATGAGAAATCTCGTAGTTTTGATATCTAATTACAGATTTTTAATAATAGAATAACAGTGTGCTTTATTAAACGAAGGACCTATCCGGAATCATTTTCTTTCAATTATCCGTATCTGGTGTTATCTTACACGAACACAGTTGTTCCTTTAATGAACAAAATTACATTTGATATAACTAGCTATACATAATCAGTGCTGGTGAAGTCATCATCGGAGTATAATAAGGTAATAGATTTATAGTTTGGCAACCGGAGAAAAGCCTAGAACCACATAATTATAAGCAATTTTTATTATGTATCTGGTGTTAGCAACGATTTAACCTTAAGTTTGTATGCCATTTTTGACTTTAATTTTATCTAGAATGTAAAATTAAAATATTAAAAAATATTATTAGTTATCTACTCGATTTCTCGTTGAACTCTAAACTTAGATTTATATGTGGGGGGCGGGGCTGGTTAGATTATAAAATCATGATCAATTACCATTTTATAGCTTTATTCTACCTCACGACATCAAAGAGTTCTGTAGAAACTTGTGATTTGAAATAACATTCATAACCAAACAAAATGCATGTGGTTTTCATTGTGCCAAATGTTTCATTTTATTTAATATTAGTCAATTTTGATTTAAGTACAGTAGATATTTTACATGAATCAATTTAAAGAAAAACTTCTTACTAAATAAAATTACTCCAGTTTTTAATTATTTGTAAATAGTTAGATGGGAAATTATCTATTGATACATCTATACTGCCGACTAGTTCTTTATATTCCAAAGTATGATAGACTGAAAACAAAATCTCCAAAGATCCCCGAGTTAAAGACAAACTTGGCCACATGGATTATCAAAGGCCCCGACCATTACATTAATGTCAATGAGAATATAACGACATTTTAACGACTTATGATCGTTTAATCATATACTTCTGTGGGGATAGTTTCGATTTAGACATGCATTAAAATCTCGGTACATTACATTACGTAATTAATGATCAAATGAATGTATCTAGTGAGGCGACACCTGTCGATCAACTTCTATAATATTTTTAAAAAGTGAGATTTATAACAGGCCTATTTCCATTGGGATTGATACATTTGGTATTTGATCATTTTAAAAGGTGTTCAGCGCTTACTATATTAAAATAATTTTACGAAAATATTTTGTACAAGAAGCAAGGCTCTGTTTGATCACTTTGTAAAAGTCTTTGTTTGATGTATCATATACCAGTACTGGACATGTACAATACATGTAAAGAATACGCGTTACGGGTTTGTGCATCTTTAGGATGTTTGGAGTTGGGTAAAATCAATTAACATTATATGAACTCCTGTTCTGTTACCGATATTCTAACGAATACGACTATGAAAAGTTTTATGATATTATATTTGTTTATTAGTATTTTTTAAAATTTTCATTGCTTTATAATACAATATTGCTGATTACAGATTTAAAACTTTTATACCATTCTTTGATCATTGTTTCGGAGCTGGCTATTCATCAATACAAAGAGAGATGTGTTCTAAATATATTTAATTGAACTTTCATTGAATAATTTACTGTGATATTTATAGCGTACTGTATCTTACAACTAAATGAACTAAAGTTCGTTAACTAAAATCTAAAAAAAATAATAATAAACACGCTTAATGTCAGATGTCCATTACTTGGCGATCTCGAGTTTCCTAAAATTGACGGACCATAAAAGCCGTGAGGCGTTAATGATTATAAGGCTTCGTCATTATGGGGACCAAACTGTAGGCCCCGTGCCTCCTCCCTCTCAAGCAGCTTTCTGAGAGTTTGGCATTCTAGTCATCGATCTGTAAAAGTCAAGCAATACATATATAGCTATTCTCAGCAGCGACGCCGGTAGGGTGGTGGTATTGGTAATAGAAATCACGTGCTATCTGTCATTTCAGTCATTTCAGTGAAGTATATATCTCGGTGTGTGCTCTGCTTTTCTATTTGACCTGTCATCTCCATCCACAACGTCTTAAGGATGTATTCTCTGGTTTTGACAACAACTTTGATTATGGTTCTGACCATTGCTGACGGCAAAGACGTGTTTATAACGGTAAGAAGTTTATAAAAAAAAAAAGTTAATGAACGTGAAATTTTATCACTGTTAGTCGATTATCAGAGATCATTTTTAAACTGATTATTTTTTTAACATACATGTAATTAGCATTTTGAAATTTAAAAATCAAAAAATTTCTCTTTATCGAAATTAAACTTCACAAATCAGTGTAAATAATGTATCTGGCATGTGTAATAGTACATGTATAACACAAATATTTTATTTTAGAATTGAGTATAATTGAGCTCTAATGTTATATCTTGTAGTCCATTGTTTGTGGTGTTGTACATGTTGTATTTTTTACTTGTCCCGTTTAATCCGATCTGGCGTGTAAATTTTTACAACATTACAGATCTTATAAAAAAAAAAAACACAGCATCACGAAACAACTAATGACTGCTTCTGTCGATGTTCATATAAGGTTTCATTTCACTAGCAATTGTTTTCATTATTCTTAAAACCTCTCATCAGAAAGCGACCGCCAAAGGCTAAATAGCTTTATTAGTGGGGGTTTCTTTTTAATAATGTTTTCATCTGAAACTCATGAAACGACCACCTACAGCGATGTTTATCGTAAAGTAGATTAACAAACAATGGTGTTCAATTCACGTCCCATCGTTACTGACGCCACGTGTCAATTTTGACAAAAAATAAAAAAATATTGAAAAAAGGCTGTCGTGAATTTTTCCAATAGTTTTAATCAAAAAGCATCGAACTTGTAAAACGTAAAATGATTTGAAAGATACGATTGCTCTTTCATGTTGTGAAAAATCATTTATTAATTATTGTATGCCCTCTCTTCAAAAGGGAATATCCAGACGCTATTTTTATTTCCTGGTATCTAAACTATAAGTGATATACATGTACGGTTAATTTCGGGTTGTATTATATTACTTGTCTCCTATCTTCACACTGTAAATAGATGTACATCTGAAATAATTCTCCAGTTCAAGGTTCACATTTCAAGAGGGCGGGGTAATTGTATCCATTTTGAGACATAATAATTTATTTCCTTAAGAAGAAAAGCCCTGTATAAAGATAAAGGACAAAATTCAAACAAAGCTAAAATGATGGACTTTTTTCTTTACCAAACTATATTTTATAGCCTATAATCCATAATTATCTGACACTTTAAGATAAACCTGATGGGTAATTTGTTGAACACACAGCTCCTTAAAAATTCAACATTTTCTTTTATGGTCTGACATCTTTTGATATTGTGATAAAATAATTGTCATTTTGTAATCATTTCGTAAAAAAATATTCTTGATCCGATACTTTGTGATAGGTAAGAACAAAATACATTGAAGGAATGAAAGTGCAGATTGTAGCAGAGATAGCAGCCTGAGTAACATGTTGCAGGAAAAAAATAGCGGTTTATATAAAAAAAAAAAAAACTTAATGTCTCTATACATCAGATTAATATGAGGTGAATTAATATGTGGAAACAACCAGAAAAGTGTTCTGTATTTTAGACAGAGTATTTTAAGATTTTAAATGTATAATGAAGGGATATTGAACAATTTTGACTCGTTTTAAACCAGTTAAATATGTATTACTAGATAACAATGAAAGTGAAATGAACCAAATTCACATGACTGACAACATATGAGAAACCGGTCCTTAACATTTTAAAAAGAATAATCTCCCCTTGTTGAAAAAAGAAAATTTTAATTTCGTCAAAATATATGCGGTAAATGATTCATTTTAATTCATATTTTAATCAAGAGAAAGTTTATGCATGTATTAACCAAGAGAGTTTTACAAATTTTAAGTTACTTTTTACAATATCTTATTAAAACATACGTTGCCCATAGGCTTCAATACAAAATTCAAGGTTTAATTAGTTGGACCATAATTAATATTTTGAAAATTTCTTTGGTGGAGTATTTATTTGACAACACCATCAAAATGATATCATGATTATGAATGTATTTCTCAAAACTTTTTTAAAATTAAATTAAAAAAATATACTCCTCATTCTAGCCAATTGATATTGTCTACGCGGTTGTAGATGATAGATGTAAGACGACTCCTCTAAGCTAATTGTTTTTGAGAAATTGAAACGAAGAATAAGCTGGTGAATATTTATCATTCTTCTTGGTCGGTGAATACATCTCTGTCCGAAGTTTCTGCTTCCACCACCTTCTGCTCAATATCTCGATAATCATAAATACCTATTCGCCCAAACTACATCTATTCACTAGAGTGAAAAAGTCCATATTAAATGTTTTGAAACGCTCACTCCACCCCTTCAGGTTTCAATGTACAACCAAAAATAGAAAGATTACGGATTTTACATTGCCAAAGACATGAAAGTACCCCGGATGATAACGTAAAAAATTGTGCAAGGTGTCCCGAATACTTCCGAATGGATAAACAAATGTAACAGATGTGCATCGATAAAGAAATCTTGGATTTTTTCCCCTTTTATCGGTTTTAATTCTACTTCATTGACAGGTATGTTAATTTTAATTTTAAAAATCACATCAAACGCTGATGGAAGCAATTACTTGGGACAGACTACATGTATAGTATTGTTGTTTTTCGTGAGTCCCCTATTGTGACGTAATTTAGGACACATTTGAATTAGAACTTTATTGTTTTTAATTTAAACAAACTAATTTGAGAAGCGTATTGTTTTTACTTCAAATATCTTGATTTGTGAAAATGATATCCAGCACTTGTGTTTTTGAAAATTTAATATTGCAGACACTAACCTTGTTTTCGTTATTAATTATTAAGTTTTGTTCTGGAATCAATATCAATATAACATTTAACAAATTGTGATATTAAAAGTAAAAACTTATGCAATTTTAATGGCAATAATCTTTTAGATAAAGTTTCATTTTTACATTCTGTTGACCGATACCTTTACTATAAACTATTCCAGAGGTCCAACTCGCCGATATGCCCCCCTCTAGCAGTGTGCGGGAACGTGTTCGAATTTGACCGAATGATGGATGATGGGAGCGTTGAACCAGAGAGGCGACACATCACCAATTGTTTCTGCAACAACTCGCGGGTTTGCCCTTTTAACAGAGAGAATATGATCTACCAGAGCCGAACCCAACAGTCAGTATATTCAATGGCATCGTTTAATTGATGGCTTTATTTGATATCTACATATTGTATCAGAAATTGCACTTATCACAATTTATGAAAAACAATCGGTGAACATTTTTCTTCATTAATGATAAAACATTGACGAGTGTTATGAATTTATATGCATGTATAATGTATTTGGCATTGTTCGTGTGACATGAATAGGAACTTTAATGGTGTATATCTTCATCAGAACCGACGCTTGATTCACCGTTTTATATCTTTTTTATTGTTATACACTTAACAATTTGAACCCCCCGGGATTTACTGTGGGTCTAATATAAGTGGCATGCATGGTTAACACCAGAAGAAAACGTATGTGCTATTTACATAATTTGCTTTAAAAAGCTGATTTTCTCTTCATTAAAAATGTGTTCCAACTAATGTATTATGCAAACACTGTCTACACTGTAGAAAGGACTCGCCTAACGACTCCTCTAATGATTTATTCAATGAGAACATGAGCTATTGTACGTAATCCTCCACCGTTCAATAATACTCCAGTTTTGGCCGATCCTGTTTACTATAATAGGTGTATAAAGCCATCTTGAGAATTGTCAATAAAAAAGCATATTCTGCTGCATTACAAAATCACTTGTGCTTCTTATCAAAAGAAAACTAATACGACTCCATTGTACAACACATCAGATTGCATTTATCTTTATAAATGACAAAACGGTGGAGATAAACTGCTTTCAAGTAGCAGTTTATTTTGAAGCATCCTCTTTGAAATAAAAGACATTCTTTTAATGCACAGTGCTGGAGTACTCTAGAGAGCCGAGATTATAAGCTTCAAAGAGAACAGTCTTGATGGCAAAAACGAGAGGGGGAGGGGTTAGAATCGATCAGACCATTACGTTGTTTCGCCATACGACAGGCATTATGTACGAAATCGGACTCATTGGTGCAAAGAAAATAATAATTTTTCCCATTTATTTTCAATCAAACAATCAAAGTAGTATCTTTATGATTATCCGCCCGGTTGGTTCCTGATCCCCTCTATGCGGAAGTGGCCATCTATGGATGCTGTGTTCTTTAGATGACTTCTGATTTCTTTGCATTGTATTAATTTTACTTGCAGACTGAACCTCTGTTTTATCTATACACTTAGTGCAAACAGAAAAAAAGATGGAGAGATAATAAAAATAATTTCTCAGAAACAATTTTTATCCATTAGTTGAGTCTTTTGGTACAATGGCTTCAAACTTTATCACTGTGTTGGAAAGCTATTACAGTACATAACATCAAAGGACAACAAACGCTAGCCGTTATTGGCCAAAGATTGTTTAATTGAAATGAATATTTTAGAATATAAACAATTAACAAGAACAAAACTTGCATGAGAATGATAGGAAACATACTTATACATAACCAGGCCTTGTTAGCATCTGGTAATTTACACCCGACGCGAACCTTCGGTTTAAGGGTTCTCCACACCAATGGGAAAAAATGTCGCACGCAAGCCAAAACTTTTCATTTCTTAGTGTTATGTAATTCTAGAATGACTTGAAAATGACAGGAAAAAAAATTCAAATTTGGAGAAAATTAGCGTTTAAAGATTCATCTTTATTCATCAAAACAAAAGCGCCTGCTGCATTCAAACTGTAGACCTGAGAGTCAGTAGACGATGATATACCTATTACTATTGTACATGTGCTATTTATGATAGAGGTAGCCACCAAAAACTGGCGATCTAAACAGCCTCACAATGGGTTGAAATCGTACTATTATAAAAAGTAAAAGTCACAGTGTGGTCGAAGACACTTATAAAGTAAGATAGTAATCGCGCCTCTGAAATATTTGTAATTGAAGACATTCGAATAAGCAGACGAAATTGAGAGAAAAGTCTAAAAACCAGCAATCAATGAGAACCATCCCGATGTAGCCTAGCTGGTTCCTGTCCTACGAAAGCACGTGAGGACCAATCGCTGCTTCATCACATAAAAAGAGCGACAAAAACACATGCTCTGTGATTCATCATTTTGAATTCTTAAAACGTTACAGTGGCGTCGGAAGCAAATTGAAAGTGTGGGGAGGGGGGGGGGGTTAGATCCTATCAGAAATCTTGACAAGAAAAAAAAAGGATTATGGGTGTGGTCATAAAAAAGTATAAAAAAAAAAGTGGGGGAGGGGCTAAGCTCACCCCTTGACCCCTTGCCCCCCCCCCCCCCCATGCCTATGCGTTTTGATCAAGAAAGCTTATGATATTTCTTGAAATAGTATATCTCTTACTATACTGGAGAGTGCATGAGTTTATTCAAAATATCTATACTTTGTGTATGAGTTTTTTTTTCTCCTTTTTATGAAGTATATATAACTTTATTTGATACGAACGATCGGTAAATTAGTACAACCATTGAAACGGGGAAGCTTGAGATCATAAGAAAATATTGGATAGATTGTACACAGCGGCTCTGGTCATTCTTCCAACCAGATCTGATAAATAGAGGCTGACTACAGATACAATGCAATTTATCCATGAAGAGAGGAATCCGGGGGTCTCCTTTCAAATGATCTCATGGCGGTCTAATGGATTTAGACGTGATCTATTCCCGTATGGGCTATTGCCCTGTTTGTAAAGGTTTCCTTCGTATAGTCACTGTGACCAAGAGTAAGTCCCCTGTAATTGGGTCCTGGCATGTTTGATATTCATATACGATTCGTCTCTGTCATAATGGATCCAACAAACCTTTACGCTGAAGCCTCACAGATAACAATGCCAAAAATATCATCATCTTCCCGAACCTTCCATTAATTGAGCGAACTCTGGACCATGCATAATGGAATTCCATTCCGAGTATTACGGGATTACTTTCCATTCATGTTGAATCAACAAAACACACCAAAAACCACAAACAGAGAGCGACGTATTCACTGAGGGAGGAACAGCATTCTCCTCAACTTAATGATGTGTTTGTAATTCTCACAATCCCCTCTTATAGTCCAACACAAAACGTGCTGGCTGCCAGTGATGGTTCGGACCACCCAAAATATATTTCATTACACGTACTTGTAGCATTTCTTGGAGTGGTTTACATTGATTGAATAGCATGGTGTATATGTAGCACTCGTTTCTAAAAAGAAATAAACACAAACAATTTCAAAATCATTCCGAAGAGAAATATAAAAATTCAGTGAGAATGCAATTACTACATCATTAGTATTTCACTCACTGGTTTGAACATATTATAACATACAAATGGTTCAAACACAAGTTCTTACAATATACGAGGTTCTTACCAAGTATAACAATTTACAACTGTATAGTAGTTTAGAATGGAAAGTACATAGAAATGGATATTACTAAAATAGTTAAGTTATTGAACAAACGTACATGCATTAAATGTACGCTATCAAATTCTATGCAGCAAGGCAAAGGAATGTCTCCAGAGTTCTTTCATTACACATTGCTCTGTAAGACCCCAATACATCAATTTATCTATATATATTAAGCAACCATTTTAAAGAAATCTAATTCAACAACTTCAATATATGTATTATTCAACAAAGATTATCATATATTCAGTGCACAATTTCTACATCGTATTTTTCCCACTAGTTGTAATCTAAGTCTATGCAGCCATGTATACAGAAACGTCTCAAACGTTCTTTGATTTCACGTTACTTTGTTAAATTTAGGTTGCTCCAGGTACGTGTACAATGCACCATAGAACTACTCATGCCATGATGTATTTTCACTCTTCACTCACATATTTGCTAACAAACAATTTTCTTTTTCAACAAAGGTTATGTTTAAGGTTTTGTTTATGTGAGTTACTGAAGGCATGCTCTGGTTGGTTGTCAAGGAGATCTTGTGATGTAGTACTTTACAACATGTTTACAATACGTATGTGTATATATCTACAATTCGGTTGTGTGAGCCAGTACGTTACAATATATATGTTTACAATACGTGTGAGCCAGTACGTTACAATATGTTTACAATATGTATGTGTTTATCTATGATATGGTTGTGTGAGCCAGTACGTTACAATATGTTTACAATATGTATGTGTTTATCTATGATATGGTTGTGTGAGCCAGTACGTTACAATATGATTACAATATGTACATGTATGTGTTTATCTATGATTTGGTTGTGTGAACCAGTACGTTACAATATATTTACAATACTTATGTGTTTACATATGATTAGCGTATGTGAGCCACTACGTTTCAATATGTTTACAATACGTAAGTATTTATCTTTGATTTGGTTGTTTGTCAGGGAGGTCCTCTGTGAGCCAGTCCGTGACTTACCTCGCTGTAGACCTGGCATGGTGGCCAGACGTATGTATGTGGACTCCATGGACTTCAACGACAAGTCCTACTACGCCGTAAGTATGTACTTTGTAATTGTCAACCAAAATAAAGTACCGGTGAGGCTGAAAGATGATCTTAAAGATTAAAGATGCAAAATGTACCAACACAGTCATTGTGTGCGTTTGTTTGTTTTGTTTTGTTTTGTTTTTTGTTGTTTTCTGTTTTTTTTGTTTTTGTTTTTTTATTGGGGGGGGGGGGGGCATTCATGGCTAATCAGATTGCTATACGATTGACAAAAAAATAACAAAAGATATCATAAGACTTTTTGAAGATGAGATAGTAAGCATTGACTATCAAATCAACTCGAGTAAGTTTTTATATTGTCATATTGAATATTTTTCGACGATCAACGTTCCATCATTAGATGAATCCACTTTCATTTTAGATTAGATGTATTTGCCCTTTGAACTTGGTTCCGAGTTCACGACCCCGGGTCAAGGCCACAGTGTACCGTAACCTCCAGTTTGAGGGCTTTGACAGGATCCATAATTACAAATGTAACGAAGAGGATGTAGAGGAATACAAGAAATGAGGAGTGGACGGTAATGTGTTCTTATCACGAGTAATGACAACACGGGAAATACGATTCGGTGATCGGAAAACCGCGATTATGTCATTCTGTCTCCTTATTTGAGATAATAATTGGATTTTTTAGCTAATTGTGAGAAGTTTATTGAAAGAAAACTGATATTGCTCCGAATTTCTGGATTACGATACACACGGATTTTCTAAGCCAGCTAAAAGAGACTCGAGAAGTTTAATTTGATAAAAAAAAAAAAAGAGGGGGGATCTAAGTTCTATATATTACATAGTTGAAATTGATTAGCCAGTATCCCCTTACCGCACGTCGTTAGTGCGCGATCAGTGTCAATATTTTCAGTGCGTCGATTTATTCTAAGACAGTGGAATTTGAGAGTAGAAGTGCGTATTATACAAAAAGAAATGAGAAAAACTTCACAGGAAAACTGCGTATAAAAATTCCTTTTTATTCGTTCACTCCTAAAAAGAATGGGTAATAAATCTTTGACATAGAGTCAAATAACTGCTATGTTTGATATTTTTCCCTCGTGCATACGAAGAATAAGGGTAGATTTGAAAGGGTAATATTTCATGTTGCGTTTGGGGGCCGGTATTACCGCTAAAGACGGTAATAAGCATGAGTTGCACGTTTCTAACGACTGTTTATCTGGCCCTTCGTTGGGGTAACACGTTGTGTTTAGTTCTGATTTGTGTCCGCTGTCTTCATTTATCACCAGCGCTGTATAATCAAAACTTTCTCAAGAGCGATTCAACTGATCATTAAGAAAACCAATCAAGCACTCTAATGCGACTCGTGGCTTTTACTTGGTATTAGAATGCTATTTGTTTTAATTACATCCTTTATTTGAAATAATGAGGGTTTTTGGGGGAGTACTTTTCTCCCCGACTAAGACATTACATTGAGTGGAACCATACACAGCGCTACGCGTAACTTAATACTGTGCGACACGAAAAATCCATATTGGAAAATAACTACATTACATGTATAAAAATAACAATAGAATACCAAATTAAACTGATTTTAATGAATAATTTTCTAGGAACGGTTATCAAATGCATGTATCCATCTTTTTTTTCTCAATTTTCAATAGAATGCGAAGAAAGATGGCTTGGACGTGATCTTTAGGAGTAGGAGGCGAAAAGAGTGTGATCATTCTTCTAATATTGCGTCATTCAAAACTTTGTTAGCCACAGACTTTCATTTATCACCATACATAGCTTAAAAATTTGCTTTACTTCATCGCGTAGTAAAATGTGTTTGTTATAGGAACATCTATTTTTGTGATGCCTTATTATCTTTTGAGGCAATGCATCTTTTTAAGAACCTACAGCTTACGAAGACAATGATATTAAATCTGTTATGCATTTTTATCTTTTTGTGAAATAAAATGGCAATCATCAATAAAAGTCGTTCTTTCTGGCATTGTGGTTTTTTTCCATTTGTTACAAAACGAGACACATAATGTTACTTTCTTGAGTTTTGTCTGAGGTTGATCTAATTTAAACAAGAAAATGCTGTCCTTTGTGGCTCAAACAGGACATTAATTGATGTAGCGGGTATTGAAAATCAGAGCCCGTGTGGGCATTAAATCTTTGAAAGCATTCATGTAAAACTAATTAAAGTATTACTATAACGATCATGAGAGTTACACACAGATGCAAAAGACAAAAATTATGTCATCACATCTTTCCAATTGTTAACACTGCAGGACAAGAAGATATTAATTATAATTTAAAAACAGTCAATAATAGTAAAAACTCAAACTGTAAAGCATACATTAAATGATTGGACTAAAAATACAAGAGGTCCAAAGGCCACAATACTTTTTCTGGCGACAATACCCGTAGACATGATGAACGATCTTTACTTTATTGAAAACAAAATATCAATACTATTTTTAAATTTTTCTTTACATATATTTTTATGTTAAACATTGTCCTCAATATTAATCAGGATTTAATAATTCTTTCGTACTGCATATTTTAAATACCAGTAATGCAAAACGGAACACGTTACTTGTATTGACATTCAACTTCATTTAATAACGAAAACAATCATACGATATAGTAACTTAAAAAACAATATAACTTTTCACACAAATTTGGTTGTAAAACAGCTTCATAAAGGATTTGGATTTAATTCTCCTTTGATCTGATGATTATCATAATCATATGATGGCAAAGGACATCCAGTTTATGGTCTTCGTTTTACAATGTAATTTTGTTTATCAGAATCCAAAATATTTCTTCAAGCGACTGAAAACATCTTGGCGTTTCGAGGGTTGGACCTACTACAAAAGACAACAAATATTGAGACATTATACATGTATTTCAAAATGAACTCTTTTTTCAAATGGAAAAAAAATAATCCGTGATATGGATAATATTTAGCTCGCCTTCTGATGGTCTAGTCAGACAGAAGTAATGCCAGTTCCTCTATACTACTACATGTAGTTTAATGCATGCGCGGATCTATAGATGGGGGTCAGGGTGCCCCCCCCCCCCCCCACCCCGAAAACTCGATTGTATCACTTAGTAAATCAAATCAAAATTATCTCAGAGACCCCCCACCCCCACACACACCCTCATGAAAATAATTCTGGGCCTGCGCATGTAAATACTCGTATGACATTAAAATAAGAGACATGTTGATCTAATGACTTGACCCCAAAAAAATGTTATACATTAGAATACAAATACCCCACAAGAATATTTGGCGTCAGTTTCTTTTACAGGACCTTGTTGGGAGCCATCAGTTTCCAGAGTAGAGAATCTATTACCAGGGTCTGGAGGAGCTGCATCAGTATTCTCAAAATCCTCAACCTGTGAATACAAATATTACACTTATTTTATTTTTGAAGCGTCAGTGTGTTTGTGCGATCGCGCGCATGCGTGTTCCTGTAGGCAGCTGGTAGGTGCACAAGTAACATTTGTTCAGAACATAAAATACCGATATTAATTGTTTTAGTTAATGAAATTTGATCATAATATTCTGAACGAATTAAGATGTTTTTGCAGGTTAACCTTTCCAACTAAAATATTTCTTAATGTTGGAATAAAGGGGCGTAACTTCTAATGAATGGTCCCAATCGCAACTTCTCGGACCTTTCCGGCAAGCTCGGAAAAACACGTTTTTCCGAGCTTGCCAGAAAGGCCCGAGAAGTTGCGATTGGAATGGTCCCTATCTACCTGTTGGGTGTCTTTAAATATGTCCACGTTTAACAGAAGAACTCTCCGGGGGACAAACATCCGACTGTCTTCCTCTCTTCTTTCTCTTGCTTCCGGCCCACCATTCCCTGCATGAGTGAAAATATACAGTGGGATTTGTCAATAGAAAGTAAAAATGAAAGATTTTAAGACTTACCGGTGTAATTTTCGATCATGTATACTCAAGCCATCATAACACGTGTCGATTCGTTTAGTACGTTAACATCGTAGCAATGAGCACGTGTATTTAGATTAGAGGGAATACTAGGAATACACGTAGCACTAAACATCATATACACGAATAGTCAAATATATTGTTGATTTCAATATTTAATATCTCTTATGATTGTTAGTTTGAGCAATTGGCACAGACATTTTGTTTTTCAGAATTAAAAAAAACCCAAGGCTTTTTGTGTACATACGAAGTCGGTAGATAGGATGCAAACATATTTTTATGAATTGAATGTTCCTGCAATGCATATGTATACCAGCAATTCCTGGTGTAGTTCTTTCATTTTTCTCGCTTTCTTTGATAAAATAAATAAATCATCAAATACATGGCTGTCCTTTGTAGGTTTGTTTGTCAGGGACCTCTACCACAATGAAGGAAAAAATTGTATTACATAACAATTCATTTAGATATTATAATAATGAGGTTGATTGGAGAAAAAAAGACAAGTAATAACTTTTATAATAATCCCTTCCCCCTTTTAATTAAAAAAAGGAACAAAAAACATGCACATTGTTGTTTTAATTAGCCTAACCTCCCTGCTCGCCACAAAACAAATACCCACGGTATCATACATTCGTTACTTTGCAGGATTTTTTTTTTTTAATTCTGTTCCTGATCTTCTCAGATTTTATCTGTCATTGGTTATTTTTTTTCTTGAATTGCAATTTTAAAATACAATGCATATAGTTTTTACATGATTATACATGTCTTCTTTCCATAAAGATAACTAACTGCTTACAAGTCTGGTTGATTGATGTCGCTAATTTTCACACTTTTTCTTCTATTTAAGAAGTGCAATATTTTATTTATAGTATGATATTGAAGGTTTTGTTCGATGTGACGGCCAGACTGATTGTATATATATATATATATATAGTTACTTACAAGAAGCTCTTCCTGGAACTTCCACGCCTCCTTTCGTTTGAGAATCCACTCGTCAATTGTTTTACTCCTTTGATTCATCAGATTCTGTAAAGCCAGGAACAACTAATATTATAGAGTATTTAACTTCAAAAATATAATAATCTAATATTTACAATAAATATATACAATTACATCAGATTTGATCAAAATGAGAAAAAGGATTTATTTTATCAGCAAATAAAGGAAAACTGGCGATTTATACAAAAATGAAAGCATGTTTCGATAAATCAATGAATAATGTCCTTACCATTCTGACATTGTCATCAGTTGCACACTTGTTGGAGTTTACTCCATCGTTAACTTTGTCAAAACTATCCATAACTATCGCAAACGTCGCTTGAGAAAAAAAACGAAAATTATTGGGTCAAGTTTGGTCGAACTTGGTGTCTAATATGCTACAGAAAGAAAAATGTCATCTTCTTATTTTAAACGTGAAATTTATCATGTAAAAACAGATGATAACCAACACAACTTACCTCGACTTTTCACTTTTTATGTTGTTCGGTTGTAAGAGTAGACAAACTATGACGTTGTAATTGCAACCTCATAAAAGGTGACGTAACAATCTCATAATATCGGGTTTTTTCAATATTTTATTTTATGATAAAAATTTATCAATGTCTAAAGCAATTTCGTTTTTTTTTGTTTTCGAACAATCCTATTTTTCCAATGTACTTTAATAGTTTGTTAATTTTACGATAAAAACTTTCAAACTTTCTGGGTTTTATTTTTTTTTTTTTTTACTGAAAACGAGTTATCTATCTTTTATCATAATGTTTAATTGTAATGAAAAAATTATCAATTAAAAAAATATAAAAGTTGACATATATTTATATATAATGGTTCAATTTTATTTAAATCAAACATTTTACACACGTCGGAAAATATATATAAATATAATATTACATATACATGTGCATGCATAAACAATGTAGATGTATAACCATTCTATATGTTCCAATAAATGAAATAAACAATAAACTGCAGCTGTGCAAATGCATAATTTGTTTAAATCACTTCTTTTGGGAATTCCATATATAAACGATATGCAGCTAACTGTCGATGCAAACCTCTTACTGTAATTGCTGACAGCCAACTGTCAGCTGCCTACTGTACATGTCGTCTGTATGTGTGAAGGATTTCAGCACGCGTGCAAAACTACAATGTAACTGATGAAGATCTCAAGAACTAAAGTCAAACGCATTTTTAAAGGAAGGGTTAATGTGTTGGAAAGTACATTATTGTTTTTCTTATTTATTCTTATATTCTGTTTATTTCTACCATTTTTACAATTTTGTTTTTTTAATATCAAAACAGGAAAACCAAAAAAATTAAATACCCTGGTAGGTCACGCGGAACATTTAAAAGCACACGGAACTCCTTTTTCTATATCCTAAATTGCACTATAATTCCTGATTTCAAACGTGAGACATTTTTTGGAGAAAATTTTCAAAACAAATGAAACAGACACATACATGTATTTTACATGTAACCCTCTATTTCAAGAGAGAAAAAACTAACGTTTATAACGCTGTTCGTATTTTCCAATGCTTCCAATAATACAATATATGTGTTACAGAGTTAAAAAATAAAATTTACTAAATTATCGCATTAACCATGTAATTAACCTTTGCGTATTCATTTTAAAATAAAGTCCAATACGTATAACATAGGAAATAACTTTGGAAATGTTCTTATATATCATACAGGCAGTAAGTAATGGGGGGGGGCACCACTTTGTTTCGCAACAAACAAATTTTAAAACATATTGAATTTAATATCACTCTTCGCTACCCCCGACGGGTAGAATTTTAAATAGAATTTTTGCAGACTTTGGGGAAGAGAGTTTATTTTTATTCATTATTATTTTTTCAATATTTCGGATAAGTTTGCCCCCCCCCCTCCTTGTAAAAAACGATGCTACGTGTAGCATAAATATCTCTCTCTCTCTCTCTCTCTCTCTCTCTCTCTCTCTCTCTCTCTCTCTGTTGCGTAGAGTTTTTGATGTAAGGTACTATACGTTACAACAAGGAAGTAGGAAATTAGTGCACAGTCTGTCATTCCGTGTGTTGTTTGAAAAACACAAATCAGTTCAGCCCAAGAACAAGGAAATACTATAACAAGAGTGCAGTACGTGTTTACGTTAGAACTGCAAGGGAAAATGTTATAAACTAAATGATATATTCATCGGTCGTGTGTCATATCGAATATATTGTGAACCTTTATATACATGTACATAAAACTTGTTGTGACAAGAAATGTGAATGTTTTAAGATTATAAAGAAGACTTTCCATCATTGCACAGCGGATCGGGACAATCAGGAAGCCGTGGTTAGACGACATTATGATAAAAGCAAGATGGTAAATGATGTACATTTCCTATTGAATGAAAGTCTTTTTGAAAACTGAAATCAAGAATTTTAAATTCTCAAAGGATAAGAAAAAAACTGCAGATGCGTTTCTTAATCAATTATTCAGTGAAATTAACAAAAGGCATCTGACGTTATTTTCCGCGTAAATGTCTACTAACAAACTGAAGGTCTATTTAATACTTCACAATGTGTGCTATTAGGTATAGGTGTATGATTTAATGAAGAAAAAATATAAAATATCACATTCATGTGACATAAACATATTCCTGTATTCTAAGGCTAGCTATATATGTATTCAAGAGGCTGCCCAAATTTTAAATTTAACGTCACCAGCGGGTTTAATAGAAATTGTTGGGTTTTCTAAAACCAAACAAACCCCTAGTTTAAATGTTATTTTTCATTAATTGTTTGCAATTAGGAATCATGCAATCTGAAGAAATACGAAGTGTTCATGGCACATATAATGGATTATATATCGAATACTCAATGGAATTGTCTTCAGTATTGGCAGGTGACAGCTATACCCAGTCTACATGTAGCTTGAAAACTCGCAGTATTTGTAATAACTGTAAATAAATAAAAATCACTTGTTTAAATTTTTTGTTTTGATTTTATCGCCCTTCCTCTTAGGTTTGATATTTTGAAGGCGGCGTTAAACATGTCAGCTCGGGTAGCGATCGTTTGTGGTTTCTTACATTATCACACACTTCCGGTTTCCAATAAAATGGCGAAGCAGTTTGACTTCCTCGTTTCACGCTTCAGAGAAACTTCACCAACCAAATAATTAGGATGGCGTGTGGTTGAAGCATATGTTTTAAGGTTGCTATTTAGTTGTGTTCTGTTTATTTTAGTGTGGCTTATACTTCAAGGCACTTAGTGAGAGCATTTGGACATTTTTCCCAATGTTGATTGTTTACATTTTCGTTGTTCTCTTGCGTTTTCTTCGTTACCTTGCAGACTTAATAAAGTAAAATTCCATATTGATTACTGGAATTGATAAGCATAGGTTTCTGTAAAGGCAAAAGAAGGTTGTCTAATCTTTTGGGAAATGGTTGAGTAATATATTGAGTTGAGCTTTTACAGCCAATTCGAGGAAGTACTTGTTTATTGCCACACTGTTCAGCAAAACTGTTTCCTCTTAAAATTTTTATTTACATCAAGCAATGAAATTGACTTGGGGTATATTCCTATATAATTCAAATACAGAAAAACCTATTGTCAAAGAAATGCACATTTTATAACTTTATTGGAAAATGTACAAATACTCAAAATTTCTGTTTACACATTTCATTTTACAAAACTTTAAAAGTGGTAATGTGCGAGTACATATTATTGCCGAGTACCCATTATTGCCGATTGTTATAAAATCAGCAAAATTTCCGCTATCTATTTGTCGTTTTTAGCTACAAGCAAAAATAAATAAATAATAGAATGTTTAAGACACTATAAGAGTTGGGAATGAAGAAAATTTACTTCAAACATCTCAGGACTCACCTTAACAAAGTTAAGCCTATAAAAACGTATCTAAATTGTATCCGTGCAATGACACATGCCACTGAATGTTTGACTTGTAATCCAGTTTGATGACAGGGCATTTTTTGTTTAGGTCCAAATTCGAGGAATATTTACCTCCGTGTTATAATATTTGACAAAAATAAGCAAGATACCAATTCTACTAAACAATATTTAAGAAAGAAATCCGAGTGTCTGCTTGCTTGTAATACGCCATTTTGTTTGCAACCTAAGGTGGATCAAAGATTTATCCATATGCACCTGCGGTGTATATGAGAGGCGCTGCTGTTAACTTTCACACACGTTATTTCTTTTAGTGGTCACACTAAGACTTATTTTTTTAAAAAAATTAATAAATAAAGAATGCATTTCTTTAATTTTTAATCATTTGTCCCGAGACATGTGAAGTACATGTTCCTCCGTTTTTTTGCAGGGGGCCGCAGGGACATCGAAAAAAAAATATTGCTTATAATATGATTGAATTGCATTTATGATAGAATTTTTTTTGTTATATTCTTACATTTTATCTTATATTGTTAGATTCTTTTAAAATTTTGACATTTTTACTGATTAATTACTGGAAAATAGCGAAAAGATATGAGCGGCAATAATGGGTACTCGAACTTCTTATCGAAGGTCATGGACAGGGTTTATTTTTAGTAAAAAGTAAGTAGATATTGATGAGAATAAAATAAAAATTATTCCTCAAATTAATTACATGAATAGTGCAGAGATTTGCCTAGAAATTTTAACGTAACAGCTTACATGAAGAGAGTAATAGAGGAAACTTGTGTACTGTTCGGCAATAATGGGTACTCGCACGTTATAAATTATGACAAAATACATCCACCTGTAAACTTGGCTGAAATAGTGCAGTCATTGGCATTTACAATTTCAAATGAATACCTTTTGACAGAAGGAAGATGAATGTGTATATAATATATTTAATTTCCTATTTGCTCACAAACATAAAATTTTCTATATTTTTGTAATGGCAGAATACTGATTCTATTCTCACCATCAACTTATTTTGCGTGATTAATTTAACATTCATTGTAATGGCTAGAACTGGCAACTGACAGGAATTTGTAGAAGTTGTTCAAATTTTCCATAAATTCTTGTGTGTTTGTAAGCCTGTTTTGTACAAGTAGTAGGCTTATTGCTTATGGTAGGAATTCAATCTGAATAGATTTTATTATGGGAGACTGGTTTTTAGGAACAAGTTATTTGATTACTTATAATTCCATTATAAACAATTCAAACAGACACATTCTATGGGCACTTATAAGCTTTACTGCTCTTTTTAACAGAAAAGTTATGTTCATACTTGCTGACTTGCACTCAGTTTTATTGTTGAAAAGTATTAGTAACTGCCACAGAAAATAAATCCTAAATTTGGCTAGGGTACACTCTCTTGGGTTAGGTCTGGTTGGTACATAATTGCCAGTATTTGTCCTGACAGATTTAAAATTGACTTGCAGGACTCAAATTTTCTTTATTATAATGTATAGATGTAAATCAACAGACTGTTTGTAAAAAGAGTGTCACCTGGGGGTTTAAACCTTGACATAATTGATTTGCTTCTCTTTGAAAGATGGGTATACTAGTGTATTGTATACTCAAGAAATAATTTTCCCATCCTCTTTTGACAGGATAATACCATGCCATACCAAGACAAACAAGGAAGGACTTGTGGATTTCTAAACATCCTTGAAAAAGAGTCCTCTACCAACTCGAAGAGGAGATACTTTGTTCTTGAACCTCGTGATGAGTTGTTGAAATACTATCTTGATAACCCTAATGTATGTACTGCTATATAACACAAAATGCCTTTCTTTTTTTTACTATTCCCTATAAATATAAAAATGCATGTGAATTGCACATCTATATTGTTTTGCAAAACATTTGTCCAAAAAAGAATGTCTTTCATATCTAAATTACTACATTTACATTAAAAAGTTTGTTTGTTAAAAAAAGAAATGAAATAATTTTGTTTTGCATTTACAGAATTTGGCTTCAGATCAACAATACCCATGTGGGGAAATCAGTACTACTGTTATATCAAAGGTAAGTTAATGTTCCACAACTCAAGGTACGGGTAGTCATTGAATATTTTTAGGTGCCCATGGGTGCAAACTGCAAGAATTTTGAAACATTAAAACAATCTTTATTTCAGGTTAGTGAAGTTTCCAAGAAACAGAAACCCAAACTGAATTCCTGCTTTGGTAAGTCGAATGCACGCAATATATTTCTGGCTTTAAAGGACAATAGCAAGTAAATTGTCCCCTGAGACACCAAGTTGAACTATTTCCTAAGGCAAATAGAGGAAATAATATTTTTTTTGGGGGGGGGGGGGTGGAGGGGCATTAAATTGCTAATGTCCTAATAGTCAGTAATTAAATTGGTACATTATTATACCATACATAACTTTATTAGTCAACAATGCAGAGTCAGTAGATGGTAAATAGGTCCAAGTGAACAAACTTTGAATTTAGCAAAGCAACTCCAATAAAACCAGAAAAGTTCTGTGATTAAAAACTAGGGAAACTGAGTGCTGTGAATGTATAGTTTCCATGACTTATTAACCATAAGCAAAAAGCATGAAGACTATTTCAGAGTAAATGCTGTCTACCAGATGACATAGCAATACAAAGATATATAATGATATATGATACACTGTAAATGAAAGAGCTACCTGAATTACTGAATTGCCTTAAATCATTTGAATTTCAATTCATTTAACATTTTGTTTAAAACCTAGCCATGTTTGACCAGTGTTTTGAAATGGTATTTTTCAGTGATTAATCATGCAGGCAAAGCGTTATATCTACAAGCAGAGTCTGCTGAAGATATGCATGGATGGGTGTATGCCTTGAATAACGTCAGTAAAATAACAGTAAGTGTCCGACAACAGTAGGCATCAACGTTCAATGTTTAAATGGAAAATTTTGTTTCAACAATGATAGTATGTGTTGGTAATTACAGGTAACTCTTAATGGCTCAAAATTCGTTCGCTCAAAGTTCTTGTTCGCTGGAAGTGAGTGTCCAGTCCTAATATTTTTCCCTGTATAACTAAGCAAATTTACTCTTGATTTCTTGAACTCTTGAAGTCAAACTGCAGTCTCGTTATTATTAATCTATTGTTTTTTACTCTCGATACCTCAAAGTGGCCATGTATAAGCAAGAATTACCCAATTGACATCTTTACTTGGTCATTTAAATGGCTCCAGGCGTTAGATGCATGACCCATGTAACGGGATGTTTATTCAGGTGACACTTGTCCTGCAAGTTGATAAATGATTGATTATAGGACTTGCCGTTCTCTAATCTATAATTAATACTGGCTGTCTTATGATAGTCTGGAGACTCAGTGAAAAGGAGAAATTAATTATGAGACGAGAGGATAATTTTGAGCCATAGTCAAGGTTAAATGAATTACAAAAGTGTAGAAATTATGTTTATCAGCATCATTGTCATTATGAAGATTATTGCTGAACACTACAGAATAGAACAGTTCTTACAGAACTGAGCAGTACCCCCGAGTAATCTGGAGAAGAATCTGTACAGTGGGTAATACATGGACTCAGTTATCTGTTTTACGACAAGTTGCCTCGCAGTGCAGTAGTTTTGAGCAATCTGGTCATAATATGATGCATAAAATAAATAAATATCATGATTTTATTCAATATTTGTTTCTATTAAGTTTTTAAAACACCCAGATCTGTATATATAACTGACAACAACATTGTTAAAGCACATGCATAAGCATATGCACTAAAAT
The DNA here is from genome assembly GCF_902806645.1 of Magallana gigas. Classification (NCBI taxonomy): domain Eukaryota; kingdom Metazoa; phylum Mollusca; class Bivalvia; order Ostreida; family Ostreidae; genus Magallana; species Magallana gigas. Next base: position 42,650,139 of record NC_047562.1, on the reverse strand, counting down.
AAATGGCTTAATCATCACATTTTGTATAAACACTAACTTTAAAACCTGTCTGTCAACCCGGAAAATTCCAAACTCTTAAAAACTCAAACTTTTGATCCCTCAAAGTTTAACCTTGATCTAATGTACTGGTACTTGGAATCATCGAGAGTCACCTGTACATTAATAAAAAAGGGATCTACAATTATGTTTAAATTTCACAATTTTTGTTTCAGGTTCCTGTAGAGGAATCCAAGCATCAAAATGACCCTGAAGCCGGCTACAAGACAGAGATTGCTGGAGGAGTTCCCATCAAAATTCCAATTAGGGTATTCAATTTTTGTTACCATGTTTGGTGCAGTGGTCAGGAAAAAAAAATTTTTTAAAGGGTTTTATTCTGTAATTCTTGATAATACAAGTACTTTGGTCATATTAGTTGGTAAGAATGATACCGTCAGTAAAGCCTATAGATATTTGGTTTTAAAATTACAATAAAAGACAATTTTCTCAAAACAAAAACTGGCTCTAGTAAGAGATAGGTATACTTTAGATTTGGACTAATGCACTGTGATCAACACAAGTGTTGGTCCAGTGGGATAGGAAATTTGAAAAAAAAAAAAATTAAAAGCTGAAGTAACCTGTAGTTAAAGTATTTATTTCTGGTTCCAAGAAAAAAAAAAAGATTCTCGTTGTAAGAGGTAGCCTGGCTTTACTAAAAAAAAAAAAGGTTTTGAATTTTTTATTTTTTCTCTTTTAACCAATCAGAATGAGAACTCTAATGACTCGAATCCCTCCAGTGAGAGTGAGGAGAGCAATGACAATACCAGGATTGTGGCTGGTTCACAGAACGCAGTCAAGAAAGGATACTGTGTCAAACAGGGAGGCGTGGTCAGTATCTACCAATCATTATTAAGATTTATTTGTACACTTCCGATTTCACTGGGACTCAAATATTTTGACAAAAATGAAAGTTGAGAAAAATTGGGTTTTTTTTATCAATATCTTATGGCCAAGATCTAGTAAATGAAAGTTTTTTTTGGTAGTCTCTCTGAATAAGGTACATGTATAAGCCAGATATGTTTTTGAACCTTCCTTAAAGAAATATTAAATTGAAAACTGTATTTACACATGGGGTAAATTTACACTATAGTTATGCTGTTAGTCTTAAATTGTTTGAAATACCTCTGCACGTATTGTAAAAAAAATTAAACTTTAGAGTGGTAAATCAAGTTTCGGCATATTTAATACCCAAGATTATTGTTTGACCATAGGAAATGTGTACTTAACCACCAGCATCAATAACCACTTTTACAGTGTAGTTATCTAGATTTCTTATAATGGGATTTCAAATGGAATGTGAAGAAATGTTTTATTTTCTACCCTATTCCCTAAAGTACAGGCAAGAAAAAGATACCCGTATGTGAAATCAATTATGACGTCATTATTGATCTAGCAATAAAAAGGCACTCTGAAATCATTTACTAGGTCTTGACTTTAAGCAATTAAAAATGAATTTCTATAATAACAAATAGTGAGTGTTTGATAAAATTGACATTTTACAACTTATTTATTTAGAGGAAAAACTGGAAGAGGAGGTATTTTGTTGTGAATGACAAAAGCTTAGCATATTACAGTAATGACCAGGTAAATATGAAACTTTTTGAACTTGTATCAATTACAGATATTCAATGTTTAAAAATTTGAACTTACTATTTAAGAAGGTAGTTTCAGTAAAAGAATGGTGATCCTTTGTTTCAAATTACACAATTGTTAAACTTTGGCTTCAAGGCTATTTTTATGCCTTTCTGTGAAAGGAGCAAACTGTTGTCATACACTATGTGTGAGCTGGCTATATAGAATTATGAAATCAAACAGGTAGCTTAATGATAGCTGCTGCATATTGAAAACACAATATATTTTAATAAATAAGCAGTGTACCTTTAATTAGTCTTTCTTTCTCTTTCAGTCAGAAGAACCTTTAAGATTAATTTCAAAAAATGACATCGTAGATGTACGGAAAGCAAATACGTAAGTTTGAGAAAAGATTTAAGAAGCATGAAAAAGAAAGAGTCCAATTTAAAATTCCCATCTTCTAAAGAAACTGTAGCTGTGATAATCGAAGTTATTTGATGGATACTGCAGATACAGTTTAATAAAGAGTGGTGCATATTTTTGTGCTGCTATATACAGTTGAACTTCAATATCTCAACACTGATATCTCCAAAACAATGGATATGTCGAAATGATTTTTTGATTTTTAAGTGTCGACGACTTATATTTTAATCATATTACCCTTGATATCTCGAATACTCGGATATCTTGAAGTTTTTAAACTGTCCCATCTAGTTTGAGATAACGCAGTTTGACTGTACACTTATAACTATATCTAAAATATAATGTCACACATAATAGTACTTTTGATAAACAATATGGTGCACAATTGTAATAAGTTTCCTCTTTGATACACTCATACATATATATGAGTGTACTCATATTGCCTGCCAAAGAAAGATTATACATGTACATGTAGCTTTCATCCCTGCTTCTTCTGATGTCATTGGTATCACAATAAACTGAGAGCCTCTGATTAACACATCTATTGCTGCTTTTTCAGATCACCTGGCATGAGGGACAATCTATTTGAAGTTGTTACAACTAAAAGAACTTTTTATATACAGGTGAGTAAGAACAAGTTTAAAGCAATTGCACCAACTTTTTAGTCTTTATTTGTCCATATGTAAATTTCAACTTAAAGGTATAGAAAGATCTAATTAAAAGGAGAACCAATGTGTTGAGGTTTTAAAGGGGCATGGTCACGATTTTGATCAAAATAATTTTTCCGATTTATATTGCAATGCTTCAGAAAGGCATTTTTAGTAGGCGACCGAAATTTGATTGTCATTTGTTGAGTTATAAGCGAGTTACAGAGCTTGAAATTCTTCGCTATGTAAAAAAGTGTTTGTTTACATTTTGAACGTTGAAGGAAAAATTTCAGTTTTAAACCTAAAACGAATGTGTTAAACGTTAGGAACTGTTTATCTATGCTTAAAATGAATAAAAAGATAGACAAAAAAGCAGGAAAAAGATTTTTTACTGGTATATTTGACCTTTGGCATGAGCCTTGTAAACATGACAAAGAATTATGAGCCCTGTATCTTGCTTATAACTCTACGAATGACTCTCAAATTTAATTTGATCATTAGAAATGCATTTCTAAAACACTGTAAATAATAAAAACATAAAAATAAAATTTGACCAAAATCGTGACCATGCCCCTTTAATATAAGGAGCTTGTATAGATTGTATCGGTATATTTACTTTCTTCATAAAAATAATAAACTATAAACTCCTAATTATACCACAAATACATTATGAATTCTAAAAATATATATGGTAATATAAAACTATTTCTGTCATAATTAATACAAATTGTACCTTATAATTAGGAAAATTGTTGATGGGTTAAAATATGTTTATGTATCTAGAACGAATTGTCAGTATATTATGCACAAGTACAGAGACATTTTATCACTATTCAATCCATATTCAATCCATCAGTAAAAATATGAACAAACTTTAATGTTGGTACATTTTAGTTGATTAACCTTTATAGTAATCAGCTCTCAAAAATTGTTGGTTCATGTATGTTTAAGATATGATTTTGCTTTCTAGAAGTTAGCTTAGTACAGTGTGTCCATGCCTCTAATTTTACTTTCAGTGTGACACCCCAGAAGATGTACAAGAGTGGATAGCAGCTATAGAGACTCTGGTCACCAACCAAACAGTAAGATATTTATGAGAATTTAATAATAAACAATGGCAAAACTTTATAATGAAGTTTATGCTTCATGTATCCAACTTTTACATCCTTATTAATGTATATAACAGGAAAAAAAATATTTGGACTTCAGCTTTTGTAACTTGTTACATGTAAGATACATTTAGTTTTTACTGTGTGTGAAAAAGTCTTGCATAGGTATTAAAATAAAATCAATTTCCATTTTATGGATTGTGGTTATAATGTTGAATTGCACAATAAATTATAGTGACTATTTTGGGGTCAGTTAGGCATTTTTAAAAATATTATTTGCTTTTACATACATGAATAGAATAGTTTAACATAGGGTTGCTCTGATATTCCTAGTACAGTGTTAATACTTATTGATGGATTTTTACAGGGACACTAATGGTTCTTATGCCCTCTCCCTCCCCTTACACACCCTGATTTTATGATTTTCAAGTTTTTTTAAAATAACCATGTATTGAGTGCAAGGACTGAATATTGAAATGCATTTTGAGAAATGTCATATCATCAGTTTTGAAATATCAAATCAAAATAATATCATTATGCTTAGAGATACCTGAAATATGGTACATGTTTTTTGTAATGGGATTGCATTTTGATGTGTTGCATTTGAATGATGATTACATATCTATGCTACAAAGATTTCTCTCTTTGCATGCTTGATTTTGAGATACACTTGCATGTTTTTTCAGGATCCGGCGACAACAATTCGGTTATACATGTATGAGACAATGATATGATCACAAAACAAGGTTGTTTCATGGTGTGTGAATTTTTTCGGCACTCATCACCTTAGTTACTGCAGTTGTGTAATCCTTCATCACATTTATCCCATTATTGTGTATACCCTCATTCTGTCTGTAGTGATGGGAAGAGGGGGAGGGTGGCAGGCTAGGGGTGCAGTATTTTATGAAAAAAAATTAAAACAGATTAATTCTCATATTCAGAGTAATCTAGATATCCAAAACTATTTTAATGGAATGACGAGGAATGGAGTAAAAAAAAATATTTCTAAAATTCAGAATAATCCAAATATCGGAGATAAAAAGTTAGAGTCATCATTTAGGGACAATTTACAGTGATAAAAAATGCTACTAATGAACTATTTTGAGGATTTCAACTTCTGCTACTGTGTTTGTCCTGACTGAAGTGGTTTTACTATACCACTTTAAAAACAGCTAAGGAAAAACTTCACAGTCAAACAACACTTCATCATCTTAAACTCTGCAATATGTCCTAGCTAGGAGTTTAACATTCTTTGATTAGTGTCTCTTCATTAATTATGTGAACAGATGTACAACATTTGAAGGATTTGAAGGAAATGAAAAAATGTTTTCAACGAATTCCTGCTTTTCAATTTCTAAAGCTGATTTCAAATTATAGCAATTAATTTTTTAATTGATTTAAAGTTCTGTATGGGGATGAATGATATATTGATTTCCGCAGAAGCTAGTACATGTACATACCATATGTAGGCTGTAACCATTATGATAATGCACAAGTGTAAGGATAGTGACACATAGTGATCTACACAGAATTAGGGGATGGAATCCATCATGGTAAAGTTAATAACATTCTTTGTAAATATAACTTTCATACATCTAATAACTAACCTAACACTTCAGTGATAAATTAAACTGAAAATCCATGAAATTATTTCATGTATCTTTTAATGGTATAAATCCAAAAAGGGAAGCATTTATTAAAAGACAGTTTGAACATGTATTACACATTATATGCTGTGTTGTAGATTGCATGACCTTGATTTAACTTTAACCTTGACCTTTTGAACCCTCAAATTTTATGTAGTGATTAAACGTAGTGAGTGGGTGTTAAATTCTAGAAGTTTTGTTCATCATGTCAGATGATTGACATTTTGTGCTGTGTTAAAGTGTTGTGAAATTGTTTAGAAGTGTTGTGTGGAATATTTTGGACACGAAAATCCTTGCTACTTATCAAAGCATTGCTGGATGTATAAACACATACACTTGCGTCACCTTACATAATTGTATAATAATCTCTGCAGCTTTGTTCTTGCCTTTCAACTGACTTTGATATTGTATAGAGATCTTGCTTTGTTTATAATGTACATCATGTAATCAGAGATTTGCATAAACATGTGTAATGCTAGCAGTGTATGACAAGACACTTATCTTGCTGACTATATGTAATACAAATTCAACAAGGAGTCGAAAATTACTAAAATAATATAAAAAAATAATTTTAAACAAACACATTCATTTGTCATTTTCACAAAATACAGGGCACATATGATCTACTGGTTGTTTAGATATTATATAATTTGACATGACACCAGCAATATTAGTCTGTACATGCACTTTGTACAGAGTACTATTTGTAATATCACTTTCACTTATATCATCCCTAAAGCTTATTCATTAACTAATGATGGGTAGACAAATTTCAGACTTCAGAACAATAATGGATGTGAGATGTCAAGCTAGTAGAACTGAGTGAAAATAGAATACATTAAGCTAGGACATACATGTATGCCATTTCATTCTTTGATATTATCATATAACTCTAGATAGGGTACATGTACATGTATCTTTAATAATTGTGTAAAACCAGAAATATACTGATATATAGAAGTACATGTATTTTAATTCATGAGTGACTGATGAGTGATAAATAGATAAGTAGAGAAGTGATGCTGCATCGTTTCCTTAGTGTTTATGTACTTGTCTTATACCAATAGTTTTGCATGTTGCAATATGATTGATAGGACTTGAACTGAACACATAATGCATATACCAGGTACATGTACTATTAAGTCAATTAATTTTTTTTGATGGCCACTTTTGGTACTAGATTGCTGGTTTTTGAGGGTTGAACTTTAAATCCATTTTGAATGGATAAAGATTGTGCAACATGGTTGTGGATTTGAATTAGTGGATAAGGAATGTGAGTCATGTAAACTTTATACTAATTTCCTAGTACACAAGCTTATTGCTCTGTGTGAAAGTGTACAGATCAATTCCAGTATTTATATGTATAAAGAATAATTAATCTATTTAAAAAGCTTTCTTAAATAGATTGTCATTTTTGTGTGCAGTGGTCTTTATGAAACTGCATTTACTAGGCTTGTTTCATTCAAACAGTGCTTTTTTGTGTATTTTCTACCCCACCCTTAACAAAATCAAGTTTGTAATCATTTATGAAGAAGTTTATCAATAATGATTAAACCTGACAAGTATTTTATAATTTTTACTAGTACCCTGGAAAGATAGCAAAAAATTTATTGCCCCCAATGTATGTTTGGATAGATGACTTTTATGATGCCAGGGCTGCTTTCACCGCATTCCTACCCCGCATAAAATCTGGTCACTTCTACAGTTAACTGATTTATAACCTACATAACACAGAAGTTCTGAACTCAGTTCAAATTTGAATAGTTAGATTTTTTATCTGTGTGAAAGGAAACACAAAACTTGATGGGGCTGATCTGGAGTGATGGGACATATTGTTTGTGGGTTGTCATAAATGTTTATGACTATATTGCTCTTGACCCTCTCTAATCAGGAAAAGTTTATGAGTATAAACATCCATCAACATGTTTACTATCAAGACATTTAAATTCTCCTCAACTCCGTGTTGAATGAAATTCAAGGGGCACCCATTTCAATCAGAATGTAAATTGTTGTCTTTTTATTGTTTCTATTAAAATTCAAACAAATACTGTATATGAAACTTACATGTATATATATGGATGTATACATTTGTAGTACATGTATAAGCATGCATAAACATGTAAACAATTTATATCCATTGGTGTATTTAGATAAATGTTCAGTTTCATAAAACTTCTATAATATACCTTATATTTCACACAGTCCCATTGATTGCATTATTTAATTCCCAATAAACTCAGTGTTTTAGACTTGTGAGAGCATTGTTTGTGAAATTTTATACAGAATGAAATGTTAGTTTTGAAGATACAATTTCTCTCAACATTTCGTAATTACAATTATGTTATTTTTTCATTGTTTTTCAGTCGCACAGGAAAAGTGACACTGTAGATTCCAGCGAAGTTGATCTCACTGTGACCAAAGTCTTCCCTCAGAACAAATGGGTATGACTAATTACAGCATGGACCAATGTCTCCTCAGCATGAAAAATCTACTGTCTGTTTAGCATGACTGATCTGTAGCGCAATCACATTGGAAATTATATAATTATTAGAAATTTAGCAGTTTCTGTTCAATCCAGATTTAATAGTGTGTGAAATTTTGAAATGGTTGTTTTATAGATATGTATGAATTTACACTGATTTTTATGCATGGAATGAATATACAATTATTTTGTTTTTATGATTTTTAATTGTACACAAAACAAAAAAATCCTTTTGAAAAAAAAAAGACACAAAGAACAATTTTTTTAACGAAAATAATTTGTATAAGACCCCCGAGAATTATGCTCACTTTTGTGATTGAAATGCTTTTACACTCGTAAGATTTAAAGATTTTTGTCTTGCCAAATACTCACGGATATTTGGATTTCATCGCACTTTTCATTTCCTGATATCCCACCATACCCCACATTGACCTACATCTCCTCATGTAATGCAATTCTTCAGATTTTCATTACATTATAATTACATGTATTAACCAAATTATAATTCTAACTCGCATATGCTGCCAATTTGCCAAATCATCCCTCAAATTTGTTCTTTAATGTTCCCAAAGCTTTAAACAATTTCTTTTTTTTTTATATCATTCTACTAATATTAACCACATATTTAATAATTGAAATGTTCCTCACTTAAAAAGGGTTTGGTTGATATTGACCTTTTTTGAATATCAAAAAGTCCAAAATAGATTTTAATTAATCAATTTCATTTTTGCACGGGTATGAACATTATTAGCAGATTAATGTGCCTTTTTAAAAAATGACATGCAAACATGAAAAAAATCATCAAGAAGCAATAATAAGTCTATGCATTCAACCTCCGAGACCTTGCACTAGAAAGGTCTAGATTTTTTTTCTTCTGAAATATGCAAATATTTTTCTTAGAAAGGAACATCAGTATCATATGTTGTGAACAGCCAAGAAGTGGCCATAGTATCCCCACCCCCAGAATCAGCTGAATCAGTGCTCAAACGACAGGGCAGTAGATTAAGAAGGACTTTTCAACGAGTCCGCAGCAAGTGAACTTTTATTGTGTAACATGTGGAAAAGTTTGTGACAGTTGACTTGAGGTGCCGAGTATTTTACATCTAAAAAACAAAGGTCTCCACTAATCATGTATTACATTTTTAAATATTTCTTTTTTAAATCAAAGAATAGGTTCCTGTACGTAGTTGTATGGAAATAAAGTTTGAGTCTGATTCACACTATTGGGGGAATATAAATAGGATGGAAAAAGAGGAAGTAAACTTTGTGCTTAAATCATTAGAAGCTTTTTAAAAAAAAAAATTATTTCCTGAAACTCAACAAAAATAATTCACTCTAAAACCAGTAACATAATGAATAAGTAAAAAAGGTACACATAGGTTTTTAAATATGTAGAAACATATTTTAGATATTTTTCTGTCTTTAGCTTTAATCCTTTATACTGTGTACACTAGTTAGAACTTGTACATTTACTGTATGTAGATCTCTTGATTAGATCCTCTACTCTAATTATAAACCTCAACTGTCAATCAGGGCATTTATCCCCACCCACCTCACACCCCCACCCCTGGTTTTTATAACCAAGTAAATATATGCGTAGTTCATTCCTCAGTGTGAATTTCATGTATTTTAAAAAAAATTATGGGTACAAATTACATGTAATAAATATCCCTTATACTACAAAAAATAAAATAGAAATCCTGAAATTTTCTTAAACTTGTAGTGGTCTTTTAGTTGTCTGTTCCTTAAGTATTGTGAGCTTTCTCTAGTTACCTGTAGTTGTTCTTCATACATGCTTGTGACAGAAAAAGAATAAAAGTAGAGTGTAAATTCATTTGATAGAAGATGTACATTTTAACTTCACCTTTACCTAAAAAAGAGATTATTGACATTGTCTGCAGTCAAAAATGTAGATATAGAAACATTTCCTTTTTCAATTCAGTAGTTTTTTTTGTTGTTTTTTTATTTTTTTATTTATATCTTATTTAGGAAGCACAATTACTTTTTCCTATATGTCCAAAAATATTTTCTTTAGAAATCATGTTCTACTTCATATTAACTTACAGATAAAATAATGTGAGGTTGCGTTTTCGAATCATTTAATAATACTGAACTAAGTTTGGACTAAGACTGAGGGGCTTACATTTAAGATTAAGAGGTATAAGGTATTGAACAAAGAGTATTGCTGTATATTGGGTGATTTTTTTTTGCCATGTTTTCCAAAACAGCAAAAAAAGTTGGGCATATAGATTCAAATGAGTCCCATTTTACATGTACCGGTAGATCTACCCACTGACAATGGATGTGATCTGGTTAAAATTAAAATGAGGTAAAAAAGTTAGCTGATATACAGTTAAAAGGGGTATGGTATTGTTTTGTTGGGGGTCCCAATGATAGCTCAGTCCTAACACTGTCAAGTATATCTACAATGTTACTGGTGTATCAAAAGACAACTGAAATTATTTGTAGTAACAACATGGAATGGTTTTTATGTGTATATTTATATGAATGTTTGTTTGCAGTTTATTTACATGAGTTTTTAACAAAGTGCTTGCTGCAACAATGTTGATGTATGATTTTTTTTTTCAATATAGTATACACACACATTTATGAATTGTTTTTTCACATTTGTGGCTTTTTTGAATATGCATGAACTTTTCTTGGTTTAATTTATGAATTTAATATGTATTTGTTTGTTACATAGCACTGTGAATTGCATACACATCTATATGTATATATATTTAGCACTAGTATGTATAGACACATATATATCAAATATTTTCTTTTCTGTTCTTTATCCTAAAAGATTGAATTATATATATATACCTATGTAGGTTAATACTGTTTATGTTGTTTTGCTAGTTCAGGCTAGATTGAACAAATAAGAAAGGAAAAAAGGAAATTGAGTATTACCATTTGAGAAGTGATGTCACTGTGTGCTCTTACATGTATGTGCTAAGTGCTATCATAGCATGTTATCAGTGCTGTTTTAGCACAGTAAATGTGCTATTATATCACATTAGGAGTGCTATTATAGCACAGTACGAGTGTTATTACTGCACAGTATAAGAGCTGTGATATATAAACAAGTGCCATATTCTCCCTGGAACCCCACAGTATGTTTCTAAATTAATAAAAGGGTCTGTAGTCATTGAATTTCAAAAAATTCTAAAACAATTGAACTTTTAAACTTGTAATTAAATATATTTATTTCAATACATTGATGATGTAAATGCCTTGTAACTTTGACTCTGTATACTGTTATATTTATCAAAAAAAAATTCTGTAAGTGAAAGTGTAATAAAGGAGTTTGGAATGAAATGTCCCTAGTGGCATATACATGAAATTTTTCAGTGCCAAAAATATTTGGATGCAGGTGGGTGGGGGGGGGGGGGGGGTATGGCATGAGGCGATTGGTTATTGTAACTGTACAGATATGCAGTGTTTGATGGTGACTGCTTGTTTGGGGAGTTAAATTTTATAGTTGTATTTACAAGTACATTCATAAACTCCAACTACTTGGTGTTGTGTTAACAAGGTATTGGTATGTTTGACTTGTCAGTAAGTGTATAATTTAGGCATGGTTTGTTTCTCTAAATGAGTGACTTGTTCAGGCCTTATATTGAAAGCTTTCAGATAAATCTATGTTATTAGAGCAAGTTTAGTAAACCAGCAAAGCAAAGATGCAAAATAGTATCAATTTTATTTTGAATTCCTATTTGATGCAAGTATTTATTGATTATTAGTATTCACATGTAAGTCCTTTAAAGATTTTAATTTGGCAAATTCTACAAATTTTTTATCATATGAAACTGTTTAAAGTACATGTATTTCAATTTTACTGTATTTGTATATGTTTTCGAAACTACAAATATATACTTAAATCATTATCATTAGTATTTACTAGTACATGCATTTACAATCTTCTTGGATGCCCATTCCCTGTTTTTAAGAGCTCATGTTACAATTTTTAAATCATAAAAACGAAACACATGAATGATTTTATAAATGATGTTCCAATTATTAAACTATGTTAAATAATGATGCAAGAGTTATTGATTTGTCTTTGCTTTACTTTTTTGATTGTCTTGGAAATGACTTTAAATCGGATATTACTTAAAGGCACGAGCATTAAGAAAACAAATGAAATTCAATAAATTCAATAAATTCAGTGAAAATTTAAGACGAATGGTAGATACATATATACTCTTCTAGAACCATTCCGCACAAAACAACAGGGTTCGGTTTTTTATACGCCTCTTGATAGAATATTGAGTTAATTATTAATATACCTCCTTAATTAAATGAGTGATGGCAAATTAAAAAGCATCATAAAAACACTTGAACATTGGATTTGTTTCTGAGGAGCATTTCATGACTCGGCAACAACTGCTGATAACACGACGCCAATAAATGCTTAAGTCAACGGTAAACGATCTTTATTTCCAATGCTACATAGCCGCTTGTTGCTTTTTTAGCTCACCTGAGCTGAAAGCTCAAGTGAGCTATTCTGATCACATTTTGTCCGTCGTCCGTCCGTCTGTCTGTCCGTCTGTAAACTTTTCACATTTTGAACTTCTTCTCTAAAACCACTTAACCAAATTCAACCAAATTTGGCTCAAAGCATTCATATGGAAAGATGAATATAAATTGCGGAAATGAAAGAAAAATTTTCATTGAAAGCGGAGAAAACCTCAAAACTGTATAAAAAGGGGGGTGCATTTTAAAAAATCTTCTTCTCAAGAACTACTGAGGCAAATTCAACGTAATATAGCATGAATAATCCTTATGGGAAGGAAAATATAAATTGCAAAAATTAAGTGTTAATTCTGTTTCAAGTCTGAGTTATTACGAAAATAATATTAAAGGAAAGGCGTGTTTCAATCAGTTTAATAGCTTCGGGCTCGGCATCCGGTAAAATGGGTAGGCAAGACTTGGCCTGGGCAAAACAAAAGATTGGCAGTTATTAATCTGCTAATCTCATTAAAATTTCAGGACATTTGATGGACCAGTATATTTGTATTCGCTGTAAATATTGCTGCAAAATAATGCGTATTTGGAATTGACGATTGCCGATCTGCCCCGGCTTTTATTTTGCCACGGCCCGGGTTTGCATACCCATTTTACCAAGACTCGTATTCCATAATTCTAAAACGAGGTTCTTTGTTTAAAGCAGCCATGACACTATATGATAAACGGGTCGATCTCACAATGATGAATTTGTTTGTTGTGCAACAGTTCGTGTACGAAGGGAATCTTTGAAACATGCAAAATTCATTGCTAAATATTTCAATGCGTTGACAGTTTTCACATATGACGGTGGTTTAAGCTTGTGATTTTCGTTTCGTTTTCATTAATGCTTTGCGTTAACCTGGGAACTTGTATTTCCTGATTTTTACGTACCAAATCAAACAGAGACTTCGGTAAATCAAACAGTTTACTGTTTACCTGCGCAAATTAAGCAACATCTGATGTATTAAGAAAGAACTAAAATGCAATTCATTCAGGCTATCGGTAATTCGGTATCATCTTTTGCGTAATGGTAGAATAATGCAATATGTTTTGTTGAGATGCTCGGCATTTTCTCAAGTTAATCCATGCGCGGATCTAGAGGGGGGGTCGGGGGGGGGGGTCCCGACCCCCCCTGGAAAATGAAAATTTATTAAATTTACATAGTAAAATTATCGCGAAAATATGCCTCGGACCCCCCCTGGCAAACACAATTATCCTTCGGACCCCCCCTGGAAAAATTTTCTGGATCCGCGCATGTAATCAGTTTAGATAGAGTTTAATATCGCTGACGGAAATATGTAGGTATATACATGTATATGATTCATTTTGAAAAATAAATTGTGTTCTTTATTTGTTATAGTGCATGTTTCTTGTGTTTAATCGTTTACAATTTCTATTTACTTACCATATTTGAGTGTTAAGCTTCGAATTATAAGCAAGTTACAGAGATTTGGTCACAATTCTATGTTTGTACACAGATCTGAGGCCATTCATTTTTTTCCATTTTAAATGCCGAATAGGAAATACCAAGTTAAAAATCTTAAGCTGCATGAATGTAATAAACTCATGTGAACAAAATATGACTCAAACCTAGCAAAATTTTGAGCTCATCTTGCTTATAATTCTACAATTGACGCTGAAATTTTGGTTGATCATTAGAAATTCTATATGAATAAGAGTATGTTAAATACTTGTACACAAAAAAAATAAAGAATGATATGCTGTATATAACTACTCTCTGGGGCCCCCTCTTTAAACAATGAATAATGTGAAATGTGAGTAAATAAAAACGACATCGTTAAAACAGTTTCCATAATTCTGACACATTTCTGTTGCGGGGATAAAAGAATTATCGCTATTCCTAAGAAAATATTACAGCGGAAAATTATCCTGGTTTGTAGCCATTTGTTATTTTTGAATAAAAATGAAAATAATGGGTGGGCCATAGTAAATTAGAGTGATGTGCCTGTCAATATGGTAACATTGATTTTTATAGCTCTTTAACATGTCACGTGACAACATTTTTCATTCCAGTGTATTCATCAATCAAGTGTGAGTAAAGTTATAAAAGTCACGAGTTTACGCGAAGTAAACAAGAGTCATTTAATTATAATGGAGAAGACAAATTAAGTGTTGAATATATTTAATTTGAGAAATTGAGCGCATTGAGGTGCAATTTTCTTCTTCACATATATACATGTAGGATTTTTTTTTATTAAATACAATAACTATTATATTTTAAAAAAAATACAATAACTAGTAAGTAGTTGAGGAAGAAAATGTACGTATATGCTCTCATATATTTTGATCGCTTTATTAAGTGGGGGATGGGGGCAGAACGAAAATACAAGGAATTAGAAGTTATATAACAGTGTATTCCTACCAAATATTTAGTTCTATATCTTGCGTAGGATTTTCTTATTCTATGTAAAAACAGTATTTCATGAAGGTACAATGTCAAAGATTACGTGTATGAAAAATAAGTGTAAAATTCGAATACTTTACAATATTTATTTATTTTTTTGTGTTATTCTACCGAGGGCCATATGGCACAATATCTTTTGAACGCCCATTGTTGCTCAGGTGAGCGATGTGGCCCCTTGGGCCTCTTGTTATTTAAGGAATTAGCAGAGACATAAATGTCTCTGGAATAAGTAATCATTATTTGAGTATTATGAGGTGATCAAATACGGTCGGGAGTGATCAAATCCGATAAAGTCCGACGGGTTTTATGATAGATTTAATCACTACGACCGTTTTTGACCACTTCATAATATTCAAAATAATCATTCCTTATTACTTATTTTTCATAATTTTCATCCATAATAAGATTAAATGTTACATGTATCGTGTTAGCACAAAGACTGGAAAATGTAAACATTTATAAATTAATGGTGCGCCAAATCGCCAAACAATAATACAGACAAGCGTACAAATGAAGGGTATCATATAGAAAGACACTTTACAGTAATGTTTTATGAAGCAATTTATTATTCGAATACATCTCGGACATCGAATTGATCTCGAGGGCCCGAAAAGAAGGCTGCGTGGATAGTCGACTCGTGACCAATTTTAGACTTCTTGGGGGTGACGAGTTTTTTTTTATTGTGAAATAAAGAAAGAAAAAAATATTCAAATTTTTAAGATAATATATTTGGATTTTAAAAAAAAATATAATAGCTTTTAGCTTAAGAAACATCTCTGTATTTGTTAATCAAACTCAGTCCCCTGGAAAGAAGATGTTTTGCATCGGACTAGAATGTCACTCTGTCATTGGATAAAATGCATCACGTGATTGCCGCTAATACTTTATACCCCGAACACGATTTTCATTTCAATTCGTTATATACAAGATTTTGGTCTGGTTATGGTCTTTATGGACCGACAAAGTTCCCTAGACAATAATGAACATAATGATTAATGTTTAACAAGACATTATTACGAAAATCATTAATAGTATTAATCATTCTATAAATTTAAGAAAGCCTAGACATAATGCACCCGTCCCTAGTACAAACATCGTACACATACTTGTACATTGTATTAGCCTATTCTATACGCATATTCTTGTCATGCCCTTGTGGAGAATGTGCATTAATTACAGTATGTAAGACTTTTATAAGTCAGCAATGCGACATAAACCATTAAAGATTACCGAATTTTTCGTATGCATTCTGTACATCCTGCAAAACAACTTTTCAGCCACACTACTTGCTTAAAGCTGCAAAAGTAGAGCAACGGGATATATGATATTAGGCGTGTAACTATTAGGAAATCAATTTTTTTTTCGCACGGTGCATTCAAAATCAGATTTTTCAAAAGTTGCATAATATACTACACACTACTGTATTCTAAATGGAAAGGTAATATGTACTTCATATCTGCAACGACTTGGCAAAATTAACGATTTTGTCGGTCACAAAGGAACGTCCGACATGAAACCCCTAACCTAGGTTCAGTCTCGAATATGCTTACGGACCGCGGGCCAATTAATTCAACTTTCTCGCTATCATGAATAATTCATGCTTTATTTTGATTGTCTTATTCAAGCACGTAAAGGAAATCTCGCCAGTCCTGTTATTGCTCATTATGCTGTAATATATATCAACAACGACATGTTTAAATAACATAATCATCATATTTATTCCCCAAGTGCAAAGGGTTTCGTTTTTTATTGGTGATCGATTGAGAATAATGAATATTCATGAAAACGAGAAAAGATGAGAGTTGGCCCACGGTCATAAGCGTATGCGAGACTGGTCATGGATTTCCAAAGATGTTATTGAAACCACAAATTACTTTTGCCCTTTGATATATATATATATATATATATATATATATATATATATATATATATATATATATATATATATATATATATATATATATATATATATATATATATATAATGTTATATCGGATCGTATACTTTTTATGCTGAGAAAGAGAATTTGGAAACATCAGATCGCATCTTATATTCTGACGCCAACGTGATTTATGATAGTTTACCATTTCTTAAAAATTTCGTGATCATTGCTCTTAATTAATTAAACAATTGTTAACGCTAGAACATAAATAAACATCGTCTGAAAACCGCCGCTAGCCCGCGTGTACTGACTGACAATGTGACCGGTTACTGTAGACAAGACCGGCCGAGGGTTACTGGTCTATATATTGGTTTTATACTCTTTTTTTCTTTAAAGGATGACCGGTTTAGCAAGTCCATGTTTGTTAAGAAACCAAGCCCGCTCAGCACAGAACCACGGAAAGACACAACTCTGCCCCACGTGACATCCGGTCAGAGGGGGCCACGGATGGGGGTTTATTATCCATCCAAACAGAGCATCATCAACCAGCGGCAACCGGATCCTCATCCTGCTGTTGGTTCGTCTGAGCATGCGCTACCACGTGGTCTGGTCCAAGAGGATGTTGACGCACAGCGAAGGGCAGAGAAACCCGAACCAAAAGGAAAAGCGCCGCTCAAAAAACAACGAAGTTGGTTCCTGTGGTAGACCCCACACCCCTTTTAATTTTTATGTTGCGGTATCCTTCAAAGGGTCCATTTTAAACATCTTGGAAGTTTTCACTGTTTTTCCGAGGAATGGTTCAGTTATCAATTTATTTATAAAAAATGTATGGCGATTTCTATTTTTTTCGTATGGTACAAACGCACATTTACCAAAAGGGTAACTGTAGAGCCTTAAAATACTCTTTTCCTATTTACAGTTGTAAGAGTATAATTGTTTAATTTTTAGATGCTTCACTCTTTTTTCTAGCACAGTTCAAACACACTTAATTTTACCGCAACGCATTGAGTCGAATAAGAGTGCATTATTTACATAGTACATTCAGTACTACATTTTCGTAACACAGGGTGATATTTTCGTGAATTAAATGTCTTTATTTGTTTAGTTTTGCTCTGTTGTCGGCCCTTTAGTTACTCTCATTTCCTATACTGTTTGATATATGTTTGGTATTGATGTTGTTGCTTTGACCTACTCAATACCTACATGTACATTTATATTGTTTACATTTTGTCTATTTCTGTTTAGCTGGTCAATGCAACAAAATTTTTAAGTCGATTCTATCGTCCCTTTAATTGCTATAGAAACACTTTTAAAATAAAACAGATGGTTGTTTACAATCGCAAGTTTGTTTTAAAATTCATCCTTGAAAAGGTTTAACAAGAAATATTCCTGTTTACAATTCGGTGCATTCATGTTACTTTGTGTGTAAGCAATTGAATGTGTCAGCACTCTAATAAAGGTTTAGTTGTAAAACATGGGAGGCCACACCATCCTTGCCTTGTTTTTAGCTAATAAACGTGAAATAAGAGTTCTATTAAGGCCACTGACTGGCCACGCCTTCATAGAGGACACTGACCTACATTTCCACATATTCCGGGTCAAAATATTGATAAACTTTTTCAAATTTCCACTAAAACAATTATAAGATTGTCAGCTACATTGTTATGCAATGATTTATTCTCTTTATAATGTGTACATGTACATATATAAAAATAAAATATATAATGTTACAGATGAGATAAATACCATGAAAATTGTACGTGCCATGTTAAACATAATTATGTCCTTATATTGTATACTTGTGATCAATATGTATCTGAATGCTCTATTGTGGATCAGCTTTCCATAGATCTTTGTGTTATGAATTATTTCTGTCTCCTTGTTTTCTTGTTGCTTCTGGTTTATTTTACATGTTTATTTTATGGATTAACAAAATAAATTGAAAAACCTGAGCAATGTGACATCCTATTTGCATATCATGAATAATAAGGGTTTTCTTTCTACATAACTATGAGATTTAGTCTGCAACACCTTGACAAGAAAATTTTACAACCCACACACTAATTGGAGAAAGAGAGAGAGAGGGGGGAGGGGGCTGTCTATCTCCATAGTTTTTACATTTTCCAATTTTTTAAACAAAAAATCTCAACTGTTATAAAAAAAATTGCCTGTTTAAAAATATTTAATATTTAAAAATGTTTGTTCCTGCACTAAATAACATTAAATTTTGTCCATTAATATTAACTATGCTACATATAGTTTGCTTTAAACAATAAAGTCAAAGGCAGGGTGTGGATATATGTGGGTTATGGATATGATTATTTTGAAAATTCATTAAGAGAACTCTTAATAGTGCCTTAGTGGATCTAACAAGACTGAGATATCTTGATATGACTAAACTTTCTAGTTTACACATCAAAACAAGTTACAAAAGACACATGCATCAAGTGAAATATGCACTTATTATCAGAGTATGATCAAAACGTTATCCGTCGAAAATAAGAAAAAGACCTGCATCAAATTGCTGTGTCATACAAACTGTTTATAGGCAATGGTAGTGTTAAAAAATTCTCTCCATGCTCATATACCTAAATACATTTGTATAATGTCTTTATCTTATTTCATATAATAGCAAAACTCACTAAAAAAACTTATAGATAATAAATAAACTAGTTACTCAGAAAGTCAATAGTGGCATGAACACGATGACCAGTGCACACATCAAGGGCACTAAGTCGAATCTCAGTTTGACCAAATATCATTCTAGTTTGAATTTCCCGCCGTGATAACTTTGTCTGAGAGGACTCCTCTAGATCTAGAGTAAGGACGCCGCACTTTCGGACGCCCGTGTCAGTCACAAAGTTTGTGTTTGGATTTTCTGTGAAATATATACTTAGTTGAATTTTCTTTTGATTTTGATTGGCCGGTTTGTAACTTCGCAGAATTACGTCACCAAGTGCTACGGGCTGATTGGTCAAAACGTATTTATCAAAAACATCCATGCACCACTCTGTGTCGCCAGCAACCATTCTCTTTTCTGCTGGATGTTGATCTTCTTTGAATTTGTTTAATACACCTACGCCATAAGTCATTCGAGACTTTCGCACGTGAACAATTGTCGGATCTAATCCAAACTGCACAGAACCTGCAGAATAGTAAGTAAGTATATTTAAACTGTAAGAGTTTTTATTTCTAAAATTTAATTTTTGATATGCAAAAGTCATACATACCTTTTAATATTGAGAGTCCCACTCCTTGTGGAATAATAACTTTTAAAAGTGATCCAAATTCCTTCCTGATTTCTTGTTGCAAAATCGGCGATTCAGAAAAACCTCCGACCAAGAACAAGTACTGTAGATCTAAAGGGAAAGACAAAGATCAGTTTTCGTCAAAGGAGACTATTTGAGTACTTAAAGGCGTGTCTGACAATAAAATCTAAGGAGAAATCCTACCTCTCGTTCCTCTATTATTTAAGACATCTCCTATGGCCTGTTTAATTTTCTCCATCGTAGGAATGAACAATCGCCGCATTGCTTCCGGTGAAAGTCGGAGCATGCCCAAACGTGACCACTGGATCTCTTTGTCCCCAAATTTCTTTATGGCGTGCTCTAAACTTCCAAACTGTTTCAGAATTAAAAGTTGTATATAATTTTGAGATTTATTATTCTAGTGAAAACCACTGAAATTATACATAATATTTCGATTAGCCATATCATTAAACATTATTCATTAAACATTTTCTTTGAAAAATACACATACAAAAAGGTACATGTATGAACAAACACCACAAAACCAACACACAATTTAAAACTGTTTTGTTTTCCAATGATACCTAAAAAATCATACTGAGTCTGACTATAGTATTATTTTTATCCCTGGTTTATTAGACGTACCTTGTGCCTTTTGTAATAATCAATAAAGGAGAAAGGAAGCGACACATTGAGTGAAGAGGACTTTTCCGGGTTCGCGGAGCGTTTCTTGGATTCAAACGCCACCATTAAGTCCACCCAGCCCATAGGACACTTCTGTCGATAGTGCTCCATCAGTTCCTTACCAAATAGCTTGTCTAGGACGTGTTCGAACTCTATGTCAATGCCTACAAAAGAACGTCAAACATCCAGAAATAATAAATTTGTATGAAGCGATAAAATGTCTAAGCAACAACTGATAAATCGGTCTGCGTTTATTGTTTTTGTTAGCAGCAGTTTTAAAAACTTCATCAGTTGCATCATTATTAGTTTTGTTCATTTTACAGCTTAGCCATTCTGACGTACAAATTCCATACCAGAAACTTTTGGTTTAAATCAGCTCTTTTATTACTTATATGTAATTCAGCGGAACTTTTTTCTGAAACCGTTATACAAATTGTCCGGATTGATGAGGTATGTAAAAAAAATTGCTCAAGAAAACTCTGTATGAGAGTATTTGCATTATTGGCGTTTGGGTAACTGGGGCTCAACTGTATGTTTGAATGGAAAGTCGTGGAATGTTCATGATACACATTTGACATAAAACAGCTCAAAGCAGTACTAATAGACGTATTGATAAAACATGTCCGTCTTAAACCTTACCTACAGATCCATAGGGTCCCCCCGAGGCCCGGTACAGCTCTATCAACTTCTCGCCTTTGTCCACCTGATGTACCGTGATGTCTACCGTGCCTCCCCCGCAGTCTACCACCATGTACCGGCTTCCTGCAACACAGAATATACCGTGCAACACAGATTGTACAGTACACATTGTGTCCAGGCATTTCAATTAATGATTTTGAGACATACTGGCTTAAATTGTTGTTGTTTTCAAATACACAGAGTTTTACCTATTAATCAACATATACATCTTTACCTATTACTCAACATATACATGTAACTAGATGTCTTAAGGAATACATGGAATTATAAATTGACGCATGACGACCTGATACAGCTGATCTGATTCATACGTAAACAGTACGGGGAATCTAGTGAATGATGTTACATAGCTCATGCAGGTGACTGTCATTCTCTATTATTTAGGATAGAACCTAAACATTTAAGCAACTAAATCTGTTTTAATAAGTCAGGAAAGAAATCACGTGGTCCTTAACATTCGTTTGTGTTCGATTTGGTATTTGTGGTCTCGTTCATATGCAAGACAGTGAGTTAGTATTCTACACCTTTACTTTACTACAGTTGCCAATTGCAAGGGATTATCAAATAATGTTATGTTATAAAAACATTTAGTCAGTCATCTTTACCTTTGACAAGTTTGTTTATTTCTGAGGCATGTGAATCTATATGAAAAAACAAGAAATATTACAGCGCTTTCAAAAACACTTTTCTTCGCTAACCATGAGAAGATTGTACTTTTTGTTGACATGTTGAGCTCATATAAGATACAATGCAACATATGAAATAAACAAATAACATGTTTCAATATCAAAAGAAATAACCTAAAAATAAAGAATAAAATCTTACCTTCCTTTAATGTCTCACAAGCAGGATTCATATCCATTGCCTCTTCTGAAGCAAACTTAGGCGACCGAATAGGCTTTTCTTCGTTAAGTTCCGGAACAAGCTGGTACATTTTTAACTTCCGACAGAAAATGGACGCTGCCTCGGGTTCTAGTGATATGAGAAGTTGATCTGGACTTTCGTGAGAAATTAGTCCAGCCTAGAACGATAAAGTTGACAATGTGTCTACCATGTCCAAAAATACTGTCTTTTGCAGATTTAATATGTATTTTCAACTGGAACAAACAATGCGATTCGTAATATGGCTGACAAAGCTGTCAGCGCTCTACCTCATAGGCCGCTTGTCTCATGAACTGTTTAGCTGAAGCCCTCCATATAGCGGGGACACTGATGACCCAGCGGACGTCTTCGTTCACTATCTTCATCCCTGACTGGTCGCTGAGTTCTTGGAGGGCGTGGTCCTTGAAGTACTTCAGAGCCAGGCCAAACACAGTCAGGGCTGGATAGAGTTTACCATTAGTGGCCTTGATCAATGTATCCTTGCTTAATTCCTGGAAAAAAATTTAAACACTTTAGTTTATTTTTAAGGAGGGTGGGGGGTGGGGTGGGGGTGGAGGGCTTTTGTTAAAAGAATACTACGCTTCTAATTCTAATGTCTGAAAAAATATGCTAGATTTTTAGGGAATTTTTTTAAAGATATGAAGGATTCCGCAAATACTTACAGGAGTGGTGTGAAGAATCATTTTGAATTTATCAAAGTACATCCATGACCTCGCCTGTTCAGGATCAAGGTCGTGGTAGTTATCCCTTGCACTGTAACCAAATGAGTGGAACTGGCCATCAGGTGTCAGGAGAATGCTGGTTGGAGTCTTTTCATTGACAACCCCTGGATCCCCTCCCTCCCATTTCCTCATCATATACACGTGAGATGGATCACGAGTAAAACTGAACGCGTAGCCGCTGTATGTAGTTCCAAAGTCAATAGCAACTACCACCAGGTGGCCCTGATGTTGCTTCGTTTCGGACTCCATTGTAGGGGTGTCTGCAGACACTTCCAATATGACGTTGTCTAAAGTTTCTAGAGCCTCGTTTACATCAGTATTGGTGTTTGGTGATTGGTCCAAGTCTATGACGTCTGGAAGAGGATTGGCTATGTCTAAACGTTGTGAAGCTGTCTCTAAGGAGTGTGAATCTGTCGCTGATGACCGTGGAGTTGTCTCTGAACAACTTTGGAAAGACGATTCCAGGACTTCAATAACTTCTGCTTTCTCATTTTGTTTCTTCCCACAAGACTGATCTTTCGTTGTCTTCTCGGTGTCTTCCGATTCATCAAGATTTTCTACATCTATTTCAGATTTTGAATGATCCTCTGATCGACATGTACTTTTGTGTTCCGAGGAAGAAGAACTCGATGAGCTAGAAGAATCCTCGTCGTAGTGATTGTCTAGAAATGTATTGAAAGGCTTACTTGTGTTTGTTCTCATCAAGTGATAACTTCTTTTAATAAGCGTATTTTACAATTTATGTGGTTATATTACACATGTTTAATAAATTATGCTGCTAACGAATACAAGAATAAGACGTCTGTTACAGGTATAAATATTGTATTTCAGAAGAAAAAGGAATTGCTTTACTAGCAGAATGTGGTAAACATGTTTAGCTAGAATCAGATTATATTAATAGTCACATGTGAGTGTATTCACTGGTACGATTTGAAGCGGTACCTTTCAATTTCACTAGGTCAACGTTGGTTTGGTTGGATTGGTTTGGAAGAATGAGTGTGTTATTGCTGGCGTAGATTGGACCGTAATATGTTACCGTCGTACCAGGCCAGTCTATCGTATCTTCTACATTCGGAGAAATTCCAGTCGTCATGTTTAAAGTTAACTCTCCCGCTTTTGGTGTACTCACGCCAGCACCTTCGACGTCTTCTGAACTCAGTGGGGACTGAGAATCGTTATCCTCAGAGTGTGACGAATTCGTATCAGTATCATCAAATATGTGAGAATCAGGAGTTTCATCATCTACATTTGCTTCAAAATCCTTTTTGTTCGGCAAACTTGCTTTTAAATCATAAACCTTGTCAGGAATGAAAGAAATCTTAGAAGTCACATTTGCATGAATATCGCAATTCTCTGGCGGTTGAACACCGAAATCATCACAGCTGTCAATATCTAAACTAGGAAAACTAGATGTCAAAGTCACATCAGTCTCATTCGGTTTTGGCTCAATGCTTTCATTAGATGGCACTATCTCAGAGGAGAAATCTACTTTGATGTCTTTAGATTTAGGAGAGTTTGTAAAAAGGTAATTAAATCTTTCAATTTCAGCGGTCACGTTATCGTCAACTTCTTCAAACTTAGGCAAACTTGCATCAAGATCACCGACTGTTTCTGTGCTCAGAGGAACCTCAACCACACCATTCACATCAACATTTTGTAATTTAGGTGAATTCAGAACAAGGTCATCAAATTTGTCTGTAGATTCGGTATTGTGAAAATCCTTATTTTCATCCAAATCTTCGGATTTTGACGAGTTTACTATAAGTTCCAGTAAGCTGTCACGATCGGAATCTGTGGAACTGTGCTCGCTGCTTCCGCTTCCGGAAAGTTCAGGAGGTTCACTGAGGGGTAATGGTGGGGGTACGGATTCTATAGACACGGTCCTATCCAGTGTGATTTCTCTTTCTATATCACTGTCACTGTACAACTGCTGGTCGGAACCACTTCGAGAACTTTGTGAAATACTATCTGGAGATGAAGATAATTTGGATTTCTTTAGTGGTACGTCTGCTTCTTTGGCTGGTTCACACATGTGACGTAACTGCACTGCAGGAACCTTGCATATAACCGAAGAATCAAAAATATAATGAACGCCTTCCTTGGTGGAAAATTCAGAACCCGACGACGGGGTGTCTGGTCTTTTTATATTCCCAGAAAATGCAAAGTCACTCGAAGGTCGGAAGAATTCATTTGAATCGAATACCTGGGTCGTAGGTTTTAGATAGTCTGAATCCTCCAAGTCTTCTGAATCTGTAGACGAAGATTTACTAGTATTTAACAGAGGTTTAGGTTTGTCCGGAACATTCTTGACCGTAGCTTGAATATTGACATCAGAATCAAAAATACGATTAGTATCTTGCTCTGCAGAAGACAAACGAGAGAAAGAAGATTGTCTTTTAGATGGGTCAGCTTTGTTTTTATTTAGAAATTCCTCATTCACTTTTTCAGGAAAAACTTCCTTAAACGAAGGACGCTTCTCCAAGAGTTTACGAGATCTGATTGATTTGCTCTCTTCGTTTTCAGATTCACTGGACTCAGAATGTTCATGCCTAGCATTCTTTGAGTCCCAATGATCCTCTCCCTTAGCACTTGATTGTGATCTTAACGAATAAGCCTTCGATGTGGAAGAAGAAGATGAGGAAGAGGACGATGATGAAGACTTTCGGGACTTGTGAAACTCCTCACGTTTTGCAGATGGAAAAGCGAGACCGGAAGTACTTGTAGAGGGTAACACAGGATTGGAATTCCTGCTTAATTCTGAACGAGTGGACAAAGAAATAATATCTTTTTCCGGAACAAACGCAAATGCGGAATTACCGGAACTGGATGCTTTACTTAGATTTCCGGAACTTGTAAATTCCCCGCGATCGGTCTTTGCATTTGCATTCACGTCGTATTCTAAATCCAAGGAAAAACTATTAGGCAAGTTCAAAGAATTTCTCTGTCGCGACTTTTTTAAATTGCTCAAACTTTGTCCTCTAGAAAAAGCGTTCCTGTCCAAAGTTTCTCTGAAGGAACTGGAGGCCAATATCTGACTAAGTGGCCGTTGTCTTTCCTCAAATCTTTGTTGTCTTAACTGGCTCTCCGATGGCAAGGGATTCTCCAGTTTTCGGTAGATGCCGTTTGTTTCAATTATGTACATACGACGACTAGCATCGGACACGCTGTATTTCAATTTCCGTTGAGTTGCCATTGTTTCGAGATCCAATTCTCCTCACGTCTCCTTATGTCACTTAAACTGGTATAATTCTGAGTTAATCGAACTTCTAACGTTTCATCTTGCTGAAATAAATTCACCCTCATGAAACAATGAGCACACACCCATTTGTAGTAGCATTGTACAGAAATCTGACCTCTAGTAAAATGACACTGATAAACATTCCATTAACCTGAAACAAAAACCTCCACTCCTTGCAGCGCACGCTGTTAAAAACAATTTAAATAAATTTGGAGAAATGAGAATTTTTACAGGGAATGGGGCGGTCAGAAAACTACTTATGAAATATGATTGGTTAAGAAACTTTATACTACTATCCCAGGAAAGGAATTCTGGAGAAGTCAATGATTAGATTAAGTTTATGATGCTGTTTTTCTTTCACTTAATAAACCTCTTGATGGTTATAATTCACCCCCTTGAGAGCCACAGGTCGGCTATAAAACAACAGGTCTGCACCAGATTCTAATTACCTTGTAAGTATATACGGCGGCCAGGTCCAGTTTATACGACCCACTGACTCCCTTGACCGTTTGATCCCGAAATCATGAACAGATGTAAGTTTACTGTTAGAACAATTGAAAGGAGAATGAATCAACTTAAGGTTAAAAATTCATTTATTAACGTCATGTATTTTTTTCATAAACACCCACGCTATAAAGCGAGACAGAGAACATAATGTACATATAAACACATGCACATATTTAAAATTTTACTACAACTCTTAACCTTTATATACTGTCATAGAAGAAATTGTAAACTAACAGGTGAATCTCCTCTTTGTAGATGTTTAGTTAGGTATAGAAATATTGATACCTGTATTATAACTTTCTCACAAAAACACTGATACACCCTGACTAAAAGCTATGAATATTGATTGAAATCTGTCTGTGTGTCTGTCTGCTCTATTGCATTTAGTTCCCGATATTTTTCCTAAAAAATGCTTGAGCTTTTGACGACTTCATACATGAGTTAAATGTCTCTATGGTTTGAAGTCAAAGGGTCAAAGTTTAAGGTTTTATGCAAGTTCAAGTCATATACGTATGAAAAGATTTCCAGATAACATCTTCAACTTTTTTAGCTATAAAATCTAATAAGATGACGCTCAGAAATTCAAAAATTACTCTTTAGGATTTTCAAACTAAAAAGTAAAAGATCAAGGTATCGATATCAATATTGAATTAGAGATATGAACATAGTTATGAAATAATTTCCAGATGATACATTAACATCTCTTTATAATATGAAATAAAATTTTAGTTTTATGACTCTGTAACTTAAAATCATAATTAGTCAAAAAAAAATTAAAAGAGGAGATGC
This sequence comes from Magallana gigas, assembly GCF_902806645.1. Taxonomy (NCBI): domain Eukaryota; kingdom Metazoa; phylum Mollusca; class Bivalvia; order Ostreida; family Ostreidae; genus Magallana; species Magallana gigas. The sequence goes on along the minus strand of NC_047562.1, from coordinate 42,622,636 downwards.
ACTACTGTCCACCCATTCCAAAATAGATCATATGAAACATTTGCTTTTAAAACCATTGGGTGGGGGTGGGGGTGGGTGGGGGGGGATTGTGTAAAAAAAAGAAGAAGAAATAACGAATCAAGGAACATAAACGAATATTTTATGTATCTTCTTAATGATACATTGTAGCTTGTTGATTTTAGAATCATATGTTTCATGACACGTAAAAGGAGCATTTAATGTGCATTTATAACATAATAAAGTTTATTCACCGAAAATCTGACTTTTTTTAAAAGATAAATTGTTTATACAAGTGGTCTGACACCCTTTTAAGTACTTGTATAGAATAATATCATAATTTGTCATTCAAAAATTCGGGACACACTTCAACTTTATTTCCAACTCTTTTAAACAAAATGTTTTAAAACGAGGATCGCATACCAGAAGACGAGTGCAAGCCTGATAAATTAATGGATTGGTGGTATGCTTAATGTGAGAATTATTCCGATTATGAAATAAAACAGAAATCCCCTCACAGCATGCTCACAAGGTGAGAAATCCCAACACCATTGATTCCTGTATATAGATGTGTATTTTTATATTTGCCTATAATTAATAATTCGATGCATTTAAATAATTCCTTTTTATTTATTTATTTTTATTTATTACTTTAAATAAATAATTTGTGTCTTGGAGAGAAAAGTTACTGTTGTAATCTTCATGTACATTGTATATGTATAGCTGATTTCAACAAGCAATACACCGCCTTATTGTATCAATATGGCCGTTGATATATATAGGTTATTTCTTGTTCAATAATGATATGAAAAACTCATGTATCTGATATTTCAACAACAACAAAAATCTGCAAACGCAAATAAAGAGTACGATACAACCTATGAACTCATTAAAAATGAATGTATCCTTATTATTCTAATAGAAAAATATTTTTGAACGGATTTGCTCTTTAAGCATTGAGTTGAGAGCGTGGAGGTTAAGTAAAATATGAACACATATACATGTAAGTGACGGGACTGCGTAGAAGAGTTGATATTCTTACAACTGATGCAAGTTTATTACTTTTTTTCATTCACCGTCTGTCGATAGTAATTAATATAACAGCTCGTAACAATGACAAAAACAAATGTTTTTTTTATTCAAAAAATACATTTTTTTTATAATACTGGGACATTTTCTGAAGCACATATTTAATAAATGCATGGTATATTGTACATGACAAGCAGATGACTTTATATGAAAACCATTGCTGTCCTGCGCACTGTTGCCATGGGAATATATCAAAGAAATGCATTCATCATGAAATATGGAAAAAAATATAAATGTTACATTTCTTTTTCCATCTTGAGCCGATTGTATATTGCAATACTCCCTCAATGATTTCTATTCAGTACATGAGAGCAGTTCAAACACGGCAAGGCCATACCGTACATGTAAAACAGAATCACGACTGAATGTGTCACCGTGTCCACATATGTTCATCCTTATTTGCACTTTGATCATTGTTGCACTATCGTTGTTGTAGGAAGAATCGGTGAATCGGAAGTTGTGAGAAGAACGAACGGTGTCACGTGATTACAACGCCTTTGTAGACGCAAGGTCCGTTGTATCCTTCCGTAAGAGCAGGCCACAAAAAGTTTTTAATAGCAACCGACTCTGGGTCGGACGTGTGAAACCGGACGTGCAAATCAGGATGAAACTGCCGTGCATCGTACATGATGAGGAACGGTGGATTCTGGACCGACAGACCCCAGGCGACCTGAACACATGCTGCGACGTACGACCTCAGTCCCTGGCAATCCTTCAGCACTGGGTAGTCGTACAAGGTTGCGTAGATTTGTGAACAAACTTCCTGTAAAACAATACATAATTAAATACTCCATATGTTGACATGTAAAATACAGACAGATGAAGGACGTGCATTGAGCAAACCTTGATTCTTTTGTCTTTTGGCTTGCATTTCCCAAAACGATACAAATACAAAGTCCAACAATTTTTTGTGCATGCAGTGATGATTGCAAAAAAGTATAATGCACTGCAATACAATGTATTATATATATTTTGTTAAATTTATGCTTTACTCTTAAAAGAATTGCTATGCATGTGTCATAACAGAGTAACTGATATGTTTCTCATTGAAAGAAATAATCCTGAAACAGTCACGTGTATTACCTCAATTGTCAGCGAAACGTCAAAGTTTCCTGCTGTCTTGCATAGGTATTGCGCAACTTGGATCTCCATGTGATTGCAGAGCGGATCAAACTGGTTTCTATGGGCGTCGGGATGCGGAAGGTTGAGCAAATGTCGCACCTTGCCCCTGAGTTCATGAACCGCTTGTTGGGCTCCCCGAAAGGATAGCTGTTGAATATATTGAATACGATTACTGATATTACGTTTACATTAAGTTTTAAAGATCTACGATCATTCAACTCAAAAGGAAACATCACAATCGCAACTTCTCGGCAGGTCTTTCCGACAAGCGTAACATTTTTTTTAGATCCGCCGGTAAGGTCCGAGAAGTTGTAATTGGAATTTCGTAAGACCCACGTACCACTACCACAGAGAATAGTATCTTTTCTTTGAGAACCGAGAGATCATCAAGTTGCCCAATTCTATCCAGGGCATCTAACGCGTCAACTCGGATCCTGCTGTACAAGTCGCCATATTGACGGACGAGTTCCGACGGTCGACTGGCCAGTGAGAGATCCTCAAAGTGACCATTCAAACCTCCATTAAAAAGACTGTGTGCCTCTGTGGACAGCCTGAAATTAGCATTCAAATTTTATAGACTCACACAGGATACTTTCAAATTTGAAAGAAGCGACACGGGTGTATAACTCATCAAAAACATGTTAAAATCTGTGTAGTCTCAAAATCTCTTAGCAAAGCATTTACGTGCATTTGTTCTTTTATAAGAATAATTACAAACATGCCTTGCATATACATGTACATATTTACTGTCAGTATTTTGATGTAAGCGTTTCCATGGCTACAGTACTTTTTAAATGTTTACCGTTCTTGGAGCTGTTTTTCTCTGTCCTGCAGCTTTTTGACTGCCTCTTGACTTTTCTGTAGCTCCACTTTTAAATTGTTGACTTCCTGCTCTAACTTTTCCACTGTGTCCGAGTAACCATTGCTGTGTCGACTGCCATTGGTCAGAAACACTGACGTCAGGGAAGACAGAGAGGACGGAACCACTGTAGCGTGTCCATTGACGAGTCCGTTAGATGGCGCTGTTTCCGGTTTGCATGGAAAGGGACCGGAAATGATGGAGGGACGAAGTCCTGAAAAATTTACAGAAATCGATAATAATTAAAAATATAAAAACATGAAATAGTTCTTAGATACTCTCAGTTCATATAGGTTAGAACAGGAAAATTAATAATTAATATGTTAAAGCTTTAAAATTATAGAAAACTTTTATACCTGTTCAATATGTCATGCAAGTCAGCAAGTTATTGGGTTCTTTTTAAACATTTTTTCATTAGTTGGTTGAAGTTGGTAATAATATTTTGTTAAAGATACCCATGCCTGATTAAACATTATTACAAGAATGTAGTAAATCAGAGTCTTCCCGAAATATCTAATTAATAAAACTAATTAGTAATCATTGTCACACATCTGCACCAACAAATTATTCCAGACACGCTCCCCCAAATACAAATACATAAACTTACGTCCACGCATGCGCTTATAACCTGTACTGCCTCCTAAATAGATTAAAATTTACAAACAAAAAATCAATAAAATATGAATGACGTCTATATCTTGAATTACTTTTTTTAAGATATGAACAAAAGTGAAAGTAGCGTAAAACATGTATTAAAGTTAGTATCGTTTGAATTGAGATGCAAGTCATCAAAGAAAATTGCAAACCTTTACGTAAAAGAAAAAAAACATAGATGTGACATACATGGTAAGACTGTTTGTGTTTAACTTGATGTATATTGTATATATATCTTGCTATTTAAATACATGTTTTTGTGCGTCTGAAAAATGTTATTACTAATTTATTAACATGAAAAAAAAAACGTAACTCTGTAAATACACTCTGTCAAGTAATATTCCCCAGTTATCGCTCTTTAACGTACAATATTGTACCTGAATACACCTGTTCGCCTAAATCACAATATAAACAATAAACAGGAATAATTCCATGGTCCTGTTCAATTAATTTGTTTGAATAACTTGTACTTTGTGTCGTCAAAATCCACTTATCAGCACCATGCCCACACTAATTCTTGTATTCAACAATAAAACAGAGAAAACATGAATTCTAAAGCCATTGTGCTTCATTGCATACACGCTGTATAAGGAAGGGCCTACATGATTTGTCCTTGAGAGGACTCTTAACCTGGAATTCACGATGTTTTTCTTTCAAAACGTAAAATGTGCTATTATAATACATTTTTAATACATTTCTCTATTACATTGTTCGTTTTTGTGAACTAAATACGGTGTAGTAGTTATATGTAAATTGTAAAAAAAAAATTAGATGTAATTAAAAAACAACCGGTGTAACACATAAAGTTTTGATAATAATAATAAATCATATTGTGCATCAAATTGAAAGGCGGAATTTCTAGAAAAATTATATGTAATAAAGCTTTCTATATGTACACTTTTACAAGAGGTATTAATCACAAATGTTCAACATTGTAAAATGCTTTATAGTGTCTATAAAATTTATTGTGTATCCTGATCAATGGTAAATATAACTACTCGAAGAAGTTTACATCGGCTTTGATAATGATAAATTAATAGAATTACGGTAATTCAAATCGACCATTTAGATACATGTCCTTCTCGTTTCTTTCTTGAATCGGTAAATGTTTTCGATATTCATAATAACTATAGTCCAGTGTTTGCTTAGTCTTGGGTATTTGAAGATTAAAACATTTGTATTATATTTTCATTGTTTGTCTGTTGACAAAAATTCATTTTTAGGCACGTACATGAACGAGTCACCCCTACCGTTTTGGTTGGTTTTCTTTTTTTTTGGGGGGGGGGGGTTTGTTTTTGTTTTTTGTTTTGTTTTTTGGCAACAGAGTTAATTTAATATTGGAAATAGCGATGCTTTTTTCGTTTGTTTGTTTGTTTGTTTAGTGGATCAATATGAGTTCATCGTTTTCGAATTTTATTACCGGATAGCTAGAGATGACTTTACATTTTAAGGGCGATTTATTTCTTATACCTGAATCACGTGTTTTTCCATGATCATTTCAACGTCCAATATAGAGAGTGCATCTGATGCCGTAAATTGGTTTAACAATCACAATTTGAAATCTACATGTATTTCTATCCTAACTTATCTAAAATCTTCCACAGTCTAGGTATACTGTTTCCAATTTTCCCTTTTCAAGGACGGACTAACCTTCACTACTTCGGGCTGTCTTTGTTAAAGACTCCACTTTAACATTCTTTGTGACAATGTAGTATATTTAATCATTTCAGCTTTAAATCAGCGCGATTTTCCCCTATCCTACTCCTAACAAGGAATGCAGAGACAAGCTTTATTACAAAACATTTCTTTTCTATTCTTTTGTCATTAAGCGTTTTTTTTTAAATAAAGACTGTCATCTATTTAAAAATAAACTTTAAACGACAATTTTATGTAATTATCATTATTCGTAAATTTTTAAGGGTACGAAACAGAAGTAAATACGAATACTCACGGGATTTTTTGTGTCCATGTTTAGGGTTAGAACAAAGCTTTGAACACAAGCTCATCGACAATTTTTCCGCACACCCTGACGGCAAAGTCTGATAATCTCGCTTTTTCATATGAAACATTTTTGAGCCCGGTATCTTCCTATTAACAAGACAAAATCAAGGTTCTAATCGTCCAAAAAGGTGTTTCTAGACACCATCACAGAAGTGAAAACACCCAAAATAATGTTCAGGACAAGTTTGTTTGATTCACCGATCGCTGAGAAGAATTGCGATTCTTGCACGACAGGGAAAACTGGATTCGTGTCCTCACGCGTGTAGTGACCAATGTCGGAACAGAACAAGCGCTGCATCAATCAACACCTTGTATTGTTGTACGAGCCGAATATAGGGTCCCAGGGTCCCAGAGCACGCGAGCCAAATACCAACAATCGATTCATATATAGTGTGTGCGGGCCCAGTTTGATCATGCTCTGTACCAGATGACTTTGAAAGTCGTCCTGAATATGATATCCCATATCATATTGTAGAAACACAAAAACAGATTTGCATATGAAATATACAGATGTACATAGATACAACAAAAGGTATTTCCCGCGTGAAGTGGAGAGATTCTCCGTCCGATAATTTCTTCGTATTTCGGAGTTTTCCAGTTTATACCGTTTATCAGTTTACGGTTCACCTGTTTTATTAGATTTAGTCATTTGAAACGGATTAGTCTCAGTTTCCGTTTTTATGTGTATTGCTTGAAATGTACGGTAACAACCAGCTGTAAGAAAACAATTAAGTAATCTACAATATACATAAAAAGACAATACGGCACGAAATGTTAACCGGTCAATCACTTTAATATACCTAGAACTGTATGCCAATTTAATTATTCATTTTCGACACATATTTTGTATAATTACAAATGTCTTATATGCACAATGTCACTAAAATAAACTATTTCTTACTTACTCACTCACTTATTCATTATCGAATGCTAAAACATTTACATTTTTAATGGTTTAGTGAGATTTTTAAGGAGGGGGGAAGGTATCAGAATATCCATGTCCCATATGTTTATATCGGTAGTGTTGTTGTTTTTGTAACAATACAGATATAAATGTTCGCTGATAATAAAATGATGTACATTTAAAGACTGCTATTTAAAATAACATCGTACTTTTAAATTGTCGTATATATATACAGAGTGCGCATTTTATGTGCACTCGAGTTCAAACATGCTTAATAGATATATAGTTACAAGCGTGCTAAAACACCAAATGGGGCATTAAACCGCTTTTCTTTATAAAGTCGCCAAAGTGTGAAAGAGATAAGCTCCCATGGGTCTAACGACCTTGATGGCTATCTCAGACGATTTATTCAATTACATGCAGCAGAAGACATTGGCTTCCGGTCGTGTTTTGTTCCTGCGCAATGAGCCAGACGGAAGGTTTTGACAAATTCATCAAATATAGAGCAGAATATCGCCAAGTGCGGACAAGGTACAGGCAATATGTCAAAGTCATTGTCCCCGCCAATAAACGGCTTTAATTTATTAGATTTATAATATCTGCCAATATTACGTCAAATTTATACAAACTCAAAGATTGGATCGTTCTTATTCTTAAACGACAAATACCAAGAGCATCTGAAGAATAGTATATGCAAAGAAACTCTATTTCGTTTATACGTATACACAAATCCTTCATTTTACTTATGAATACTTATGAAGACACTTCAGAATCTAATCTCTGCATATAAAACACGCTTTATTTACAAATATGCAAATACAACGGGTATCTAAATCAAGGCTTTTGACGTGAGTTAAAACGCTCTTCTCCGTGATTATGTAATATCACTTTTCATTCGCACTGTAATGAGCTTTCCTTTCACCACCTGGGGGAGACACAAAAAGGCAACTTCTCAATTGAAGTGGTCGATAATCTAGGAGCGCGGAGAAGGCCAACGGTTACCAAGAAGGGACACTCAAGCTTTGCCTCGATAAACTGCCATTACATCGTCAATCTTAGAACCCCGTGGAACTTATATGTTTACTATTAACATCATAAAATATAACAGGCCGAGGTATATGCATTTTATTTCTCATTTTTTACTATTTGTTCTTCTTATGGCTGTAATTATATGTATTTAAAAAACTATGAGAAAATGAATCATATATATTCAAGTAATCGCAATTTGTAAGTTAATATTTGGCTTCGGGATAACAATGTCCAACATTTATAACTTTCTATAGTAAGTTTTCTCTAGAAAATTCAACATTGACGAAGGAAAAAAATTCTACCCCTAAGGAAACTGTCTTGAGAAGCATACAGCAAAAAAAAAAGAATTGGTTATGCGTTGCATAAATAACTAGTCTTGTCTAAAAAAAAATATTTTAATACGTAACGTAAAGAATCTTAGTAACAAATACATACGTAACTGTAGCATTTCAATTTAGTTTTAAAGAGTTTGGGAACAAACTCTCCATTCACTCTATATATAACTTTTTTTCAATTGCATTTTGGTTCATATCGTTTTATTCAAGATGGTTACATGTTACTTTACAAACACACACAAACTTTAAGGTCCAAGGTCTAGCGTTGTTGTTTTTTCTGGTCTTTAATTGGTGTTTGGCTGTTTTCAAGCAACCATCACCTTTGTTGTAGGTCTCGTTTTTCGTTTTATTTTAAATTTAGTGCTTGGGGACAGCAATGCTTGAATTTTAATAATAGAAATCATACCACTTATTAAACTGGCAACCTGTATTTGCAACCTTAAAAACTATCAACCGTCTAAAAACATTTTTAACAGGGTGCCCGATGATTGCTTTGTCTGAGGATCCTTTCTTTAAAGACAATGCATGTTTGCATGACTTGCATAAATCAATTCTATCAAATTTAGTAAACATGTTAACAGATTCGGAATAAGTTGAGACACATTTATGGATGGTAAAACGACACCTACAGATTAACGAACCTTTAAATAAATTTAAATACAAAACCTTTAAATAAATTTAAATACATCATTATGCACCAGGCTCTGTAAGCATTTATCCAAGTCCGACTTATTGGGTACAACAAAGGATATGTTTGGGAATTCTTCGTCCTTGATATGCATTCTAGCATAGAATTGATATGCCTTTTTATCATAAGATGCTATTATATTATGTGCAGGTAAATATTGATATCTCAAAGTTCAGGGGACCACGGAAAAACTTTGAGATATCCGGGTGTTCGAATTTCAAATCATATTTTTTAAAAATGATGTTACAAATAGAAAGGCATAATGTTTTATTCATATCATCGAGAATGAAACAGCTTCAGTTACTAATGCTACTGCAAACAAAACCAAACATTGATAATTGGTTGAATTAATGTCAGGATTATTTCGATTTTAGACATCAAAGATTTTTAAAAATTTTTAATTATATCCACCTAGCCCTTAAATCAAACAAAAAAAATCAGTACTCCTTTGCACAATCTCAACTAAATACACAAATGAAACATAAGTTGCAGTACGTTGGACTAAGCCACAAACCCTTCGCTTTCTCTCAGAGGAGAGAATAGACTCTTCCTATAGGATCTCATCTCTTGTTGAGACACTTCTGAATTAATTATCATACAAGTTTTTATGAACTTCCAAAGATTTTAACAGTTTCCATTTTTATTCTACTTGACAATTACGGAATGTCATCAATGGGATTTTGGCTTTCACAATGTTTTCAGGTATACTCTACATATTATGCACTTGATTCAATTTATGCGCTAAAATGTTTAATTTAAAATGTTCATTCTTGTAAAAAAATCGTTATACTTATCAAAGAAAGAGGTCATTTAATTCGTTTTTACCCATAAAGTTTCTTACTTAAGCATTTTGTCTCTACGATATATTTGTCTGTGCTTACTCTCAATGAGTGATTCACTACTAGATTATTTAATTTTATTCAATGACACTTTTGAATTTAATTTCTATGTGAAAAAAAATGAAACGCGATAATGTATTTTTTTGGGTAAATCCAATCTATCTATCGATCGATAGATGACATATGTTGCAAACACTATTGCATAGTGCAAAATGTATTTCAGTGAATATTTTATTGCACAATTGCACACATACATGCACAGAGAGAGAGAGAGAGAGAGAGAGAGAGAGAGAGAGAGAGAGAGAGAGAGAGAGAGAGAGAGATGTAATTTGCCAAGTGCTAATAATAATCAATACCAAATTGTACCCACCGTTTGCTTTGTGTGGAAGGACGTGCGTGAACCCATTGAACGTCCTTGACCTATCCATACGGGTTATGGGGGTCATGATATCGTCGTCACTGGAGACCATGCCCCCATCGTCCTCTGATGTCGCTTCATCGAGTTCAGACACTTCCCTCAGCAGCTGTAGAACGATGCTATATCCTTGTGAAAACTGCTTCATCACCACCGACATGTAAGCGTCGTCAGAAATATTATCACAGTACTTGCGGAGTTCGGTATCGTGAAACAATGCCACTTTGTCGTATTCTATCCGTTTTTCCAATATATGGAACAGTTTTTTCAAGCACTGATTGGTGACCGCGGGCTCTACAATGTTGAACAAGGTCCTGTTCTTGATAATCCTGACTTGCACGTCCGATCGCGTCATTTGCATCAGCCGCTGGTGGCTGACCTCGGTAGGAGCCTTACCGGAAGTGACGGAACTACTTGTCGGGTGCTTTGCCGATAAACTCATCTCATCCAGTTTTTGTAAAGCATTCCTGTACTGAAAAACAATTTTATCGAGTTCCTGTTTCAACGAATCGTGTAGATTCATAAGACTTCCGCAAGATGATTCGACGAGACCGTGCTGACCCATATGTTTTAAACACCTGTCCAACGCTTTCTTTTTCTGCTTTAACTGTTGCTTTATATTTGGATCTACAAATGAAACGACACGTAAAATGTTTCTACAGGACGGGTAGTAACTGTTGCAATTTTTCTCTGCTCTATTGCCAGATTGGGACATTCTAGCGAAACAAGCAACCATCCTTTTAACCAAGAGGTCCATATGCAATTGATCCTTTGGAAATGTTTCCAATGTTGTTTCAGAAAGTTTCACGTACAGTGCCTCTAAAATAGAAAGACTAAACGGCATAGAGTCTAATAGCACTTCCATGGGAACTTCTTGCAGAATATTTCCAAACGTAACACAATTTAATCGCCTGATGAGGGTTGCGCATTCATCGTATTTTTTGGTCTCGAAAAGCAACACTATTCTCCGGAGGGCGAAGTTTGGTGTCAGTTCTGTAGATTCCATGGATAGAGATTCATCGGGGAAGGATTCGGCCCAGCGGACGTTGCGCCACACAGACTGCACTTTTTGTCTCGGCGTCCTCTCTGGTCGTATCCGCTCCATCCTCCCGGAACCGGAACTTGAGCTCTCCGTCTGTTGAAGGAAGAAAAATATATATTCTATGTACATGAAAGCATTCTTAAAGCTCCAAATAAAACTTTGATTAACTTCAATGAAAAAATCTATTATTTATATACAAACAGATTTAGTCTCCATTTCAAGACCCATGAAATGTCAATATTTGGGGAACTATATTGCATTTACACGCTAAAACTGATGTGTATCTCAAAAATTAAATACACAGTGAAAAAATCAATAGATGCTTTAGAATACATGGTCTGTAAAACCACATCCAGAGCGGTTTCCTTCGGGTAGCTGCATTCCCTATTCCACCAAATTGATCAGAAATGTGTCGGGGCTTTTGCGCGGTACCAGTCACGAAAGAGCTACCCGGCCAATGATTATATAATCATCACGTTAAGTTTCTGGTGAAGGAAAAAATCAATTCCTGATCTTTTTCTTTCTCCAAGACTGTCTTTTCTTACCGGTACAAACTTGTATTTAAAGGAATGCATCCCACAAAAAGATCGGAGGGTCTGTTAATGTGTGGACAAACTGCTACTGCTTCGTCGTTTAAATATCCGCAACTGATATTACGTCAAAATTCGAGGTCCCTTGGAATATCTACCTATGCCCCCCTCTATCGGTGTTTTAATTTTGGTGGTTTGATATAATCAAAATTCACCGCATACGGTGACTCGGCTCAATATCTAACGCTTAGAAAAATTTGACTATTTGATCTTTCAAATTAAATGACTTTAATTGTGTTTTCTTTTCCAAATGGATCACGGGTTGGTATAAATTTCTTCAATTTCAAAAGTTGCTCTTTCATTAAAATATTCCTTTGTTTGATTCACGGAACAATGTTTGGGACTTTAATATTTAAAGAGTAAGTCAATTCATTATCTATTGTCCACTAATCCATTTGTAATTGACCTAGACCAAACACTAAGCTCGGTAAATGGTAAATCCAGCAGGATTCTAAAACATCAAAAGACAATAGAATGAAGAGAACTGATACCAACTTAGTCCTAACTACGACATGTCTCTGCAGCGCTCCTGTACTCCTTTTATTTTTGTATTCCTATATATTTAATTCGTCGAAAAATTAAAGCTCACAAGCTGACTTAAGTTTACATGTTTATTCAATTTTAGTTTATTTGTATCAAACAATCTTAAACTAAAACTTTTCTAATCAAACGTATCAGACAGAATATTGCTTTTAATTCAACAAACATATGTATAAAGGTTACGGACCAAAAAAGGTGGGAATATATAGAAAGTAATTTTCGTAGAATCGGAAAAATCAATCTCTTTGATGTATAAATATTTCTAGCAGAATTTATTACCTTTTTGTTTGTCATTAATTGATTCTCGTAAAACAAAGCGAACACTTAGCGATCACTTTTATATTAGATATTTTATCATGTAAGAGGAATGATACAAATATTTTAGTAACTATGACGTTAACATCAAGCCAAGGTCTGCAAAGGTACCACAACAAGAATCTAAAAACAAGAAGCTTGTGTTTTTACGGTGAACATACCTCAGTTTTATCGGAACTTAGACTTCCCGATCGCGATTCTTTACTGCTTCGACCCATTGTCTACAAATATAGATACATGTATCTGCAATCCTAAGAGTTAAACACCACTGCCTCTCTCCTTTAATACCCAAACACAAGTGACCAAACACTGACTTCTGAATTAGAAGATTCTGTGTAAGCTTGCATGAGCCAGCGATTAGCATATGTAACCCTCTGAGCGGTATTATTGTCTGTGTATTTAAAACGGTCTCTCCGATTAATGTATTTGGATGTTTAAATGGATTAGATATGGAAATAATAATAGAGTCACTGTGTACATCCAGGGGATCTTAGAAGTTTGGTGAGAAATCGGGCTAAGCTGTGGTCCTTTGTATCTATATAACGGGTTGTCCAAGTGACCAAGGGTCAAAGCAACGTAACTAACGATTAAGTATTATTTCAAAACTCGGACCGATAATGGATCAAAACCGAATAAAACAAATTAAAGATAAGACAGATATTCGGAGCTGAGTGATTCACTTCTTTTGTCGGGTACTGGGAGTCGGAAAAGAACAATTAAATCTACATATCTTGGTCGGCAGCGGGTTTTTACTGAAACCGATTTTCTCCCTGACTACACTCGAGAATACGGACTTCAATTAAGACGTAAACTATGTAGATTTCACGTAAATAAAGAGTTTGTCTTTCTGTAACAGAAAGCTAGCCAAGGTCCCTTTCCTATAACCGTCACGATATGATCTGTATAGTCTGAGGACACTCACTTGAATGCAGCTGATTGAAATGCTATTCAACTTTTAACAAAAATTTTAAAATTCCTAACCAATGTTCACGTTATGTTGCTAATATTTTGGTTTCTTTTACATACAGTGTGTGGTCCTAACTTCAAATACATCGCACGCACGCCGTATAGCTTGCTAATTTATATAAATAAAACTCAATGGAAATAATGAAAGCGCGCTGTTCTTTAATTTTCACTTTATACGTGTTTGCATGCACTTGTATGCAGAATAATAATAAACAAAAAATCCTGTTGCTCCGTTCAATGTCTCACTATTCAGGTATCGATCTTTGCCAAATTTTATTGTAGTTTTAGACAAGGACTCCGTGTGAAAGTTTAGACGTGTATTGTGAGTATTCGATGCCTTTTGTGGGTCCGTCAATTCTTTAAAGAGCGAGACGTCGAGCTCATAAAAAATTATTTGAAAAATAAACTTTTATATCTTATGAGTAATTCTGATTTTTATCTTTTGTAGAACATGATTAATGATGTTTGAAATGTCCCAATTTTAAAAAATTGCTCAAAACGACAATGGATGATTCATTTATAGAGATTTACTTTTTTCAGCTTTGGGACTATTTAAGAGGTATTTTATTGTCATCAAACAAAATAGCCGATTAAAGAAATTTGTGATCATCCAAAACTCTAAAGTGTATTTTTTGAAAATTTCGCAAATCGTTTCGTAATACAATTACTTAATAAGTAGCATTCAGATGTCCATGTCGTACCAACTGATGCAAAAATCAAGTGAACAAATTAAAATTGCAGGGGGTGATATCAGTTTTGACATGCAGGAAGTCTTTAAATTCCATCGGATATGCAACGAAAAATTGTAATGCGTTGACGTGTTTTTCAAATCGAAGACCTTGTCCTCAAATTCGATAAAATAGTTTAATAAGAAGATTATATATAAACGAGAGAATACTGGGGGTATGCTCTGTTTATGTCTTTCAATGATTGGAATTATACAAGAATAAAAGTCCTGTCTCATACTATTATGTCACTGTTTAATAAGAGTTTGGCAGTTCATTTCTTCCTAGACATCGTTTAATATCTATGTATCATATGTTAATACAGACAGCCATTATGCAATGCACACGCTTGCTGGATTTGCTCCGTAAAATGCAATTACTTTTAATATTGCAAGCACAAGTATCGATTCTTATCTTTTTTTTCAGTATACTGCACATGGCGACCAGCAATAACACTGATCAGATGAATGATTGATAAGAGTGATCGACTTTCAACTTAATTGAAGTACATTTGAATGACCACCTTAATTTTTCTTTCATAATCTCGGCATTTTATCAGTTTTACAGATATTGCATTAAGACACATGTTCTCTGAGTTTGAAGACTGGAATAGGAACTGTCAAACGATACGAGTTATAGATAGATAGATATTGATGAAAAGGGCACCAAAAATCATCAAATATTAATTCATAAAGAAACAATGGACTTTCCTGATCATCATTTAGCTGGATAGGGGTGCGTAACCTTCATTGTATTTTATATCTGTTTATTCAGATAGAGGTGAATTTGTAACCACAGTTCCAACATAAGGGGCGGGGGCTAGAAAAATCTTACTGATCATTCTGATAGGGGGCACAGACTCAATAGTTAGATCAAACATATATCGAGCTGCAAACTCATGTCAAGGAAATTTGACCAAGAGTACACGAAGAAATAAAACAAATACCAAATCAAATTTCAACAGAACAACGATGCCTTCAGATTTATAAATGCTGCTGTCAAAATTTTCTATCGAAAATAAGTAAGGCGGGAGGGGGGGGGGGGGGGGCGAACGGGTCAACAAAGCTTGACCTTTCCCTTTTAAACCATTGATCTTTACTGTTTACCGATTTCATAAATATGACGTTGGCAGACACAACAAAAATCAGAATGGGGGTATGAAAGGTGAAAAGGGTGGAACGAGAAACAGCTGATTGCTGTCAAACGAGACACGGTGCTGGGTCACTGTATATGTCACTGTCCATGTCATTTACTGTAAGAGAGTTCATTAAAAACTCGATGCTAGGTAAGTGAATGGTAGACCTATAATGCTATTCGGATAAGCCACTTAACACTTACTTATATCGCATTAATGAACAGTTTAAATCCAATATACTGGCCAATAGCAGAAATGACTTTTGTCTATAACACAAAGGATTAAAAGATATGTTTTGCTTACTACTTACCAAATTCATCCCCTGTTTGATTCAATGCCAGGTCTGCTCAACGAGTCTTGGTCTAAATAAGCTACTGTTGGTTTCATATTCAACGAATGTGTTTAAAGAAATATGCATGCCTGTTTACTGCTTATAGAGATACACAACATGCTTTAAACTGATGCAGTGTTTACGTTATGTAGACAAACATGCGTTTTTCAGTAAAACTTGTTTCGAAATCCAAGGATTTCAAAACCGATACCTCTTGAAAATTTTGTAAATGCATGTTTAAAACAAAATTCAACGGAACGGCAAAGTTTGATTTAATAACGTTTACGTCATAGCATTGCATACCATAATAACGTAACGCTAACAATATGATACCTCCAGCTATTAGCAATCATTCTCTAACTACACCCTTTAGATACAGAATTTTTTAAAACAGAGGTACAAACGGTCAAATTAACAACAGGCAAATAATATTCCTTCCAATTGATATATACTATTCGAAGGATTTCTAACCCCCAAAAAGCTTTCCTGTTTAAAACTATACAGTTCCTACCATGCTATCTTCCAAGCCATTTTCCTTCATTTTGGAATTCTGTTAATTCCCAGGAAGAAAAGAGTTTCAAAGAATGTTAGAGTGCTCTTTTGTTAGATCTCCTTGACCAAGTTGACTTTAAATAGTTGAAAGAGTGATTGGAATCCTAAACGGTATGGTAACATGAAAGCTTTCTACGATAAGAAAGGGAATGGTTTTTTGAATTGGGATTATTTAAAATCAGAGAAGAAAGAAAACTGAGAATTGAGTAAAGTACCACATTCCGTCTTCTGCAAATTAACACGGACCCCCACTTTCCAAAAAGGTTGGACACACTTTTAATTCTTTCTCGATTTTCTTCTATCAGAGAGGGGAATGGATATCTTTGCTATTTGCAGGACATAAAAATGGATGAGATGACCCATGACCATTGAAGGAGGTTATATATAATAAGAATACTTGAAAAATACTAACCTCTGAGGAGTTATAGCTGGGCATCCTAAATCCCGCCGGTGCACCGGACATTCACCGGAAACGCGCCAGTTTTGAACAAGAACAAAGGGAGCAGATTTTGTGGGGGACTCTCATTGAGCGAGTGTCAAGCGATGCCGATGATTCGATTGTGTCGATAGCTTACATGACCAAGGTTTGGGTAGTCTGAACAGACTTATAATTCCTTTGTCATCAACGTCATTTCAGCTGCTATTAAATGTCTACGTTCAACAATCAACCGTATCAGCCTTTAAATTCAACTCCAAGTAGAAATACAAATTCATAAAACGTATTAAACTCAGTGTAAACAAATTACCCATTTGTATGTGTGAAAACACTTAAAACTCTTTTTCTGCCAATATCTTATTAAAACAGTCAATTTCACGCACAAATGTAAGAATCACCGGTAACGGAAAATCGAGTGCATGTAATATAGAAGCTAAGGCAGAATTAGGCATTGAAACCACAGTCAGGGTCTTCTCTCTAAAAGGCAAACCACGATCCCTTAAAGTTGTTAGATCTTAGTGCATATTTAAAAAGAACAGGGCGCCTCATATCCTAAAAATCGAAAACAATG
This sequence comes from Magallana gigas, assembly GCF_902806645.1. NCBI lineage: Eukaryota > Metazoa > Mollusca > Bivalvia > Ostreida > Ostreidae > Magallana > Magallana gigas. The sequence goes on along the minus strand of NC_047562.1, from coordinate 42,605,501 downwards.
CACAGCTAAGATTTCAATCTTCACTTAGACGAGTGCTAACGGACGAATGCGACCGACACTAATTAAACATTTTTAAGACCAAATTGTTTTGGGGTTTTTTCACCTTTTTTTTTTACCTTTAGCACATTGCTTTATTTATGAGTTTTAACCAGGTGTAAAAGGTTTTAATTTAACATCAGATTTTGTTGTTAAGCAATAAAACATCAAACAGTTTTTCGCTGTCGTTAACAAGTTTTTCCTTTTGCAAACCCTAACATAGCCTGCTATTGTAAAACCTTTTACAATCCGAACATGTCCGAAATTCTTTTGATGCCGGGAAGAGTATATTTGTCACTGGGCTGATGATGGCTATGTTTAAAATAGCAACAAGAAGTTGTTATTTTAAAGCAAAATATTTATTAGGTGCCTCATGTAACTGAGATTGTTTTCCCCCATCTTTTTGTGATAAAGTGTATAAAACACTATTTTTAAAAAGGATCGGATATTTTTTTTAATGATATACAGTAACGATATTTTAGATAATGTTATTCATTGTGTCATAATTATCAATAAATCAAAAATAAAATTCCTTCTTGGTTGAGAATTTGGAATAGGCGACATAATCTTTATGAAATTTATGAGCATCATATCTTTTTAAAGTATTTATCTCTGATATATTTATCTAAAATTTGAATTCTTATTCACCAGAACCCAATGGCTTGATTGTATATGATTTAAAACACGTAAGTATACAAACTACATATAATTCTTCGTTGAAAGTGTTTGTGTCCAAAGGGAGGTAAGAGGTCTAACGATGCCCATGAAAGATAATGTAAACCATGAAAACTAAAACATCCTATGATCGATTCGTTGTGGATTAACTACATGCCTTATTCTGTATGAGGATCGTGGTCACCCCTTTTATGCCCTATATATCAATTAGACCGAATAGACCACTTTACAAAACGTGGGCCCATTTAGTTAGTTGATTCATTTAGGTCTCTATATAAATTTACAATTAAAAAAAAAGCTCTCTCTCTCTCTCTCTCTCTCTCTCTCTCTCTCTCTCTCTCTCTCTCTCTCTCTCTCTCTCTCTCTCTCTCATTTGTAAATCTAGGGAAAGATAATTTTTCCGGTTTGAGGGGGGAAGGGGGGTGTAGACCCGGATCTTGAGGGGAAAAAATTGGATCCGCGCCTGTCGAAGACTTCTGACAAAGCACGTGTCAGGATCGATAACTCTTCCAGTTTTCTTGACAATACACGGCTCACCACAAACTTTGCTCCCTGCACTGAAATATATCAAATAACCTTCTTAAACAAAATTGCTATTAATATAAGTCTAACTTTTAATTAGGCTATATCAAAATGAAATTAAGAGAACATTGATATTTATTTCATCTGATCCAGAGCTGGAGCGAACTGATCAAAAGTTATTTGTTTGATCCTTTATAATGTATTTTTGTTACAACATTTTGTAACTTCTCAGGAGGAATAATCTAAAAAAAATTGTTTATGCATATGTATTCCAACCCCATCAGTCAGATATGGGTCACAAGAGAATGGGCGTTTGATTTTAAATAGAACACTATAAAAATCTTGAGCGAAAAATGGAATTCATAATTTGTAAAATTGATCATAAGGTATGGGGAAAAGTATTTTATTATACGAGGTATTTTAAGGGGTCCAACATTACTAAGAGGGGCTATATATGTACATACGTTTTGCAAAACCGACAATGTTATTGTATTTTGATGAATATCCAAGTCATATATACGAAAGGTTATTGATGTACCAGCCTACCAAAACTATAATTTTCTCTGTTGAATTGAATTCGTAGTGAAAAAATATTTAGGAAATTGTGTATATATTTTTTAGTTATCACATACATGTAATATATTTGAGTGATATTTTAATACTCATTTTCTCTTTTTTTATTTTTATTAAAGCCCATAGAACGACCTGCTCTATACATTACGTAAGTAATGACACATAATCACATAAGTCAAAAGTCAAAATTGACCCTCTCATTGTGTCCCAACCTTACCCATGTTGATCATGATTTGAACAAAATTGAATCCTATCTGAGGGGGTTTCCACACAAGTTACAGCTTTTATGACCGGATGGCATGGTTTTTGGGAGGAAGATTTTAAATGGTTTGTTTTTTTCTATAAATTCCTCTGTAAAAATAAGACCCCCCCCCCTCTATTGTGGCCCCACCCTACCCTAGGGGTCATGATTTGATCAAAACCGAATTTACCTATGTGAGGATGCTTCCACACCAGTAACATTTAATGTATCTGTTTTTTATGTGGTTTTTGAGAGGAAGATTTAAAAAAAAAATCGACCCAATTATAGACCCACCCTAATCCCGGGGATCATGATTTGAACAAATTTGAATTTACACTACCTGAGAATGCTTCCACACAAGTTACAGCTTTTCTGGTCAATTGGTTTTTAAGAAGAAGATTTTTGAAATAATACCAACCAATTTTGAATAATTCTTAATTATCTCCCTTAAAAAAAGACGTTGTCCTCGTTTTAAGTTTTAGCAAACGTGAATCCCCTTTGTTTGATAATGCTATGAGCCAAGTTTGGTTGAAATTGGCCCTGTGGTTCTAGAGAAGGAGTCAAAAATGTTAAAAGTTTACAGACGGACAGACAGAAAGACGGACGCCGGACAAAAAGTGATCAGAAAAGCTCACTTGAACTTTCAGCTCAGGTGAGCTTTAACAGAGAAATTACAGAAAAATGTGAAAGAAAAATATTACGGTTATTAAAGCTAAATTGGGTTTTTCCCCAGATATCACAATTTTTAAAAAACTTTGATAAATGTTTAAATTCATATAAACAGAGGGATTCTTCGACTAATACTTTAATATTTTTAATATCATATCACATGTGGGTCATAGAGGGGTCAGACTTAAGGATCGAGACCTAATTTTATCTATAAATACTTACATGTACTGTTAGATTTTCAGCCTACAGTATCATACAGACAGTGATATCAGAACTTGAGGGCTTTTTAAATACACTCCTGTGCACTTAGTAACTAGCATGAATAAGAAATCACTGTCCAAAGTCAATGCTACACCAAAAAAGAAATGAAGTTTTATTTTTAAAAAAGTTTGACATTTTTCTTATATAAGTATCATGTTTTTGTCGCATCTTTTATTGAAAAATATTAACAAATAATAACACTCAGATCTAAGAAGATTTCTGTTAATAAAATATTAGAATGCTTGCAACGAAAACACCTTTTTTCGGTTTATCTGAAAAAAATATCATATAATATTGTTACATTAAAAGTTAAGACTTTATCAAGTTAAACTTATCTGTAACAGTCAAGATAATTAATTATAAACAATACTCTGTAGGTATTGCGACATCATGTTTCATACGAGATATTTTCCAAATACGAGTTGGGTGTTTTGGGCCACCTGAAACGTCTAAAGTGATCAAATGCTGTTCTAAATACAAAATTTTAGATGGTGAGAAAAGCAGACGGGAAGACACAAATAATTAGGTACATGTTGGCATCAAAAATCGAAACTGTTTCTGAGTAATAATATGGCTAGAAAAAAAATGCACTTTCCTGTTTAAGTACTGAATGACACCTAAAAGTATGTGTTTCTAATATCACCTGTAATTTTATCTCTGTGACCAAACCAAACTTTGTTTACCCTCCTGCTCAAATGATGCATTTGGCAAGAGACTCATGCTGGTAAATGATATTAGCGACAAGGGAAGTTTCTAGGAAACGAAAATTTTAGAAATATTTATGCGAGCTCGAACCTGTTTCATCATACTTTACAATAATGACCCTCCTTTACGGATGCAAGTATTTTTACGACATGCCATCAATCAAGCTGTGCCTTTTCGAAGAGCCACTTTGTGGCCAATATGTTTAACATCAATAATTAATAGGTGATAACTGCTGGGAACTGGAAGGCATGACTGTGACGTTGCGGAGAAAATAGAGCTCTTGTTGTCGCTGACAAAATGACTTTGGATACCCTTATCTGAAGGAGTTTTATATCAGACTTCATATTGCTCTTTGTTTAACAAACTTCATTGAGATAAGCAAATATGTTAGCATGTTGCAGCATTCTCATGATTCTTTCATGGCTGGGTACCTTCAAGATAAAAGTACTACTCGCTCATTTTTTGGTTTCTACTTGTTCAACTGGTAAGGTGAATAGATAGACTAGATTTTTAGTATATATCGCTTGTATTATTCAACATCGTGTACGGTATAACAATAATCCATACCTGTATGGTATTTCTATTAAAAAATTAAATCGGTGATTTTATTTTATATTGTAAAATTAAATTAAGTTGGATAAACAAAAGAGTTGTTCTAAAACATTTTTTTAAATATTAGATTTCAGACTCAAAAGGAAACAGCACAAACATATTCTCAAGTGATATTGTACAAGATTTGATAGTAGAAAATTAAGATTTAAAAGATCCGAAATTTTTAAAAATTTAACAAAATGAAAATGAGTTGACCACATTTTTAAGAAAAAGATTTGGTACTCCACTAGATGACAAACAATTAAATATTTTTTTAAGCAAAATCCGATTCTGTAAAAAGCAGTTCTTTTCTCTCTTGTAAGGGATTAATTATAATAAATTCCTTTTTCATCTTCGCAATAAAAGGACCGTGTGCTAAAATCAACACAGACTTATTTACCGTATACTAGGGCTTTAATACATTTTAATATGCATGGTTGATGAGTTGATTATTCTCCTTTTTAAAGTTATAATAATTTTTAATTTCCAAAAATTACAACACATATATTCTTCATTTCTATAACAAAAATATTTATTTCATTACGATTTTGTACCGTTTGTTATTTTAATCTATGGCTTAAAAAATGAATAGTATTATTTTTTTTTAAATTTGTAACTACATGTGTAGTTATATTTGGTTTGCTATACATCCCTTGTTCATCAATAAAACCCTACACTTGACTCTTCAAAGGAGAAGAGAAAAAAGACCCCAGACAAGCTTAAAAACATCTGGCGAGGAAATGAAATATTGCTATTATAAAGACAAGGTGAGGAAAACATAAGTATGCATCTTGCAGGTTTTCGATTTTCTTTATTACAGACAAGGACATAAATCTATCAATTCTCATAATTTGCAATCTGTATACGTAATTTTTCATACCATACGCATTTTCTGCAAACTAAAGACTTAATAAATGAATAAAATAACGCAATAAAAAAGAAATACTATTTGTCTTTCTCATTTATGATTATAAATATCAATAGGAACACACCTTAACAGGCACAAATCACGTGTCCCCGAGATGGATATATAGGCATGGCAAGTATTGAATAAATAAAATCGCCATGGACTCTTGATTAAATCCATATCGGCTTTTTTTTCTTCTGATTTCTTAACAGGTTTGCAAATCCTGTGTATTTTTTTCTTATGCATTCTCCAAATGTTCTCGTAAATTAATTCAGGGTCTTAATTTTTATCGAGAATCATAAAGGTAACAAAGTATAACAATGTACGGACATTTCGTGTGGCTCTAATTTAATTTCCGAGACTTCACTTAACTTATTACGGAATTAAGAAGTCTTTTCTGAGCCTCAATGAAATACGTGTTTCATTTCCGGAACCGCATTCAAAGACCCAGACAGTACTTTATTGTGAGAAATGAGAAGCTACCAACGTTGAACAAAAATTCCAATACACATTGAATTTTTTTGAAAGCTAATTGCCAAGAATGCAAATGTCACTTCTCACAGTTCGGACATCCGTACGTGAATATAGTCTACATTCACAGAATAAGCATCCAACAAAAAGTTAACTTGAGTAAAATTATTGCACAAAGTAAAAATAACGATAATCTAGCGGACCTCCCAGCGGAAGTGACGGAAACATCAAAGATCTCTGCTGAGCATCCGGAGAAGCATGGACCCGTTTTCCGTCCTTTATTAGTAAAGTCACATCCGCCTTTTTGGCAGCGTTTAAACACGACTGTTCTTGAATTTGTCTCCGCTTTGTTTTGTAACGTCTGTTTTGGAACCAGATTTTTATCTGTGTTTCTGTCAGTTTCAGGGCGTTGGCCAGATCGGCCCTTTCTGGTCCGGACAAATAGCGCTGGTGCCGGAAGCGGCGCTCCAACTCGAAAACTTGCGCATGTGAGAAAGCAGCTCTGGACCGTTTCTTCCGGGGTTTGCATGGTATAACTTGTTTCACGAGTGAACTGTCTTGTTCTTTTTCACAATCTGATGAAAAAAAAAGTATTAACGTTAATTTGATATGATCATTTAAACTCCAATAGAAAATATATTAATGAAGTTCCTTATTTCATTTAAAATATAGAATATGGTGGAATTAAGCGGGCTGGGTGCAAAAAAATAGAAATAAATTCAAATTGTAACGTTAAGGCTAAAATGTTTGAATTTTTCTTTACTAAATAATAGATATGGTTTTAAAAAATCACCTCTAAAATTTGATGGTAGATCTGTTAGCCACTTAGCCTGTTTAAAAGGTCAACAAAGTAAACAAACATTAGGATTTTTTTTTTTAAATTTACATAATTAAATTATAAAAAAAAAACTATTTTCATTCCATTTATTTTCGAAACTTACTCATCAGTTGTTCATCATGACCAGATTCTGTTTCTCTGGGTACCCGGTCAGTATCTATGTCTGACAATGTGAGTGACCCCGGGGTACAGGACACTTCCGATTCAGAGTCTGACCCCTCCACGTCCACCTCATCAGTCTCAGGACCCCCCGGTCCAGTCCCTGGTCTCACCTCGTCACCCGGATAAGTTTCCTCACTTTTTATTTTCCCGTTTATGCTCTTTTTAAACACTCGTCCGTTTAGAATATTCTCAATCGTAAAAGGTGTGTTATGGTGTCCTTGCATCTTTGGAATTTTATATTTTCCCGAAAATTGCCTGACCTTGGTAGTAGTTTCACAAAAAGTCTGCTGAAATCATAACATAATGTCCCACAATATTTTAAGAGCACATTGTGTATTGGATATTTATTTTCTGCATGTGACGTTCACCACGCCCCCTCTAGTTTATCTCGGACCGGATTGGTTCCATGCTTCACTAAAAGGCTTTTATACAATGCGAGAGATAAGATGGAAAATAATCAAAAATCCAGAAGAGTGAAAAAGTTTCAAAAACGTCATGATATGGAACATTTTTTTTCTCTTTCCAGACTTAGCGGGATCGAAACTGCTCTGCATTTCCCTTCTGGTCAAAAACTCAAATAAATATAAACCATTTGAAGACCGCGGGATGAAAGTTAATCTGCAGACAGGCTGGTATTTAATAAAGTGAGCGTATAATTTACAAGTAGAAACGGTAATGGATTAGTAAGTGTTGATTAAAGTCCTAATCCTTTCGGGGTTAATTTGTTTACAGTGTAAAGAGTTTGTACCACAACAGACACAGCGTGTGATATAAACAGTTTATCTTGGAAACAATTTACAGAATTTCCTTGTATATATTTCTAACTTGCAATAATGAATGGATCTCGACAAACAGTCAATCCCTCTCGTCTAAGTGTTGTTTGCAAATTAGCACAGCCGTCCGTTTTCCGGTTTTAAAAAAGCAAGACTCGAAGTAAACTCTTGATGGTTATCAAATATCGGAGGGGTGAAGATACTAAGGGTTTGTTGTATGTACATGTGTCACTTTGATAAAAGTCTAAACGAGTCAATTCCAAATGGCGAGTGCCGTGTCTCAATGTCAAAAGATTATCATCTCCTGAAGTGGGGGGTCAATCGGCGGTGCCAACCTTTTAGCGACGAATCCCGAACTCTACGGCACGAAGGATCAGAGAGGAGTATCTGGGATCAGATAACGGGCCCTACTGCTTGTGTAATAGGCACTTCGTCGATTTTATTTTCAGAATTCACTTTTATCAATGACATTCTAAATGCGACCATTACAGTTGTGTCGAGACCTGGACGATCTTGGAGTCTATTTCTGTATCACGATTGACAGCATTCATATTCACACAACATTAAGTATTATACATTACATGCAATATCAAATGTAAGGCAAACATTTTTAAAGTAAAATACACGCAATATTAAGTAAAAATGGTGAACGCCAAAATATTAAGTATACATGTAATACACACAATGTTTGAAAAAAAAATATACAATATTAAGTATAAGACATACAATATCAAGTATAATACACACATTTGTAAGTATAGTACACACAATATTAAGAACAATGCACACAATTTTATATAATAATAATAATAATACATAAACGTACATTGCTTTGATTTATTCATCAATTACAAAATATGATTTTTACAATATTAATACATTGTGATTTCAATCAGGACCAATCCTGGTTTGAGATTTGTAATAATCATTAATAAATAAACATGTGGCATCCAAGTAGGATATTAATAATTTTTAGAAAATTTGTAAATCAAGCTTAATGTTTTGTTCATATGGTAGAAGCAGGATAATAAAATCCAATATATGGTTGAGATTATATAACACTACCAACGACAATGCTTTGTTTTTGTTAAAACACAGTCATACATATAAACGAAAGAAAATCAGAAATTCATTGACCTTTGTTTACAATACAAATTTTATCTATAGAGCATGAATAAAAATAATTTAAGGTAAGGTTTGCGGCTTGCATTTTTTAGAGGTTGTACCAAAGTTACATACCATTTTGTTCACTATACTAAAGTATATTTTCTCATGAAATTCAAATGAATTTTGCCCGTCCCGTTTTATAACTACAAAAGGTCAAAGTTCATGATTTCCAATTTTCATTTTGATGAAATGTAAACAATTTCGTGAAAATATGCACATTTTATATGTGGCTATTATGGGGGTTATTTATGCTTAAAATGTTCGAAAATAATATCACTATTAATATCATGATTCACTTTTATTAATTTCTGATGAACTATCTAATAATAGAATAAAATGCAACAAAAGTCTTAATTTTGGACGACTATTATGTAAACGAAAACATCGTATTTGAAACCTTTCCAAGTCCAGCGATTTCAGGAAAAACGTATCTTAGAATATGTGTAATCTGATGTTTCTAAAACACTATTCAAAACCATATGATGCGGATTTCGTTTTCGTGGAAATTGATAAAATGCTTGTGTCATTGAAACTAAAAAACCCCGCCAAATAAAAAAACCGTAAAATCAACTATGACGTCATATAAATTTTGACGTCATAACTGAAATAAAGGGTAGTTGGTGTTACGTCACAATGAAAATGTGTGAGTTATCTCCCTGTAACCGCAAACCTTACCTTAAAAAAAATAAAAGTAAAATAAATATAGTTAGAGCTCTCGACGTAAAACAAAGGGACGATAGTTTATATATAGCATTGCATGTATGTTATCTATAAAAGGACTGTACAATAGGGTTCAGAAATTTCAATATTGATAATATCTGTAAAGTTTTGTCGTAATTTGGTAGTTTCCCCATAAAAAAGTAACCCCACCTTCGCAAATCCGAAGGTTGTGCATTATTACAGTTCAAAGCGTAATTTTGAGTGAAAGTTATATTGAGCTTTTGGAACTGTGGCTGTAGAATTACCCAACCCTTATGGTGTCTATCAAACCTGCTGTCTGTAATCTATGAATTTTGGTCAACAAGTAGACTCCTTAGTATTCTTTCATTTCAAGAGTGCACAAAATAATAATACTCTAATTTTGGCATATCAGGATGAATCAAGTCCAAAAAAAAATATTCCATGTCTACGGAAAAATCGGACTGCTGATGTTCAATGCTGATGCTCGTCACACAATCCCAGCGCAGTGATCTTGTTGAATTATACCAATAGACTGTTGTGTGCGTTGATATACACATTCGTGTAATCCTTTTCCATCTTTATCCGCCGATGAAATTAACACCTTAGAACTTTTTGTTTATGACTTTAGAGTGTGTAGAAAATATGTTGAACACATATGAAAATACTGACGTACATGTATTTTATTATGTATTTTGCGTCAAATGTATTAAAGTTAAAATTAACGTAAAGCGTATTTTTAACCTTAAAATATCACGCTGGGCACTGGTTGAAGGAGTACATTTTCATGATTCGAGGGGCTACCGCATAAATTCAATATTTGTTACAAATTTTAAATGCACGTATGATAATTAACAAATAAAAACAAGTAAAATATTTCGATGGTTAATGTATTGTTTTTTTTATTTGATTGATATGAAATGTCATCTACCATGAGTACATTCTGTACTTTGATTTCATTAGCTCCTAACTAGATTAAATACATGCAATATCATATATTTGTGTCCTTTGCTAATCAATTCAGTTTGCATAATTAATTAGGATTGTGATATACAATGAAATATGTTAAAACCCACATCGAAAATATCCTTTATATTCATACTTATACTTCAAAATTATCCGAATTTGCCCGAGTAATACCTTCAAAATTCCGATAGTTTTTTTCTTCAAATTAAGATATGAATTATCTATGAGAAGGATAAAGCAGTGCAAAGTGACCTGTAACAACTTAACTTTTCTTTCGTTTAAAACAAAACCTCTTCATAATTTATCATTAAAAGGTTCATAAATTAGTTTTAATGATGTCGTTTTCTGACCTTTGTCACTTTAACAGAAGCGAAGCTTCCCAACAGATATTCCATGTTTTTTTACGAGTATTTGTGCGGAACTTCCATTCACCCCGGGCCTGTTATCACATGATTACGACATTTAGAAGGCTGTGGCTTTCATCTTACTTTAACCAGATGCAGATTACATGAACTATTCGTTGATTTTTATTTTGTTAATCAACAACTCTAATTACATTGAGTAGGCAAATAATCGCGGAAGCGTCAATTAGAGTTGTGAAGCTGTTAATTGTGACGGGACTAATGGAAGCTCAACAAACTCCAGATAAAGGCGAGATCTGATTTATACAGAACACAAAATAGGCGTGGAGCAATGTGCGATATGGATGACCACTTCTGCATTTAATTGTTTTTATTTGTACAGTTATGGTGTTGATGAAGCATGGCATAACCAAAGGAAGGCCAATTTAAAGCTGTATTTAACTCCTTTAAATGAAGAGCTCTCAATGAAGATATAGGAAAATGAATAGGAAACTTTCAATCCAAATTAATGGATTTTTCTTTACTAATTATGGCCAAAAATATCATTTTTAATAGTTTAAGGCAGATCTGATAAATAATTTGTTGACCCTCCGGTCTCCTTACGCTGTTTCATCGTTATGTTTCAATCCTTCGTAATATTTTGCACAAAATTATAAATATTTAAAGAAAAAGACGGGAAATAGCCCGAAAAACTTACACATCCGTCGAATAAGACGGTAGATGATCCCCACTTAGAATCGCTTTGCAGAACAAGCGTCTAGGAGGTCTATCAGAAACCCTAGACGTAGAGATTTAATATTAGTGGAATTATAATGTCCAATATTTTGTCATCATTTGGGATTATATGGGATTCTTCTGAGGACTGAATTGCCTAAAAGCACCTGTAAATATTTATAAAAATCCCTCTGTCAACATTCGGCCGTTACTCTGAGATCAGAAAAAAGGAAAGGTATTAATTATGATGTTTTCTGTTTTCTATTAAAAAACTTATTTTTATGAAAGGTTAAGTAAAATCAATCGTTTTTCACTTTTGCATTTTGCAGATGTTCGAGCTAGATATGGGAACATACCGATATCGCCCGCTCCAGAGATCAACACTCTTTTGTTTTATATGAGTTTTCATTTAGAAATGACGCTGTCGTTTTGATTATTATTTTAATTTAAAGCATCGGTTTGGAATTCATAAATGTGTTCAAGTACGTCTAGGCTTTCATCCTATTCTGAGAAAGAGAGAGAGAGAGAGAGAGAGAGAGAGAGAGAGAGAGAGAGAGAGAGAGAGAGAGAGAGAGACAGAGAGACAGAGACAGACAGACAGACAGACAGACAGACAGACAGAAAGACTTAATTCACTTATCTGCATTTTTTCCATTTCGTTTCATACATCCCCTAAAAAATTGATATTGAATATAGCGGATGAAATGTATAACATAAACAATTGTCCGTTATCATTTATATCGCTGATATGTATAAGCGATGGAATTTGCCCATTTTGTAGCTAAATGCTTTGATTTGTGCATTTTCTGAGTATGACTATTGAGGTAAGGCGTTTACTTTGAGATTATTTGATCCTCTGTACGCAAACACACGGTGATTCATGTCCTCGAGTCGTGGGGTGGGAATGTGGAGGCCATCATCCTAAAACAATCCCACGAAACCGTATACCCTAGGTGGCAGAGCGTTAAACTACCCGGTATTACATAGGGTCAATAAGAATACCCCATCATCATTTATTTTCGCGGAATGTATTTGTAAAATAAGAATTTCGGATTACGGTAATGGAAGTTCTATAGAAAAATACGATTTTTTACACTGTTGACAGGCCTTTGAAAATATTAACAGGTACAGTCAAAGAGGACAGCAGCTCTCTTCTTTCCTTTCAAATATCGATACACGGCAATATTGAATATAATAAGATACCTCATGAAAATTATTATTATGAATTCATGAAAGATGCTTATTAAAGGGATAACTTGTCCAGACCAAATAGAACTACAAACTAGAAAAGGAGCAGCTATTACTTAAAAAGATTTTCTTAATATGATCTTTGTGCTTAATGATTATTTATTTAATTTTTTGGTTATCTTTTTGTTTTTGTTGGGTTTTTTTTTTTAAATTTGATGGCAGTGGCGTCTCAATTTATCATTATTTTCAAACATAGACAAAAGGATAAGTTTAATCAAGGTGTAGCTGTGTGAAGTGATTAGATTATTTGTAAGTTTTTAAGTTATATAAATTGTTCACAGTTTAATCCATGCAATCGGAATAGCATAAGCATACATAAACAGTAGCCCTTTTCACAAAAAATCTTAAGGTTTTGCGTAAGATTTCAACTTGAGAATATCTTACGAGAAATCTTAAGTGCTTTTCACGAACGCAATCATCTTGTGAAGATAGAGATTTTAATTTCTTTGATATCATGAATGCATAAATTATTTCCTTGCCCATTGCTGTAACAAATGTCCTTAATAATACTTTAAAAAAAGGAATATTTTTTGGAAGGCCGTTGCCATGGCACCCAGAACTGACCAATAAATAGTCAGTTTGACAGAATAACACAAAATGTGTTAAACCTTTCAATTTCATATGTTTTTTTATCGAAATAAATATCAAACACTTTCGAAACAAAATTTAACTGATATTCATTGGGAAACTTTGTTGTCTACCATTGTTGGTAAATTATTGTATGTGTAAATTTATATGATCGTTGAGAATAATTGCTTGAAAACTAAGAAATACTGACTTCAGAAATCAAGTTTTACTTTATCCATTTAATTTTTTTTAAAATGTCTGTGCCATAGTGTAATGAGTATATAACCTAACACCTAGGGTATCCTAACATCATATTTTTCTATAAGTACAACTGTAGATTTAATAACGAAATCCCCCATTAATATCCAAGACATTTTTCTGTTTATGGTGATTGCTGAGAAAACAACACAAGTCAGAAGTTTGACAATGGATAATAAAAGTATGAATTATCTAAAAATTCTAACTACATGTATTAACTGCCTGCAGTAAAAAGAAAGATGTGTTTAGCTACCTTCATAACAAAAACTATAACATTTTTCCCTGCAAGATACACATTTTGTACAAGAGGATGAGAAAATGATACAAACACCATGGGGTTTTGAAGCTTACTTTAGTTCATATAGATCAAATACCCGTGGAGTGGCCATTTTTTAAAACCAACTTTGAATTTAAAGTTAATGACGCATGTTCAGACACTTATTGTGACAGTGTTACGTTAGATGTAACTATAGACAATGAAAACTACTTGCAAGTAAATGTATATCGACCAAATGAAGAAAATCCACAATTTATATAAAGATATAAGGAAAAAATTGAAACAGCTTCAAATAACCACTATATTATTATGGATGGTGACTTCAATATTGCTATGGATAAAAACTTCGATTCTATGAATTATAAAAACTTTTAAAATAATCCAAAAGCTCGGTCTACATTAATTCATCAAATGAAATCCCTAAATTCAAGTGATAAATGTAGATGTGCAAAACCACAATTAAAAAGATTTACTTGGAGGGAAAAATCCAATCAAAGAAGCAAGAGTAGATTTTTTTCACATGTATCAAAGTGAATTATCTCCCTTCATACAAACTATTGAATATAAAAACGGCTATCTTCCCGGTAGTATTACATATAAAATCTACAGACTTTGTACAGGGCAGAGGATGTTGGAAGGTTAACAATTCTCTTCCATCTGATAAAGAATACATGTACATGTATATACAAACAATGCAGACACAGATTATTGATACAAAAAAAAAACAATATTCTGTTCTTATTTGTAACATTAATAAAGTCCAAAATATTAAAGACCCCGAACATTATCTGAGAGCCTATTTTTTGATACACTATGAATGGAAATAAGGGGGAAATCCATCTCTTTTAGCACATAAAAACAAAATTAAATGAAGAAGAAAAAAGTTGATGATGTGATGAAAAACTTAGAACCAAATTTAGTCGAGTCGAGCAAACAAATGCATGCTGGCTGATAAGCACGTAGAATTTAAAATCTTAAGAGCAGATAAACTCAAGGGAAACTATATTTATAAGATTAAGGGCGCAATGAATTGAAGAAAAACCAACAAGATATTTTTGTAATCTAGAATTACGCAATTTTATCCAAGCTAGAAATTGAAAATGGTCTAATAAAAAATCGCAAGAAGAAATTTCAAACCAAACAAAATTGTCAAAATTCTAAAAGAAAAAAGAAGAAAAGAATTTTGGAAGGATATCCTTCAAAATTGGACACAGGTTTGTAAGGACAATACAACGTAAAAACATAAAATGTCCACTTATAGTAAAATCCAAACATTACAATTGACAAGGAAACACTTTTTAGAAAAAAATATTTTGATAATGGAATAAGATACATTAGAGATGTATGTAATACAGGTGCTACTTACCTTTCTTTTCATGATTTTCACACTTTTTTCAAAGCAAATAAAATTGCCTTTAATATTCAGGACTTATTTCAACAATGAATGATGGCAGTTTATGATAAGTTTATAATAAGGACTTCAAGTTAAGATACTCCAAAACAATAATCTCTCTAAAAATCAAACAATGACTGTAAAGAAATGTATAATGTGTAATGTGTATTTTAGTAAAAGACAGATATGAAATGAAAATTACCCAAAATCCCGAGTTTCCTCGAATTTCCTCATACACAAATTTTGAAATTTCATCATCGATGGCTTAAATTGTAACTTATTAACACGTATTGAACAGTAGCTCCCAGGTCTTCCATCCATTTTTTTTTAGACCTGGAGCTACAGACCTGCAACTAGATTTACATGATTGTACTAATCAGTCAACCAATCCACAGAATGTCTTGTCACAAAATACTGATTTTCAGTTATGATATTGAAATTAAACATACCTTGTCAACATTTACACGAAATGAAAAGCTGTATCTGCATGCAAAATCAAACATGGTTGGACATATTGGGAAAATGGGATAGCCCACGTCACAAAAAACAAATTAACTAGTGAAGACTCTGAATTTTGTTAATGAATAATAAATCTCAAGGTATTCAAATACGGATCACAAAATCGTATGATATTCATGATTTATCTTACTTTATTCGCAAGTTTAAAAAGTCCTTCAAATGGCAATATGTTGAATATAAATTACTGACAAGTTTTTTAGCATATTTCACTTCGGGAAAAAAAATGCTTTTTAAGAATTAAAAAAAAGAGCATTCAGAAACTTTTAGTTTAGAAAATGTAAAATATAAATCCCAATAAAACTGTCCAAAATCTTTGTGCACAACCTACATGTACATTCATTTACTAGAATGAAAAATGTCCAGACTATCTGTTCTGAAACCCCCTTATACTGCTTTCAATACACTACTAAAAATAGAAAGTATATTCGGGGATTTTGCATTGCAAACAGCATTTAGTACTCTGGGCGATAACGTTAAAAAAAATATTCAAGTTGTCCCGAATACTTGCGACTGGAAAAAAAAGATAAACATTTCCCATTTTGAGTCTTCGTAAGATGTTTTTTTTTTTATTTATTTAAATTTCTCCGGTTATAAACGTATGGTTTTTCCATTAAAATTCTTGAATTTCTTCCTATTTATGGATATGAATTTAACTTCGTGGACAGGTATGAAAAGTGACGGAAGCAATAACTTGAGACAGACTAAAGGCAATGGTGTATCATGCTTGTATATGAATTTTTACAAAACTGCAGGCTTCTTTTTTTTAAGTGGGCACTTTTGTTAGAGTTTATTCTATCGTTGTGTTATGTGTTTTATATCAATTCTTTCAAAATTCATGTTAATTTATAAAAATATAAGAATAGATTAGTATAAGTTATCCGAGTGATAACCTAAATCTTACAAAGCTTGGTTGTTGGATAGTGAATTTCCTAATTATTTGTTCCCGAAGAAAAAATTGATTAAAATTGGTAATCTTATGCGTATTACTGTGTATTGCAATAAATAAATTCACTGAAACCCCCCGTTTCAGTCATGTTAAAAAAGTGTATTCAATGTACATTAAAAAAAGTAAAGGGACGACACTCGCCATCTTGGATTTATAGGGGGTCCTCGTTTCAACACAGGGGCTCGTCACGAAGTTTTTCCAACCTTTTATATCTTCCACCTCTATACAATAAAATACATTTTATTGTATAGAGGTGGTAGATATAAAAGGTTGAGAAAAAAAACTTCGTGACGAGCCCCTGTGGTTTCAAGCTATGTTTTAAACAAGTTCTTCCATTTCTCCAACGATTTCTGACGAGATCTAGGTTGGAAAATATTCAAATGACTTATTCCTATCGTCTGACTACATCTGTACGCTGCATAATAAACACATCGTTCCGAAATGTACTAGATACTTGCCAAACTTATCGAAAGCAACGGAAGTTGATGCAAACTCTCCATGTAATCACTGAGGAGATCCGAAAGCATTGGATAAACCAAGAGGAATATCTTCTCGCGGAATTTTTGCTCTCTCTAGATTTATCATACATTTTCGGAACATCTCAGTGATTATATAATGAATTTACGTTACTCAAAAGTAAACTTCCGTTGCTTTCGATAAGTTTGGCAAGTATCTAGTACATTTCGGAACGATGTATTTATTATGCAGCATGCAGAAGTAGTCAGACGATAGGAATAAGTCATTTAAACATTTTCCAACCTAGATCTCATCAGAAATCGTTGGAGAAACGGAAGTACTTGTTTAAAACATAGTTTGAAACAAGGACCCCATATAAATCCAAGATGGCGAGTGTCGTCCCTTTACTTTTTTTTTAATGTACATTGAATACACTTTTTTAACATGACTGAAACGGGGGGGGGGGGGTTGTTTCAGTGAATTTATTTATTGCAATACACAGAAATACACATAACATTACCAATTTTAATCAATTTTTTCTTCGGGAACAAATAATTAGGAAATTCACTATCCAACAACCAAGCCCCTGTGTTTAATTATTATATTAGAAAAGAAGTTTGCTGCAAAAAGTCCTTAGGTAGCAAGGGACAGTTTCGAATAAAGTACCCGGTCAATATTTTTGTAAAATTGAGAGTTGCTGTACTTGAAGGCTTATGAGTGTTGCTAAAATTCATGAAATGATTTTAAATGATTATCATTAGTTAGAGGGGTGTCTCTTGTTGAAATTGATATGCAATATGTAGGCCCCTTATGTTAGGTACATGAGAATCAGAAGTAAAATGCGAAACCTGCGGCTATGACTGTTGTGCTGACTTTACACAGTGAAATTGCAAGTTACAGACGGGAGGTAAAATAACACGAAAAGTAGGTGGATGGGACATTGTAAACTATACACCGGTAAGTTTCTGACATGTGATAGTGCAACATGCACGCGGTACGGAAGGTCAACCCTCTGCAGGGAATTAGCTGGGGGTGGTCTAAAAAGCTGAAAAATCATGAAAAATTAGCAAAATATGAAAGGGTCAAAATCTCATATAAACCAGTATGTAGAGGATTTTACAGGTTTTGATTAGTAATTTTCTTCAGAAATTGGTGATTGGCCTTATAAAGAGTGAATTAAAGGTATTTGTGCTGAATGGGAACCGAGGAAATTCTAGTTACAGAGTTCCGAAGACATGCATCCCTTGGTTACAATGAATTGTATAAAAAAAACTGTCCCCTGCCACCTTAGAACAATAAAGTAAGCATCGGTCAAGTTAGATAGAAAGGCACCAGACTAGAATTTAGTTTTACATTTTTACTGCTGGCATTAAAAATCAAATTAGTTTTTCAAGTGAACCTTATATCCCCCATGTGTAAACTATCCATATAGTGGATTTAAACTATCAAACTTAAACTTAATTGATACATGTAGTTACCTCAATCCTTTGTATCTGTAATGCTAGAGAAAGAGAACAAAAAGAAAATCAAGCCTCATAATTTATTTTCACATATTCATTTAACGACATAAACCAATTTTACATGTTCCATGTTATGATATCAAAGATATGAGATATTCACAAAAAACCCCATAAACAGATGAACGGTCCTAATGCCAACGTTTACATGAATAAATGATGAATGTTTCATCATGACAATCTGGTCGGTAAACAGGGTGGCTGCTTCATGAAGGCGCCGATC
Organism: Magallana gigas; assembly: GCF_902806645.1. NCBI lineage: Eukaryota > Metazoa > Mollusca > Bivalvia > Ostreida > Ostreidae > Magallana > Magallana gigas. The sequence goes on along the minus strand of NC_047562.1, from coordinate 42,586,786 downwards.
AAAATACATACGTACATAAGTATAAAAACACGGCACAATAGTATATTGACGATACATAATAAGATATATTTAAGAAGAGTCCACCATGGAGTTTTGATTTTATCTTTGATTTAAGGAACATACACATGCCAAGCTTTCCATGCCGACCGTATTCATGCATTTTACATGAACGTGAACTCGGATAGGAATATTTTTTCAAAGACTCAAAGCCCAACTCAGTGCATTCAGCGCCCTCCCGGGACTTTGTCCGCAGTCTCGGTCATTCCGTATGTTTGACCGTCTTCATATCCCCGGACGTGATAATACTGGCAGCAAACTTCCGACTCCTTCGCAGACTTCCGGCGGATCTTAATCGATTTTGTGTGGACTTCTTGAAAGAGGACGAATCTTTAAAATCTGAGTCACAAAGTGTTAGAAATGGACTAAGAACTGAATGAGCGCAGAAAAAGTACTCCGTCCAAAGAAAACCAGTTATCGAGACGGATTTGTGAATTGGATCAATTATTTTAGTGATCAAAAATGGCGAAACGCAAACAAGCAGCAAAATAGTTCGTAATACAGACGTTATATTGATTCTAATAAAAGTAGCACTATCTTCAATGTTTTCTAAATGAGTGAGACCAGATTTCACGATTTTGAAAACAATCCAAATATGACAAAATACTGTACAACATACCGGAAGTATACTTATAATCCCGAGAGTAATAATTTCATATAATGCAATCTCAAGTGTAGAACGGTCAAAATAATGACGAAAGTAAATATTAGTAAAGGTTACATCCAAACCTGCCAAAACTGGTAGGACAATATTCAACATCCACAGAACTAACCATAAAGACACAACAATGGCAACCGTAGTCGAAAACGTGAAGTATTTTCGATAATACGGAAAACTATACATAATCATAAACCGTTGAAACCCTACAAAAAAGTGTTTCCAAAGGGTTATTTGAGAAATGGCGTTTAATCCAAAAAATATGTATCGCAGAGTCAAAAGGACGTCTCTCGGAGTCTTGAATTTGAGCGAGATGAGCAGAGGTATCTTAACTCCGGAGATAATACCGTCACTTATGGCGAGGGTGAAAAACAAGGTCATGATTTGGCGGGCGAATTTGGTTTCTACTCTGCAGGCCGTTTTGATGACCAGCGCGTTACCGATGATTCCTACCAAGCTTCCGAGCCCGAGAATGCCCGTCTCTGCATAGAAATACCAAGACAGCGTGCTCGAGGCATTGGCGAGGCTGGGTTCCGATAAATTCATTGAAGACGTTCTGTACATGTTATTCTCAAAGCCTGATCTGAAGAAGACGGGTAGAAACGTGCGACATCGCCCTTTTAAATGATGCTGCAAGATAAAATCAATACACCTATGTTAAAAACATCAGTGTTTAGTTGACGGTGAGTGTGATCGACAAGGAGACTGACAAAGCATGTACAACGGTTTGTTTATATTAGTCACACTTTGTAAACCGTTAGGCATGCAAGCAACACAAAGGGTTATAATTATCAAGATATCTTGTCAATTGATGGATGTGAAAGGGTGCGTATAAATAGGTCCTCTAAATGAATATTGTACGATGGTTACTATCGTGTTTCACTTAACATTGCATGAAGTTTTATTTCTTATTATACAATTACATGTCTCGATCTCTTTTTCAACATGAATTAGAAAATTGTTTTAATTATATATCTAATACATAGGATGAATCTCTGCCATTCTGAATGAAAGGAAACTGAAAAGTGACTGAATGGCATAGCTATCCCATTCGTTTCCAGACCTTTCAGTTAACATTCAATCGACTGGATGGCAGAGCTTCATCCTGTGATAAGCCTTATATATGCTTCATCAAAGTATCTAATTGAGAAAGAAAATTTCACATGAAAGAAATCTCCTGTCCATCTCAGCAAATCCAAAGGCAACTGGAAGGAAAATTAAGAGGATGGACGATATAGGCAGCGCTAATTATGTGTGTTTTGGGATACTATTGTTTCATCAACATTCGTTTAATTAATACCAATTTTTGTGGATTTCGTTGTTACTTTGATCCACAGAAATATATATTCATTGAAGTGCAGTTTCTAGTAACATTTTGTATTGATAGGATTATTGGCCCAAATTTATGTATCCTTAAAACTGTGATTGTCATTGAATCCACCAAAATTGATACCCACGAATAATTATGAAACCACGGTAGCTGTGCCATCATTATCATGTAGATACGAATACGGATTGGTCCAGTAATAAAAACACGTAACGCCTCAAAGAGTGTCATGTTGTAAATCACAGTTGCCTTTTTGTAAAGTAATTTTGTATTTACTGCCACAGTTGTCTTGTTGTAAATTTTGTGTTTACTGCCACAGTTGTCTTGTTGTAAATTTTGTATTTACTGCCACAGTTGTTTTGTTGTAAAGTAAATTTTGTATTTACTGCCACAGTTGTCTTGTTGCAAATTTTGTATATACTGCCACAATAATCTCATTGTAAATTTTATATTTACCGCCACCCAACTGCAAAATTAAAAGTTTGCAACTTGACAGGTTGGTCACGAACCTACCTGTATTTATGTCCCAACGAAATTCAAAGAATGATCTTTTTCTTTCTTTTTTTTTTTTTTACATTGATACGAATAAAAATGTTGACGTTTTTCCTCTTATTTTCATCAGTTGGTATAATAGTTCAAATCCCGGGTGTGCCTCACCGTCGCAACTATTTAACATACACAGGGAAAATACTTCTTCTCTCCTCAGTCGTTAAGAGGACTGGTGGTCTGGCCATTTTTAGGCTATATTTACCTCCTTACGAAGAAGAACTCTGTAGATGTAGGGAATTTTTTATAATTTTACAGCTAAACTATTTGAATTTGTTCTTCACCAAATATTAATTTATGGCCAAAAATATCACTTACAACCAGCAAGTAATCATAAAATATACCTTATACCTTTAGTCAGGTGATTCCAGGTGAGTCACAGAGTTTTCAATGAAAAAATATTTAGGAAAATCAACAATCAACTTTATTTTTTTAACAAAGGAATTATATCAACAAATTTGAACAAGAAGAACATGTGTGGTAAATGTAATTTTTTTGTATTTACTGCCACAGTTGTTTTGTTGTAAAGTAAATTTTGTATTTATACTGCCACAATAATCTCATTGTAAATTTTATATTTACCGCCACCCAACTGCAAAATTAAAAGTTTGCAACTTGACAGGTTGGTCACGAACCTACCTGTATTTATGTCCCAACGAAATTCAAAGAATGATCTTTTTCTTTCTTTTTTTTTTTACATTGATACGAATAAAAATGTTGACGTTTTTCCTCTTATTTTCATCAGTTGGTAAAATAGTTCAAATCCCGGGTGTGCCTCACCGTCGCAACTATTTAACGCCGTTTGACACGTATTATTTTTTTATTTATGTAGTGCAGCGGCGCAAAAGATTTTTTAATCATGTGATATTAATGTAATTTATAACGATTTCTTACAGGCACCTGACGTTATTTTTTTTTCTCATATCAAAAATATATCGGTATGTATGCATTATACTTTCGACCATATAATACACCGCCATCTTTGATTATCTAAAACTGTCACATACATCAGCTGTAAGTTCTGCTTGAAACTCATCGGTAAAATCATTTTCAATCCTCTACTTCCTCCAACCGGCCATTGAACTTCGAGTGTTCTGAGAGAGGTTAAAGATATCGACTAATCCGTATACCGGTAGTGACTTACAAACTAAAAATCACGATTCACAGCTGGCGTTTGATAGTAAAAAGTAACAATATTCCATGAAAAAAACCGGAAAACAAATTCAAAGAAAATATTTACATGTATCATATGTGTTAGTAAATACATGTATATCAAATAATTTATCAAATTCTATGGCTATATATATATATATATATATATATATATATATATATATATATATATATATATATATATATATATATATATATATATATATATATATATATTTATAATTTTTTTTTTTCAAATTGAATAAGGTAATAGTTGAGATTTTTATCATAACGAAGGGGCTGGAGTCTCAGAATCAATTGAGAACTCGTACTTTTGGTGTTGGACTGCTAATTAAAATAACAAAGATAAAAATAAACAAGAGGCCCATGAGCCACATCGCTTACCTGAGTAACGACAGCCATTTATGGAGTCATACAAAATATCTGAACACTGTAGTAAAATAGATTCTGCATGAACAGATTATTCAAGAATCTTATGCTTAATACTTAGCCTCTTTCGTAACTGAATGATTTCATACTTATATTTCATATTGAGTATTGCAGTTCTGAAAGAAGATCAAGATGTAGTAGATAAAAAAAGATATATAAATATAAACCTACATCAAACTTTGAACCCCTTGTGTGGCCCCAAACTTGTCCAGAAGCCACAGTCTAACAATTGAGAATCAACAAAGATGCTTGCATACAACAAAGATGCTTGCATATAATACAATATACATTTGAGTTTTTGAGATAAATCAAATTTATGTTAAAATTAACTAACACCATCCCTGCCCATTGTCCATTACACCCCCACCCTCGGGGAGAATGGTTTAACAAACAAGTATTAGCTCTACCTAAGGATGCCTCTACACAAGTTACAGATTTCTGGCCATTTGATTTTCAAAAAGATTTTCGAAGAATTTTCTTTATTAATTCTTAAACCCTTATCCCTGGGATCATAATATGAATGAACTTAAAAATGCACAATCTGAGGATGCCTCCGCACAAGTTACAGCTTGTCTGGCCTATTGGTATTCGAGAAGAAGATTTTTTGCAATTTTTACTATACATTCCTTGGTAAAAATTTGACCCCAATTAAGTGCCTACCTTACCTTCGGGGATTATAATTTGAACAAACTTAAATCTACACTATACCTGAAGTTTTTGAGAAGAAAATTTTGAAAAATTCTAAAGATTTTTAAAGATAAATACTTTTACGTAAAATTTGATCCCCATTGGGGCTCCAACCTAACCCTGGTGATAATGATTTTAAATCATTTGAATCTACACTGCCTAAGGGTGATTTCACACAAGCGATTGTACAGCTTTTCTAGTCCATTTGCGTTATATAGGAATATTTTTGAAGATTTTTCTATAAAAATGCATATTACTACTAGTGCCGGTACGTAAAAATTGTGGTCCCACTCTACCACCGGGGATCATGATTTCAACAAACTTGAATCTACACTACCTGGGGATGCTTCCATGTACACAAGGTCAAACTTGTCTGACCGATTGGTTTTTGATGAGAACTATACCAACAAATCTTCATTATTTATAAACTTTAAATAGGACCTGGCCCTTCATTTGAACAACTTTGCAAGCCCTTTCCTCAGGGGTGCTTTGTGTCAAGTTTGGTTGAAATTGGCTTTGTGGATCTGGAGAAGAAGAAACTGTAATAGGTTTATGATAAAGACACGCCGGGCATCGATAACGACGACGGACAACGGACAAATTTTGATTAGAAAAACTTACTCGAGCCTCTGGCTCAGATGAGCTAAAAAAAACGTTCAAATCAACTCATTGAGACTTATATCAATTAGAATTCTGAAATCTTTCATGGAAAATTAAAACAATAATGCATTGCATCTGGTTATAAAATTGCATGTATCGCTCATGTCAATCAGATAGGTATGGGAAGAGATCCATTCAAAACAACAAAAAAGGGAGTTGCCTTATGCTGTCAGTAATAAACTGTTTGTATCTCCAATGATCGATAGCAACAGCGTTTAAAGCAATATGAGCTGCAATTTTCATGTTGAAATTTTTTTACGAAAATGTTATTTTCTACTAAAATGACAAAAATATCATGGTTTTTAAATTTCTGTTTGCCATATATTTTTGGGAAAAGCCGTTGAGAAGCCTTAAATGGAGCAAAATTGAATTATTCTCGTCCTGCACAAAAAGTCTTATTTATCATAAAAGTTTAAGCTATATGCAGACTTATCATACCAGCAGGTTTTTGCAGCAAAATAAAGTTCTAAATAGCACAGCTCATATTGCATTAAATTATACTCAAATCAGTAAAAAAGCAAACGCAAACCGCGTCAACAGAATGGACTTCTATTTTTTATATTTGTGAAGCTCTGCAAGATTTCTGCATTGATTTGGTGCATTCAAAGTACGCCATTTTGTAATTGCAAATCTAATGGATTGTTGTACAGAACTGCGTCGTAAGAAATAACAATTCTGTTTTACTTAACCGTATTTCAGCTACTAGACAGTAATATCACCGTTTAACAGTATCATGGTCTAAAATCAATTACACAATTAATAATGATTAAAGCTCTTGTGCTTAATAAGAACGTTTATAATAGTCACCAGACTTACTGAGTATCTATTTTCCCGGTACAACACACGTGACAAATGATGCACGTGTAATTGGATCAATATTGATACTCTACTATAAAAAGGCATTAGTTAACACGTCAAGTACATGACAATATATTTAATCCGTTATCGTAATGGAAAAAAATATACTAACTACATAATAAAACCCGTCTTATGTATTAAAAGAAAGGGTGATTGCCATTTTTATTACGAGAAAAATCAATTAACTGTGTAATTTAGTGCATAATATAATGTTTATATTATCATCGGTATTGCAATTTCTGTTAAATTTCATCAATTAGGTTATAGAATCAGAGGAAACATATGACCAACCTTTTGCATTTCATTGTCGTACAGAAAAAGCTCCAATGCGTTTTTTAAAAAAGGGTTAGGCTTTCGTCAATACAACTGAAGATAAATATCAAACACTGTTACTAAAACGGATTTGAATGTCTCTATTATTCCCATAAACATTCAATTTCGTGTTCGTTAGATGGCTATGTTAAAACCTACTATGAAACATTAAAATCTAATTCCTTTGACGGAAACTAATAATTTGAAAGATGTGCGAAAAATGAGACAACGCAAGATCGAAAATGAATAATTTCGTTTTCTAATGGGTTTTATGAAGCTACGTTACTCATTAAGTCTGTAACGTGTAGTAGTGATCATGTGTCTGTATACATCGGATATTCAACCAGATTTTACCCAATCTTGTGGTTCTAAACGACCCCCAAAAAATGCATCGTTTTCAACTGTCAGTGAAAGAAAATGAAATTCCATGTAAACCAGAAATGTCAGTTTGTATAATCAAAAGACGTGTTTTTACGGGTTGGGTGGGATGGGGAGGTAGGGTTTGTACTGTAAATACTCACAGCAAGCAACATCGGATGGCATCCAAACCGTGTACTAGTATCACAAAATTATTTTCATAATAAGCCGTAAAATCGTTTTGGTGAAGGTGTATGTAATTTGTAAAGGCATATCAGAATGATATAGGACGGCTGTATTTTACCACACTCCTCTGTCTTGGATGACAAGAACTTAATATACAATTTAATGCTAGTAAAAATATCAAGCCTATGGTCTATATAGCTCACCTGAAATTATGAACTGTGGGTGGAATAGGGGCATGGATTTAAAAAATTAAAAATAAACAGTTTATAAAAATGCATGCATTGTAAAATTACAAATTGTAGTACTAAAGTTCTTCGTAAAAAAATTTGTGAAAGATCCACCCTAGAACTTTGCACCCACCATGGGGTCTCACTGTTGGACCGCAGTGTCAATGATTTTACGAAAAATCAATCAAAGAATTGTACATTACATCAACATAAATAAAATACGTCTAGCAGCGTCATACATTGTATATTCTATAGTCCGTGTTTGAAATAATAAGAGCCCGTAACATTATGAGCCCCCTTCCCCTTTTTTACTCTTAGCTAACATATTTCTCAATTTTACATATAAAAAATTGAATTATCATCATTTTGGGGCATGAGTATAGCTGAAGTACAAAATCGGGAAATTACCGGTGAAATCGAAGTCATGCGATATAAGTAGAGGGTATAGCGATCCCTGCGTATTTCAGAACCTTACACATTTTTTTTGTCAACAAAAGCACAATTTCATAAATATTATTTCATTTAAGGTAGAAATCATTCCTCTAGAGATGCATAAAACAGGCGTGGTCGTTGTTAATTTCAAAGCCTCAAGGTAAGTTCGAGAAAATCGCAGGCTCATACTGAGGATTGACTATGTAATATCAAACCTGTTTGTTTCTGTATTGATTTCAGACGCTACCTCTATGTTCATCATTTTATATTTTTTCAAAGTTTTTATCCGCAAGGCATTAGCAACTTCTCTTTAACTACTCGGCCAGGTAAGTGTATAGCATCAGAATGATGAGGGAACATAAACAGGGAAAATACTTTTTCTTTACTCAGCCGTTAAGAGGACTGGGTGGTCTGGCCATTTTTAGGCTATATTTACCTCTTTATGAAGAAGAACTATGTAGATGTAAGGAATTTTTTCTAATTTTACAGCTAAACTATTTGAATTTGTTCTTCACAAAATGTTAATTTATGGTCAAAAATATCACTTACAACCAGCAGGTAATCATAAATATACCTCATATCTTTAGTCAGGTGATTCCAGGTGAGTCACAGTTTTCAATGAAAAAATATTTAGGAAAATCAACAATCAACTTTATTTTTTCAACAAAGGAATTATATCAACAAATCTGAACAAGAAGAACATGTGTGGTACATGTAAGAAGTTAATCACATCATACTTAATTAAACTATAATAAAAAAGGTCCATTTATCTGCTATCTTAGATTAACAAGAATCTAAAGTAAGCCAATAGAAGATCATGTTCTGACAGCTTTTTCATGTACGGTAAAATTCTACAAAAGTACTTATTCTGCTATGCAATAAGAGAAAATTAAGAAAAAGTAAACAAATATTGATTGTGGTTTAGGTACTACGACAGGCTGCTTTCTCTCCAACAAAGAGGTTGTGAAATAGAGACCTTCGTGTACTGACAGTCTGTGGAAACTCTCTCCAAATCCAGATTGACCTTATTGCGATTTCTTTAATGAAAAACTGGATTGATTTCATAATTTTACTTAGCATTGGCCATTTGTAACCCAAGGCATAGTAGATAAATATTTTGAAATTGCCTGTACATGGGTGAACATTCAGACTTGACTTTCCTAGTATCAGGTTTCTTCAAATCCCTGAAATATGATCCATGTAAGCAGATCAAATGATCTGAATTATGAATATAGTCAGATTACAATGCATCAAAATCTATGAACTATCAATGTCCAATATATAAATGTAAACATGATCAACTGTCTTAAAACTTAGAAACTTTAATTCACATCTTGTATTTATAGGGTCCACTTTATCCACAAAAATTGATACCCTTGAATATTAATGAAACCACAGTAACATACAAATTGGTATCAATCAGATTTATGGGTTAAAGATGATCAAGAATTCAATAAAATAATAAATAAATAAATAAATAAAAGCAACAAAAAAAAAAAGAAGATACATGTACATCATAATTTAAAACAATTTTGGAATCAACCATAATAACAAGTTATAACAACAAATCAGTACACTATTCCATATGTAACACCATTAAAACTATTAACCAGAATCGTCATCCTTAATTATTACTAACAACTAACAACAATATCAGATAGCAATATCCAACTGGGTATAACATTAATACAACATAACAACTCTTTGGAAATCTAACATTGGGGAAAAAATTAATTAACCTGCACATGATATCATATTATACTAGCTGCTCAAACTGGAACACAACTAGATTAGAGAATGTCTGGGTCTAGAACTCATGCACTCATCTTCTTGTTGTACATTAAAGCATTGACTTTTATAAGTCACATGTCCTCTCTGCATACATGTGAATAAACTACCATGTTCAAAATAAACTGCCACTTCAATGACTCTCTCAGTCATTTGAAAAAAGTCTCTGTTTCAGAATGCATGCCCTCTTTGTATGAGGATTTCTTTATAGGGATTCCGTTGTTCAACATATACACATCCTTTGGCACATGAATCTGAACAAGAGTATTAAATCAAAAGTAAAGTATGTATCTGGTAAATCCGTTACAATTAAATCTAAATGTCATGCAAGTATCAAATGTTTTGACACAATTAAAAAAAAAATGATAAAAACATGTTTACATAAAAACAAATAGGGTAAATGCCCTTTAGTGATTTTGAATGCATAACAAATAAAACTTCAATGAATGTCATATATCAGATTATTGCTTTTCATAACAGGATTTTGCTATGCATGATACACCTGGCTATTTCCATTTATATATATAAAAAAACCCCAAAAAACAGTGGATAAGTATGACATTTTTTAATCAAGAAGGTTAGATTTTCAGACACAAAGTTGTTACATCTATGAAAATTATACTTATGTAACTATCAAGGATATTCATGTAACTCTCAAGGATATTCATGTAACTCTCAAAGATACCCATGTAACTCTCTAGGGTACTTAGAACCATTTTAACAAGAGCTTGGACTTTGGGTAGTTGTGTCAATCGGCAATATGATGTAGGTATGTCTGTTTCATCATTGAGATTCAGCCACGGCTCTTTGAAATTACCAGGATTTGTCTGACTTATGAGTGGAAACTACACAGTCAGTGTACATTTTGCTTGAAACCAGTATATTTTTTAACTTGTTTTGATGCAAGAAATAGATATGACATCCTACTGAAACTCCAAGGCCTTGTTAAAATGGTTCTATGTAACTCTCCAGGATCCTCACATAGCTCTCTAGGATACATATGTAACTCTCTCTAGGGTACTAAATGCGTAACTCTCGAGGATACCCACGCAACTCTCTAGGATACTTATGTAACTCTCTCTAGGGTACTTGCGCAACTCTCGAGGATACCTACGTAACTTTCTAGGATACGTATGTAACTCTCTCTAGGGTACTTGCATAACTCTCTAGGATACCCTCATAACTCTCTAGGATACTCACGTAGCTCTTTAGGATACTTATGTAACTCTCTAGGATACTTACGTAACAAGGCGTTGAACAAGGAGGCTGCTTGTTTCCTGTCATATAAATGTGGAGGACAGATCTCCTCAAATGTAGTGTAGTCTACTTCACTTGTGTAAGAGTTGATAAGCCTGTAAAAAGACAATATCCAAATTGATATATTAATAATACAATACATGCATGCATTTAAAAGGCTTTAAAAAGAATTCAATTCTGTGACATTCTTCTTTACTTGTGTACGGGTTGATAAGGCAGTAAAAAGTATATCCTGAGATTTTCAAAAACATACATGCATAACAAGAAGCATTTATCAAGTACTCTGCCATATAATGACAATCTATGCACAGAACTACAGAAGAAAATTCTGTGAGAGTCTACTCTACATATGTGTATTGTATCTAAAATAAAACGTTGTATCCAAACAAATTTTCATTAAATAAAAATGCAAGAATAACAAGGGCACCGCAAAGCGGAGCATCCCCTCGCGAAATGGAAATATTGTTCGGGGAAATGCATTATTTAGGAATAAACATGTAATTGAAGAGACCAAAGTTTGAACTTGTTAAAAACCACTTTGAATTCCTATCCCCATGCAGGCTCTGGGGTGCATCCAAAGGGTATAGGTGCATTTACGTGGTTGTACAGTATTCCTCCCATTGCTAGCGAAATCACACCTCAAACGTGTTAAACTTTAGCAATATAGTTTTATAAATTTTCTATATCCAGTGACATACATTACGCATTTAGACAATTAGTGTTGGCAAATTTAAGTTTGATATTGAAAATAAAACGTAGCTAAGATCTAGCGATTTATAGTCAACTCTATGAGAAAATTCGAGTTAACATGTCGTAATTTTAACCCAAATATCTTAAAAATATTAACATATCTTCAGCAATTTACATGAATAAATTCCCATTAATCATGTTGACGATATTCGTCAAAGTCTTTTCTGAATTATGCACCTGTTCTTCTCTGATTAATTCATTAAATATAGCCCAAAATTCGGCTCGGACGGTTTCTTGGTTTGATTTAACTAGGATAAACTTTATCTCCTGCTTGCTTAAGGTTTTCATTTTGGACATCCTTCCAACTCCCCATTTCTCAAAAACATTAGCTTCTTACCTTTACAAGCCTTACATTCAACAAAATATCAAGTTGTTGATTTAAAATGAATACCTTCACGAACATAAAATTTCTAAGTGTTGTAATTTTAACGATATTTTAAAACTTTACAACTGAATTCCTTGAAAATAAATAGGGTTTGTCCTTCTAGCATGCTAATGAAGTGTACGAAGTTTGATAACATGCATGCAAGGGTTTTCTTTGAATCTTGCCAAAAAGGCTGAAATGGACACACACACATACATACATACATACGCACAGCAGTGATGCTATATCCCCCTCACAACAAGTTGCGCGAGGGGATAATAACAAACACTCAAACACACATTAAGCTATTAACTCTATTAACTCACCGTAATGTTGTTCTGTCACGCTACTTTCGCTCTGGGTGATTGATAACTCTTACTCAAAAAATTTCGATTGATACCTCGTATACAAAGTTGAATATGACATTGATTTAATGAAATAATAATTTGTAATAGTATTAATTATCCCCTTCTCAACAAGTTGTGCGAGGGGATAACAACTATAAAATTCTCTGTAATGAAATGGCTCCGTGTCAGTCTAACTACCTGATCAATCTACTCTCTGCCTGTGAGACCTTGGAGAAAACTGGCAGAGGTGTCTCCATCATAGGAATCTCCGGCTCCTCAGGGACCACCGACAGATTCAGGTTTATCCGGGAGAGAGTGTCCGATACAGAGGGCTCGGAGGGCGGGGCCAGCACTTCCTCCTCAATAGATCCTCGCGACCTGCTTCTCTTCCTTCGACTGAAAATAAATAAATCCAAATGAGGCTACAAACAATGAAAAAGCAGTAGCTGCTCTGAATATACCAATCCTAACACACAACTTTTTCACGATATGGCAAAAAAAAAAGCCATTTAATATGTGCTTTACCAAACTCTTGAAATTATGGTAGAAGAACAGGTAATGTAACACTTTTGTATGTGAGACTTTTGCTGGAAATATTTATACCTAGAAGATGATCTGTCAGAGAAAGAATCATCTTTGCTTCTGGCTGACAATTGGAGCTGGACAGGAGTTATGTCCTCTTGAAGGAGACTTCGCTCCATTGACACTGACGCATCTCTTGGGATCTCCATGGAAGAGAGCTCATGCTACAGATAGATTAATTTGCTTACATTAATGTAAACAGACAGTAAATTTCTTCACAAGTCATAATACAGCAACCTCATTTCTTAAATTTAATGACACATATGGGATGTATTTCAAATTATAGGGCATTAAATGTGGGTTTTTAAAATTATAACAACACTAAGTATAGAATTCCATAAATGTGTAATTTAATTTTAGACAAGTGCTAGTATATTAATTGTCAATGAATGGAAAATTTCATATACTGCATATTAAGTTACAATGAACTTTGATCAAAAAGCAAATATATCAATCCACTTTAAATTTCATTCATTCATTGTCATTTGCCTGCCAATAACAGCCTCAATTTAAAAAAAGAATTAAAAATGAACTATAATACAAGCAACCATTAGAAAATCCTGCATTGATTATATCACTCACTCCTACACTAATATCTGCCCTTGGTTTTTCAGGGGACATCCTATCTTCACGGGTGGAGACATCAGCTTGTGGGCGCAATAGGTCCATCATCTCGGGAACAGCTGGAATTTCCAGGTGTGTGTCCTGTCTTGGTTCCTCTGGCTCAGGCAAAAGAGCTCGTCTGGAGCGCTTACTTTGACTAGCTGTTTCATCTCCTTCAAAAAAATACCATAATACTGTAAATGTGTATACAGTAAAACACACTTATGATGAATTGACGCTTACGTCAAAGTTGTTTTCATTCACCGTGACTATATTACATGTTGTAAACTTGGCTCAATCTGATTTAAATCAGATGCTCGATGCTCCCGTTTATATGACATGTTGCTACGTAGCAACATATCATATGTCGCTAAATCATATAAATGGGAGCATCGAGGATCTGATTTTAATCAAATTGAAACTTGGCTGATATAACAATTAAACTATGCTTGTAACGAAGCACCATTGCCTGTCTGTGGCACTTTGTTAAAACTTAAGCATCTTAATTTTACTATAATTCTATTGCCATTAAATTTCATGATTTGCTGTGTTGATACCTTTTCATATTGGCCTTAACATCATGTAGAATTGATTTTCTAAATTACAAAATAATCATGATTTTGGTTACAAGAGGCCCAGGGGCCACATCGCTCACCTGAGCAACAATTGCCTTAATTCTGATCAAATTAGCATTACAGTATCAAAATATCTTGACAACTAAGTACAGTAGATCTTGCTAAAAAAATTGAAAATCTGCCAATTTTTATCCACCTCTTTTTGTTTGGTAAATACCAAGCCCCTTTTGTTGTTGTACCTGTAAGAAGATTTTTTTCTATTCCTATATACACCCCCCCCCCCCCATTTCGTAGCCCCACTTTTCTCTAGGGAATCATGGTTTCATCAAACTTAAATCTGCATAACCTGTGCTTTCACACTAAGTACTGAGTTTTGGACCGAAAACTTTCCCCAGAATATTTTTAAAGATTTTCTCTCTATATTCCTATGTAAAAATTCAAACCGCCATCAACGCCCCACCCTACCACAAGGGACTGTGATTTTGCAAACTTGAATTTACACTACCCGAGGATGCCTCTACACAAGTTTAAGCTTTTCTGGCCAAATAGTCTTTAAAAAGAAGATTCTTAAAGATTTTCTCTATATATTTCCTATGTAAAAATTCATCTCCCATTGTGGCCTCACCCTAACCCTGGACTATTATTTAACCAAACTTGAATCTATACGATCTGGGGATGCTTCTACTCAAATTTGGGCCTAATAGTTTTGAGAAGAAGACTTTTAAAGATTTTCTCTATATATAAAAATTTATCCCCCATTGTGGCCCCACCCTACCCCCAGGGACCATGATTTGAAAAAATTTGAATCTACATTATCTGAGGATGGTTACACGCCAATTTGAGCTTTCTTGGCCAAATAGTTTTTAAAAGAATTATTTTTAAAGATTTTCTCTATATATTCCTGTATAAAAATTTATCCCCCAATTGTGGCCCCACCCTACCCCCAGGGACCATGATTTGAAAAAACTTGAATCTACACTACCTGACAATACTTCCATTTTAATTTGAGCTTTTCTGTCCTAATAGTTTTTGAGAAGAAGATTTTTAAAGATTTTCTCTATATATTCCTATGTAAAACATGATCCCCCAACTGTGGCCTCACCCTACCCCCGGGGACCATGATTTGAACAAACTTGAATCTAAACTACCTGAGGATGCTTCCATTTTAATCTGAGCCTTTCTGGCCTAATAGTTTTTGAGAAGAAGATTTTTAAAGATTTTCTTTATGTATTCCTATGTAAAACATGATCCCCCTATTGTGGCCCCACCCTACCCCCGGGACCATGATTTGAACAAACTTGAATCTACACTACCTGAGGATGCTCCCATTTTAATTTGAGCTTTTCTGGCCTAATAGTTTTTGAGAAGAAGATTTTTAAAGATTTTCTCTTTATATTCCTATGTAAAAATCGATTCCCCCATTGTGGCCCCACCACACCACCAGGGACTATGATTTGAACAAACTTGAATCTACACTACCTGAGGATGCTCCCAATTTAATTTGAGCTTTTCTGGCCTAATAGTTTTTGAGAAGAAGATTTTTAAAGATTTTCTCTTTATATTCCTATGTAAAAATCGATTCCCCCATTGTGGCCCCACCACACCACCAGGGACTATGATTTGAACAAACTTGAATCTACACTACCTGAGGATGCCTCCACACAAGTTTACGCTTTTCAGGTCGAATAGTTTTTGAGAAGAAGATTTTTGAAAAATACCAACAAATTTTCAATAATTCTCAATTATCTCCCCTTTAAAGAGGGCGTGGCCCTTCATTTGAACACACTTGAATCCCGGTGCTTTGTGCCAAATTTGGTTAAAATCTGCCCAGCGGTTCTTGAGAAGAAGATGAAAATGTGAAAAGTTTACAACAACGACGACGACAACAACAGACAATGGACAAATTGTGATCAGAAAAGCTCACTTGAGCCTTTGGCTCAGGTGAGCTAAAAAAGTTATATATATTAATCTTATGAATAATGAAAATTGCATTAATTTTCTTTCCCATTTTAAAAAAAATTTACGGTAGTTTTAACTTCAGTCATATACTTATGAAGTTTTTGTTAAAATAGAGTCAGGTATAGTAACTGTCTTTAATTGCACACATGTTCACAAAAAAATTGCTAAACACAAAGCAACATAATTTCTACAATACTATTAATTAAAAGATAAAATATGCGAATCTCGAAAGCCATTTTGGATGAGGAAATGTGAACATGATGAACAAGGAAAAAACAAGCGCATATCTAAACAATAAATGCATTTTCTTCAAACAAGGATCATCAAACAGTTATGTACACATGAATTCAACTCTTTTGATGCTAACTCCAAAACAGAATGAGGAACAACTACAAGCTTCCCAGCCTGATGGTTATCTGGCACTGCATAGTTTTGAAAATGGATGGGTAATAACACTCTATATGATCCAAAAAAAAAACAAAAACCCGGAACTAATATAATAACCATGCAGTCATATGAAATCCACCTATATAAGCTTTACAACTTTAATATTTCTCTATCTTTACTCTAACCAATGTTTTTTTTTCAAGGAGAATATAAATATAAATCTAAAAATTAATGGACATGAACACCAAGCCCTCTTGAAATCATGAATAATGCAAAATAGGTACCAAATACTAAATTTTTATACCCGCACTTTCTAAAGAGAGTTCGGGTATATTGTTGTTACCCTGTTCCGTCCGTCCATCTGTCACGTTTTACTTTCTCAAACTGCTCTTACATCTTAAATCCAGCAAACTGAACTCTTGGAGTTTGATTTGGGGTATCATGTTGTTTTGTAAAAAGGTTTTAAAAATTCTCTGTTAGTCCTGGGGGTCAAATAATTGGTAAAAAATGACGTTTTTTCACAAAAAAACCTTCTTCCTCGAACTCCTCCTACATTTTTAACAAATCATCTTTTGGAATATGTTTTAGGGTATCCTATAGATGCGCAATAAGGTTTCGGAATTTTCAATTTTGTCCTGGGGGTCATTAAATGGCTAAAAAATGACGTTTTTTTAAACAAAAAAACTGGTTCCAAAAACGTCAATTTTTTTTGGCAGTAGCCAAATGATCTTCTAGAATATGATTGGGGTGTCATATTGAGGTGTGATCTGGTTCCAGAATTTTTTTTTTATTAAGGGGATCAGTGGGCAACAAAAAATGACGTTTTTTTGCAAAAAAAGTATGGTTCATAGAACTCCTCTTACAATTTTTGAAGTAGCTACATCATCTCTTGGGATATAATTGGGGCTGTCCTATAGATGTGCAATAAGGTTTTAAAAATTTAAATTTCATCCAGGGAGTCAAATAGTAACAGAAAATTGACGTTTATCACTAAAAAAAAAAAACATAGATCCAAGAGCTCCTCTTATGATTTAATGGATAGACACATCATATCTTGGGATATGATAGGGACTGTTCTATAGATGTGTAGTAAGGTTTTAAAAATTTAAATTTTATCCAGGGAGTCAAAAAGTAGCAGAAAATTGACGTTTATCACTTCAAAAAAACATAGATCCTAGAACTCCTTTTATGATTTAATGGATAGACACATCATATCTTGGGATATGATAGGGATATGATAGGAACTGTTCCATAGATGTGTATTATGGTTTTGAAAAAATTAAATTTAACCCTGAGGCCCATTACCTACATACCTTTTGATGCCCTTTAAGGATCAAGAATATATATGGTTAAGGGGTGGGGAACTCAACCGTTTACGAGATATTCGTGCACTTCCTGTTCGAGGGGGGTCATGACCACCCCCGGGGCCCATGACCTACATACCGTTTGATGCCCCTTGACATAAGGAACAAGAATATATATGGTTTAAGGGTGGGAATCTCAACTGTTTTGAAGATATTAAGGGACTTGCTGTTTGAGGGGGTCAGGACCACCCACAGGGCCCATGACCTACATAACATTTGATGCCCCTTGACATCAGAAACATGAATATATATGGTTTAGGGGTCATGATTATAACAGTATCTGAGATACTGTGGTTTCATCAATATTCGTTGAATACCAATTTTCGTGGATTTCGTTGTTTAGTTGATCCACGAAATTAAATGTTCATCGAAGTGCAATTTCTATTAACATTTTGTATTGATAGGGTCATTGGCCTCGAATTTACCTATCCTTGAAACTGTGATTTTCACTTCATCCACGAAAATTGATACTCTTGAATATTAATGAAACCACAGTATATGGTAATTTCAAATTCCTGGGGGTGGGGATGACCCCAGGGGTCAGATCTAATAAACCCTATATATTGCCAGTAACAGTCAATATGTGATTATGAAAACCCTATATTATTATCTTTGTCCGTTTTCAAGTTACCATTTACAATAGAGTCTACGATTCTTCCTACAAGGTTCAATGTTAGACCCCACACCCTTTTGACCCCCCCCCCCCCCCCCCCCCCCCCCCCCCCCCCCGAAAAGTGGTTGTCTAACCCAAAATGAGAAAAATCAAACCAGGGTGCACAACTAGATATGCAGGCCTATCTTATCCTAGAGTTTTGTACAATTCTGTTCAGCTATCTCTGAGAAACAAGTTCAGAGCGGGAAAGAAGAAAAAGAAGACGACGAAGAATAATAATACATGTATTAAGAATGGTAAACATTCGCCGGTTTTGGTTCCGGTTTTTATACACCAAACCTATCAGTGGTTATTTGTGCGTTTGAGACGCTTGAATTAGTTTCGGCTATGCCTCAGCGGTGTTCGGTTCCTTTTTGTTGTAATTATGGTGGGCATCAGTTTCCGAAGGATAAGCAACGTCGTTTTCAGTGGAGGGTTGCCATAAAACGCCTAGATCCACTGACCAAAAAACTTTGGGAACCAAATGACAGAGACGTTGTCTGTCACTTGCATTTTGTTGCCAGTGATTACAAGGACACCTCAGGTTAGAAAACGTATATATAAATTGACTTAGCGTTCTTTGTTAGTTGTTAATTATTTGTTGTGTTTAACAATAAGACGATTATACACATTCAGATGATAAAATTAATGCATCATGCTCTATACTATGGAATCGTACGGGGGGGGGGGGGGGGGGGGGGGGGGGGGGGGGGGGGGGAGTTACTCAAGTACATGTAGCACGGTTCATTGCACAATAGTCATTCTGTTTTTTACTCGCTTAGTTTGGATAAAATTTTATTGTATGGTTTTAAAAGTAATCAAACACTGCCAATGCAATAAATGCAGTTTTCTTCTATTATTTAAGCATACAAATGTTCTCAATTTGTACTTTATTAGTTGTTTACATTTTTTGTTTATTGTTACATTGTTCGTGTTGCTTTGTGTTATTTTTTATTTATTTCAGTGCAGCATGAATTGGCCAACAACAGATTCAATGAAGATAAGTTTAAAATCTTTTTTTCATTATCTTGATATATGGACATGAATGCTATTCTTACATCATTTTTTTTTTAAATTAAATGAGAATATTATTTAGCCTAGTATATCATATACTATTCTTACTTTAGTTTTTTTTAATTAGATGAGTTTAATTATTTAGCCTATTCCAATAGTATATCATCAATATGCATTATAAATGATATTTATCAATCATAATATGCCATATATATAAACTGTCTTTTAACAGCTGATCACCTCAATCTAAAAGATGATGCAGTGCCCTCTATTCTTATTCCTGATGATGAGCCCCCTACTCCAAGCCCAAGGCTACAGAGACTGTCTCGGAGGAAGCAAGAATTCGATGAGCCAGACCTTGTAGCTATCGGTGTACAGCAGGAAGTTGTCATAGAAGAAAAAGAGGAAGCACCATCACTGCCACAAGCAACCCCAGATGCAGATTCTTTCATTAATAATCCTTTTTCAAAAAAATGCTCCATTGAGAATTTTAAGGACAACCCGAATGCTATTTCATACTATACAGGTTTCAGTGATTATGACCAGTTCATGACATTTTTTTATTGTCTTGGTCCATGTGTAGATGAGCTTGATTACAAATGTTCTGTACTTGAATCAAAGGACCAGCTTTTTCTTACCTTAATGAAATTAAGACAGGCCAAAGAAGACTTTGAATTGTCTCTGTTTTTTCAAGTTTCCACGTCCACAGTATCAAGAATTGTCATAACGTGGATAAATTTTATGTATTTTCAACTGAAAGAACTAAATTTCTGGCCCTCTGAAGATATTGTACAAGATTTTATGCCCGTTAATTTTGCTGAAAAATTTCCAAGTACAAGAGTAATATTGGATGCTACAGAAATCCCCATACAAAAGCCATCTGATGTAAATTCTCAGTCTGTTACTTGGTCCAATTACAAACATAGAAACACCATTAAAGCAATGATTGGTGTTACTCCTAGCGGTGCAGTCTCTTATGTTTCAGATGCGTATGGTGGATCAGCAAGTGACAGGATGATTATTGAAAGATCAGAGTTGTTAAACAAGGGTATGTTTGAAAAAGGTGATAGCATCATGGCTGATAGAGGAATTATGGTGCAAGATCTTTTTGCAAATAATGATGTTCAAGTGAACACCCCAACATTTTTAAAAGGAAAGTCTCAGCTTGATGCCCACGAAGTTGTTCATGATCGTCGTGTAGCATCCAAGCGTATACACGTTGAGAGAGTGATAGGTCTTGCCAAAAGGTACAAAATTCTTAAAGGTGAACTAAGTCATTGCAAGCTGCAGCTTGGATCACGCATTATATTTGTATGTTTTGTTTTGAGTAACTTCAGAAACTGTATTGTTGACAAATTTGCATAATGGTTTTCAGGGAACTTGATAATATTTGTTTGATCTGGTTTGAAGAATTGACTATGAAATAAATGAAATAAATGCAAAATGTTTTCAAAATTTTCTATGATAATGAAATGAAATATGGACACCATTATCCTTCACATAGATATTTATTAAAATTTTAAGCTTATTTTAAGATATTAAACAATCATTGATAGGATCTGATATGTACTTTTAAATACAAGTAAATCAATCTCTCTCTCTCTCTCTCTCTCTTTTACATTTGTGTGTGTACAAATGTTCTATTAGGAACACAAAATGTCTATTAAGACTTTCACTATGTCGAAAAACCTTAAAAACATTTCTAATACACAAAGGTTCCCTTTGCAAATACTGGAATCATACATACATGTATATTTAAGGAGCAGATATAATTTTTCAGCAATTAATGTTTTTAAAAAGTTGATCATTGAGTTTCAGCCCATATATTGAAAATGGAAAATTACAATTGCTGACATGTTGTATATAAAACAATAGGTTCAATCTCCTACACAATGGCACATGAAGTTAAACATGTACAGTGTAAATGTGCTTTGTACATCTTTATTGACCAATGAATGAAATCTATCACAAAAAATGAGTTTCTGTTTCTTCATAATTAATACCATGGTAATAGAATTGTGGGATGTAGCACATGACTAAGAGTTGCAACCTTACGCCTTCATATAGACAACTAACTGAAATATCAAAATAGCAAACAAAGCAGCACATGACCAAAATTGAAAAACAAATCAAACAGTTCAGTACATCACCATCTGGTTACATTCTTCTAACATGAAATACATGTACATGTTTCCTGGTTGCATGGTAAAAAATATGGTTAGTTTATAAAAATCAATACTTTGCAATGCAAGAGTTCCCTGAGAATTTTGCATACAACTTTGACGCAACGAATGGTCGGTACCACTTTTTATAAAACAGATCTAGTTTGGGAACCAAACAAAACTTGCAATAGTCCTGGTCAAATTCAATCTTTTCCACAAACAAAGATTTAAATGTGTAAACTACAAAATAACAAAATTGCCTTCCAGTAATAAGTAATTGGCCTTGAATTTGATCATAATAATTTGATGATTTTTTATGTTGAATGACCCCATTTTTTTCCTCTAAATACCCAAAATGTTTCAGACACTTTGATTCAATATTTACATTTCGTCCCAAGTAAGGGCATTTCACTTCAACAATATGCATATCATCAATCACTCCATCAGGTGAAGCACCAAGAAATGGCTTAGGTCCGTAAATGAAGAAGCCACATCCATTAACTTTTTGTTTGTATTTCGATTCAAAACATTTTATAGCTTTCCGTTCATAATTTTTCCCATGTAATGTTGCTTCGGAGTTAATCTGCTTTGATGAAAATATTGTTTCACACAGTTTTTCCTTGTTTCGTTTCTCCGTCATGTGGGTTATCTGTCCAAAGCTTGAAGCAGTTAATCGCCATGTCCTCTCCCCAAACCATTTCTTGTTAGCCGTCTGCCCACGTGTTGCAACTTCTATCTTCTTTATCTCCAAATCATTCACCTGCAAAATACAATTTTATACATTTTGATTTATACACAGTAAGTTTTGAGTATTTAAATGTTTCTCAAAACACAAAGTTACCAATTTGTCTCTGTTTATCATTATGTCATATGATTAAGATTTTTTATGAACAGTTTACAAAGTGTGAAAGATGTGAAATTTCAAATTAACTGCTTAGCACATGTACCTTAATTGCTTCATCAACCCAATACTCAGTAAAAGGTAGTGAGAGGTAATCATGATCATGAACTGCAGTCTGAAAAAGAAAGATGAAATCAAGATTTACAGCTACCATTTTTCTCCTGATACACAATTTTGAATAAGAAATACAAAATTTCTTTTTCTTTAATATGCAATAAAATTCCTCTGTTAGAAAATAATCATTTCAAAGTGTTTTTATTTTATTCATATACCTTCAAATCAGCTCTTTTAAATAAGTAGCGATAGGCAATGTTCGCTGACGATTTTGCTGTATAGTTTACTAAGATGTTCAAGACCCTATCCTCAAAACCCTCCATATTCTTCCTCTTCTCTGGGCGGGGATCATCCAATATGTTTTCTGATTTCCGTTTTCTTGAAAGATTTTCTACCTTTACAGGTGATCCTTAAAAAATTGATTTTTCATATTGAAATATTTTAAGATCACAATACATTCTTCAAAGTCATACGGAATGAAGCTTATCAAATTCTTGGCACTACACATTGAAGAATATTTAATACATAGATTTTAAAAGTATTCTATTAACATGTAAATAGATGTAAACCTTTATGGGAAGTCTTTGGTTTATTGAACATCATCAAACTCTCAGTGCACGTCTTCTCAATGCCAGAAAGCTCTCCAAGCCCAATAAACTTCTCCAACATCACCATGACTGCTGCTAAATGTTTACATGTTCCGTTTGGGCCCTTCCCTGCTGGACATTCACAGTGTGAGCTTAGAATATCACCAGATTGCTTTTCCAATCTAAGCTTGTAGTTGTATGTCACCTGAATGATAAAGATTACATACATGGTATTTGCCCAATACATAAAATAACAATTTACAAAATGGACTTTCTGTTTGAAATAAAAAATATAGATATCAAGACTTAAAATATTACAGGCATCGATTAAATCTCTCACTGATGCTACATGTACATGTATGTATAAACAACTGACCTTATTTTTCATTGCTGCACTGACTATTCCAGTAAAGAATATCTCATTCTTGATGAGCACTGAACATGCAAGTATTCTCTTAGAATCATACAGCAATTCACCATTCTTTATTGCCTTTATGTTTCTTGCAGAGTCATTATCACCTACAAAAACATGCATATTAAAAAAATGAAAAATGCATTGAAAACATACTGGTAAGAGAAAATAGATAAAAATAAATATAATTTGTTAAAACCTGTCAAGAGGACACAATATGTATGGACTTGATAATATAAAATTAGTATTATGCATATTATTGTGTATTATATATTCAAATTTATGAAACCTGCAAGGCGGTGAAGAAAGTAGGCTTCAGTTTGATCCCTTGTCACAACTGGTAAAAGTCCCTGGTGATCTGGCTTCAATTGTTGAAATCCAGTTGATGGCCAGTTTACATCCAGAGGTTCTGGTAGAAGAACAGGCGGTGGCAAGAAGTTCTTGTTTCTGTCATATGACTCGAGCCTGCATGGAAAATATTAGTTGGATTTAGAACTAATCAAAACACAGATACTTGGATTAAATGACACCATTGGGAAGGAAAGATGGAAGGAGTGCAAAAGAGAGAATGAAAATTTAAATGTCTGATATTTAAATTATTTATTAACTAAGAGTGATTACTTCTGAATCACAAGACATCCAAAATAACAAAAAAAACAAATTTAAAATAATACAGTGTATATATGCCAATGTACTATGCAGTAAGTATATAGAAGTGTATATAGTGGGGGGGGGGCAGGTCCAAGTGATGTTTGTGTTTATCAGAGGGGTAGGTGGAGTCTGACCCCTTTTTCAGTTTTCAATAACTTTATGAAGTAAATTGAATAATTTTTAACCTGACTCTGGTCAGATGAAAACTACGCCTTAACGTTACATTGCTTCATATATTGCAGAATTGCATATGCCGGTATGTACACTATTGAATGCGCAGTTCGATTGCAGAAAGCATACCAGAAACTATAATTTATGGTGTTTAAGATATAAAATCTGAGACACAAACACTGTTATAGTATAATTCAATCATATATATGTAGGGAAACCAAATGATGGCCCGCTTGTAACACAGTGTATGTCACTTGTAATTGTTATGTGCAAAACAACGGACGAACATTGTGTTGTAATACTAATTTAATCGGAAATTTCTATGAATACATTATTTTTGTGTGGATATATTGATCTCAAGAGTGTACCTTTCAATCAGGTCAGTCTTTCTCCCGTGCGTAGATGCATCTCTTTGTATCAATTCCTTTTTCAACTGAGGAACCGTCCAAGTAATGTAGCGCGACGCCATCGTGTTGATTGGATTCAAACGCACAGCTAACCACCGAAACAAATCAAGCGTCTCGCGGTGAATGTTTACCATTGTACAAAAACAATAAGTCTCCAAATTTCATTCGGGAGACTTAATAATAAAGATTAAATAGAGATAGGATCATCAAACATCCATAATTTAAAGATAATTTTAACTGACAATTTCTGATTCTAAGGGGGTCAGGATGACCCCTTAGGGTCATGACTTACATGCCATAATGATCTGATGTGCCATGACCTAAGGAGGAATAATATCTTTGGAATAAGGTGGGGATCTCAATGGTTTTTATGATATATGATAATTTCAGGAAGAGCACTTGGGATCATGACCTACATACCTTCTGAAATGCCTTGAACAAAGAAACAATATAATATGTACATGATATATGATTCAATTTAAGAACCCCGATATAGATCAATCATCTATGTTTTGTAATACATGTACTTCCTATGTATATATACATGTATTAGTTTGTGTTTTGTTCTATACTAGTCTATTCATGTTCATGACTAGCATGGCTTAGTCTTATTTTAAATTACATTCAAAAATTGTCAAATATATGACTTGGACCCCCCCCCTCCCCACCCCCAAACAAACTCAAATATAAACTGCCCCCCCCCCCCTCCCCTTAATTGTCGAATGATCTATTTAAATCAAAATATAATCTTGGTGTCTAAAAACTTTTATAAACTGGTAAAAAATGTTATTCTTAAAAAATTACATTTATAACACCTTGCATATTTGACAAATGATCTATTGAGATATGATCAGAGGTCATATTTCTACCTTGGGATCAATAACTAGTATTCATTGACAAGTTGAAATTAATAACAATAAATGATTCAAATTATAAATGTTTATACTCCACATTCACATCCCCCCCCCCCAATCTAACCTGGTTCTAAAGATTCAGTCTTCTTAATACATTCTTACATGTGTACAATAGCAAATTTTAAATCATTTCTTGATTGCTTTTTCTCTCCTGATGCACATTAACATTTTGGAAATTGCTTAGTTCAATTTTTCGTGGGGTCAGAACAGTCCCATAAGGTCATGACCTACATTGTATTTGATGCATTATAATACATAAAGAAAGAAATACTCCTTCCTTCCTATTATAAGTCATATAAAAATGATAAGTGTCTACACTAATTACATGTAATACACAAATTTAATAAGAAATTGTTTATACAGGGTCAATATGGGGTTAACTCAATAGTGCAAGTCTGACAAATGAAAAAAATAACTATTTTGCAACTAAAATCATTTATTATGACAGAAACTTTACAAATGCGACAGGATAGGTAACGATGATAAGCTTATTTAGATATTAAAAGATGATGATACAGTATGCTGTCAAAGGGAGATCACATTTAGAAAGTGAAAGAAGAACTTTGTGTATGATGGCATCTCATTATATTGTGCTACTGCTTCTACATGTATTATGCTTACCTATATTGGTCAACATCATAATGATAATCCAATTAAAACACAATAATAACTAATCCTTTTCTGCATATGGAAAACACAGACATGTATACACGTACGTGAACCCATCTAATCGAAGAGCTGGGTAAAACTAGTACCCGCTAATGAGACCTGCAGACCTGTGTTGTGCACGTAAATTCAGACAAAGATCAGTTATTTGTAACATGCATGTATTTTTATGACCTATTCTTCAAATCCACTTGCACTATTTTATTAGGTAAATAACAGCTTTAAGGTGGTGCAGGACACCTGCATATTGCGATGTATACTTCCTATTGAGATAAACAATAAAGTATATTAAATATTAATTAAATATTTACCCCCCAAATAATGTTACCTAACATTGAAGCGCATTGGCTCAGAGCGTTTACATGTCTGTAAGAGTATTGGGGTCCAATGTGTATTTTTGGTAATTTTACAATTGATATAAATGAATTTTCATTGGGGGGGGGGGGGTCGTCGGGTCTGGACCCCTCACTCACACCCCTTCTCTAAATCTGTGCACACGATTATGTACATGTAGGCATACAGAAGCAAATCTAAAACCGGCAACCGCCACGGGGAGGGGGCATAATTTAATTTTTAATTTTGTTTGTAATAATTATATAGACCATATTATACTATCTATGACATGAAATGTTAAGATTATTGATTAACTGAAAATTCACTGCAAACAGTTCTACCCCAAATTGCACATAAAGTGCTGCTCATGTGTATTATCAAATGGGAAGGGATCTCATCCTTCAGTTATGAAAATTATAATTTTTAAATGTATAACCGGAGCTTGCATGTCGCCTTCATTTTTAATTAAACTGGTAAAAACAGTGTCATTTAGGGGCAAACACTTGGTGCGGGTATTATTGTCTAATGACAGCATCTAGTTTAATTTATTTTTTGGGAGTTGATTTTAATCAACTCTCCTATGCACTTACTCGGGCAAAGCGAAAGTGAAACAGTGTTTGGACCTAAGCACAAATCAATACCGCTGACAACACTTAGTTCTTGAAAATAATCGATAAATTCGATGCTATGTATTCTGAAGCATTGTTTTTCAAGAAAACTTATTAAATTTTTTATGTAATACCATGAAAATAATAAGATTTTCAATTGTACAAACAGTTTAGATATTTTTTAAAGTCGTATGTATTCCTACGCTAGAGTTCAATGTAGTCTCGTTTAACCAGACGCTTGGCTGTCTCCGTTAATATCCGACAAAACAGAGTCTCTCTTGCTTGTCGGAGATAAACGGAGACAGCCGAGCGTTTGGTTGAACAAGACAAGAGTTCAATCTTGTCTGGATCCATACAATTTCTCAGAAATATTTCGATTACTGATACTACTTGCCATGCAAATTCACATATCGTTGATTTTGAATAAATGATAATCGACAAAATCAACTCCCGTCAGTACTTCAGTACTTTGATTTAAATTTAATTTACAGATAAGACAGAAAACATCAGAATCTAAAATATAATAACTGTTATAAATGTATACCTTTTCTTACAGAAAAGTTTACCATTTATTGAAATGAGCATCAAGTTAGTCCACTGTCACTTTACTATATCAGAGACAACAATCATTTAAACAAGAAGCTCATGGGCCACATTGCTCACATGAACAACAGTTCCTTGTGTCATTCTTTTTCAGTTTTTTTACTAGTGAATATTTCTATGAAAAACTTTAAACCCCTCTTGGGGCTCAAGGATTATTACACGGCTAATGATTTTAAAAAGTTAGAATCAATACTATCTTAGGATGCTTGCATAAAGAGGAGATTTTTACAAATTTTCTACATCTTTTTATGTTCAACTTTGAAGCCCTAGTGGGGCCCCAGTGTTAGTGGGTTATAGTTATAACCATTTAGAATATTCATTACGTATACAAACTTTTTTGTAAATATTGGCATTTCTGGTGCAGTGGTTCTTGAGAAGAAGATTTTATAAAACACATAACTTATTTCTACAGTTTTACAATTATCTCCCTTTTAAAAAATGGTTTGCCCTATGTTTCAATAATATACAATCCCCTTCCCATAAGGATGATTTGTACCAAGTTTGGTTAAATTTGGACCAGTGGTTTTAGAAAAGAAGTCAAAAAAGTGAAATGTTTACAGACAGTTGGATGGATGGACAGACAGATGAACGGATGACAATGTAATCAGAAAAGCTCACTTTAACCTTCGGTTCAGGTGAGCTAAAAAGATAACATCTGAATACTGTACATATATTCAGTACACTCACTAGAAATAGTAGGAACGGTCCAAAATGGAGTCTCTACATCAGACTGGGTCTCCCACAGTCCTAGATTAAGGTTCTGCTGCCACATGGTGAGGAGAGGACCACACCTCAGACCTCGACTCCCCGGCTGATTGAACAGAGTGGTGCAGTC
Source organism: Magallana gigas (assembly GCF_902806645.1). Lineage (NCBI taxonomy): Eukaryota > Metazoa > Mollusca > Bivalvia > Ostreida > Ostreidae > Magallana > Magallana gigas. The sequence continues at coordinate 42,557,931 of NC_047562.1, read as the reverse complement.
TGACTTTTTGATTATCGGAACTCTCTGTTTCAATCAAAAGAAAATTTTTGAAAAATTTATTCTTACAATGTATTAAGGCAAAATGGCATATATAACATTTTTAATGTGATTAAAGTTATTACAATAGACAATAATTTTATTAAAAAGAAAGATTTTTCATCTCGTAAATACCCTGAATTTTTATCAATCAAAAACTTGAAGAAGATGGGGGAATAAGATAGCCCAAATACCCTTTCAGTTTCGTCGTAAAATACAATTTAAAATTTATTTTTTTTCCAAATAATCTATTCAAATATATTATATATTACAAGTCTGCAAAAGCACAATTTCTAACTATATTCAGTTTTTAATATATCTAACAAACGATAAAAAAAAAACAAGAGGCCTGTTGGCCTTGACGGTCACCTGAGTAGCATATAACCCATACACAAACTTGTTGAGGAGTCTCATATATGCATTTAATTAGGTTTCATTCTGGAGTAGAAAAATTATAAATTTGTGATGACGACCACCTCCCTGCCTGAAATCTGTCAAAAAGAACTATGAAACATATAATTTTGGTGAAAAACTTAAAGATCTGGTCTACAAAATCATGAATTCAGTTTTCCTTTCAGGTGTGTGGGAGTAAAGAAGATAATTTTTAAACATTATATGCATTAAGACCTATACATCCATTTTGGTCCTGCCCTAGAATCAAAACCCATACTCCAGGGGACATGAAATTAAAAATTTTAGTAGAGGACTTCCTGGTAAACATAATTATGAAGTCAGTTTTTCATATAGATGTGTGAGAATAGAGAAGATTTTGAACATTATATGCATTAACACTATATTGCCCCCCCCCCCCCCCCCATGTCCAGAACCCCTGACCCAGGAACCATGAATTTCACAATTTTGGTAGAGGAGATAGTGGACATCATAACCATGTATTCAGTTTTTTGTCCACATGTGTGGGAGTAAAGAAAAAGATTTTTAGAGATTTAAAACATTTTTACTATATGGCCATATTGGCCCCACCCTAGAGCCCGAACCCCTGACACAGGGGTCATGAATTTCACAATTTGGTGGAGGGCTTCATGGACATCATAATCATGCATTTAGTTTTTAACAAATATATATAGGAGTAGAGAAGAAGATTTTCTAAGATTTAATACATTTTTACTACCGGTATATTGCCCCCACCCGAGAGCCTGAACCCCTGACACAGGGGTCATGAATTTCACAATTTTGGTGGAGGGCTTCATGGACATCATAATCATGCTTTTAGTTTTTATTAAATATATATGGGAGTAGAGAAGATTTTCTAGGATTTAATACATTTTTACTATATGGCCATATTGGCCCCAACCCAGAGCCAGAACCCCTGACCCAGGGGCCATGAATTTCACAATTTTGGTAGAGGGCTTCCTGGACATCATAACCATGCAACCAGTTTTTTCCTCACATGTGTGGGAGTAAAGAAGAGGATTTTTGAAAATTTGGCTTTTTTTTGCATATTTGGCCCCACCTGTGGTGGCCCGGGGTTGGTAAAGCCATGAATTTCACAATTTAGATTCCTCTTACCATAGAGATGCCTCACATCAAAAATGGTAACAATTGGACGGGTAGTTTTTAAGAAGAAGTTAAAAATGTATAATTGTTAACGCACGACGACGGACGAAAACGCATAGCAATAGGTCACCTGATTTATTCAGGTGACCTAAAAATAACACTATTTTTGACTTTTTAAAAAATAACACTATTTGGAGGATTTGCTACATATATGCCTGTTTGAGTCAACATATTTCAAGTATTGAAAACATTTAAGTGTTACAAATTCGATGATATGTTAAATATATATTGTTTTGAATATTTTTTATAAAAAATATCAGATTTATTGACATTCTAAATTTTCCGCATCTTATCTGTCCGTGTATTGGCATTTTACACATCTTGTCCACTAATTTTCTATCTTCTTAATACATGTATATTATCTTTAATAATATAAACATGGTTTTAAAGGGACATGGTCATGATTTTGATCAAATTCTATTTTTGGGTTTTTATTATTTACAATCCTTATTAAAGTTCTAATGATCAAATGAAATTTGAGAGTCAGTCGTAGAGATATGAGCAAGATAAAGGGCTCACATTTCTTTGTCATGTAAACAAGGCTTGTGCCCTGTTTTTGTTTACATATACCAGTTAAAAATACATTCTAAGCACAAATAAACAGTTTCTACACATTTAAATCATTCATTTTAGGTCTAAAACTGGAATTTTCACTTCAACATACAAAGAATTTTAAGTTCTATGACTCAATATATTAAACTATAATTCAATGAATGCCACTCAAAAGACTGCGAACGATAGCATTGTCTAGCTACCTAACTAAAAGTCATTTTTTGAAAGTTGTCTAATTAAAGTTATTTTCTAATAATAAAGTATACATTTATGTATTTTTTCATTGAATATGAATGATTTTGTCAAACAGAGAGATTACTTTGTATTTTGGGTTAAAATAGCTTATTTCATAATAGAAAATAAAGGAAAACGGAAATGTGATTACATGTACTATTAAATTTTTGTAAACATATAAATAATATTTTTCTCACTCCTAGAGACCGATTTCAATGAATTTTTTTTTAATTCCCCCCGTAAGCAAAACTTTTGTTTCAAAATTAATAATTTAACTACAAATTTTATTTCGATATAATTCAATTAGGATTTGATCATACTTTTAAGTAGATAAATGTGTTTTTGAATATCTGACAGAAATTCCAAAATATTTGGATGGAAAATGTAGGAGGGAAATGGGCATTAGCATTCACAGTTCTTTTGGTTGCCTATCAAAAATGCCTTACTGAAGCATTATAAACAGCAATATTAAAAAAAACCCAATTTTTGACCACAGTTTTTGACCAAAATTGTGACCATGCCCCTTTAAACTTACAAGTGGTTTGCATAAGTCACTTCCTGTCTGAAGATTTCTTTTCATTTCTGCTTTGGATATCATGATATTTTCATCCACAACTAAATGACGTCTCCGTCGCTTCCTAGCGCTGGGACTTGGAGGCAAGGGAGCTAACTCTAGAGACAAATCAATCTGCCTCTAACAATTAAAGAAAAAGAAATTCTATACAATTTCAGTATACACAAGTAAATTAATATTGATAAATAAACTTCGAATAATGAAGACAATCATGAGCCTAAATTGTAATAATCTATATATGTGCATACAGTAATATCAAAGCGAAAAAATTAAATGTATTTTGCAAAAATTTATCAGATGAATGTATATAGAAATGGATTTCTCCTACAGAAGCTTCATACGAAAGTCATGATTGCCTATATATTTATATGAGAAGAAAGTTTACAACCAACACACAATGACTGACCAAAAAGATCCTTGCCCCAAAATATAAGCTGATGACCTTGACACCATTATTACCTTTCTGGATGACCTGCGGGGTTCCTCTTCTGTGGGGGGCAGCATGGTGACCTCTGGTGACCTTGGCCGATGATCACGGGGTGCTGGTGGGGCGTCGGGTAGTACATCCTCAAGCTGACACCGAGGGGTCTTTTCCTTGGGGGACAACATTTCTTTCTCCAATTCTTTCCCTCCATCTAAGGTTTTTGAAGGGGATGAGAGATTTATGAAGGCTTCTGATCCTTTCACAGGGCTGCAAATTAGAGATAAGATATAATAATAAGTTTCATCTTCTTTGGAATGAAATAAGTTATTTAGCGATTTCTTAAAGGTAATTTCCCATTGCAAAAATAACTCACCCCTCCTTCATATTAAAGAAATAAAAAAGGTTTTTATATCATTTTTATAAAATTGTTGGTAACTGTAAAGAGTTAAGAGAATGTAATTCTCAAATCAAATATGCCACAGGCTCCCACTTAAAACTGCTGACATTGTTTTGAAAATTGTTCTCAAAATAAGTGATGGCCAAATAAGTTTGAAGTACAACTACACCTTAGATTTGGGTTAGTGCTTTGATAAAGAGTACTTTCTCTTATACCAAATATTTTCATGTCTTTTTTCAGTTCAAATTAAAACCATATAGTCAAATTTGATTTCAAATCAGAAAAATAAATGTGATTTACTAGTAGATAATTTTTAACCAACTTGAAGAATTGAATCTATTTGCAATCCAACTAGTTTTAAATTTATTCCTACTATTCGCCTATTATAGGAACAGAAACATCTGGTTGGAAGAGTGTACTGTCAGTTGGTGGGACAGCATCTACTGGTAATTTGACAGAGTCATCAAGGAGAGCTTGCATGTTATGCTCATCAAGTGCAGGTAACTCAGTCTGTTCAACAATCTAAAATTACGTGATAGAAAATATTTGAAGATCATTTCAACTTTAATGCCATAAGCAGGCTTGGGGTAATGCTAAATGTAATGGTAATGCATTGCAATGCATTACATGTTTTCAAAGTAATGCTACTAATGTGTAATGCCTCAAAATTAGCATTACAAGTAATGCTAATGTAATGCATTACTTTTCAAAATCTAGTGTAATGCTGGCATTACATGGCATTACTTTGCATTACTATGCATATTTATGCATGTTCACTTTTAAAAATGTGATGAATAAATGAATAGTTGAAATTGAATTTGATTAAATTTATTTTTAAAGAAGAAAGAAATAATTCTAATAAAGAAAAAAATGTTTTAATTGTACATATCTTATTAAAAAAGGTTTTTTAAAATTCATTTTTGAATTGTTTATATTACTAAAAATAACAGCACAATTTCATAACATTTTAAAGAGTGTTGTTATTAAGAGTTTTTATTCATTTAAACAATTTACTCCAATTAGTTTGCACTTCAATAAGAAATGTGTCAACAACACACTATGCCCCCAGGATAATCTAAGTATCAAAACAATCTATTGTTATAAGAAGTGCTAAATACCCCAATCCCCTTCCCTTCGCTATGTCACAATAGAATAGGAGACAGACATGCACCTTTAAAAGCTTCATTGCTCTAGTTAAAATTATAGAATTTTTTTTTCTATTACAATTGGTAAATCATAATTTCAGTATTATATATATATCTATTGTAGCTCACAATATCTTATATGATGTAAACATATATGAAAGCTGTATGTTGTTCTCCATAACGAGAGTGCACGCTCTGCAGAGACTCTGAAGCCTACTGGCTTCGCATTTTGCGTGCCTCGCATATGTTTATAAATGTTATTAATATGTTTAATGCTGATGAGCTTATTGCTCAAAGTTGAAATAAATAATAAAAGCAAAATGAATGCACTGTCCATCCATGATGAAAATCAATATCACTTCCAATATTATATATTTATTTAGTATAGGCCGGAAGATGGATGCATTTAAAAGATGAACCCTTTATAAAATTATAAAGATTTGTGTAATCTGGGGATATATCTAAATTTAGCTTTTAAAAACCGCAACATTATTTCATAAATTGTTTTTTGTTACGCATGTTATCCTGTGTCTCTATTTCATATCTGATATTGTATCATGCCAAATGTCTATAAATATCATTTTACTTATGTAATATGTTTGTTCATATTGCCACAGTATGATTATATATTGAGCAAATAAAGAATGACTCTTGTTTATTCATTAAATTTGAACCTGATACTGAGCATGAAGCTGTAGATATGTTAAAGAGTGTTGTATATTTGAAACATTTGCAAAAACTCTTTATTAGCTCTACTTTAAAAAAAAATGTAATGGTAATGGTAATGCATTACTTTACTCATGTAATGGTAATGTAATGCATTACTTCAAGAAAATCAAGTAATGGTAATGGTAATTTAATGCCCAAATTAATGAAGTAATGGTAATGTAATGCATTACTTTACAATGTAATTTGCCCCAAGCCTGGCCATAAGTATACTTTAAATACATGTAATTAAACTTTTATTTGTTCATATTTTGGGTTTACTTCAAATTTTCATTAGCAATATGAATAAATTACAATACATGAATTTTGTACCTATATTTATTATAAATATACTTAAGATTGATCATGATACACATGGGTATAATTTGATAAAAATATATAGATTAGAACTAGGTACTACTAGTATCTACCGTAATGTCGCGTGTATAACACGCACTTTTTTTCAGCCAAAATTTGATCAAAAGATAATACTTCTTCCTATATATATCATGCAAGTTCAATGTCAGTTCACAGGTAAACATTTATGCAGGAATTCTTATTTGCTTATATAAACTACTCATATAAAATTTATTTTACAATAATCTGGTGTGTTGAGCTTGTACTATTCTAGGAGTTTTTCATGATTAAATAAATCATGCAAATTAATCCATATACTTAAAAAGTAGAAATTTTCGTTAAACAGAATCTGCACACTGGTTACAGAGCTCACCTGAGGCAGGTTGGGAATATCCACATCTTTAAGGGTAATTTGGTCCAAACTTGACACAGTGTGTGGAGAGCCTAAAGCTGTGAATAGATGTAGAATTCATCATAATGCTAATTCTTATTAGTAAATTTTTATAAAAGTTTGATTTAGTAATAAGTTAAAGATTGCATGCCTACATAACCAATTAGATATACATTCTTGTTAAAAAAAATCCCACTTTCTTGAGTTACAGTACTTGAATGCAATTGAAGTAATGTGAAGTATTTTTACGCATAAGAAAACTTTGCGAGGTTTACTAGTTTTTATCACTCTGTCACCAGAGGTTGTGCTACACAAGTTTCTCTTACACTTCTGTCATGTCAAGAAAAATAGTCACATGATTAAACAAGCATGGCAAGCTCATGGCATTGTTGATTCATTTCTCCTGTACAATCAACTTGACTTGTGCGTAAGTTTAAAATTATCAAAGGGTATGACATTGCTTGCTGCTGATTTGTGTAACTTCACCAAAAAATTATAAGCATGCGGAAACTGATTTTTCAAAACTATTAAACATCTGTCAAACTAGATCATGTGATACGATTTTTTGTTTTTTTCCTCCACAAAATACTTTGGAGTAAAAATTAATAAATAAAAGTATTAAAGATTTTAACTGAATTACTTATAATCATATTTATAGATTAAAGATTAAATACATCAATTTTTTATACATTTTGCCCATTGTTTCAGTTTTTACATTATAGGGCGTTGACAGAGGTATAGGCAAAGCTTGTGTAGCACAGCCCCTGGTGAGATAATGCATTTTTTATGTGTCTGGCATAAAATTCTCTCCACAAATCTGTCATTCTAAATGCCTCTTAATAATTGCAAAAATTGACTAGTGTATCATGGGTAATGTGGTAAATAGTGAAATAAAGTTGATGTAAATATTGGTTGATTAACAATACATGTTTTAGTTGAGTTCTCACCGGATCTAATGAAACTCTGTTCCGTTTCCACATGTATTTGTTTTGTTGATGATACACTCGACTCTCTACGATGTCTCATTCTCTCTACACTGGAATCACTGCTAGGGGAGGATAACTCTGCCAAAATTTCTTCTGCATCTTTACCTTCCTATCCAAATACCAAAGAAAATACAAAAAAATGGGGGTCATAAATTCATTATCAATTCATTTTTAAACCTTTTTTTAAGTTCTTAATTAACAAGAAAATTTTCTATCCATACAGAGTTAATGATGCTGTCTAGTAATCTTGATTTTCAGATCAGATTGAGAATAGTGACATATTACATACAATTGTATACGTACCAATGCTTCAATAGTTGCCTATAAGTTATGTGAACCAATAGCAAGTGTCAAGCAAAACTGAATGGAAAGGAACTTAAAAAGCCTTTTAAAGAAACTGAAATAAACAATATAAGTCTTTAAACAAAAAAATTCTTAATGAAATTGAAATGTAAATCAAACATGGATTAAAACAATACAGTCACATTGTTCAACTCATCAACAATGTCATGTATATGATTGTAGCTACTTATAATAATCTACACGTGACAATTGCAAGTGGCAATAATTTTAATAAAAACTTTAAGACATGTACTGATCATAATCAAGACAATGGAGAAGATTTTGAATACACCTATCTCTACTTTCGATCACTGATAGTCCCTTATCGGTGAAACCAGAGGGGACTAGTCTTTATCGCTGTCTTTACATTTGTCTGTCAGTCATATTCTGTCCCAAATTCATTTTCCAGCCTTTTTTGGTTATGATATAGGAGATTGATTTGAAACTTGCTGTGTAGCTTTATAATGAGTTTTGTTAAGGTTGATCAACAGAAAATGATATCAATTTTCAATGACTTGCTTTTCCTGATTGAGATAGGGTATCCTTAAAGAAAAACACCTTCCATTGAAATTTCTCGAAAAAAAATTAGCTTTTAAAACAACATTCGATCCTTTTAAATTGAGTACATGTCGGGGACAGATGCCGTTATTGCTTATGCAATACTCTAAGAATTCTTGATTTACATTATCTTCTTTAGTAATGAGGCAAAACCTATCTCAAAGTGCTTCATGCCATTTGGTTGAATTGGTAAAAAGATTTTGAAGATGATGATGATGATTAAAATGCAAACAAGTAAAGGCTAAAGAATGATAAATAATTTTGAACAAAAGGCATTAAACAATACTGTGGATCTATCAATATTTGATAAACACTTATTTTTGTAAGCTTATAATTGTTGAGTTTATCCAAGAAATCAAAGTAAGAAATGTGACAAAAATATTAGTAATGATAACATCTAAGAATTTTTCTGTCCTAATTAATCTAAGATTATTGTTTAAATCTATGAAAACTGATGCCCTGATGTTAATGAAACCACAGTATATGTATTAGTAAATTCTAATTAAAATCTTCCAAAAACATCGGAAACAAATCAGAATCATCTTAAATGAACCTCTCGATAGTCTATTCTGCCGAAGTATGGGTCATAGAATGGTTGTTTTTCCAATGACATCGACAAAAAGTCGGGCATAGTCACAAGTTCTGGTCTACAATATAAATTTTTCAAAATGCGGTATAACTCTTTCAGACTTCCAGGTTACATTCCACTCATTTGTGAATACAAACAGAAACATCCTGATAGTCACATGCTTAGGCTATCCTAAAAATATATGTCTGTTTGGAATTGCTGCCTGGAGGTTTCTAGACCTGTAGGAGGGAGGGAGGATTTTTTTTTTAAACTTGAAGTTTAAATTATTAAATACATGTATTGGTAAAAAAATCTTCATATAAAAATAAAAGTTTTTTGCTAATGAACTTTTACCAGAAGGGGGTATTTCAATGAGGCAGGAGGCAATTCAAAACAAACCATAATTTTATTTTGGCCTTACAAGACCTGGTTGTAATTATATTCTCATCATATTGAAATCTAAAACTTTTTAAGAGATCACAATAAAGGTTTCCTTTTTCAAAGCTTCCAGAAATACCTGCAGGCAACATTCAGATCAATGTTTTCACCAATGTGTACTGCCAGTCTTACTTTCACCAGAAACGATGATATATCCTCTGAAAAATCAATACATGTATTATGTTAAATTTACAAATTTTGAATCATGACACATACTAGCTGCAAATTTTTTATTTAAATTAAAAAGATTGATAAAGTTTGAATCATTTATATATGAAACATCGTGAAGTACTTGATCAAACTTTGTAATAATTTGTAATGATTTATTACTCTATCAAATCTCACAGATAAAATGTTTAAAATTATATTAATATATAAAACTATGGTAAATATTAAAATTGAAAACATTTAAAGAAAAACCCACATAGATGTATGTTGAAGCTACAAAACATGGTTACTAACCCAGTAAGTACTGTGTTTGTTTTCTATATAGCTTGACACATCCATACATGAGTTTGGCGGAGAGGTAGAGGGAGAACCTGGGGCGACTCCGTCCTGGTACCGAGGGCTGCTTCCTCACCATGATGTAGTCCAAAATGTCATCACTGAATGCAGGAAACAATATCAAATTCATACATCATGTACATGTTATTGTCAATTCTGTATCCTCAAATCTTGCTACAACAAAACTTGTGCATGGAATTTTGTATAATGCACAATGATTTACTAAAGTAGTGTATTTAGAAAAAATCATATATTTCTTGCTAAGAACAGTCATGCAGTTTAAGCAGCAAAAAATTCACAGGTACTTTTTTAAAAATAAGAACAGAAGGTATCTAACTACAAATAACTTGAAGTAAGACCCTTCTGTGAATTGCAATCATTTTTTGTTTCTATATACAAGAACTTAATGCTATTGCTCCTCTTACTATAAGCTACCATCAGTATGAATTCAAACTATATTTACTTGGAATAGAAACATGGCCATCCAAAATTATTGAGTCCAGTCCCTATTGCATCACATCATAAGTTTCAATACCAGAAATTTCAAACAAATTTAAATGTATATGGAGTTGGCCTTTCATACATACCAGGTTTTACATAAATCAACTTTTGAAACTTCTCTTCTCTTTAATACATGTTCGTCTTTTATGGTGGCTGCCAACCTGTTATATATTATTATATATATACAATTTAAATGAATGAATTATTTATGATGATGTCAAACTTAGGGTTGTATGAGACTCTTCCATGTTGAGACATATTGTTTATTGAAATAAACAATAAAATAAAGAGTAATTATGTATTAAGTAGTTTCTTTCCCAATATTGTCATCTAACAGCGTAGCGCAGTTGGTTAGAGGGTTTACTACAAATCTGTAAGTCATGAGTTCGAATCCCCATCAGGGTTTTACAATTTTCACCTCTCGAAATATTTTTAAGAGCAATTTTTTGGTTAAATAGTGTATAATATCGTAAAATTCTAATCCGGTGAAAGTATTTCAATTAATATGAATTATAATGTACTTTAATCTACATCAATATCGACAGATGTCCCATACCACCTTGAATTCCCATAGAAGACGTACGATTTGGTTGTTTCTTGAAATGTTGATATTGAAGCTGATGTAAATTAACAATAACTAATTTACAGTATTAAATTTTACTTAATTTTATAGTCTGTCCCAAGATAATTTTGCCGCATATTTTCTTATATTATTTGATATTCATAAATACCTCTTGATTCAGACAATGTTCCTTCAATAGTAAGAACAAATCCCAAGATTAAAAAAAAATGTCTATATTATATGGGGATTTTGCATTGCATCAGCCATAATTCAGCCCAGATGATTACGTTGAAAAATTGTGCGAGGTGTTCTGAAAGACTTCCGAATGGAGAAAAGATGTCAACATTCCCCATTATGAATCTCCGTAGGAAATCTGTTTTCATTCCTGTGAATTCTTATGAGGGAAAAATGATAATGAAAATGAAGTTAATTGAAGAAAGTTGAACTTCTTTCACACGTATGTGTATTTTTTTTTTTTTTATCAAAAATCGTCCAAATGTGCAGCATAAATATCTTGGGATAGACTATAACAATCAATTTATTATTTTGTTAAGAAAGATGTGATTTTATAAAACATAAATAATAAAATGCTTTCTTAAACATGTTAAATGATTCATGCCGTGTTCTGAACATGATGAAGGTGGCCATCATTCATTGCATAAGAAATTTACCTAACAGGCTAACCCTTGTTAGATATTTTTTCTTGATGCCATCTTCATATCCCGCATGAATCACCGAAGAAAGCATAAATTTTTATTTTTTAAATAATGGCGACCAAGCGATATTTAAAAGCATAAAACCCGATTTAAAATTAAATAAATCATAAAACTGTATGCAATTTCAAACGTATAACTTTACCATACTGTTCCAAAAACTCCACCTCTTCTGTTCAAAATACTTTGATGATAAAACATTTCTCATGAGTTGACAGCAGCTGCAACTCGAGTTTCCCGCTCTTCCTGCTTTACCTACAAACACCGATCCCGATGTAAAATAAAACAACGCGTGAACTCACATGACCTTACGAATACTGATGCACACGGTACTTGAATATACTAGGATGGGAAAGAAACCAATTTACAGTAGGCCTAGCTTTGATCTTGGTAAGTGTCATAACTTTTGATAAAACTGAATCTTTTTTAATGCCATCTAACGATACAGCGTTAATTATGAATAAATTAATTTATGAATATTTGTCAATTTTATATAGTAGGGAACTTGTTACAGTTTAAACAGAATTAATGATATGTCTAGTTTCGAACATATGTTTGATTTACAAGAACTGCACATCAATCATGCCAATATGATAACTGAAATTATTGTTATAGTTTACCACGCATAGAAATGTCAAACTTTGCTAGTATCACCTATCATGTGTATACATGCATGCTTTATTGATACTATAGCTTTACCCATTGTCATCATCACAATGATGTGCGTCTAGTTAAGTATATAGAACTTGAAGGATTTTGAAAGGAAATGAGTATTTTAGTTGTGCCTATAGCTGCATGTATGTATGGAACGCAATGCAGGGATCCCACATTACATTTTATTTATTGAAAAAAACTCAGATATTGATGCTTATACATTAAATTATAGTAAATTCATGATTTTAGTGTATGCATGTGTTTGAATATTACATATAATCTTAAGTATCTTAAAGTTTTCTTTACTTCCTGTTACAGCTTTTCACAAACATGCAGCTGTTCTAATCTGCCAAATAGATCATTGTCATGTTCATAAAGTTTGAGTGTAAGTAGTTTAAAGTAAGTGAACTGCATGCACATGATGTCATGACAAGCTTTTTCTTGTGTCAATTTGTTTTTAATTTGATTAAGCCTGTAATGATCTCATTGATATAGCTCACTTTAAAATACCAATGTAACTGTTTACAGGGTTAATTATTATCACCCCATTTTTTTAGGTCACCTGAGTAAACTCAGGTGACCTATTGCTATCCGTTTTCGTCCGTTGTCGTGCAACGTGCGTCGTGCATTAACAATTTACATTTTTAACTTCTTTTTAAAAACTACAAGGCTGATTGTTACCATTTTTGGTGTGAGACATCACTTTGGTAAGAGGAATCTAAATTGTGAAATTCATGGCTCTACCACCCCGGGGCACCACATGTGGGGCCAAATATGCAAAAATGCCAAATTTTCAAAAATCTTTTTCTCTACTCCAACACATGTGAAGAAAAAACTTGTTGCATAGTTATGATGTCCATGAGGCCCTCTACTATAACTGTGAAATTCATGGCCCCTGGGTCAGGGGTTCAGGCTCTAGGGTGGGGCCAATATGGCCATATAGTAAAAATGTATTAAATCTTAGAAAATCTTCTTCTCTACTCCCATATATATTTGTTAGAAACTAATTGCATGATTATGATGTCCATGAATTCCTCTACTAAAATTGTGAAATTCATGGTCCCTGTGTCAGGGGTTTAGGCTTTAGGGTAAGGCCAATGTGGCCAAATAGTAAAAATGTATTAAATCTTAGAAAATCTTATTCTCTACTCCCACGCATGTGGGCAAAAAACTGAATGCATGGTTATGATGTCAACTAACTCCTCTACCTAAATTGTGAAATTTATGGCCCCTGGGTCAGGGGCTCAGGACATGGGGTGGGGGACAATATGGCAATATAGTGTAAATGCATATAATGTTTGAAAATGTTCTTCTTTATTCTCACACATCTGTATAAAAAAAAAAAACTGACTTATAATTATGTTTACCAGGAAGTCCTCTACTGAAAATTTAATTTTCATGTCCCCTGGAGTATGGGTTTTGACTCTAGGGCAGGGCCAAAATGGATGTAAAGGTGTTAATGTCTATGCATATATGAGACTCCTCGACAAGTTTGTGTATGGGTTATATGCTACTCAGGTGACCAATAAGTCCAATTGGCCTCTTGTTTATCTAAAATTGCACATTTTTTCGCCTATTTGACATATATACTTCTTATCCATCATGCTTTCTATCATAATCAAATAATTTCCTGCTAGTTTGAGAAACTATTTCAAGGTGTAGTGAGGTCAAAAGTCAAGTAAAGTAGAGTAAAGTCAAACAATACAGGTGGGTATTAAATATGCGGATTAGTGATTTACCACACTAAAACTTTAATTGACTTTTTTTTATGCCCCCCTTCGAAGAAGGGAGGGCATATTTGCTTTGCTGCTGTCGGTCTGTCTGTCTGTCTGTCAGTATGTGTGTTTGTCGGTCCACCAACAGTTGCAGTTCATTTTCTTTACAGAGGATAAACATATTGAAATGAAGTTTAATATACAGGTTAATCATGATAATATCTAGGTCAAGTTCAATATTGGGTACAATCGAGCAATTTTCAACAGAGTTATGGCCCTTGGACGTAGATTTGCAGTTTCCGCTCATTTTCTTCGCAGAGATTGCACATATTGATATGAAATTTGGTGTATAGGTTTATTTAAATAATATCTAGATCATGTTTGATCTTGGGTGTGATAGAGCATTTTTCGGCATTTTTCCCCTTGGATGTAGAAAAATTCTATTTATTTTCAGTTTTCGTTCATTTTCTTTGTGGATGTTTCCAAGGGAGGGGGGCATAAGTGTTTCACAAACATCTCTTGTTTCCCATAAGGGGGTATTGTATGCAATTTTTAGTTTACAGCATAACTATAGTCTGTCCCAAGTTACTGTAAATTCCTTATATTACGCGAGTACTTAATTCCGCGACCCCGCTGGTTTGTGTCAAATCGCGAGAATTTAAAATCGCGAACGTGGAACTTTTCTCCTTATTTCTCATAGTTTTCAACTCTCAGAAAATGATGGCGAGATTTTAAAATCCGCGAAGGATGCTTCTCGCGATTTTACGCGGATATTAATTCCTCGCGTTTAATTAGGAATTTACAGTATTGCTTCCATCAATTTTTGATGATTTTTAATAAAAATACACATACCTGTGAAAGAAATACAATTTAAATCGATGAAAGGGAATATATCCAAGATATCTTCATTGAACAATTATCCCTTTTCACTCATAAAATTTCACAGGAACGAAAACAATTTTCTTACAGAGATTTATAATGGGAAATGTTTACATCTTTTCTCCATTCGGAATACACTCAGAATACATCGCGCAATTTTTTAACGTTATCATCCGGGCTTAATAATGGCTGATGCAATGCAAAATCTCCGTAGACTTTCAATTTTGGGATGTGTATTGAAACCTTAAGTGGTAGAGGGGGCGTTTCAAAACAGATAATCTGGACATTTTTCATATTAGTGGATAAATGTAGTTTGAGCACAAAGGTATTTACTATTATTGAAATATCAAGCAAAAAGTGGTGGAAGCAAAAACTCGGGACAGAGTATAGTGTAAATTTTTGATGATGAAGTTCAGAAAAAATGATGCAATCTTGGTTGATTGTTTAAAAAAAAATTGGAATATCCATACATCTCACACCTGCTTTTCTTTAGTACATTGTAATTGTAATAATGTAGCTCTGTTTGATTTTTTCCATTTTTTTTTTTGTAATTGTGCTTACAGAACAAGCTCTTTTAGACATGTTAGATAAAGGATCACAGTTAATTTATTAATTTTTTTAAAGGTTATTGAAAATTTGCGTCCGCTTGGGGAATGCTCTGGGTTTACAGGGGGTCAGCTCTTGGGGTCTGTTTTATGCACTGAAGTGTGGAGCAGACCCATCTGCCTGTAAGCCCCTTGTATGTTTAAAATACACATGTAGATGTAGAAACATATTTGATAATTTTTTAATAGCAATTTAAGGGTTTGCTTCTAAATTCGGGGTCTGCTTTCTATGTCCACTTTGGGTGTGCTCTTGGTCAACCTGGGTTCTGCTGGGGGTGAGCTCTGGGTCTGCCATAGAAGACTCTGAGTGGACACAAAAAGCAGATCCAGGTTTTGGTTTGGGTCTGCTTCTGTTTGGTTGGGTCTGGTCGGTACTGTATGAGGCAGCCACGCATACAACTGATAATACGATAAAAGTGGGACCTTTGAATAGAAAGTTGCTGTATTTCTCAAGCAATTTTATTCCTTGTTTTTGTCTAACAAGGGAATAAAAGTCATAATTTAAAGTTACCATATGATGCAAACATTTATTGCTTGTTATTTACTTTAAATTTCCTTTTATCCAAACTGTGCACTATATGAATTGAAGTGCTGAGTCATTTGTAAGACATGCATATTTGTTAAATCACACTATCTAGGTCTAAATCTTGAATTTACAACTGGTCAATATTTTGATATCAATCTTTTTACATAAACCTTCCTATAAACACAGTAGATTAAAGTTTGTTCAATAGGATGTAAAAAAAAAATGAATGTAAAAACTTAAAACAATCATCTGAGGAACATGGAGGCTACAACTTGTGAATTCAAGATGACAGACAGACAGAAGGATGGACAGACAAACAGACACACAAGGGCAAAACAGTATACCCCCTTCTCCTTTGGAGCAGGGGTAAAATTATTTACTACCACTACCAGCAGTCAAAACAAAATGGTATATAATTTTTGATCATGTTTAACAAAGTACTTAAAATTTCCTTCCTTCATCATTGTATAACTTTAGACTTCACTGTATTATTCTTCACCATATATACATGTATATCTGGTTGTCCATATATAACAAAATTTTTCTCAGCAACTATTCACTGCAGATGCTTGAAATTTTAAAACACTATTAGATTAGGCAAGCCATTTCCTAGGATATATTTTTGTAATCGAACGTCAGTTTCCTGTTAAATGACAACAAATTGCAATTATTTATTTTTAGCCTAAATTTTCAAACAAATTTTCATCCAATATTTCTCAGCAACTATAAATTGCAGGTGCTTGAAATTTTAAAACACTATTTGATTAGGCATGCCATATCGTAACATATATTTTTGTACCAATTGGATATCAGCTTCCTGTAACATGACGACTTTGTTTATTTTTAGCCTAAATTTTTCGTCAAAGATTTCTCAGCAACTATAAATTGCAGATGCTTGAAATTGATATTTTAGCACACTATTTTTATAACATTATTATTACATTGGAATACACTTTTGTAACAATTGGATGCCAACTTTCTGCTAAATGTTGACTTTGCGTGTTTTTCACATCAGAGTGGGGGTATTACTAGTGAGCATTGACTCACATATATCTTGTTCTTATTCCTGTATGGATTTAGGTCATTCTCAGTGAATCCAGCCTGAATGTGTCCAAAAAACTTAAGTCTCTTCACATCACAGTCGTAAAAAAAATAGTGTTACCTAGCGATGTATCTGTGAGAAGCAGACATTAAAAATGCAAGAGAAACAGTTTGTATATAAGTATAATTCTTATGTTCATTTTCAATGATGTTTTTATATAATATGGTCTTTGCTTCTGATTGAAGTTAGTCAATGTTTTGATGTGTTTAAATGTTAAAACAAAAATAAAGTTCATTTCTCTAAAATGCATGATTATAAAGTTTTCCTAGATAATAACAGTAAAATGCATTAATGTCTGTATCATGTGTAATTTATGAGTTTATAGTACATGTGTATTTAAATTACCCTGATTAAAAGCAGTGGATCAGCAGCTTAAATTTCTAAAACAATACAAAAAAATATCAATACTTTTAGATTAATAATATTTTTAGTAATTGCATTATGTCTTTTAAGAGCATGATTTGTAACCGGAAAAATCTGGTTATTAAAATGGTGAAAATAGCGGGTTGGCGGCTGCCAAAAGGGTACCCTCATTGTATGGATAACTCCTCCTACAGTTTTCAAGATAGGAAGTTGTTCTTTTGCAGATTGTACATACATGTATATCAGAGGCGTGTATGTTAAAAGTACCAGCTTTTGAACTTAATCATTTTTTTGTCAAAATATTGCATATGGGGTACTCCCTTTCACTGGATACAGTAGGTAGCGTTTATCAATTTAGGGTTGACATGGATAATGGATACAGTTCACATAAAAGAAAACCCGTTTTGCTGTCACATTGACAGCTTTTCACTTGTTTTAATTGTAGTCATTGTTGGAATGTAAGCTGTCAAAATTTCCACGCAAAAGGTTACTAGGTATTTAGTAATCTCCTATCATTTGTTATACCTGTATATGTAATGTTGGTAATTCAAAATACTACTGTACAACAATATATTGATTTCTATTTTTTTTAGTGAAGAAAGTGGCAGTGAACAGTTTTGAACAGAAGCAATTAACGAAATGGTGATTAAAAAAAATCGAGCAGAGTTGAAGATTTCGTACATTAAATTGACAGGCTCCATTCACCACTAAGCAGATGAGAAAGTGGCTGTATTTCATCTGGCTTGTTTACCAAGGAGTGGCTGTTAAAACAATAAGTAACATACCGTCCAAATTATATCCTTTTTTTTAAAATTTTCAATACTTTTTTTCCTTGTATTTGAGATGGAAAAACGATGATTAACACAATCATGTGAATTATGTACAGAAAAATTAATCCCACGTATATTGTGCTTATAAATGACCATACTTATGTACATGCTGTCCCAAACTTTTGAATAGAGGACGTATTTAGTTACCCTGCAGTATATCAACGCATCAATTGCATCAATGTTATAACTTCTGAGAAGTACACACTCACAGAACAGCTCTTTCATTGTATTAATTAAGTACTACATAAGAATGGTGTTGTAGATTTTAAGTATTTTCTTACATATCCAGTATAATTCTGAGAATGTACCGGTTACTACTCAATGAGGGATTTCCCCCTGTGACTCGATCAATTCATTAACATATTCTCTTTTGGGGAAACTAGTTCAAGAGCCTTGTTTTCCTTTGTCAGGCATAGTAAATGTAATTTTTTATAATACATGTATTACTACCAGTATTACAGCCATGTGCACTGTTATTTTCATTTCAATTATAAATATTTGTCAAACACAATATATAAACAATATATGCTCTGAATAGCTGTAAATCTTCAAAATGTTCATCAATTGTTTATTGTTGACTTTGCTTTCTCTATGATGTCATGTGTGCACTGGTCATGCATTAATTTTGCTTGTAACTCTTGGTTGTGCTTCATTAAATTTTGTTCATGCCCTGCTTTATCTCTGCTAACCTTTCAAAGCTGCTATTAGCAGCAAGTCTGTAGCTCCCAGTCTTAAAAAAATTAGATGGACGACCTGAGAGTTAATTTTGATCCTTACATGTAAAAAATTGAATTTTACTGCACACAAAAATGTACACTAGTTTTCAACTGATAAACTTGTTTTTTGCAAATTGTGTGAGAATAGTTAGTGCCATTTGATTTTTCAGACAATTTACTACTGATGCCGTTGCTTAGACTTTCTCTTAAACACCCTAAATGACCTAGGAAAATGAAGTAATGTGTTAAATTTACATGCAGATCGAGAGTTGCCATTTTTACATGTATCTACCATACTTCACTTTACAGGGCTCAGGGGATGATGTTTAAGGGAATAGAAGAGGCAGATGAGTGATGATATCTGTAGTAAAATGTTTAAGGAAATTTTTGGAATCAAATATTTGTACAAATTGTAATCTGAAATCAGATAAATCAGTCTAAATCTAGTTTTTTTGCACTGTAAATTGCAACTTTCTAGCAATTGAGAAACTGTAGCTCCTAGGTTCTTCATCTGAATTTTGTCAGACTGAGAGCTATAGACCTGCAGTTAAGCTGCTATGTTGGAGAAACTTTCTCTTACTGCTTAATTTGAACAGAGGGAGATTTTGCATTAACCATATTTTTAGCTCACCTGAGCTGAAAGCTCAAGTGAGCTTTTCTGATCACATTTTGTCTGTCGTCCGTCTGTCTGTCCGTAAACTTTTCACATTTTCAACATCTTTTCAAGAACTACTGGGCCAATTTCAATCAAACTTGGCACAAATCATCCTTACGCAAAGGGAATTCATATTGTGACTTTTTCAAGGGGAGATAATTAGAAATTAATGAGAAATTTTCTAAAATCTTCTTCTCAAGAACCATAAAGCTGAAACTTGTGATGAAGCATCCTCAGGTAATGTAGATTCAAAGTTGTGAAAATTATGACCCCCGGGTGTAGGGTGGGGCTACAATGGGGGGGGGGGGTCAAAGTTTTACATAGGAATATATAGAGTAAATCTTTTAAAATCTTCTTCTCAGAAACTAATCATCCAGATGATTCTTTATAATTGTTAAGACTTTGGCTCCAGGACAATTCTTCGGCCTCACAAGAAGGTTCAGAGTTTGATGTAGCTTTGTATCCCATATATAAACAATTGTTAAGGATCTTTTTGAGAACTGCAATACTCAACATGTGATATGACTATAAAATCATCATGTCAGAAAAGGGACTAATGATTATAAACATAAGAATATCCAGGGGGGAAAATGGATTTTATTTTATATAGGATCTACATGTATTATTGTACATTGTCCAGATAGTTTGTATTATGACTCCATTAAGCTGATTTTATCATACCTATTGTTCCTCAGGTGAGCGATGTGGCCCATGGGCCTCTTGTCTTTATATATATACTGAATATATATATAGTATATACATTGAATATAGCACATGCATACAGTGTATGCTTAAAATCAAGGAGGAATTTAAAAGATGTGTGGGCTGATTATTTGATCATTAACTAAAACATTTTGTTCATTAATTTTCTTAGGCGTAGTGGTGTTGCATGGTGAATTAACTCTATGAATTAGGCTTGGTTGTTGTAATCTAAAACTTAGAATTTTAACAATAAAAATCTTCATTTTCAGATGTTGTAGAGAAGCCTGTTAAAAAATATGAAGAACTAGAGCTTGGCTGTGGCTGCTCTTCTAATCAAAATGTGACTCTCGTATGGATTAAACACACCAGTGACAATGTGACAATTGTCCAGAGTGTTGATAATGTCTGGGGTCCTAAACTGATCAACCGAAATGAAATACTTCTCTGGCAAAAGGTTACCAAAGACGGCACCAGTTACACTTGTCTATCCCAGCATACTAATGGATCCACTGTCATATGTGGATCTTACGCTGTCAAAATGTATGGTAAGATGAAGTGACTTCCTATTCATTCATTCAATGGATTTTACCTTTTTGAAGTGGGTTAAATAATCAGATTCGGTGGTAGCTTCATAACTCCACAACTTTGAAATCTTTAAGTTCATATGAGTTTGAGTACCGGTAATGCCATGTAATCCTATTTAGAGTTCACTCCCTTTTGAGAGAAGTCCAGACCATAATAAACAAAATGTGAATGACAGAACCAACATGATTATCTTTCACATTAAACTCAAGGCACATGCTCAAAGTACATTCTTTGTATACATTTCAAACATACTATTTAGTGTATGTAAATAGAGTAGATGAATGAGTTGTTTCATAAGATTTTACCTCTGATCATTTCTTATTTAATGCAAATAATGTCAATGCATGAAACTTTTTTTTTTTTTTTTTTTTATAATTTATTGTTTTTGTTCCATACATACTAATACTAATGTTGACATTATTAAATTCAGTTTTTATAAATTTTATACACATGCATACTCACTCACACACAAGTATAATTACATACATTTTTCAATATTAATGGTAAATGGTTACTTTGCTTCCAAAAAAAAAAAAAAATAAAAAACAAAAAAAATAAAAAACAAAAAAATAAATAACAAATAATAATACGAATAGTAATAGTCATAATATCATAAACTAATCTAAAATGTTTTTCCATGTAAGCCACAATTTTTCAAAATTGTGCAGCTTTTGATTTTGGATAGCAGCATATTTTTCTACATGGTATTTTATTCTTAAATGACTGAGTAATCCAAGAAAATTTGGCTTTTTGTTTTGCATTAAGGATATAAACATATATTGTTTAACATATAGAATTATGAAGTTTATAACCCTGTTATTGTTTGACAATGGTAGATCACCGAGAATAACATTCGAAACATTGAAACCAACTCTTTCAGAGGTTTTTCTGTATATATGAAGACTTAAATCACTCCAGAGTGTTTGTACTTTATCACAAGCAATGAAAACATGTATTATTGTTTCAACATTTTCCATACAAAAACCACAACAATCAGAAGTTTTAATGTTAATTTTCTTAAGGTATTTTCCAACAGGAACAATTCTATGTAAGATTCGAAATTGTAACCACTGGGCAGAAGAATCACTAGTGGTTTTATAACAAATTTTAAAAACATCTTGCACTGATATTGTGTCTACTCCATATGGCCTAAGCTCTGCCTCCCACTTGCTGATTGAGGTTGGAATAGCCTCATTTTTATTCAAGAAATTATAAAAGATTTTTGAGCATTTTTCAGAAGATATGAGAGGTTCAAAAAATAAAGGTACATATGGATTAGGAAGTCTTTTGAAAGAAGACCTATCTATTAACAATGATTTCAAATATTTTGAAATAGCTGTAACAATGCTATTGTATTGCATCACACAACTATCAGATAGATTGTATGTGTTTTTAAGAACTCCAAAGTCTAAAAGATTACAATCATCATCAAAAAAATCTTGCACAACCTTTATTCCCTTTTCATACCAGGATTTAAAAAAAACTGGTTTGTTGTTAACTTTTATTTTAGAGTTATACCACACTGGAATATAATGAAATTTGTTTTTAAAGTGTGGAGAGTAAGTAAAAGATTTCATATAACATGACCAAGCAATCAAAACATCTTTCCAAAAGGCGTTATTTTCTTTTAACAAACAATCAAACACAAAACTATCTCCAAAATCATACAATTTCTGTAAAATATCATCTCCATTGAGAGCATAGAAAATATCCATCCATGGTTTATGTGAGCAAGTTAACCTTTTAATCCATGTACATTTAAGTGATGTAATAAAACTTCTAACATCTACCATTTTCATACCACCTGACAAGTAGTCTTGTGTTATAAGAGACCTTTTAACTTTGTCTGTTTTGGATTTCCATAGAAACTCAAAAAAAGCTTTGCATATAAATGCTACAATCTCCTTTTTGGGAGTAGGAAGCGATATAAATAAATGATTTAGTTTTGGAATTAACAAACTCTTAATGACAGTGACACGACCAATTGGAGTAAGAATTCTTCTTTTCCATTGTTCCATAAGTGCAATGATTTTTGGAATCTGATTACCAAAATTAATATCAACAATTTCAGAAAGTTCAACGGAAAATTGGAAACCTAATAAATTAAAAGATGTAGATCCCCAGTCTAATTTCCATCTGGTATGATGAAACACTTGATCAGAGAATTTTTTTGAACCAATCCACACAATTTTTGTCTTAGATGTATTAATTTTAAGTCCTGAAAAGCTGGTGTAAAAATCTATAGTTTCTAATGCTTCGAACAAGGATTTTGGTGAACCATCAAGGGCTAACAAAGTGTCGTCTGCATACTGTGATATTATATGTTCTTTATTATGAACAAAAATGCCCTTAATATCATTGTTTTGCTTTATAAGAATTGAAAGGATTTCTGCACATATAATGAATAAATATGGAGCAACAGGATCTCCTTGTCTACAACCCCTTTGTATGTCAAATTGTTTTGATAAAAACCCACTTTGTAAAATGCAGGCACGGAAATTTGTGTTTAAAATTTTTATCCACTGGATAATATATTCTCCAAACCCAAAATAACTTAAAACTTTATAAATAAATGACCATGACATAGAGTCAAAGGCTTTTTCGAAATCAATGAGGACCAAAAGCCCTGGAATTTCATGTATCTCTGTGTACGACATCAGATCATAAACAAAGCGAGTATTTTCCCCTATGTATCTACCTTTTATGAAACCAGATTGTGTATTTGAAATAATAATGTCCAAAACTTGTTTGATTCTAAACTTAGGCAACCAGATATGATCTTGTAGAGAACATTTAAAAGGGTTATTGGTCGCCAGTTCTTTAGAAACTGTCTTGGTTTGTCCCCTTTTGGCAAACATGAAATTATTCCAAGTCTTTGAGAGATAGGAAGCTCTTTTTTAAGAAAAATACAGTTAATAGCTCTAACAACATAATTTCTAATATCACTCCAAAAAAACTTGAAAAATTCTGCGGTATACCCATCACTACCAGGGGACTTATTATTCTTCATGTGCTTTAATACGTTAAGAACTTCTCTTTCCTCAATGTCTTTCTCCAGACCTTTGGACGTATTTGTATCCATTTTAGGATTATTAGAATTCAAGAACATTTATTCTAAATTTATATTAACTAAACTTGAATCTGCACTTTTATACAGAGTTTCATAATATATCTTAACGTCATCTAAAATTTCTGTTTGTTCATATATAGTGCCAGTACCCTCTAATTCAATTTTTTTTATTGTTTTATTTAAATAATTCCTAGATTCTAAATTACAGAAATATTTTGATGGTTTTTCACCCTCTTCTATCCAGCGAGCTCGGGACCTTATCATGTGGCCTAGTAACTTTTCTTTTCTAATACTCTCGAGTTCCCTTTTTTTTCATCTAATTTATTTAAATCAATGAAAGCATCTGATTCTAAATCCTCAATTTCTTGCAATAGTGTTTTTTCTTTTTGGTCTTTTTCTTTTTTGATATATGAAGAATATGAGATAGTATTTCCCCGTATTTCCATCAGTAGTACCTCAAGAAATAAACTTTCATCCATGTTATTTTTACATTGGAAATTTTTACTCTCTGCATTCTCTAAATATTGATTACTAACACATTTTATTACATTTTTTACCTTTTGAACGTAGTCTTTATCTGTAAGTAAATAATTATCAAATTTCCAAAGACCACGCCCTCTCCGGAAGGGATTAAATTTAAGCTCGAGCAAAACTATAGAATGATCAGACCTGTATCCAGGTTTGATAGTACAGTTTTCAACAAGATTTGTTAAGCTGTCAGAAATGAGAAAATAATCAAGGCGACCTTGTTTAAGAGGATTTTTTTTCCGCCATGTATATACTTTTTTTTCAGGATTTAGGACTCTATAGTAATCTATGAGGCATAAGTCCTCCATTATTTCCAGGACTTTACTTTGAGCCTTTGGATTGTTAACACTACAGTAGTTATAAGTATCCTGCATGGGATTCAATGCAAGATTAAAGTCCCCACATAAAATAAAATATTCATTATCAAATTCAAGGAAGATACTTCTTAAATTTTCATAAAACTCAGGGTTGTCTATATTAGGACCGTATATATTAATGAGGGTAACCTTGTGGTCCTCAATTGTCATGTCCAAAGCTAACAAATTACCTTCACAGTCGTTTTTCACTCTATGAATTTTAAACTCAAAGTTGTTATTGAAAAGTATACAGACCCCTCTTGAGTTAGATGAATACGAATTAAACACACATTTATATCCCCACTGTGTTTCTATAAACTGTTCATGTTCAGAAATAAAATGAGTATCTTGCAGGCAAATGATAGAATAATGTTTTTGTTTATAGTAGTTAAGAACATCTTTACGTTTTGATGGTGTGGCGAGCCCCTGACAGTTCACCGTAGCTATTAAAATGTTGTCAGACGACATCATATTTACGTATTAAATAGAAAATAACAAAAGCAACACATGCAAGACAAAGAAAGTATTCAAAAATAACACATGCGAGAAGCAAATAACCACTTACCATTACCAAATTTTCTGATCCAACCATACCCAAAAATATTACACACACATAAGAAACTAAGCATCCTACCAGTTCATTAAGAACACTTATAAAAGGGGAAACACGCACACTCACACATACACACATGCCTAAACAGAAAGTAAACAGTTCTGAAATTGAGATACCGATCCCGATCTGAAAACCGTTGACCGATCCCGAAGCATCCAGGTTCCACTCCGCTGTCTATCAAAAAAGTGTACTAGCGCCGTTTTAGTTTTTCAGAAACATTGTCCAGAATATCGAATCTGTGGCGGCATCCTTGTTCGTCCAGCGCAAAAATCTTGCCGTGTAGTACCAGGCAGACTGGATTCGAGGGTCACCATTAAGATTGCGCAAAAGTTTTGCGTTGAAATATGTTAGGTGGTCATGCATGGTAAAACATTTTTTGAGTTTGTCATTCGATCGATTTTTGATGACCGCGATCTTGACCTCCGTGTTACGGAATTTGGCGATCACAGGGCGTGGCCCTTTCCCATCTCCCCCAGGAATCCGATGAATCGCAAGAACATCCGAGGGGTCAAGGTCCATCTTCACTGCCTCCTTGAGAATTGTACACAATTTACTCCTGAGGTTTTCGTTTTTCTCCTCGGCCCAGTTTAGAAATTTAATATTGGCTTTCTGCGAGTATTGTTGATTTTGATTGGCGAGGGTCATTGCAGATTGTGCCGCAGATTCACATTGTTTGAGCTTGTCGTTGAGAGATCTCAGTTCACTGGCTTGGGAGTTCAATTTTTCTCTCAGAGTGTCGAAATCAAGATTAAAACCCTCGGAGATTTCTTTTGTTTGTGTTTCGAACTCTTTACACTTTTCGTCGATTTTATCTTTAAACTCTTTCTTGACTTTGTTTTTGATACTTTCTTCGAAATCTTTTTTCATTTCATCGACAATTTCTTGTTTTATTTCACTTTTTATTTCATTTTTCAATTCTAACAATATTTCCGAAACCAAGACCTTGACATCCGATTTTTTCACCATGGACTCTCTTATTTCTGTCAAACTTTGCTGAATTTGATGAAGGTCACCTGAGATATTAACGTGCTGGTCAGATGTACTACCGTCGTGAGCAGGTGTATGATCACCGCTGCTAGTTCTCGGTTTTTTCACTGCGGCCTTTTCAGAAACAATGGATTTTCTTACGGATACTGGTGCCGATTTTAAGTCGAGCTGAACAAGTTTTTTTGTTTTTGTTTGTTCTTTTTCTGGTGTTTTTTTAAGTACCCCTGACTTTTCGGCCATTGTTACTATTGTCACTATTAGTGAGTAAGAGTTCACCACAGTCCGATATTTTCAGAATGCTTCTTAACAACAATATCAAGGCGTAAATTTCTAAAATTATATAGCACTCACCAAATTGAGTTTTAAGTCCTTTATCCAGTATTTTGGGCACTTTAAATATTACAGAGACGTATTTAAAGAGAAAAAACAGCGGAGCTTCAAAAATATGGTCAGTCGCAGACCATCACGTGACCGGAACCCCAATGCATGAAACTTAAATGTAGATTTTAAGTCAATCATTCAATCAAACTAATGTGTTGCTCCATTGACCTCACTGGGCCACCTTCATTGTTATAAGTAAAACATGGGCTAACCTAGACAAACCTGGCATACTGTACCCTAATATAGCAGCTGGACAACCTTGACTTAATGTCCGAAAAAATGTGTCTCCATACAGGGAAGCATTTATGATACAAATACGGGTCTGACATGAGATGATAATGTTAGACATACAAAACACACCGTGACAGCAATACTGTAAATTTGTAATTAAATGTGAGGAATTAATATCCACATAAAATCGCAAAAAGCACATCTCGCAGATTTTAAAATCTTGCTTTTATTTTTCTGAAAGATGTAAACTATTAGGAAAAATGAAATTTGATGCAAAATTGTTGGATCGCGGAATTAAGAACTTGCTCAAAATAAGGAATCTACAGTACTCAATATCTTGTGATCAAAATTTTCATGCTAAAATTTTGGCGTAATTGAATTACTGCTGAAAGTTTTGCTTTTATGGTATGTTGGTTTGCAACTTTTACCAAATGTATTATAGATTGTGAAGATTCTAGAACAATAGAGCCAGAGAATGTGATGAACCTTGATGTGGGGGGTTCAGCAACGTTCACCTGCACTAAATACTTCCCATGTGACAACTTTAGTGATCATCACTCGGTTACCATGACAACTGAAATTAAAAACCACAATGTGCGATGTTCAGTCAGGTATTGTAAAACTTGAAATTCTATATTTTTCTTTCCTTATGCAAGATCAACATTCATTCAACAAGTTTGAAATGACACTGCATCAGAAAGCTCACATAAAATTATTCCAAATTGAATGTAGATTTGTACAGTGTAGTTCTAGAGATAAACATCTTTAAGAGCTGCCCATTTCCCTTTTTTATGCCATTTAATTACATATTGAATTATGACTAACAGCTGGTTTTCAAATTCTTGTTACCTGTTAAGAATACCACTAAAATTTAGCTTTATGAAAAATAGAAATGGTAAAATAGATTTTGAAATTTTTCTATTCAAAATCTGACCAAGCATGCCCTTAGATTTTTCAAAAATAATAAATAAAAATCTTTATAATGGTGTTACGATTTTTAAAAAATATGTCTCTTTAACATTTATAAAAGTTAGTAATCAGACACCATAATTCAGCTAAGGGGCTAACATTCTGATGCCACATTGGGCTTCATTGATCAAGCAGTGTAAATACATGTACATTAATTGCCATAGAACTATTTCACTTTCCTTGTCGATTCCCAGTCAAGATCAATTGCTGATGTTCTGGATGTTCACATCATCTACTGTATACAGGGTTATTTTTGCCCCGTGTAATTTTAGCCCTTCTAAACTTGCAAACAGTTTCTTCCTGTCTTTAAAGATAATATTCGCCCAGTTTTATATCCGCTCGCTGGCAACAAGGGCGAATATTTCCCTGTATACAGTATATATACCCTTATCATTTAATATTTATTCATTTGATGAGATATTGGCGCTTCTGATTGGTCAAAAAATTTCTTTGATACCTGCATCAATAAAATTTTTGCCGGATCTACTTTTCTCAACTGTTCTGATCTAACCCTATTTATAGAACGTGAATTTTTAAAAATAAACACTGTCAACAAAATGTAAAGTTGTGTTTTATTGTCATCAAACAAAATACAACTTTATAAACATAAAAACTTGAAAGTTTAACCTTCAAAAATAAACAAAACACATTATTTGATTTACAAAATGCTTGAGATCAATCAACATTACCGCGAGGCAGGCTGTTCCTTTTCCAGAATAATTATAACGAACATATAGGCCTCTACACTTTCACGGTAACACTGTTGTTCAAATTTGGTAACGATGATTTTTAAATTTACACACGTACATGATCGGTCATCAGAATAAGCATCGTTAAGCAAAGCTATGAGTAATGCATCAACTCCTTTGGCGCATTCCAAGTGGCAGATATACCATTTAAGTACATCACTGGCTATCTAATTACCACAACATTTACAAAAGTCATTTATACATACTATTCTTTGTCGACATATCAACTATTTTCGTCCACGTTCGCCTCTCCTTAGATGGTTATGTCCAGTTGCATATTCCAGCGATCTCACATGAAAACCAGTTTTATAAGGAATCTTTCTGCACAGTGAATAATATATCACAAGCTATTGCATGTATTTTCCTTTTGTTTTCCATTTAGCCAGTTCAGATTTTAACTCACTATTTGTGTTTAATCCATTAAATTCAGCTCAATAGCTCTGCATCAGCTGAAGGCACATCCATCTTGAATATTGCTGCTGTTGTTGTTTTGTATTCATGCGTGCCGCTTCATTTACATTATTTACATTTTTTATCAATGACACTTCACATTTTTTTATTTGAAAAACTGTTATTAAATGATAAGAAATGAAGATAATAATTTTTCTATTGATGTGCTACGCACATTGATGAAGTTTTCCGGTCAATTTTTTCTTTGATACGTAGATCAATAGAAAAATTATTATCTTTATTTCTTAAATCAAAACTATACTAAATTGTAATTTATCAGTTTTGTTAAATTGTGTCTTGATCTTAAACTTACATGCAGGGTTTGTATTTATTATTTTTTGCAAGGCTGCATTACATAGATTAATATTACACAGTTACTGTTAATACAGGTAGATATTATTACTTATTAGGTTAGTTACTGACTCACTACGGAAATATATTGGGTTGATCAATCTCATAGATGGCGAGGCGAAGCCGAGCCTTCTATGAGATTGATCAACCCAATATATTTCCGTAGTGAGTCAGTAACTAACCTAATAAGTGTTTTGTTTTCTCGAGGACTATCAAGCGACATATTTATTCACAAATAGCGATGATCTATGCAAAGCCATGTACAAGATGCCTAACATCATGTCCAATTTAACTAATGTAAACTCTTCAAAGTTTTCATTCTCACCTTTCAAATACTCTTTCAAAATCTTTGCTTCACCCATGTTTACTTACAATGTTTTGTTTCAATTTTAAATGTTTTCTCCCTTTCCTCTGCAGAGATTTGAGCAAATTTCGACGCTGTCATTTTGTTCTGCTCCAGACAAAACAATGTGACGTCAATATTCTAAGGGCAACTACTCTAATTTCAAAGAATTACAAAGGGCAACTACTCCAAATACTTTAAGAACTTACGGCATGCAGTTTATGTATAAAATACTATGAAATGTATAATGAGTAAAAATGAGTAAGCGAAGCGTCGACCAATGACGGCCATATTGCCTAATATTATTTCTCACAGAACAAATATGGAGATATATGAGGCAATCACGTGCTATGGTTAAACCAATGAAAATGTGACATTTCAGTCCAAGGGAAAACAATTAGATCTTATTATACACTAATTTCATGTTTTGCTTACAGTCATGAATTATTACTATTTGGCTTGATAACAAGGATTTGAGAGAAATCTTTTTTTACAGTAACTACAGATTGAAACAAACATGCGAACTGCGGATTTCAAACTTGATTGAAGAAGATTTTGGGAGAGCTGTAAAATGTGTTGTAAATGACAGTGGGCAAGTTTCCATTCTTCAGGCATTTCCTTTTAAGAAAGGTTAGTTACTGTATTTAACTAAACAGACACCATGCAGTTAGCAAATGTGTTATTGGGACATGACACATCAACACACAACAGTGCTTTTAATACAAACCAGCTTTGAAGGGAAAACTTATTTTTTTTACAGTACGAAAAACAAAACCCACTAGTTATTTGTTAATAGCATCATTTTTGAAAGGGGGGCAAAAAATCTTGACAGGGAAAAAACAAAAAAATGGAAAACCTCTCAAAATCATTAAAATTCCTAATCCGTCGATTGGAGGGAGGGGGGAGGCGAGAACAAAACTTCATAAAGCATTACTTTCACTGTTAATTTCCTCCTTTTCAATTCAAATTTCAAATTTACATGCTCCCCCTTAAAAACATAAGGGGGCCAACTCCATGTTAATTTACTTTTTCATATGTAAATTTTTTAAAAATTATTGCTGTGAGAGTCCCCCCTTATTCTACATGCCTGTTTAATGCGTACATGGCCAATTATTCTGTGTAGTCTTGGTAAGCAATGTTTGAGCATGGTGTAATAAGCTTGCTCACTGTTTTTTCTTCTTTTTTTCAGAGATCAATACTCTAACAGAATCTGGTTCCAGTTTAATCATGCCCATCGTATTACCTGTTTCATTGATTCCACTAGTTTTTGTACTTTGTGTGGTATTTCACAAAAGGTGCAAGTACACACTGCAGAGTAAATACCCCATCTTTAATTCACACAAAGGTAATGCATTAAGTTATAACCTAATCTTAATTACACACTGATATCAATGTAAACAAAAAATTACTCTCATATAATAAATTATAGATAAATATTTGTACAAATTCTTTGTAAATTATAGTCAAGCATTGTACATGTACTAAAAATATATCTGCGTATAATAAAATAACTTTCAACTTTATTTCACGTATACAGTAAAACACAGTTATAGCGAACACGCTTATAAAAAATTGACGCTACCAGCGAAATGATTTTCATTCCTACGACTATATCATATGCTTTAAATTTGACGGATTTATCAAATTTTTGCTTATAACGAAGTAGAATTACCTGTCCCTTGCACTAAGTTATAAGCGTGTTTTACTGTAGCTGGTAATGGCGTCGTGATTAAACATGAATGAAATATCACTCGTGCGATACACATGTACTGATGCTGACCAGATACTCAGCATTGTCTTTCAATATGTACACAAACAACTACACTTAAGACTATCGGCATGTAGATCTGTAGAACCATGGTTGCATGGTTATGATGTCCATGAAGCCCTCTACCAAAATAGTGAAATTCATGACCCCTGGGTCAGGGGTTCAGGCTCTAGGGTGGGGCCAATATGGTCATATAGTAAAAATTTATTAATTCTCAGAAAAACTTCCTCTCAACTCCCATATATATTTGCTAAAAACTAATTGCATGATAATGATGTCCATGAAGCCCTCTTTCAGAATTGTGAAATTCATGGCCCCTGGGTCAGGGGTTCTGGCTCTAGGGTTGGGCCAGTATGGCCATATAGTAAAAATATATTAAATCTTCAAAAATCTTCTTCTCTACTCCCATATATATTTGTTAAAAACTTATTGCATGGTTATGATGTCCATGATGCCCTCTACCAAAATTGTGAAATTCATGGCCCCTTGGTCAGGGGTTCAGGCTCTAGGGTGGGGCCAATATGGCCATGTAGCTAAAATGTATTAATTCTAAGAAAATCTTCCTCTCTACTCCCATATATATTTGTTAAAAACTAATTGCATGATAATGATGTCCATGAAGCCCTCTTTCAAAATTGTGAAATTCATGGCCCCTGGGTCAGGCTCTATGGTGGGGCCAATATAACCATATAGTAAAAATCTATTAAATCTTAGAAAATCTTCTTCTCGACTACCATATATATTTGTAAACAAAAGGCCAATTGGCCTTAACGGTCACCTGAGTAGCATATAACCCATACGCAAACTTGTCGAGGAGTCTCATATATGCATTTAATTAATTAGGTTTCATTCTGGAGTAGAAAAATTATAAATTTGTAATGACGACCACCTCCCTGCCTGAAATCTTTCAAAAAGAACTATGAAACCCATAATTTTGGCGGAAAACTAAAAAATCTGTCAGGAAACTTTCCTAAGATATGAGCTAAGTGTGTTCCTAAGATATGACTTAGGAAAAAAGTTTGGAACATCCTAAGATCAACTTAGAACACGTCTTAAGATGTAGCTCGACGGTAACTTAGGAACATCTTAAGTTAGGTTATCCTTACCTTCTATAACCATTCTTATTTTTCATATCTATTCATACAGATCGATTTTTGTGGTGATAAATCATTAAACAGTTTGCCAGAGAAAAGTGTATGTGTTGGCAGTTTACACAATATGCCTAAAACCGGTATTTTGATTTGATTGTATAAATTTTTAAAAATTTATAAATACTTAAATATATATCAGTGTTCAATAATAATTTAGTTAACCCCCCCCCCCCCCCAAAAAAAAAGAAAAAGAAAAAAGCACCCCCCCCCCCCCCCTTGATAGTTTAATTGACTGGGTTTTTTTTAAAAGAAAATATGTATCAGGACAGAATTAGCTTACAAAGCAAATAATTATTTAAACAACGCGTGTGCATTTTTTGAGTGTAAATTAACATTTGATAATCTTGTCATTCAAGTACATGTAATACACAAACACACGCTTGTCTTAGAATTTAACGTTACATGTAGAATTAACACAGGTACAAACACGACCATTTTCCCTTTAATCTGCAAAATATAGAATACACGAACATATTAAATAAGAAATACGTCATAGTGTATCTCGAAAATACATACATACAGTTTATTCAACAGTACGAGAATTTTTTCAAGATAAATTTTTTTCAGAATGAAGTGATAAAAATTAGCCGATGTAAATTTACTTTTTCACCAAGAATATTTGAAAAATTTACACAAGAATCAAAACAAAAAAGGTATCTCACGTAGTGTACATTGCAGATATTAAAAATAAGTGAATAATTTCCATTCACCAAACAGACAGTATTTGCATTAAAAAAATTGCTTAAAGGCAGGCATGTAGCAACTGGGAAGGCAGTGAGAGTTTGGGGTCTCTCTCTAATTTTGTTAAAATGAACATACATGATAGAATAAATGACTATGCCCCCCCTAATGTTGCATATTTGGCCCCACCCGTGGCACCCCAGGGGAGGTAGAGCCATGAATTTCACAATTTAGATTCTTCTTACCATAGAGATGCTTCACACCAAAAATGGTAAGGATTGGCCTGGTAGTTTTCAAGAAGAAGTTAAAAATGTAAAATTGTTAACACACGACGACGGACGAAGACCAATTGCAATAGGTCACCTGAGTGACTCAGGTGACCTAAAAACTACATGCATAGTTATGATGTCCATGAATCCCTCTACCAAAATTGTGAAATTCATGACTCCTGGGACAAGGGTTTAGGCCCTAGGGCGGGGCCAATATAGTCATATAGTGAAAATGTATTAAATCTTAGAGAATCTAATTCTTTACTTCCACACATGTGGGCAAAAAATTGTGTAATTGTGAAATTCATGGCCCCTGGGTCAGGGGTTCAGGACTTGGGGGGGGGGGGGTACATGTATGGCCATGTAGTGTTAATACATATAATGTTTAAAAATCTTCTTCTCTACTCCCACACATTTGTAAGAAAAACTTACTTAATAATTTTGAAGACCAGAAAGCTATCATCCAAAATCATGTCATTTCTCCTGGAGTATGGGTTTTGACTTAGGGCAGGGGCAAAATAGTCATATTGTGTTAATGCATTTAATAATGTTTAAAAAATCATCTTATTTACTTCAGCTGATACTGAATAAAAAAAAGAAAATAAAGCTGTCTATCAAAAGTTTAAATTTCATGTCTCCCAATGTTGGGATTTGAATCTAGGGCAAGGCCAAAACACTCATATAATGTATAGGGTAGGGGTTCTTATAGCAGGGTGTGGTCAAAATGTTAACTTAGTGTTAATATATATAATGTTTCAAAAACGTCTACTGACACAGAATAAAAACTGAATGCATAATTAGAAAAAAACATTGCCTTTGAGCTGTCATCTTTAATAATATTTCATATCACCTACATGTAAGGCAAGGGATATAGGGGGGGGGGATATATTTGTCTTATTATTTTATTCTGCTCAGAATTTCAATGAAAGAAAGGAGTAATTTCACAAATATGGAAAAGAGTAAGAATGGACCTGTCTATCAAAGTTAAGAGATTGTGAAAGCGTTTGGAATGAGTTTTTAAGTAAATTTTTAAATAAAGACGCGATGCTTTGCTTGTTCATATTGTAATAGTAATTAATGATTGAATATAATGTAATTATAAAGAAGTTGTATGATCAAAAGAGTTATGCTAGTTTTTTATCATTTGAAACAAAAAAAAATTTTTTTACCTTTCTAAATAGACTTTCCATTTAGATAAGTAGACTTGTTAAGAGTAAAGTAATATAATTGGCTAACTAAAATCACTGATACATATAAAATGATTTTAGTATTGCAACTTTTCAATAACAGGTCATGCACTCTATTTTGATCTTTCAAGTTTTTTGATAAAATTTTAGGTTTCATAGTCCTTTTTGAAAGATTTCAGACAGGAGGTGGTCTTTATTACAAATTTGTAATTTTTCTACTCCAGAATGAAACTAAATTAAATGCATGTATGAGACTCCTTGACAAGTTTGTGTATGGGTTATATGCTACTCAAGTGACCGTTTGGGCATATTGGCTTCTTATTTTCTTTCCTCTCCATGCAAACACATTATTCCACTTCTATCAGACCAACTACATTATCGCGTTGACATCTTGTGTACATTCTAAAATTAGCTTGTTGCATCACGTGCTTATGAATACTTCAAAGTTAGGCGTTTACTGACCGACCTGGTCAGTAAATAAATTATTTAGAATTTATATTTAATACTTTTAAATGCGTTTGATTTAAACTGTATAATTTTCAGAAAGTTTATAACTTTTGTAGCTTAATTGAAAAATGCAAACATTTCTTTCTATTGAAATTTTCATTTCAAACTGCATATATAATATATATACCTTTAACAATTGAATTCCTGCAGAGAAGAACAGAAAAGTGATGGTCTATACTTTTAATGATGAAGATTGGAAGGAAGAGTTACCCCTCTTGGAAAAACTGCTAGAAGATTATGTTACTGCCACCATACATGATGTTAAACCTGGACAGAGTAAGTTTTATTAAGCTTATCTGAGCTTTTAACTCTTGTAGCTTTTATACTGATCATCATTTGTCTTACACATTTTTGTTTATTTGTCTGTAAACTTTCTAGATTTTCTTTCAGTCTTCCCAAGAGACAGATCGAGGACCAATTTCAATCAATTTTGACAAAAAATAACATCCTTAGGTGTATGTGAATCAGAATTGCTTAAATAGCCTATAGGGCTGCAACTTTTTAAAAGGGAAAGATTTCTTAAAAAATGAAACAAAACAAAAAAAACTGAAAGTAGAATTGGAGTCATAGATTCCTCTCAAAAACCAAAAAAAGTCTAGAAAAGGTGAAGAAAATTAAGCTATATCATATTCTGTTCACTTTAATGTGTTAAAATCAAAATTAGGGCTATATGAAGGATGTAAAATTATTCATAGAATAATGTCTGTATTTTGACATTAGTAACAAAAATTTTGAACAAGTTATCTTTTATGTTTATATAACTTCAGGCAAGCAAGTAGCATTGGGGTGTGTATGTGTGTGTGTGTTTTTGGGGGTTGGGGGGGGGGGGGGGGGGTCCCCCTTTACTTAATTATAACACTACATACTCTACCTCAAAAGGAACTAATAAAATGGCCGGTGTGTATGTGGGGGGGGGGGGGGGGACCCTTTTTTTCCTACAGCAAAGTAACATTTTCCTTAAATGCACATTTAGAAAACTGAATTCAGATGGAATGCCCCGACCAGCCCCCTTTACTTAATTATAACATGAAAAACTCTACCTCAGAAGTAACTTATATAATCTTCTAAGATTCATAACAGTGCCCTTTACTGCTATTTAGTTTCACATGTGTGCATATGTGAAGTCAGATTATTCTGCCTTTTTGTAAAACCATGGTTTTTTATTTTGTTTTTTCCCTCTCTTTTTTTTTTCTTTAGACATATTAGAAGGATTCAGTGAAGAGGCAAAAACATGTGTTGCTATATTAATTGTGGTAGACGTGAGGTCCCTTGCACAGGATGAATCATACAAGAACAGATTCCACAATCTGCTAAAATGTGATGCTGTGAAGGGGAAATCTGGAATCCTGCCATGTTATACAACAATTTTGTATGTTCATCAAAGCTGTCATGAATACACTTATGCCAAAGATAAGCAGGAGAAAAAGTTCTACTCCATTGATATTAAACACAAAGAGGATGCCAAAATCAAAAGAAAACTTTTGAAAAGGTTACCCAAAAAAAGTTCTGCCAGTGAAGTACAAAGCAAAAACAGTTATAGTACATTTGTTGTTGAAAATCCTGGGGCACAGGCACCACAAAGTTATTCTAGAATGGAAAGTAATAATAGCACCTCCCCTCTTGTCCCCTAAAAAAGGTTTGGATTCCACTCCAATCACTCCAATAGAAATTGATGAAACTGAAATATATACTATCCAGTTCTAACCAGTTTAAGAATTATCTACCCATGCATTTATATCCACATCACTTCAATTTTAAAAATGTATTTTAAAAGCATTGATTAACTTATTGAATATCAATTTTATTTCTAATACAATCCAAGATAAATAATGTAATTGAAATGTAAATGTGATTTATATATATATATTAAATATATACATGTATATTACCTGGTTCATCTATATGATATCTTCATACCCACATGAAATTCCAGTAAAAGCATTTAATTGTTTATTTTAATGCAGTTGATCCAGGTTTAATTTGCAGGGCATTGTAGTAGTTTTATTTATATATGTACTAGCTATCTGCATGTTTTAATTGGCAACCAAAATTTGAGTGTCATTCTTTGAGTTATCAGTGAGTTACCTAGCTTATAGTTCCTTGCAGTGTTAACAAAGCTTTTGTTTACATTTGAATGTTGAAGTGAAAATTCCAGTTTTAGACCTAAAATGAATGTGTTAAACGTTGGAAACTGTTTATTTATGCTTAAAATGAATTAAAAGATAGAAAAACAGCTTGAAAAAGTTTTTTACTGGTATATAGAACCCATGTAAACAAAAAAAGGGCACAAGCCTTGTTGTATCTTGCTTATAACTTATTGTAATATTAAATTGTGACTGAGTGCTTATCATATCGTCGATATCGATAATCGAGAATATGTTAGAATAAGATGGCACAAATGCCAATTGGTTTTATTTCAAATTTAATTTTGTTATTTTGAATCTGTTTATAACTATTTGTGAACAATATATCAGGTAAAACTCTTAAACTAAAAAGCACATACCTGTATAGTTATCTTTGGCCCTAACCCCTGTGTTATTTCAGTCATTACATAAAGATTTATTCAAATTCTATATGAAAATTATTTTCAAAAGCTTAAATGTTTTTAAATGTGGCATTACTTGTGTGAAAACATTTTTACATAGTATTGATTCTTAATTTTTTAGACTGTGGCCCCTGAACAATTCTTGGGCTTAACAATGGGTTATTTGTTAAAGATCTTTAGAAATGCGATGCTCAATATGTGGTATGACTATTCATGACATCATCCTGTTTCAAAAGGGGCTTGATTCCATGAAGCTGATTTTATTATATTTATTGTTGCTCAGGTTAGCAATATGGCTGAAGGGCCCCATGTTGTTAATTGAAATTAGTATGTAATATGAAGCCCAAACCAACTCTATGAAATAAAAATCTTTGGATTTCTACAAAAATAATACATGGATATACTTTATGAAGTTCAAATTACAAATATTGTAAAGAATTTTAAAAAGAGTTATCAGATATATTTGTATCTTTATTTTTTAGTATTTTATTCATCCTAATACATTTTGTTGCTCGCCTTATATGCCAGTCTTCTTGAACTTCAATACCACTGGTCAGGGTTGTCTCCAAGACATGGGAAGCGGGGAATTGCCCTCCCCCTAATGCCCTAATTACCAAGCTATTATTGCATTTCAAACACAATCTAGCTATAAGCAAGACCCCCAGACCCCCATCTACTTTTTTATTTCTTCCTTCTTCTTCAATTTTAAGAGACAACCCTGACTGGTAAAACATTGGCAGGTTTTGATCATCTGTAGACATGTATTTTGATAAACTGCATGCTTCTATACATATCTGCATGTTTGTTTACTAGTACTATTTATTATTGCAATGGTACAGGACTAAAATAGGGGAGTAAAACACTGAACAGGTTGTAC
The DNA here is from genome assembly GCF_902806645.1 of Magallana gigas. Classification (NCBI taxonomy): domain Eukaryota; kingdom Metazoa; phylum Mollusca; class Bivalvia; order Ostreida; family Ostreidae; genus Magallana; species Magallana gigas. Next base: position 42,519,024 of record NC_047562.1, on the reverse strand, counting down.
AATTTATTATTGATGTCATTATAGTTATTCCTTTAACACTGGGAAGACCAAAATGATGAGCTTTTAGCTCACATGAGCGGAAACCTCGAGTAAGCTTTTCTGATCACATTTCGTTCGGCTTCCATCTGTCTGTCTATATGCTGTATGTCACTTGCATTACGGGCACGAAAAGCATTCAATATGTTAAAACACTCATTGAAAATCCTGAATAACTGTGAACCTAGAGTGTGTTTTAACCTTTTAGACAGTATTATTGATGGAGCAGAAGTCGGGGGAACTGATATCAATGAAGAGACTGAAGCTGTACATAGTGACTTCTGTATATTGATGTTAGAAATAAACAGAAAAGCCACTAACATAATGGCTAGTGGAGAATGTGGAAGAGTACCTCTTTATGTCATATACATAAAACCAGTGAAATACTGGCTGAAAATACTAAATATGGAAACTTCAAGATATCCACGAGAGCGTTCTGAAATGCTTTATAATTTGGGTTTGTGCAGCAGTCGTTCAACTCGAAACTGGGTCTATAAACTGAAATTGGTCTTAAATCACTACGGCTTTGGGGAGGTTTGGTTAAGTGGTGAACCTTCAGATCCAAAGATCTTTCTGTCGGAATTGAACTAAAGAATGAGAGACTGTATCCTACAGGAATGGAACTCACAGTAAGCAAATTCACCAAAGTGTGCTTTCTATGTTATGTTTAAAAAACAACTTACATGTGAGAGTTACCTCTCTTTCCTAAGCTACATGTGCCTCTTAAAACAGGCATTAGCTTCTTTTAGGTGTTCCTTACACAAACTATGTATCGAAGAGGGTAGATTTGAGGGAATTGATAGTGTAGATAGAATATGTAAACCTTGTAACTTAAGACAAATTAACAAGAGGCCCATGGGCCACATGGCTAACCTGAGGAGCAATAGGTATGATAAAATCTGCTTGAGGTGGTATGGGACACTTCCATGTTGTGACGTATTGTTTATCGAAATAAACAATCAAATCAAGTGTAATTACCGGTATATAAGTAGTTTCTTTCCCAATTTTGTCAGCTATCAGTGTAGTGCAGTGGTTTAGAGGGTTTACTACGAATCTGTAGGTCATGAGTTCGAATCCCGCTGGGGGTTTTACAATTTTTTTCTCCAAGTAATTTTTTAAGCTAATTTTTGGTTAAATATTGTAAAATTTGTTAATTCTAAACTGGTGAAAGTATTTCAATTATAATCTACTTTAATCCACATTAATATCGACAGATGTCCCATACCATCTTAATGTAGTAATAATACAAACTATCTGGACAATGTAGTATAATACATGTAGATCCTGTATAAATAAAAATCATTTTTTTTTTCACCCAAGATATTCTCATGTTTACAATCAAATCCCATTTCTAACATGATTTTATAGCCATATCAACGGTTGAGCATTGCAATTCTCAAAAAGATCCTTAACAATTGTTAATATATAAGATATAGACCTAAATCAAACCCTGCGAGACCCAACAATCGCCTAGGGGCTAGGGGTCAAATTTTAAACAGTTGTATATAATCAGCAACATGTCATGTCAAAATGCTTGCACATAGATCTAAGTAAAACGATATATTATAACATTTCAGTTTTTGTGAATACATGTATAGTTAAAATGTTCCTTTGTAATATTGGATCCCCAATTTAGCCCCACCCTACTTCTCAAAATTTTGATTTGAAAGAATTTGTTCTACATTATCTGAGGTTGCTTTCAGTAAAGTTACAGCTTTTGAAGGCAAAGGGTTTTAGAAAAAGATTTTTTTAAAGATTTTTCTCTTTAAATTATTATGTACAAATGTTTGCTTCCCCTGCCAATGTTGTGACACCATCCTACCCTGTGGGATCATGATTTAAACAAACCTTGAATCTATTAATATCCTACTTGAGGATACTTCCACTCAAGTTTCAGCTTTCCCAACTGATTAGTTTCTGGGAGGATTTTTGAAATATTTACTCTATATATTCCTATTTAAAAGTTAAACCCCCATTGTGGCCCCACTATGCCCCTGAGGATCATGATTTTCACAACTTTGAATCTACACTACCTGAGGATGCTATTAGATAAATTTAATCTTTCCTGGCTGATTAGTTTCTGAAAAGATAAATTTTAAAGATTTATAATACATAGTTTGAACCCCCCCCCCCTCCCCACCACCACCATTGTGGCCCTACCCTACCCCAGGGGTCATGATTTTCAAATCTCTGAATTAACACTACCTGAGGATGCTTCACAACAAGTTTCAGCGTTCCCGGCTGATTATTTTCTGAGAAGAAGATTTTTAAATATTTATACTATATATTCCTATGTAAAAGTTGAACCCCCCTTGTAACCCCACACTAACACCTGGGGTTATGATTTTCACAACTTTGAATGTACACTATCAGAGAATGCTTCTACACAAGTTTCTGCTTTCCTGGACAAATGGTTTGTGAGAAGATTTTTGAAAATTTCTTAAAAATTTTCAATAATTCCTAATTATATCCCCTTGAAATGCACATTGTATTCATTATCATTAAATTGATATTTGTTTTTACTTTATATTTTGTGGATATTGAGAAATGATTCATTGTAGGAAATAATCTAGGGAGGAGGAAAATCTCTGAATTTGTTGATCCTTTATTGACCTGTTTTGATGCCGAGTGAAAACTTTTAGACCTGTTCCCAGCATCTTAAATAATGTACTATTGTATCCATCCATGAAATACAATTTTCTACATGGATAAGAGTTATAGGCCAATCTAGTAAGTTTTGGGCGGGGTACAAATAAGGTCTGTATCTGCGAGGGGGAGATACTGTATTAATACATAACCTCAACACTTTTATCATCATTATGATGTGTATATTTAAATTTGGATAACATTCACTAGACCAACATTTTTTTGTCAACAAAAATAAACAGCAAACCAGATACAAATGTAGGTTCCCACCCAATACCCTTTTAAGTAAATTTACCTTCTCTGACTCAAAAGTCTCACAGGAGACGATTTAGCTGTATCTTTTAGCTGACGTACTTAAGTACATTAACAGTAATTAATTGAAATTTATTAACTTTTTATAATCAATTTATTAACTGAATTATTAAAAAGAAAGATGTTAATATAAACTTTTTGTTTGGTAACAGATATTAAGTACATCATACATATGCAGGAAAGAAAGGTGCAGAAAATGGACATAGAAAGAGTTAGCATTTACATTGAATAAATATGAACTGGAACTGGATCTCCGGCTGGGTCTTTTCGATAAGTGCAACATTTATTTAGTCATGTTAGTGATAACCTTGAACTTGGATAATTATGAATACTAGTAATAGATCTTGCAGGTAACACATGAAAAAAACATGTACAATCAAACTTGAATTAATTTAAGTGTAAACAATTGTTTTTAGCTTGGCAACAACAAAATAGGATTAAACCAGTCCATTTAGTAAATTAAAAATATAACTTGCAAAAGATATGTTTACGGAATTTGAAACAACACCGTCCCTAAAGCTTAACGCAACTCGCAAGAGGCAAAGAGGGCCCCTGTTTCTACAGCTGCACATCTCTTAAAAGATTAAAATATTTCCCTGTACAGGTCTTACCTGTGTGGGTGTACATTTAACATATTGTAGTATATATACTTGCATGGTCGCAATGAAACAATAAAATTTTATTCACTTTTTTAATGACATGTGAGAAGAAACATGAAATATACAAGTCCAATCATTATATTAAAACAGAAAATGAATGTTTAACAAGGAATAAAAGTGTAAAATCTAAGACAAAATGTCAGCCATGAGTTTCACAGCCTCTCACCTTACAGTGACAAAAGGTTTTAAACAATCTCTTTGAGCAAAGGTGCTTGAAGATTTACAAGACAAGCACACAGTTGCATTATTTTGGTAGACAATGGTTGGTAGTTAGCTGGAATGTGGTTTAAGATTTGGTATTTCTTAAAATCCTCTTTTTCTCTTTCAACATGCATTCTGTGTCGAGCAATTTTGTAACACAGTTCAGATTCTTTCCAAGTAAAATGGGTCTTGTTTACCAAAAATGGAGGTATTTCAATGTGAACACCAGATGGCATTTGGTCTTCTATGTCAGCAGGGATTAAATCAACTGGAGCAAGGTAATCTGGAAAATGGGAATGTTCAACAATATTTGCCTCCGACACATATCCAGGATAAAGAGATGACACATTCACAGCAGTCGAAGCTTTCATGGTATGCTGGCTTTTGTTGTTACTGAAAGAGGCACCCTGTTGATTAAAGTCTGATGGCTTATCCTTGGTTGTCTGTGTACAATCGATGGATGTTTTTGCAGATCCAAAATCTTCAAATGATTTAGGCATGGAAACCTTGTACATAAGTTGACTGGGCATGCACATTCTAACCATGATACCCTTGTAAAAGATTTCATGCATTGCACTTATGATTGTGTTTACAATGTTGGAGACTGTAGCCCTGCTCATACAAAATCTGTCTGCCAAGTCCAGGTCTCTCAAATTTAACCGTAGTTTCATAAGAGTTATAAGAACCTGATTTTCCAGACTCACATTTGTGACACTCCATCCTGCTTGTTGAAATCTTTGAAGTGCTCCAACAATGATTTTAAAGACATCATATGAAAAAGATGTGTACATCAGCATCTAAAATTAAGATAAAAATTACTATGAATGTTGGTAACACAACTTAAACAACAGTTTTCTTATTTAATTGATTTTAAATCTGTGATTTTATGCTGCTGCATGTAGTTTAATTTATACTCTGTCCCAAGATATCCTGGATTCACATTTGGCTTAATTGCTTGATATTTATAAATACCTCAGGATTCAAATGATGTTCATTCAAAAGTATGAAAAATTTCCAAGATTTCTCAGTCGAAATGCCCATGTTAGCTTATCAGGTTTCAATACAATGCTTAAAATGTGATGTCTAAGCAGATTTTGTATTGCAGCAAGCCTGGATGATAACGTAGAAAAATTGCACGATGTATTCCGAGTGTATTTCGAATGGAGATAAGATGTAAACATTCCCCATTATAAATCTCTGTAAGGAATCTGTTTTCGTTCCTGTGAATTTTTCCGAGTGAAAGATAATAATGTGTCAATGAAATTATCTTGGAAATTTTCCCTTTCATCGATTTCAATTGCACTTATTTCAGAGGTATGTGTATTTTTATTAAAAATCGTCCAAATGTGCAGCATAAATATCTTGGGACAGACTAAAATTTCTTGTTTAAAATAATAATAAACAGTCATTAAATTACATTAAAAAGATATAAGCACAATACTGAATTGTCAAATATCTCTCTCCCTCTCACTTTTTCTTGGTCATTTTTAATGGCATCAATAGACATTGCATGCCCAGTATTCTGCAATCTGACCACTTCTAGTTCTAAGCGTTGAATCTCATCTTCTAGTTCTTTTATTTTTGCTGTTCAAAAACAATGATGGTAATTATAAATAACAAATATTATTATGCCTTCTGTCAGTTTGTCACTATATATTCAATACTCATCTATTTTCGCATAGTATCAAAGGATTTATATAGCGTAAGCATACTATGCCGAAATAGAGCACGGCAAATGTTTTCAACGAAAATCTTTCAAGCGCCGATAGCAGATTAAAGTTTCTTATAAACTTTTGAACAAATTGATTGAACATTTTTTAAAGAAATTCTACATGATAATCACAAAAACGCTTTTTTAAATGACGCTTGATAAAGAATGTACAAGAAAAAAATTCAATGAGATTTCGTCTGCTAAACATTTCAAGTTTTCTCGGTAAGGCTAAACGTCTCTCATTTCTTGAAAGGAACATAAATCTTTGTTGACTTTTTATTGTACAACAACTTGTTGATTAAATAAACAATCAAATCAATTGATTAATTTGAAAAAAAACAACAACAAACTCTTGCTTTTCCGGTGATAATTTTTAGGAACTTGTCAACACTCGAACGTCACAGCTACTTATAGCAAAGCACATCACTATATTCAACAGTCGGCATAATAATAACAATAGTGTTGTGTTGTGCATGTACTATGCCTAAATAGTAGTTAGGGTTTGATACATAGTGCACTCGCCTCTGGCTCGTGCACTATGTATCAAACCCTGACTACTATTTAGGCATAGTACATGCACAACACAACACTATTATATAAATGGAAACAACAAGTAAAAGTAATGTTAAGAAGAAATTAGAGTTCCTTTTTTCTGTTACCATTTAGAAACTAGAAAAAAATGTTGAAACTCTTACAATGAAAATCAATTGTCCTGGAGGCACACTGGAAAAATGGACAGGGGTGAAAGTAGGTGTGGTCCAGGGCTGGATTTCTGTCTGACTGATTTGTACAAGTACCAGATGTACATGTACCAGCAACAGTGATACATGTACTTGTTTCCACCGAAGCTGGAGCCTCAATTTCTTTCAACTTTTTCCTGCAATTTTGTCATATTTTTAATATGGAAAGTCACTTTATTAATATCACCCAAATGAAAAATCAGATAAATTAAGACAGTATACAAACCTCTTTCGAGTGTTTAGTTTATAGTAAGTAAATATTGTAGGACCATTTTCCTTGCAGCCATCTTTGAAGTGGCAACTACATATCCTGTCTCCGTTGTTCCATTTCCGATCAGCACGTCTAAATCAGATAATTGATAAAATAATATCCATGGATTCAAGGTCGAGTCTAACAGCTGTCTGAGATAATATGAGAACAGGTGACTGAGTCAGTATGTTTTACCAGAGACATATATAACACGTTATTCATGTCTCTCAGCTGTCTCTATAGGGGAATTTCGAATTAAAAATGTGATAAAAACACGGAATTGTAAGAACTTAGGATTAATTAATCTTAACCTGCATAATATACTGATTTGTTTCAAGTAGTAATATAAGTATATTTGAATTACAAACATGACAAATGTAATTACAGGTGAATCTCGATAACTCGAACTTCGGGGGACCAAGATTAAACTTCGAGAGATCAAGAGTTCGAGAGATCAAAAGTTTTAAAAAATCCGGAAATTTTTGTTCCGGTCATTTTGGTTCTAAGATTATAGTAGCCGGAAATTTATATTTATAACATGGAAGGATAGTCTGACATGATTTCAGTCGTATTTTCTGCTACATTACTTCATTTTAAACAATACAGAACTTACTTGTGTGGTTATTAAGTGTATTTTTTCACGTTGTAAAACTTTTAAGCATATTATGTTTTCTTAATCATTACATTAGAATATTTTAAATAAAGAGCATATACCGTAACATTCACAAGTTGTTGAAATTAATAGATCACTTACAAATTACTTATCTACCCTTTGAAGGAAGCAATGGGTAGTGTCACTTACGTAATCAACCAATTAACACTACCACGCTACCCCCCAGGAGTTCACTCAACCGTCCAGGTAAGGTCCACGCGGAGCTATAATTATACGCTTGATCGACCGCGTGTGTACACAGCAATCACTTCGAGTTATCAAGAGTGAAAAACAATGAAATATGTATAACTGGACCCAGGTTTTACTTCGAGAGATCAAGAACTTCGAGAGATCGGAGTTCGAGAGATCAAGAGTAAATTTGCTTAGTTATATAGAGAAAAAAATTGGGACCGTGAGTTCACTTCGAAAGATCAAGAACTTCGAGAGATCGAAGTTCGAGCCATCGAGTGTCACCTGTAGTTATAAGTTCGAATTTCCTCCGTGTATTAATGGGCGTAGCCTTATACTTCTTGCAAATCAAACTCAAGTCAACATACCTGCAGAGATCTATCCACTTTCTTCTTACTTTTTCATCAGTTGGAAATCGAAATAAATGACAATTCGATTTGTTATTATCACTTCGATGAGTGCAACCATACGCATAGCAATAGACCATGTTCCCGGAAGAGCTCTTTAGGGAAAGGAGGTGCGCGGGACTTGCACATTTTAGGTTGCACAACACTATTAATTTTTACTATATATTCTTACCAAAATTACGCAACTTTAGATACGGGTAGCAAGTTTAAAACAAACTTCTGGGTAAATTCCTCTTTACAACATTTAAAACAATTGTTCCTAACCAATTTAGTAGCAGAAAACACACAGCCATCCACAAAGGCACGAGAGTTTGTTTACATCAAAGTTACACATGTGCTTGAAAATCATGTCCGAGCCCTTTCACACCCCTGCCTAAACAACTGGCATCAAAAATTCAAGTGACCTCGTATTTTTACAAAGGTGGGAAAATCAGGCATTTTACATGTTGTTTTTTATCTCATAAAAAAGTACAGTCTCTGTCGCTGGCGGAAAACTCCTAAAAACGAAGGGGAATTCGGGAATTATTTTCACTCAGCCATGTTTTGACGTGAACCTTCGAAAAAATAGTGTTGTGATACCTTTAGACGAAGCCATAGCCTACATCAGACAACATTTACAACATTAATTAAATAATTAATTATCTGCTATAAGTTAAATGATTCTTTGTAGTGATTTTTTCCACATTTGTTTGTCAAATTGTTAATTTGATTAAGAACTGCGGCGCGTCTTTTAATTACAGTCAATTTATTTCTCATATTCTTTAGGCAGGAAAAGTCGATGCAATGAAATATATTCCAACCATTATAATTATATATTTACATTTTCCAGTGTCTTTGACTCTGACAACACTACGTATCGATTTTGTACTATATCATCCTCACAATGTCAGGGGTCCTGAGTCCACTCGTGTCCGTGGGACACGAGTGGACTCAGGACCCCTGACATTGTGAGGATGGTACTATATAACCCATAATACAAATGACGCCAAATTGAGGCGCCAGCGGGGTTTGCTTATTCATATTTAATGTATGGAAACATACATAATTATACATATATATATATACATATATACTATTTAATTGTTCATGTCTGTCATAGTTCTTTAAATCATCCAGCTCTTTCCCTCTTGTATATGTTTATTGAATGTTTTATGTTCATTGGATGTTGTATGTCAACAGTCTTCATGTTGCCCCTTGAGGGCCCTTAATTGCATGGTTAATAAAGGAATTGAATTGAATTGAATTGAATTGAATATTTAAATATTTAATCGTAATATGGCTTAAAATTATATAAATATAAGTAATAAGGAATCATTCTTTGAATATTATGAGGTGATAATTTCGGTCGGGGCATGATCAAATCTAACATAAAGCCCTCGGGCTTTATTGGATTTGATCACGCCCCGACCGAAATTATCACCTCATAATACTCAAAAAATGATTCCTTATTCCTTATATATTTTTTTAATTTTATGCTGGGATAAATATTTTGTATGATATTTATATCCCCCTTTCTTTTTGGCAAAGTAAGACCTAACACTTAAAGGAACATATAGCATCAGGGAGGCTTCAGCCCCCCCCCCCCCCAACTTTTTCTCGCAGCAAACAAAACTGTTCTTAAATAAAATTTACCTTAAAAAAGATTGAAATATTAATAGTGATATTGAAATTTTGAGGCATAGGTATACCACCCCCCCCCCCCACCACCACCACGAATTTTCATGAGATTTTGGTGGATTTTTTTTTTCTTGTCAAGATTTCTGATGATTAGGATAGCCTCCCACCCACCCACTTCAATTTGCTTCAAACGCCACTGCATTGGATAAAAATCAATCATATAACATCGAAAATCGTTAATACATGTATAATCATCAAGACAGATTACAGAAATATTCTGAATTTCGACTGCAAGCTTCGATGTGGATGTGGATGAGCTCTTTGGCGCAGGAGTTCAAAGAAGTACGTAACGTAAGATATTGAATAATTTTATTTACTACATTTATTGATTAATTAATAAAGCACAGAAATAACTGCAGGGTTTTGTTTATGTTTTATACAAAATAATTTACTTTGCAGTGCACCAATAACACGACGGTATCGCAAGGTGGTTCACTGCGCCTTGAAATAGTTTCTCAAATCACCAGAAAGTTACCTGATTCCTGAAAGACAGCATGTACATCATAACATGATATAGATGCTTAAGAAATATATCAGTCAAATAACAAAAATATGCAATTTTGGATAAAATGTATTATTTTCAAAAAAAATTATTCAACTAGAAAAAGCGGTGCAATGTGGATTCGAACTCGTGATTTGCGGTCCACAAGCCCGATTCCTTACCCACTTAGCTGTGGTGATATTCAACCAAGTCGATTGATTCAAACAATTTAACAAAACAATTAAACACCATCTTGTGGCGTTGTATCTTAAAATGCATATCTTGATTTAGTGAGCTACTGTCCTTCTGACAAATTTTAATTTTAGCATTAAAAATATGCATTATGATGTATATTTTTATCAAAAAATCAAAATATGTCAGAAGAACACTACCTCAAACTGTGTTTCGTCAAAATATTTACAATTAAAGTAAGACATTTTAATTACGTCAGTTGTGGAATGAGAAACTCTGATTTATGATCGCCAGACATTTTAATAAAAAAAACCAGAAACCATGATTTATGTATAATATATACCATTTATGACCAGGGATTTTTCTTACAAACTGTTTGCGTGTGTACATGACATTTTTTCTATATAGCACCAAAAAAATCCATAAATTAAAGTAGTTCCCATTTATTAATCGCGCTAAGTCGTATATCGGAGGTCATTGTTCAAACGGTTGCTGCCATTATATTTAAAAGCGGTCTGTTGACAAGATAGACGGTTTGAGATGGAGGGGGAGTGGTTCCTTGTGTGAGGAATTTATTGAGAGAGAGAGAGCGTAAAATATGCCCTTCTCTATGGACAGTCCATTGACAAGTGCAAGTATTGGGTACATGACGTTCTCTTTATTTAGTACAAACTATACACTGTGGTGTTCAACAAGCCTCTGGAAACAGTCTGATTAACACCCCCCCCGTCTCCTTACACACTCATCAGCGGGTGGTTTTAAACACTGATCTTCCCCGGATTTCAAAAGATCACCAGCCACCCACTAGTCACAATGTAAAACCTGCTCATTGTCATAATGATCCGGTTGCCAACCGGTCAGTCCCTTCCCAAATATCTACTGTCGTCATGGGACAGTATTTCAGTTAAATTCTCGAAGAGATTTAAGCAAAATATGCGTACACACACCACGTGCACGAGTCTCATATTTATATCAATGGAAAGTTCTTATAATCATAGGCATCGTGCCTAATTATTTCATTTAGTACAGAGATTTTGTCCAATCCTATCGAATTTATTCAATAGAATATGTATAAATTAGAGACTGCATTGTCACACAAAATGTTTTTAAGATAATATTGTGAGAAAAAAATACAATGAATTTTAACATGTATTTCACTAAGATGTTACCCCATCATGCAGATAAAAGGAAGATAAATAAAAAGAGGGAGGAAAAAAAGAAATGGCATTTAAAAAAAAAAAAAAAAAAGATTTTAATGTATATTAATTTTGTACTAAAGTCTATGATGCCAACAAGACCTTGTTGTATGCACTTTCCCTAGATGTACATGTATGAATTAAATTCGACTTCTGGTTTGATGCGCATTTTCTGTACGCTGGTGAATTTTTTACTCAAAAGTTTAATATACTGGTTAATTACATTGCGTAAATATCTTTTTTTAAAATCCAAACAAGCAAACCAAACACAGCGTTGTATACCTTGTATGGAGTTTTTACATACAATGCAGACCTCCAGCCTTTTGCAATACATTAAATTTGCAACTGTTTCTGGAAAATAGAAATCATATCGCTTTTGTTGTATATGAAAAGCATTGAGAAACTAGCATTTTTGAGTTTGTTCGCTGATTCATTTAAATCAAGGCATAACTATTTTAATGAAATTTAAATGAAAAATTGTCATTAATATTACTGCCGGTTTCGTGAAAGTGAATTATGCGCATTTTTTGTTTCAGATTAATTCTCTCGGGGCTAAAGAGTATTAACACTCAGTGGTTTTGAGTTTAATTTTTGTTGGTTATTAATGATAATTTATTTAATTTTGTCATTATGTTTCACGTAATGACTACTGCAAGTTGATGCACGACTGACTATATGTGTTACATTGTGGCCTTTGGTTTTTGTAATATACATGCGCGGATCCGGGGGGGGGGGGGGGTCTAAGGGATAAATGTGATGATGGGGGAGGGGGGGGGGGGGGTGCGAGGCCTATTTCCAGTAACTTTGCTTTGGAAATTGACATTTTATTTTTATGGGGAGGGGGTGTACCCAGATCCTCGAATGTGAATAGAAGTCGACGATAATACGTGGCAATGTAGACTTTAAACCGCGTTGAAAAAATCTGTGTTGCGAAAAATAGATGTATAATAAATCCATTGTAAACCTAGCCATGCCTGTTAAAGTGTCATTATTATAGGTGGAACATAAGACAGGCTCCTTAACGTGATAATGACGATTATAAGCTGGAAATAGACGGAGAATTTACGGCAACTCTTCAACGAAAGACATAAAATATAAAGCAAAAATACCTTTCTATTTAACGCTTACTAATGGCAAAGGAGTATTGGACAGACATAAATCTTGCACAAAATGCATTAGTTTTAATGCCAACTATGACTTAACTTTTAGAATGGCAACTGAGATCTGTCAGGTTTCTTGTAGTTTTTTTTTTACTTCAGAAAAACAATTTACGCGTTTTAAACATGAGCCGAATATATTATCGATCTCTACTGAACTTTCCTCACCAGACATGACAATGTTTCATTAGCAATTTGACTGTTTTTGTACAACTATTTTTATGCTGTAAAAAAAATTACGATCTTAGTAGTTTAAGTAAACTTGCCCGTGTTTGAATACATGTATTTCGTGAACTTAAAAAAAGTTTTGTACAAAACCGATAAACGGTGGAACGAGAGTATCTTGTGTTTGAAAATAGGTACATGTATACTTACATGTACATACATGTTTATGTAATAGTTTCTAACTTTTACATCAATGTCTGTTATGACCGCCTTTAGTGATTATTTGAATAGAAAATTTCACTTGACGAGGAAAATATATCGGACAATGTAGACAATAATAAAATGAGTAAAATTGTGTAAAACTTGTAGATTATAAGGAATATAAATTTACAACATTATAACAGCCGTGCACACGTGATTTTGATGGCGAAAAATGCTATTTTTAGAGCTCTATATAAAGATATAGTAAAATACCCGAATTTAAAATGTAAAATTTATTTATTTTTCCTTACTTAATAATAGTTTATAGCTTAACAAATCATACTTTAGAATTTAATATAATGAATTAAGGTAGATCTGATGGTTAATTGGTTGACCATACAGCCAGTAACTTTCAATGGTACACGCAATCGGAAACCACTGTGACAAAAAAATCTATCTATTGTTGATGCTGGGTTTGTTTCTTTTTTATCATTTCGTCAACCTATATCGACTGTTAGTCTCATTAAACTCTTTTTACGTATATCAATCTCATTGTTTTCCTTTTTGCTTAATATATTAATGAATACACGTAAGAATTGTCTCATTCATAAAATTAAAAAAAACAAAATAAGGCTATTTCTTATAGGGGCGACAGTGGCCCAAACACCCTTGAATCTGTTTATTTATCCTACACAGTATGTAAATATACCTATAACATGTCATCGAATGTCATTTATCCTACACAGTATGTAAATATACCTATAACATGTCATCGAAATCCTGTTGAGGTCGATGACAATTTGACTATTTGTTGCAAAAAAGTTAGAAATGACGCTGTGACAGGAAACCTCAAAGACAAGTTACATGTTCCGTACGAACACCCCAATCACCACGCATTTAGTACGCATTACAGCGAATAATTAGCATGCGTCTTAATCAACTTTATTAAGTTGTCGGCAAAGAATTACCATTGTTTTAAGATGGTTATCATATTATTCAAATGCAAATCTCTGAACACGCCCTATGGTTGAATTTTAAGCACCTTGTCACTGCTAGAATGACACGATCTAAATTACTTATATTTTGAGGCCGCTAGTCGGTCATTCACAACGCAAGAGACTCGAGCCGTCTCTACAGGTCTGTTGTCAGCGGAGAATATCTCAGGAATCGGACTCTACTCCTTTAACCAAAGATGAAGCGAGGGATACTCCTAGTTCTGTTTTGCGGATTTTTATCATACTCCTATGGACAAGGTAATTCAATAACTGCTTAGATTATTGACGAGTTTTAAAGCTCGTAATCGTTCTCTAAGGTTCAAATTTTTAAATATTTTTCTTCTAGGGAAAAAGTTGTTTTAATGATTTTTTGTTCTAAAATGTTAAATATTTTCATTCGTAATTCATATTGGTGGTAAAAGATTGGTTTTTTTAACACTGTATGTTTAGTCTCTAAATAATAAATCAAAACGGCCTTTTGGAAAAAAGCCACTCGTGTCATTTTTCAAAATGTATGACTTTATTTGTTGATTACTCATTTACGTTTTACATCGAGGAATAATCCTTGATTATTAATTGTTAATTTATTGTTTGGTTTAAATTTGTGTGATACTTAATATCTTACTTCAAATGATAATATTGTATGTTATATGTTTTCATCACCAATTCCCCATTGTAATACATAGATAACTAAGAATCAAGACAAGATTCGCCATTATTCAAAGTACTTTCTTATATTATATTTCCTGTGGGGAAAAATGAAACATTACGCCTGTGATAGCACAAAATGTAAATTAAAAACATAATATAGAAAGCTATGTGGTCAGATGATCAAAATTGACAATATATCTATTTGAATTAAAAATTTGTTAACAGTTCCGCTCAAAAGATTCATTATATATGCAAATTTAATTTGACCCTGTGGGATGTTTACGTTTTCAAGCTCAAGGAACGATTTGCGTTTTTAAAAAAGTAGACATTTATTTCACTATTTTTTTACCTATTGACTTTAAAAGTTCAAGGCCATATCATCTTTCTGTATAACCGATAATTTAAAAGGGTATTCAAGAAGTTGTATATATACATGTAGTGTATATACACATACATTTGAAAATACACGTACACACATAGCAGCACGCATACACATGCATATATAAACGCATTACACACCGAAATAGTTTCTCACGCATTGCTATTCACTAAGTGTGCTAAATTAAAGATTTTTTCATTGTTTAGACTTAAGTGAAAAAAAAATATGAGTATTAATTCTTGGAAAGAACAGGTGCAGTTAATCATTAAGGACAGTCGCGAAAAATTACAAACTTAACTTTCATAAGTTTGAATAATAATTTTTTTTCTGGAAAACGACAATGAGTGCAGTATACCTTCTAACATCTTAAGACAAAGAGGCAGGGCATGTAATAAATAAAAGATGTATTCAAATTGCCTTTGCCACAATACCACTCTGTGTCTTGCGGCGTAATTAATAAAAGATGCAAAACAATCGTTCGCTTGATTATTACAGAAACCATTCATTTTTTTCTCTCATAAGTTTGACACATTTTATAGAATTTTGACAGACTTTGACACACATGAAAACGATTGACAAGTGAAGACATCTGCCCCTGATTCGATAGATATATTGCATTTATGACAATACCTTCAGATCAATCCGTAATTTTAATTGCCTAATTTGAATAATACTAATTAGGAACACTAAGGTTTCAATTAATCACTGTAACTGAAGGTCTCCAACGCCTGTCACGTTTAACAATACATTACCGAGGGAACAAAACGCTTTATAAGACAACTTCTCTATGTTTTCACTTTTTTCCCTGTAGGGAGCGATAAACGCATATTATTTCATTTTCTGATACAATAAATAAATGAAAGAGAACAATGAAACAACAAGAAATCTAAAAAAAAAAACACTCTTATTAAAACGCAATTCATGTACAAGTGTTAAAAAAAAAATATTCAAAACTTTAGCGCATGAACATTAACAAATAGCCAAATAACAACACGACTTATAATGTGACTGGAATAATTAACGAATTTTAATACAAAGAGGCTATATGAGAGGCTTGTCATTTTATAAAGTATGTTTCAATTTTAATAACAAATAAATCACAATGTCAGTGTTCTCTCTTTAACTACCGAGTAATTTAAAACATTCGTGACATGAAATTTTGACCCCCTCCTCACGACAGTGAACACGTGATGTAATTTTGGAACATCTAGACTTGTCTATTCCATACAGGCCATGATGACGTCATTAGACAATACAGGATTGACTTTATACCTACACTGTTTACTTGTATTATTTAATTAAGTCAAATTTCAACTTCCTCGAGATTGTACTGTAACATCGACCCAAATAAGACTCATTCATTGCCCGATTAAACTAATAACCCATATGTTTTAGCGACCTGAATCAGACATTACTAGTATTAGAATTTTGTTACACATCTGCACTGTTCTTTGCTATCAATACACATCCCTGTTTCAGGACCGGAAGGCACACAAGTTGTGCAGGTTCCAGCGGGCACATTCTACGCTCTCGTTTGCCCTGTCCCATCGAATGTGGGAGACAGAGTCACGTGGTATAAAAATGGCGACATTATATCCGATGCGACCTTTTCTAATTTGATTATATACGATAATTTTATCGGATTTCTAAGTATTAGCGAGTCTGATAGTGGGGAATACATATGTGCAGTTAATGATGACTTTACGACTGCGCAATCAACTATTATAAACGTTATTGGCACCCAAGGTCCGGGCTCTGCTGGCCCCGGTCAAGGTAACACTGCACTGTGGTGAAAGAGCTTGAAGGAGCGTTCGAACAGACATTCTTGCTTAGAATTCTACGGTTTCAAGAGAACAATGAAACAACAAGAAATCTAAAAAAAAAAAACACTCTTATTAAAACGCAATTCATGTACAAGTGTTAAAAAAAAAAATTCAAAACTTTAGCGCATGAACATTAACAAATAGCCAAATAACAACACGACTTATAATGTGACTGGAATAATTAACGAATTTTAATACAAAGAGGCTATATGAGAGGCTTGTCATTTTATAAAGTATGTTTCAATTTTAATAACAAATAAATCACAATGTCAGTGTTCTCTCTTTAACTACCGAGTAATTTAAAACATTCGTGACATGAAATTTTGACCCCCTCCTCACGACAGTGAACACGTGATGTAATTTTGGAACATCTAGACTTGTCTATTCCATACAGGCCATGATGACGTCATTAGACAATACAGGATTGACTTTATACCTACACTGTTTACTTGTATTATTTAATTAAGTCAAATTTCAACTTCCTCGAGATTGTACTGTAACATCGACCCAAATAAGACTCATTCATTGCCCGATTAAACTAATAACCCATATGTTTTAGCGACCTGAATCAGACATTACTAGTATTAGAATTTTGTTACACATCTGCACTGTTCTTTGCTATCAATACACATCCCTGTTTCAGGACCGGAAGGCACACAAGTTGTGCAGGTTCCAGCGGGCACACTCTACGATCTCGTTTGCCCTGTCCCATGGAATGTGGGAGACAGAGTCACGTGGTATAAAAATGGCGACATTATATCCGATGCGACCTTTTCTAATTTGATTATATACGATAATTTTATCGGATTTCCAAGTATTAGCGAGTCTGATAGTGGGGAATACACATGTGCAGTTAATGATGACTTTACGACTGCGCAATCAACTATTATAAACGTTATTGGCACCCAAGGTCCGGGCTCTGCTGGCCCCGGTCAAGGTAACACTGCACTGTGGTGAAAGAGCTTGAAGGAGCGTTCGAACAGACATTCTTGCTTAGAATTCTACGGTTTCAGAGAATATTTTGTTTCAGTTTGCACCTTAGATGTGACTTTTTTGAAAGCAATTACTAGTATTTGCACAAAAAGAGGAAAAATCCTTAGCTGTTTCGAAAAGTCTTTGTTTCAGAACACCAGCGCATATCACCGGGGTTTTAACTACTAACCAATTTTGTCTAATATAACATGCATATGGAGTTGGATTCTCTAGCTTGTTATCAACATTGCACTTATTATTCCATCGCATTTTCAAGTTTTGAGTGATTGCCTATAAATACTTTGATTATCGTTTATTATCTATTTATTTTCTTAATCTTGTTCTCTCTTCTTCATTTTAAGGGGGAAATTTTGACAACATGGCAAACGATCCATCTTTACTGATGGAACCAAATCCATCCGGAGGACTTTTACCCCCCAACCCCCCGCCAAAGCCCAAGAAGAGGAAGCAGGGTCTTCTGGACATGGTTGATACTCCTCCAAGGCCGGTGGAAGTGTTGAATAACGAACCACCAGTCGATCTAATCGAGCAACCCATAGGATTACAGGAACAACCCATAGGATTACAGGAACAACCAATCGGATTTCTGGATCAGCCCATGGAGATCCCAAACCAACCTATGGGACCAACTAATCAAGAAATGGCAGCGATAGACCAATCTATGGGACCAGCAATCCAAGATACTATGGGACAAATGGAGATCCCTGTGGAGCCAGTAGAACAGATTGGCGGATTTCTAGATCCACCACCGGCAGTTCAAAGAGGAAGTAACCCCCAGTTTTCATTGGCTGGATCGGAAGTTGTTAAAGAATGGCTTCCTTCTAATTTTGCTGATAACATACCTTCCTTCGACTTAAACCGAATGGTAGAACCCGCACCTGGTACCCAGTCTAAGTCAGTAAATCAAATTTTCAACTCTAATTTGGGCTCTGTTCAGGTTGGCGATGCTGGCATGGGAAATGTCCCCTCAATGGGAATGTCTATCCCAAGACAACCGATAGTTGACTCGCAGTTCCGGGTGCCTGACAATATGAATATGGACCCTATGGATAATGCTGGTGTTCTAGATTTCCAGGAGTTTGGAAACGCTATTGACCTCAAATCAACGGCTGACAAAGGCGCGGAAATGCTTGATATGGCAATGGGCATAGTAGATAGAGATCCCAATGTAATTCCAGGGAGCCAAAGAAACGAGAAAGAATATACATTTTTTCACGAAACTCAGTGCCGCATGAGAGCCCATTTTACAGCCGCAGGAAAATTGGACGAAACAACGTATGAAGAATACCTTAATGGAAAGTGGGAACAAAGGCTCTGTGCTCCTGGTTCCGGTTACAACGTCACAACTTGCGGCTGCACCAATATGCTGCCAGGTAATACATAAAATGATACACATATATTTCTTAAAAAGCCGTATTTTATAAGATCCTCGTGCAAATCAAAGTTTACTTGTCATTTGACCATAAACTTCTGTAACAAGGCTGTAAATTCCCATCTTTTGTTGTAGTTGGATATAATGCGGGCAGAATGAGGGACGGAGTCTGTACACCAGACATCTCTCTTAAGTTCCAAGGGGGCGTGCGTGACACTTCCGGTAACGGGGCCGCGGTCGATTACTACGGTGTTGACGTAGCCGATGGCACGGCGTACTTTGACGGAAGCAACCGTTTGTACATTTGGAGATACCAAAGTTACGACTACAGGGATAAGTTACAGATCAGCTTTAAATTCAAGCCCAAGCCTGGCCCCAGAGCAGAGCCCTACACACTGGTCAGCAACTGTGAGGGGGAAGATGAACCATCATATGGCATTGTTCTGAACAGCTTCTCCAACATCACGACCATCTTCTTAAAGACATACGAAATTGAAAGTCAACGTTTCATGACCTTTGACATTAACGTACGTATTTATTTTTACAGGTATATCAGTAATTGAAAATGAATGGAATATAATCATATCTACGAATGTCTGCCAGTAATGAATCGTATGAATAAAGATATTTAATTCAAATGGTAAATTTATACTGCGAGATAATGGATATGATTTTTAAAATTCTGAACACGCTATAGTGCAAGGTTCTAGTCACTGCAGTAACTATTTAATCTCTTTTGCAGCCCACCCAATGGAACGATGTATATTTTAGGTACGAAAATGGTACAATGATAGGACGAGTGAACAATGAAATCAAAAGCAGACCTCTGACAGGTAAGTGGCTAAAAACGTGTCTCTCTTAAAATACAGGAAATGGCGCCAGAATCTCAAAAGTTTTGATTATTTGGGGGTGGGGGGTTGGTTGGTCATGAATGGCTTTTTATTGTTTACGCTATAAATACAGCGAGTCGTTACAATGAATAATAACGTCTTTGTATGTATGTGAATTTATTTGAATGGATCACTTATATTATTCATTTATCTTGGTTGTATTTGACCATTGTTATCACAGATTCTTTTAATCCGTGGGGGTTTTTCATTTTGTTTGTCTCTT
This sequence comes from Magallana gigas, assembly GCF_902806645.1. Taxonomy (NCBI): domain Eukaryota; kingdom Metazoa; phylum Mollusca; class Bivalvia; order Ostreida; family Ostreidae; genus Magallana; species Magallana gigas. Next base: position 42,498,826 of record NC_047562.1, on the reverse strand, counting down.
TGAATTTCTTTGTCGTAGGGGTGATTATTATAGGGAAATACAGTACATTATAACATACAGTGTATTAAAAAATAGGCATTCTTAGAATTCGTATAATTGATACAACCCTGATTCATTTTTCAAAATCTATGGAATAAAGTAAGTGATTTTTGCAAACATTTAAATTAATTCAAAAAACTCTCCAAAGCTTACAGCTGTATTTTTTATGATCTATAGGAATCATCCAGAAAAGACCGGATGCCATGGTGTTTGCCAATTGTAAGCGATATGGAAATTTCAAAGGACAGCTAAAAGATGTGAGTAAAAGATTATGTGAAATATTTAGCAACGTTTTATTATAGAAGAAGGCTGGGTTGTCTACAGATTAACCTTTAAATCTACCTTAGAGATGTAGGCGTGGTTTCTTTAGCCATAACATTATTTAGTGAAGAAAAAAAACCTTAGTTTTTAGATTTAAAAAATGAATACTTTTCTATATCTTCATACAAAGATCTTTTTCTAAGAAGATCAGTATAGTCCAATAATGACCACGACTGTACACCCCTTCTGGTTAAGTTGTCTAAGAATTAATTTTTTTATCAAAAATCTGAAAAAGAAAAAAAAACAACTCAGTTCCATCTGATCATTTTGGCTTAAGATATGATATATGTAGTTTAAGTCATTTTTTAAATTAGAAGCATATCTCTGATTACCTGCAATTGTTTATGATTGAAAAAAGGCTACTCATTTTTAATATGGATATTTTTTTATATTTCAGATCGTAGTTTACACAAAATGTTTACCTCGTTATGAAAGACCAGTAGAAAGATACCTAAGTGGGGCGGGGCTTTAATTGACCACCATTAATTCTTAATAAAGACTATTGGATGACAGTTTTTCAGTTTTTGTGCGATTAGTTGAAAATGTTGTGCAATGGAAAAGAAGAAATACAATCCAGAAGTAGACATTAGAATTAAACTTGAGTCGAATAATTTCAGTTTTAAAGACGAAGTATACTTGATATAAAGATTAATTGTACTGACAAAAGTTTAAGCGTTAATTGCCTTCCTCGGACGAACTTATAATAAGTTTTGCCAATTTAAGTGAAACATTACTTTTTTGGTCCCTAATACGCACGCGTAATATGTTAATTAATGTCTTTCGTTAATGTCGCTGTCACAAAAACCCTCTGTATTCTGTGTGTATTGTATTCTACCACACTCTCTGAATTGCATCACAATCACCTCATTCTAGCGAATAACATTATTGTAACAGTAACTTATCATTATTTCTTTGATTATTTCTTTGTCATTTTTTTGTATGCATGGTTTACGAGTTTTTATATAACGATATCGTTGCATCAACAGTTCATGAAATGTCCAATGCAGTATCGCCTTGGTAACTACGCCAAGGGTTATTTTAACGAAGGTGTAACTCATGTGATGTTTTGTACATATATTTATTGAAAAATAAACTAAATGAACAATGTTATACATGTGTATAGTGTTGGTTTTTTATATTGATATAAAAGTCATATGGTTTTAGTAACAGTATATACACGTATTTTGAAAAATGAGGTATATGCCACATCAATTGCGCTAAAAGGGCAAGTGTAAATATTACAAGTGCATTATTTGCTTTAAGCAGTTATTTTCATAATAAATTTGAAAACTGAACTATATGACTGGAGAATAAAACCTATTTGATAACTTATCATTTACATTCAGACGATAACACTGTTGATTTCAGACAGATACTAGTATAAATCTGTTTGAAAATCTGAGTTTTGCTTACTACAAGAAATTTACTTTTATTTTCATTGTCTATCTACATTCTATAGAGGGGAAAACAAAAACACTGAAGAAGTTTTCATACCTGGCAACATTTAGTTGTCTACAAGACGTTGCAATGGGTTATATATCTCTTTTGCGATGGAGTGGCTTACCTTTTAGAAATAACGCGAAAGAAAATTTTGTCATTTGTTAATGTTTCAGATACATGTACAGTATCGTGTTACAGTACTTAGCATACTCATTGCATTTTATTACAATTCCGTCCTAGAAACTGATTACCAAATTTCAATTAACAATTCTATTACAGAGTTTTTGTGAAGGTTTTAACTTTAATGTCTTCGTGCAGTAGACACTTATAGCCATTAGCATGTTTAATTTATGAAAAGCATATCTCTATATTTAAAACAAAATATGCTTGAAAACGAACATCTGCTTTCTGGGTGTTTTTTTCTAAATTATAAACTGGTCCTTGTCACAGATAAGATAAATTACTGTTTAAACTAGATACTGCTCATTTATAACTAGGCTGGTAAAAAACATCTTTGATGAGTTTTATTGCGAGAAATTATTAGCATATTTCTTACTAATTATTAACCACCCCCCCCCCCCCCCATATATAGGACAAGGTGCTTTGTTTAGTGTATGCGTATTCTTTAAGAGAACAACAGACACTTTCTTGCCTAATGCAATCTAAGTAGATAAATCAGTTAGCCAAGTGTTAACAATTTTGAAAAATCTTATCCAATAATTCTGATATTTCTCATTGTGTGAAAATGATCAAGATATCATTTTATTTACTATACTTTAAAATGACATCGTAAAAAAATGCACAAAATCAATTTAGTGTCAATCTGATAATATGGACTGCTGATTAAATACTGGGATTAAAACTATGGTACATGTTTTAAAGAAAATCTTATTTTAAAAATAAAGCGCGGGGAAGCATTTTATTGTTTGGTTAAACACATGAATAATGATTTAATGATTTAAACCAGAAGAAGTGAGTGACCATTGTCTGAATTCAGAGGTACAAGATAGAAAACAAAAACAAAAACAAAAAACAAAAAAACCCAAACAAACAAAACTAAACACAAAAAAAGGAACCCCCCCCCCCCAAAAAAAAAAAAAACCAAACAAAAACAAACTTAAAAAAGGGCAACCCTGGAGAGAGTATTTTACCGATACATGTATTGATGTTTGCTTGTTCATAGGAAGTGGCGTGAAAAGGGAAGGTATATGGATACAGGAACTTGGAATTTCTTGTCATCATGTATGAGAAAAAAATATTCCTTTATCCCCCATTATCACGGTTATGTTGCATTTGAAGAAATGTATTGTAAATGGATTATGAACCATATACAAATCAATATCTTTTTACGTTTCTTAAATAATTGCAGTCAAGAGGATAAAAATGTTAACACCCCCCCCCCCCCCCCAAAAAAAAAAAAAAACAACAACAACAACTCAACGTGATATCTTATTTATTTACTTTTGACCAACTACATTTTTCAAAACTCCATATTGTATTTCGAAATTGGAAGTAAAATCTACGTGAATGAGTGGTTGGTTCTATCCATCGATGTCACTTTCAGGTCCACCAAACATATAACTGGTATAACTGTTGAAAAAAATGACTATTTTTATTTGAGAAATTATGTGGTTTTCGGTATCTGTATTTTAACATGATCAAATTAAAACGCTTTTGTTTAGGTTTCATTTTTAGATTATCATTCCTCTGAAAGTAATAAAAAGTACATCATAATAATAGAATACTTTCTCGAAACCTATGCATTAGGAAACCAAGTGCAACTCTTTTGCAAAGGTAATTTTGGAATATTTCCAAATGCTATTTATACACAATTGCAGTCTTCCACTAGCAGTTTAAACAAAAATACAGACTATTTGAATATTATATATATATTAGACCAAGTGCTATTGTTTTGCAAAAGTATTTTTGGAATGGTTCTAGATGCTATATATAATTTTTTTAATGCAGTATTTTGGGCTATACCTATTCGCACTGGATAAAAAAAGAAATATCTTTGCAAAAATAACTTGAGATATTAATGAAATCTAAATGTGTCTGGATTTTATACACGAGAACCTCTACATAGACAAAATTTGTATTAGTAAAAAAACATAATGCATCGCGTGTACTTCAGACTTCTATTTCAAACGTCAATAGTTAGTTTCAAACGTAAAGTATGGTTCAAAAGAGGTGCAAAATCTGGACTAATGCCAATATTTTGAAAACTGTTATCATTTTATTTGGTACTGATAATTTACAAATGTACCTAAAACTGGCGAAGAAAGCAATGTATTTCTCTCTTTTGCACTTTTAAAAAGTCATCCATAATTCAACGTGAACTGCAAGTAGCTTATCAATTGATTAAAAGTATCATTTGCTGAATTATTCATAGATTTTAACAAAAATGTCTCTGTGTAATGGAGATAAAATAGTTAATTATGCAAAATCAATAATCGCCATTTTGTCGATATTGAATTTTAAAATTCACATAGCTTGCACTTTCATTGCCGTTTCTTCATCGCAGTGATGGAAACAAAGCGAATCCTGTAGTGGCTAAAATAAGGTCCTACAGTTCACAAAATTTATTTTCAAACGATATTCTACAATAATTACAGTGAACAGTGTTTATACTGACTGAACCAAGACACACTGATTGCTTCCCGTCGTTGTAGGGAGACTATCCTAGCATCTCGTTACCCTCACAATCCCAGCCATTACAGCAGACTCACAGACTCTCTTTTGGTGCCGGTTTTTCTACCGTGATTTTTTTTTTTTACACTTTTCGTTACAGTTTTCATAAAACTATGTCTTAACTGTATTTATGGTGCCCTTAACATTCCCTTTACCGTAAAAGTTACCACAGAAGTTCACTTTTGGTTACTTTGTAAAGGAACTATAATTAAATGCCTCGTCTTTAGAATAAAAAAAACCCTCCTTCAAGATCCATTTTTTATCACTGGACTCTCCTTCTCTTCCTGAAATAATCCTGAACTCACCAGGAAGTTTAATTATGTTGCTTATTGATTAAGGTATAGAAACCAAAATGTCTAAAATGTAAGAAAGCTTACTTACATGTAGGTTTTATAGCGAAGGTTTTTAATACTTGTGCAAACGTCAATATCACAAATAATTTTTTTAGAAATAAAACCATGTATCTCTTTCGAAATAAATTCTAACAAATTACGTTGGTCAGATATGATATTATGATAACGCAATTGCATTTGTTTTTAACTAACAATGGAAAACTAATCAAACAATTTTCTGTGTACAACATGCAGATGACTGTACGTTTCCATTCAAAAAACATAAAAATAAAGGAAATTTTGGAAGAATGTCCGGTACCTGATTGAAAATAGAAAAAACAGAAGGTAGCCTTTTGGGGTCTCTGAAAAACTCGTTACAATATGTAGATGATATCAAAATGACAAATAATCCAGTTACATCACTTGGAATTTTCTTCGGACATGACAAAGAAGCTAACGATGAGAAAAATTGGTTGAATAAACTTCAAGAATTAGAAAAAATCAGAGACTCCTGGCGAATTAGAAAGTTAACGTTACACAGTTATAAATTCTCTAATAGTATCTAAACTATTGTTCTGGAAAACCCAAATATTGAACTCATTAAAAAACGAAATAAAATTATATATAACTTTTTATGGGGTAAGAGAGAGGATTAAACGCAAATCACTTGTAAGATCAATAAATGAAGGTGGTCTTGGCCTTATAGATGTGGAGTGTAAAAGCGGGATGGATCAAAAGAGTCGTGAAAGACTCTATAATAAGAAAAGTTCTCTTAGAAGATATATTTAGAAGACATATTGAAAATTAACGGAATGGATTTTAAATATTTGTTGTTGTTAAACCAAATGATCTAAATGTACTAAAAAATTCCCAAAATTTTACAAAGAAATTATCTGTAGTTTTAATGGATGTAAATCCCCACATGTATCACGAAATCAGCTCACCGAAAACTTGTGGTTTGATAATTTTATTAAATGTAAGGAAAAACCATTTTTCCTAGAATTGGATAAAAAGTGGTATCCTATATGTTAAAGATATGTTTAAAAGAGATAGTATAAAAGATTTAAATAATATTACAGAAAATCTATTTTCTGCATTTTTAATTCCAGTTGAAAGCAAACCTATACAAGAAGCTTGGCAATATATAATTGGTATTTTTGTGAGATTTGAAAAGTTTACCTTTTTTAACATGTCGTTCTTTGTCAAAACCATGACATGCGGTACGCCATAGTATACTTCTTGAAGAATTACATCACATTCCAGAAAATAATTACATTTTAATATTTTTACCGCAGGGGTCAGATGAGAGTCAGACCAAATTTCGTGAACGTGAGACATTATTTTGAACATTAATTTACAGTCATGACTATTCTTGTGTTTAGTTGTTGGTATTATGAAGCGATTTAAGTCCGTGATTTTGTGTAGAAATACAGACCATATACTGTGACTCAATTGCTCTAGTTTCATAATCAAAATGTGAATATTTGAGTAAAAAATAATATTTAAGCAGAAAAAGTTTAATGTATATAAATCAAATATGAACAAAAATGTATTCTATTGTATTTCATTTTACTTAAAACCCAGCAGTAAAATTTTGGTTACCCATCGTATCCAAATCAATTTTCGACATTCCACGACAATTTCTCGCAGTGTCTTGAATGTTGATGGCTCCGTGTCAGCTAAGCCGGTTTTGTACATTTGTTGACGAATGACCATCCATGTGATTTCAATTGTTTTATGGTTTTCTGGTTGTTTTGGTACAAGTTATATCCTGTAATGTCGTAGTGGTGAGTACTTTATAAACAATGCAACGCCTTATCGTCACATATATTTCAGCAAAGGTTACCAGTACTGCACTCCAGACTTGTAAATAGCTACGCCTTTACACAAAAATCAGATTCTTTAAAATCTAAATTTGTACATGACAGGTTTTTTGATGATGTAATATAAATCAAGGTAAATCTGCCTGTGATTGCACCCACCTGAAATCTCTTACATTCACAGGTACATGTATAACTGCATTGACGTTCAAGTGCCATACTGTCAAAGGTGTAAAAATACAATTTACGAGTTGTCATGATATGTTAGTTTTGTATCTACATCCATAACATAGTTCAAAATCCAGTTTGGTATAAGGTAGAACGGAACATTCTTTACCTGTCGTTGCATACCTTTGCTCTTGCAAAATTCCGATTAAAAAGAGTGTTTTTTTATGTGATATTTATGAATAATTAATAAGTAATACTGTTCTAGGATATCAAAACAGTTATTTAATACGTGAGAGATATTAGTCATATAAAAAGACGTCAGCTGTGTGTGTGTGTGTGTGTGTGTGTGTGTGTGTGTGTGTGTGTGTGTGTGTGTGTGAGAGAGAGAGAGAGAGAGAGAGAGAGAGAGAGAGAGAGAGAGCTGACACCACCAGGTAACCTCGGGATTCCCTCCCTTATTACGTTCAGGCAAAATTAACTTCTATTCTTTCAGAATTAAAAAAACCTTTACTACTGATGGTTAAGCTATGATTGAGGATACGGACATTGCTTGGATTGGTTTGGTTTGGTAATATTTGTTGCAAATATTCCCCTGGTACTACAGAATAAGTAAATGATACATCTCCTATGTATATTTAATACATTTCGCAACAAAAATGACACGCTATATAGAAGTGTTTGATATTGATTTCATTTAGCATTAATCAGCCACACAAATTGATCTCAGTCACGCATTACTGCCTGACCGGCACATACAGTATACCAAGTGTTGGGGCCCAATCTGTTGGCTAGGTACCAAGCAAAACTAAAGTTATTTCATAAAGGTAACAGACAATTACATGTAGTAAATGATCAAGTATAAATGATCAAGTAAAAATCAATGTGGGAGAAAGGTTGAGAACATACATGCATGCATCCATTGTCTTTTTGAAAAAAGAAACGCTGGGTAAAAACTAAATATTTAAACCTGGCATTTACTTGAGCCTTTTTATTATTCAGTGTTAGTATATTGTACTTGAGCCTTTTTATTATTCAGTGTTAGTATATTGTACTTAAGCCTTTTTATTATTCAGTGTTAGTATATTGTAAAAGATAGTTTTATATAGTATTATTTTCCTTTTTTGTATAACAAGGAAAAATAAAATGTGTGTTTAGCAAATGCAGATCCGGTTTCATTTCATATTGATAAGATACCTGTATATCAGGCCGCGTCACATTACAGCAAATCCTGTAGAAACTTAACAAGTATTTTGTATAAAATGGCTCAGCAGATTGTCACTAGGTAACTAAAAGACAGGCTTACCCGAGGATTTCCAATATTTCAACACCTTTGCTATGATAGTATACATCGTATATTTGTAATAAAAAATCTGTATGAAATATGTTATTGAACTTGAATGACACACTAGACATAGCCAAATAATGTACTAGTATTACCGTATATCACTGTATGCTAAATAATACAATTAAAAAGAACATATTTGTCTAAAATTCTTTATATATTCATAGATACCATTGTTTTTGTATCTTAGAACAGAAGAAATCGTATACAGTACGTGCACACATGTAAGATGTACACATTACATCTCTGTTTTGGCATATCACCGGTGGCTGCAATATCTTTGATCCTAAGCGTCATAGAGGTGGCAGCTGTATATGACTTCGGGACTTTATCTTGTCTCCCTGCGATATATTTAGAGTCTGGAGCCACATCTCACATTTGCTGTGTAATTCACCGTCATTTTGACCTTGACCCTGAGGAGAAATAGCCTTGACATGACGAGGTTTATCACAGACTAAACCGGCTTGTAAGGCTTCGTAATACTTAGTGTCCTCTGTACTCACGTTCTGCTGTGGATTCAACGACAAACGGTCGTGTTTCTGTAAGTTTTCGCAAATAAGTGGCGAATGTAGATCAATTTTGACATTCGGAACAACTTGCTCGTCATCCAAGGACTCAGTGGAGGAGCCGCGACTTATGTTTGCCCTCCACGAGTAGCTACCTCTCCTGATTTTTGGCGTTGTTATCGGAGAGCTGTTCTGTACGGGCGTTGAAGGCGTGTCTTTCTGAGACAGACAACTCCTTTGACTTCCGGGAGAAGAAGGGGGCGTTGGTGTAGCCGACCCGGGAGTTACACAGGTTGGCTCGAACTGGAACCCCTGGACGACCATCGGTGATCGCGGCGAACGGCAATCTTGTATCATTGGCGCGCTCACATTATCGTCCACGATGTTCTCAAACGACTGTTTGATGTGTCGGCCATCTTGCTCCTCCAATAATTGGGGACAGGATCGCACTCTCGATAAGGACACATTCGATCCGCGTCTATTCATATCGCAAAAATCATCTTCCTCGTCACTGTGAAAATCAGCTACATCTAAATTACGTTTCTTTAACTGTTTCGGTACATTTCTTTTCGACGCCATAATAATCCAAGTAAACGATTTTCTTTCAAAAAAAAAACAACACTGCAAAATCAACACAGGGGTTACTCTGTATTCCAACGCGTTCTACATCCAAAAAGAACTCAAAGTTTACTTTGTATCCCCAATCAAAATTTTTCCGCTGGTGTAATTAAAAAATAGAATACAACTTAAATGGGATCCAGGAATGAATCAATAGGTTGGTGTTTAAGTTTGCCACAGCCTGCGCCAGTGTTTGGCCAACCCTTCTGACCACAAGAACCCTTGTTTGTACTTCTGCTGTCACGGTGGTAAAAGATCAATACACACTATATAACTTCACTTTTTTACTCCTTTGATTCAAAAGTATGCATCCTGCTTTCACAATTTTTTTTTCTGATGAGCTTCAAGTCAATGCTGTACTCTCTGTTCCTCTGTATAGGCACTGTGTCAACACCTCCGGTTTCGTGTAACGAAAATCATCCAAAGGTAAAATATGTTAACAGCCATCCTTGTAACAACGGCTATTTCCTGCAAAAAATAGAAGAGTTATGCTTTAGATAAATATCTTATTTCCGGCGTTTATTGATCCCAAGAGAAGGGAAAATTTCCTAAACAACCGTTTGAGAAGTTACAGTCTTAGTTAAATGTGTAAATAGGTCTTCTGAAACGGACACATTGTCAGGCAAACAATAAAGAAAAAGGAAGCACCGGACTAATGCTATTTTGATTGACTTGCACGCCCTCTATCGATTTAATCCGAGAGGATAGAGCGTGATTTGCGCACACTGAGTCCCTTAAGTCAAAGTACGCAGATACCAGAACTGTTGATTTCGAAGGGTGACAGACAGTGTGGTTTAAGGGGTTTTTTCTCTCTCAACCATTCCACTACACCCTAGATATTTTTCCAGTCATTACAAATCGTCTATTTACATTTAAATATTGAACAGTTTATTATTAGCTGATTTTTTACTATCAGATTTGGTGCGCTAACCGAATTTGGATGTCACGCTTCAGTTCGCTGCATTTAAACGGGGATTTATCATGAAAAGACATCAGTGGACTTGAGATTATATTGCAATAACAATCTTAAGAATATTGATGTGGCTTATAATTGCTGCCCAATTCGATGACGACGAAATTTGTTAATGATTACGAATTGAGCTGAAAAGAGACCTTTGTTTGCTGATGTATTCGAAACATAAAACGTTCAATACTCGACATTTGCAGTTTCTCTGTACTTTCTTACAAACCTCTTATACATGACAATGTTATACATAACTTTATAAACAATTCTCATTTTTTCTGGTTTCAAGCCCTCGTTTCTTATATAAGTTGTTTTTAATTAGCTGTCACAGACACTGAAATAAATTACACGAGCATCACTGTTACTTTAAAACATTGAGGAGACTTATTACTGTTTTTATTTTGTTGCAAATTGAAACTTTTCCCGTTATAAATAAAAACGATTTTAGACCGTTTTCATACGTGTGTATGAATTATTATGGAACTAAAATATACTGGTGCATTTTAAAAATAAACTGATTAAGAAAAAAAACTTTTAGAGAATACGATGATGTGAATAAATACGCGAATTCTAAGTGCGCGTGACAATTAAATCTATTCATAGATATTTTGATAGCAATGATAATAATTCAAAATGTTTACGCACAATTGTTTAAACAGCAATTAAAAATGTGATAAATTAAACCAATATAACCCAGACGAAAGTCGGTATGCGCAGTTTAATATTTCTTCGTGAATCATGAATGATGACGTAAACAGAAGATATAATTTACTAATTGATTGTACAGTAAGTGGATTTGTGTTTAAATGACAACATCGTTAATAAAATCCCGAGAAATACTACCCTATCTAAAATATGAATCGATTCAATGAAATTAGTTAAAGATGATTATAGTTACCAATAAATCAGATGGTCAGTCGATCCGTTTGAATATAATATCTGAGGGCTCAGAACAGGCGTTGGAAGCGAATGGATTGTTTTATGAGTTGGCATACACTCACATTTAACATCCAATATGTTTATAGTACTTGACGGACCGTTTTAACAAGAGCAGATGATCGATAAACTGTAACAGGAAGGAGATGTTTTATAATCGCGATTTTCCGAGGACCCTATTTTCGTCGCTCCGGGATCTCTACTTCCGCGTGTTGCGTCGACAGAAATATAGAACCGTTTATATGCCTTGGCAGGTAACACTGGTCTGTAAGCTAAAACGATGTAAGGAAAAGGGAGAACTATTGGGTCTCATTTATCTTGCGACTTGCCAGGTGTTCTGTTTGTAGAAAGAACACGGGTTTGATTTTTTTTGTTTCGTTGCACCACTGTTAGCTCGTCAAGAAATAGCGACATTGAGTAATGCAGTGACTGGCCATTATTGATAGACCCGTGTTCTGTAGGCGAACTTCGGTGAATGCAGAACCTTATTGATAGCAGCAGAGAACATGTCGCCGCATTAAACGTTGGTCCACTTAGACTGTCCTTAGTTAAAGGCTGATTTAAAGATTGTGTATGTTGAGAAGTACAAGTGACGGTTAACAGTTGACAGGCAGCGGAGTAACCGATTTTTTAACAACTTAATTTTTCGTTCATTAGATAAAATATATAGATATTAATTTCGTGAAGAAAAAGAACGAAAAGTTTTTTGCTGAAAAATTAGTTAGCTTTTAATTAAATTTATTCTCGCGTAATAAACTGCAAGTAAGCATGCAGTGTTTGTTTGAAAATTTTTAATTGATTAACAGTGATAACAAAACATAACGTGCAGTGATTGTCACAATGCCCATTTAATTGTTCAAACACACAAAATTTAAATTAAATAACGTTTATTCTTCTCATGAAACATGTCAAAACGCACACAATTCAAATTACATAATTTTTGTTCTCATAAAATGACATGTTGATATATTCCATTTAAATTCCCACTTATAAAAGTTGCCTAAAGTACAATAACAATGAACTAAATTGATATTCGAACTGTTGAGTGAAATATCTCGGATTGTTTTGTTCGTAAATGGCTAGAATTTTACACCGTATGGGCGTATTTATACTTGATCTTACCTGCGTTCTCACGTAAACTTGTTACGTCAAAAACACTTGACTTTTTTGATCCATGCACTGATCTCTTTGAATATAATGCAACCGAAGTGATTTCATGTTAACCCACCTACGTAAGACACTTTACAACCTTAATCTCGTCCTATAACGTTTGCTTGTTGATGGAAGGATTTTTTCATAGACTGTTTTGTCCAATTTCGTGCAATATGTGTTTGTGCGTAGGCTACTAAACACGATCTGCGAGTTATCACATGCATGCAGATGCCATAATTTGCTGCCAAGGGTGCAGGCATTTTAATCATCAAGCAATATTACAAGGACATTAGAATATGTTATTCCTAGAAATGGATAAAAGGTTTGGGAAATTTTTTGAATGAAACAATGCATGTTTTGGAAATGTGCTGTACATGAAAGACAGTTTCTTTCTAGGGTTAACTTTTCTGCCTATTTTGGTTAAAAAAAATGATCAATAAAGAAATCAGTTAAATGGACCCCAAAACTTGGATGACTACTTTTCATAAAAATACACGGAGTTTTCCTGCTTCGATCAACAATTGCATTGACTCAGCTGTCCAGCAAGAAGTAACTTCAATATAATTTTTATTTCGTTACATCATTTTCCCTTTTCTCTATTTCATTATAAGCAATCAAAGAAGCAAACAACTATATATACAATCAAGCAAACAACTATATATACAATCAAGCAAACAACTATATATACAATCAAGCAAACAACTATATATACAATCAAGCAAACAACTATATATACAATCAAGCAAACAGACGACAGATCAAGCAAACAAACAAACAACGAAGCAATCAAAACAAAAACTGTTGATTCCAAATGTAATACAGTAATTTGTGTAGGACATGGTATTTCCCACCAATAACAATACCCCGATACTCTACTTTCGGTGAAACCTTTACTCAAACATTGCGACAAACATTATTGTCTTCTTCAGATTTCCTAGGAACTTGGTATCATTTTATTTCTGTTAATTGCCCCGATCTTTAATCAGGAAACTTACTAGAAACTTTTCTTAAAATTTTGAATTTTTATAAATTACATCTTATAGTAAAAAATAGACCATGTTATATTGTTTATACCGTGATATCAGTTTCGTTTTGACATAATTAAGAGACATTCTTGATTAATTATGTTTTTGTTAATATATCTTCGTGTTTCAGAAATGTTTGCCATGCCCGTAGCTGTGTTTATTTTGTAATTTAAACAAGGAAGAAAGAACGGATATCAAATTACATGAATCTATCAAAATGAATATTCCTGACTACACAATAAACTATAATTATAAAATAATGATAACAGGAACCACACAAGTATTACTGTGTAAGGGCACTCAACAGAAAGGGAAATAGAATAGATGCACATATGTATAGTAGCCTCCAAAACATTGCATTGTCCAGTAAAAGTATTGTCTGGCAGACAGACAGATAGACGGATAGACAAGGGAGCATGGTATGATTTGGTAATCAATAACAATTAAACTTCCATCACACATGTCAAACTTGCTTATATTTCTCCCTCAGGCATTAGTATCCCCCGTTGAGAACTTACCCTTTCTGGAAACAAAGCTACACATTGTACATGTAGTTTGCATATATGAAGTCTAAATTAGAATTGATTTTGTCTGGACATCGGTAAAGTTCATGCAATTAGCCAGCTCTGTTTCACACATCAAATATAAATATTGATTAAAATGTTTCAAACCCCTTAAAGGGGCATGGTCACGATTTTGGTCAAAAATTATTTTTTCGATTTTAATGTTTACAGTGCTTCAGTAAGGCATTTTTAATAGACAACAAAAAATTTGAGAGTCATTCGGTGAGTTATTATCTAGTTACAGAGCTTACAATTCTTCGCTATGTAAACAAAACTTTTGTTAACATTTTTAATGTTGAAGTGAAAATTCCAGTTTTAGACCTAAAATGAATGTGTTAATCGTTAGGAACTGTTTTTTATGCTTAAAATGAATGATAAGATTTACAAACCAGCTTTAAAAAGATTTTTTACTGGTATATTGAACCTATGTAAACAAAAGCAGGGCACGAGCCTTGTTTACATGACGAAGAATTGTAAGCCCTTTATCTTGCTTAAAACTTAACGACTGGCACCCAAATTTCATTTGATCATTAGATATGCATTCCTAAAGCATTGCAAATAATAAAAACAGAAAAAAAAAATTGTCCAAAATCTTGACCAAACCCCTTAACATTTAAACCAAAGTAACTATGTGATATTTGGTGCGTCAGTAGTCTATTCAGGTTCTCATTTACACCGCCGAGCATGTGCATTGCTCGACATTCATGTGAAAGTGTTGTACAATATTTTCATTACTAAATACCTCTCAATCAACTTAAGGTTTTATAAGGTAGGAGGTCGTGCTTGCCTTGAATGGTCCATCACTAAAATATCTTTGTCAATTTTTGAATTTGGCACTAACCTTGTAAAACTTTTTTTGTTACAAGTGTGTTGCTTTGTCTGGTTAAACTTCTTCATTTGAAAAGTTTTTTTTTTATTCTAATTTCTTGATTTAAGGAAACTTTGCAACTCTCTATACTTTTATAAAAATATGACTAAACAGAAACCCTAACAAACAAGTAAGATACAAAGCAATATGTGTTACCAACGTATAATTTCTCAAATATCGAATCAGCTCCGACATCATAATGCAATGCTTAAGTATTTACTAAATACTGCTCTTTGCATAATAAACAAGGTTCGTTGTTTTCATCGGACAAATACGTGACGAATGTTTCGTTGTCTTCGAGTTATCCGGTTAAAAATCGATAGGAAAAAACGGTTAATGACGATAATACCACTGAATGTTTGCATAATTGCATAAAACTACGATAATGGGCTTAACCTTTCTAATCTGGTTTGCAATCACTGCAAACAATGCATTTTTCGTAGACTTGGTAGGGACACCTGATTGGGTTATCGTGTGTATTAAAGCATCTCGTGTATAATTTTGCATCATTTATTTTTTTTTTAGTCTTGAAATTATGATTTAATACAATAATTATGACTTTTTCAGTACGATGTTAATATAATCTTCATTAAATGTGTTTCCATGAGTTGCGAATTGCGAATTTGTATGATATCATTGGTATTTGGACTTGGAAGTGGATTTAAATACAGTATGGTCGATTCTTTTTTTTTTTAATTTAATACAAATGAACTGCATGTTCTATACTGTTTGTGCTTTGAAAAGTTGTTGATCATTTTTAGATTGAGGTACACATTGGAGCGACGTCGCATAAAATTGATGTACATGTAGGTCATCTGGCCACTTAAATACAATAAACTAATAACACAAGATTTGGTTTTAATGTCTTTTTACAACCAATCCTTGTATATGAAAATAATGAAGGAAAGAAAACACGACATGCTTGTATCCTCAGTCAATTTGAAGAATATTGATCAATTTGCATAAGACGTCATATTCGCTTCCAAACTGGGACAGTCTAAGCCACTGCAAATCTTTGCTATCAGAAGGTTGCAAATATAATATTATTCAATGAATTAAAAAATAGACAGAAAATAAAAAGCAATCAATGAATAAAACAGAAAGTCACTCCAGAAATTCAGGGGGACAAAGGGCCTTGAATTGACGGATTAATCTAACCTTGAAGGGTTAACTGTGGTGTCGTCTGACTTTCTGACAAATTCATTAAAATCTAGCACAGGTGCATGTTAGCAATCGAAAAATCTAACAATTGAAGACACAGTTCGATTAGTGTTGATATTTTGACCTACAGAGAAACAGTAATGTACATACATTGAGTATTAATTATATACCATCTTTGTTAGTCAATGATCATACATTGAATATTAATTATATACCATCTTTGTTAGCCAATGATTTACGCTACACTACATGCTCCCCACCTTTGCTGGCCAAGGGTATCGGTTCACTCGGGGAAGCGGAAAAGGCCGAAAATCCTTGGCTAGCAAAGACCTGCTGATGTGACTGAAAAAACCAACCGGGTTCTGCGGCTCATGTCTGATATTGCTACAAGTGTCTATAAAATCCGATAGGGAGCGGTATGGTAGTATTTATGTAGGGGTTTTATTGTGTATGAATGGTGGATATGTTTTAACATGGAAATCAATAGCCAGTAAATTACGTCAGGTTAACCAAGGGATAAAGAAGTGACGGTGGTGTAAATTTATACATGTACTTACGCTTAGCACTCTGGATCAATATAAAACTATTTCAAAGCTCTTAAACACAACATGCTCTGCATACATATAAAATGGATCCCCTAACCGATACATTTTTATTTGATTTTTATGGCATCTCTCTCTCTCTTTCTCTCTCTCTCTCTCTCTCTCTCTTTAGAATTGATTTGATGTGCGACAAAAACTAGTAATCAGCCATGACCTTATATCGACAGTTCCCGTAGGTGTTTGAATCAGCTGATTTGCTGTATACATGTATATAGTATCGTATTACGTAGTCGCTACGACCAGTAACACAATACTATTCATAATTTGAGATTGAGTATACTATTTTTGAACGATGAAATCAATTTTATATAACTGGTAACCAATAGCAATAACACTAAGTAAGAACAATATAATCATCTGCATTCCAAACAGAAGTAAATATTAACGGAGTATACAGTATGTGGCTTTAGACAAATATTTAGATTCTTAATAATAATAATAATAATATAAAAGCGTATTTGTAATTGTAAAAAATCTGATTATCAAGGATCATATTTTTTTGAAAGACATATAAAATGATTCTTTGCAAGGATCATTTTTTTTTTTAAAATATATGTTTTTAGTTTTATTTTTTTTTAATGAAACACCGCTCTCTGTAATACAAAGTACAGCCGCACTTTAAAAAGAAACGGGATCCAAAGAGTATTCACTCTGTATAGAACTTCAGATCAAAAAATTAAAAATGACACGCTCTGTGAAAAAGGTTTGATGTGCATATAATTGATTACTTACTTGATGAGCTTCTGTTCAAATCCTACGCATTAACAACCTTGTGAAGTAATGAAATAGTATAAAAATTCCAATTTACGTACACAGGTATTTTTTTTTCGAAATTTGAAATCTTCGCAAGAAAACCTATGGCTCTTGCATCAGTAACATGCTTTTATATTCAAACCATAACTTTCCCTATAACAAAAATTCTGTCTGTATTGATTACGCTAAAGATTAAATAAAACTCTACCTTTCCGTAATGGATAAAAATAATTTCCTTTTGAAAACACAAAGATAGGCTTATGTAATCAGCGCGATTCGCGACAGGCTGGGTTTGTGTTTGCACGCGATACCATCTCCTTGGATATGCCTTTGAACATTTCAATACTCGCCCTCGAAACTGGCGCTTTGTTCGTCGGTCTTGTTACTGGGACATGAAGAGAGGAAAAAAATTAAAAGCTACCAAAAATCAATATCAAGATCCAAAAATACGGCGCTTAATTCCAGATTTCAATGCTAATTGACCGTCAAAAATATTTGATCAAGACCCCCTGTAATGTTACTTGGTGATGAACGTCATATTCTAGTGTACGATGTAACGAGAGACGAGAGAAGATGAAAGGGACGCCAGTCTGTAACATCCAACTAGAAAAGTGAACTTATATAACAGGAATATGGCATCAGTTGGTTTTAATAAAATTCATCAGCTAGTTTGGTTTTCAATATATATTCCTGTTCAGATATCAAACGTGCAGTTATATAGCAGGTGTATGGCATAGGTTGATCTTAATAAAATTCATCAGAAAATTTGATTTATACGTCAGCTATCAAGATATATTCTTGTTCAGAAATCAAATAACGTTGATGAATCAATAACGACTGTTAATTTATTTTGAAACTAGGAAGCATATCTATATAATTATTATTTTTTCATACTTACGCGCTGCGGGTATAAATATCTTCTTTCATCTAACAGCAAATATTCACATTATGAAGTAAAACCCCCAAGCTGTGCAGGAAATATCTCAAGCTCATCATCCGCAGACAGCTGAAGCAGACGAGAATAACCTTTAAATACCCTTTCCTTCCAGTCAACGGTTTCATCATTCGAAGCCAGACAACTGAAACGATCGATTGTTTTATTGTTCTCGTTGTTAATTGGACACTCAAACCTATACATGCTATTCATAAATTAAAAAAAATATGTTTTATCTGCTTAAATAATTTAAAATACACGTTTTCATTCTTCTATGCTTTGCATTTTGGTTATCAGAGGTGCTAGTCCACCGCCATAAAACATATCTAGTCTAAGAATATTTTCACCCCCTCCCCTTTCTTAGACTCGTAGTTGAGATTTTTTTCTTTTTTTGAGAGTTCTCAACTTTTAATGGGGGAAGACCGTGGCAAAAACGTAAGCCATTACGTTTAGTGTGTGAGGACGTGATCGGCGTAAAGTTCGCCAAAGAAAGGCTTATAAGGAAAACGTTATATACCTGTTTTATTATGCCATTTTGTCGTATGCGGAATCCAATATGCAGCAAACTGAGAATTCTTTTTCCAAAGTTTACCTAACCTGTAGTTAAGTGCAGAACATTTAATTTTTTATGATTTACGCCCTTCCGTGTAACTATGACGTCCCTTGCACACCAATCTTAGTGCAGCAATTCTATCTATGCGATGAACGTTTCCTAAAATTTGATATTTATTTTGATTTTCCCTTATTAGCATTTGTTTTAGCGATACAAATGACAGTGCCTCTCCACAGAGCTGAGATCAACCTTTAGCGGTTATTCTGTAAGCACTGGAGCAGGCATTGGTTTGTGAATAGCATGAAAAATTGAAAAATAACACAAAACCTTGTTACAGAAGTGTTTGACGGTGTACGAGTGTAGAGTCTGAGAACGTGGTAATGTTTGGTCAAAATGAACAAAAGACGAAATAAAGTGTTCCTCTATCAACCTGATTTTCCTCATAATGTTTTTTGTTCGCGGACAAAACGCGTTTCATACATGTCGAATGTGGTTTGTGTGGTCCAATGTCTGTGTTTCCTGTCAAAATTTGATTTAAAAGAAGGTGAATTTACAAAAAAATATAGTGGCAGTCACCTAAAATACAAAATTTGTGGGTTTTTTTGCGTCTCTCAGGTGACCCAGTTGCTATTGTTATTCGTCCGTCTTGGTGCGTCTCTTTTAAAACTACAAGGCCAATTGCTACATTATTTTTATGTTTGAATCATTTTATTAATAAGAGGAATCAAAAAATCCAAATTGTGAAATTTTTTAAGACCTTAAAGACCCTCCCCCTCCCCAACTCTGGCTTCTTGTTTTCTGCCAAATATTAAAAAAATATGTGATATAAAAAAGAGTTAAAAGATTTTCAAAATTTTTTTTTCTCGACTAAAAAGAAAACCTTTATAAAAATGATGATGCCCTGTACCAAAACTGTAATATTTCATAGTCCCCAGGTCAAGGGTTAGTTCAAGCACTAGAGCGGGACCATGCTGGTCATATGGTAAAAATGTAGTTGATTTGATATCTTAATACATAATCTTAAACTAACTCGTAACAATGTATTTCTAATTTGAAATATTACAAAGATGATATGATGTATATTTAATTAGGAAAAGGCAAGTCATTTAGTTAAACTAAAATGTTGACTTCCTGAAAGGCAGTTGCACTGATTTTGATGACGTCATTCATACATGTAGTAATCTGCAAACACAATACTCTTGGGGAAAAAAACCTGAAACAAAACTACGCTATATGCTAATAAATGTGTGCAAAGATTTAAGCCACTATTTACCGGTGTGTGCGTATCTTGTTAAGAGATTATTTTAAACTCAGGTAACCGATAAGGCCTGTGGGCATCTTGTTATTTTGTACAAAAAGGATGTTAAACCCTCCATGTTTAATACATATAGGCCTACAAGTTACTGATTACAAAGCTTATTAACCAGGGCAGGCAACTGTACGTGGTCCACATCGCGCAATTGATGTCCATATAATTAAGTAAGATGATCAAATATTCTCCAATTATCCTAACCGTTTATGGTAGCCGGGGAGTTACATCGCGCACATTAACTCTCCTAATTCTCAAATATTCATCGTCTAGTTTTGTTTCATGATCCCCTGCAACACGTATTGGGATTGTGGGATAATACTTAGGCTGTCCAAAGTTAATTCCATGTTAAACGTTACCCGCGCGCGTAGGTTTAGGAAATTGTTGTTTAAAACAAATACACTTTATCTTTTCCAGTTTTATTTTATTTTTTTGGACAGAATTCTGCAATCTTTGGAAATACGATTCTTTTTTTTGGGGGGGGGGGGGGGGGGCACATTATATTATGAATAATACATCGGATACCTAATAAGATAAAAAAAACTGACAGGAAAGATCATTAACATGTTATACACATGTAGCTTGAATGCTTACTACATTTGTATTAAACGTCAGGTGCCTGTGAGTCCAACATACAGAAATTGCATGTATACTGGTAATAATTTCTAACGCTCCACTTTTATTTTTTATTATTTAGAAAACTTTAACATAGTTTTTAAGTCGTTGCCACTATTAACTGCTGTTTATAATGCTTCACTGTTAATGCCCCAAAAATTGTAATCGGGTAAGCAATTACTCGACCATGACCGAATTTGTTTAAAAGCGCAGAGTGCGTGTTCGATTAGTTTTTCGGATGATTTTTTTTTCAAAACGAACTCGATTCGATCGATTCCCTGTCCTTTACTGCTTATAAAAACATAAAACCAATTGGGTAGATTTCGGCGCATGTTTCCTCAGGAATACCTTCAAGATCAGTCGGCGTGGTGGCGGTTTAAGATATGTTTGTTTCCTATTTAGTTGGTTTTTTTTTTTTACATTTTAACCTTTAAAATTGATGTCTTAAACAATAAAACAGCTATTCTAAATTCACAATATTCATCACAGATCTCTAGATTTTTAAACAAACACCACAAAATTAAAGTAAATTTTGAATGAGTTTGTTTTTGGTTCATGTAAAATTAATGGTTTTGGATATACATATTTCTCCTTTTTTGAACATAATCTTTGTAGGTGGAAGCATTCCTATTGGTGTACTAGTATTTCGTAAAGAGCTTCGATTTAATTCTGAATAATTATTTGGAATGAATAGATATATATGCATTTAATGCATTTACTCTGATAAAAGCTTTCTTGGTTACATAGATTAAGAGAAAATGGCTCAGGGGTGATTTTTTTTTCTTATTCTATACTTGCTATAATATAAAGTAAGTAAACATTCATTACAGTTAAACCTGACAAACGTTAGAATAATCGATCATGGTTAAAGAGAGAGAGAGAGAGAGAGAGAGAGAGAGAGAGAGAGAGAGAGAGAGAGAGATTTTCACGTATTCATAGAGAAATAAATTAAATCAGATGCCAAACACTAATCCCAAATCCCTGATACCGATTATAACGACCGACGCAATCCCAAATCCCTGATACCGATTATAACGACCGACGCAGACATACTCATGTAACTTAGGATTTTCTAAGGGTTTCGTTACATTTGGTTGTTTTTTTTAGATGCACTGTCTGATTTTTTTTAACATTTGAAACCCAGAACTTATGGCTTCATGGGTGGCTTAAAGATACAAGAAAATAAATAAAGTAAAGAGGAGAGCATGCGCAAAGTCTGAGGCGTTTGACACAATAATCCACTGCTTTTGTAAAAGTCTGCTTCCATTCAAAAGAACATGACAAAAGAAAAAAAAAATAACTATTAACTACGGAAGCGCATTATCGCCATATTGTACATTTTTTCTCTTCTTTCATCCGGGGTTTCCAAATTGATATTATTGCCTTTATGACCTTACTTCTCTAGATTTGCCTCCTTCGAAATCCTAGTGAGGCCCAGAGGGCGATGCCCCCTGTATGGCACGTCAAATTCACCAAAAATGAGTTAAACATAGTTTCACTGTCGATAAGCAAGGTTCATCGGTTATAAACTGCAGTTTAGGGACATAAAACTATAGTTAAAGACCGCGTTTATCTATATTTCACATCTGCATACCATAGTTAATACGATCATTTATGTTTCAGAGAAGTAAACTATATTTATCCCTAAAAACAACCATTTGCAATCACAAAATATAGTTTATCTGATAAACATAATGTACATGTACAACCATTAAATATGATTGACAGATGAAAACTATTATAATAACGATTCGTAAACTGTTGATTATAGTTCGTAAACTATTGTAAACAGTTAACTATATGGCTCTTAAACTATAGTTATCAGGCGATAAACCTTGTTTATCATCTGTGAAACTATAGTTAACCCCGTTCATCTACTTAGTATATTTCACATCTGTAAACCATAGTTAACGCGATTCTCTTTATTTCAGAAGTTTACACTTTAATTAACACTACAAACAGCATTTGCGATTGCAAAACATAGTTTATCTGATATATAGAAATAGTTTCATGATTGTGAAAATATCATTAACAATTGCAATTCTTAATTATATCTAACGAATGTAAATTATAGTTTAAAGATGTGAATATATATTTATGAGCAAAATATATTGTTAACGTTTATTTAAAGACAGAAAAACTTAGATTAGCACTCCTAAGCTATAGTTTACAACCGTTAAATGTGGTTTTACAGATGACAACTAAAGTTAACGATTAATTAACTGTAGTTTAGGATTCGTAAAGTATATAGTCAACAGGTTTATTAACTGTGAAACTATGTTAGCTGTGAATTTGTCGTGACATATATACCCCGGAAGCAATTTGCCTCAATATATTTTTTTTTTGTTCTCGTTACAGTAAAAATCTAAAAATCAACATTTTTGCAATTATTTTGTAAAAAGGTTTTAATATAAAATGTATTTATATAAGGGCATTTGAGTTAAAGAGTATTTGCTGTGCGAGCGATGAAGATGAGAAGATTAATTTATTTCAATAAACTTGTATTTGGTAAGTTATTATAAATATGATTCCAAAAACGAATATTGTATCTTATACACAATTTGTTCATGACTCTCACCTCTGTAGTTTTAGATAAATATGTAGATTCCGATCTGAAAAGATTCGGAAGGGTGACTTAAGTTCTACATTTCGTTAAAAATGTTAAAAAGTTGCAATTGACGCACTAAATTAACTTCCCTAGTGCTGGGCTGATTGATCTCATTTTTGCACTAATTATGTGGAGTAAATTGTATTGTTATACTTTCATGTTAAATACTGAAATCTGATTGGTTTAGACGCAGTTCATAATCTGTTCTATTACCCTCAGCGTTAGCAACGCACTTAGCAACGGGTAACAATATATAAATAGTGCCTGTTTGGGAGGGTAACAGTGAAATTGACACCCCGAGAAAACCATTGTCAACCGACGCGAAGCGGAGGTTGACAATGGTTTTCGAGGGGTGTCAATTTCAACTGTTATCCTCCCAAACAGGCACTTTTTATTTTGATATACTGAATGTCTTAATTTTTAAGAAAATTTTACTGCTTTTATATAGGAATAACGTGAATTCTACGGCGAACCGTACGCGCATAATTTTCGCGCATGTAACAATTTTTAATGTTACCCGTTGCTAAGTGCGTTGCTTACGCTGAGGGTAATAGAACGGATTATGAACTGCGTCTTAACCAATCAGATTTCAGTATTTAACATGAAAGTATAACAATACGAATTGTTACAGCGCGAAAATCATGCGCGTACGGTTCGCCTTAGAATTCACGTTATTCCTATCTAAAAGCAGTGATGTTTTCTTTAAAATTAAGACATTCAGTATAACAAAATAAATAGTGCCTGTTTGGGGAGATAACAGTTGAAATTGACACCCTTCGAAAACCATTGTCAACCTCCGCTTCGCGTCGGTTGAAAATGGTTTTCTCTGGGTGTCAACCCTCCCAAACAGGCACTATTTATAAATTGTAAAAAATATGCACTTGTCTACTCATTTTACGAGGCTGCTGTTGATGTTTCAAAGAATATCAGAGGATTTTTGGGATTCAATATTTGTACAGAATGTGTTCAGAAATAAGAAAGATCAGTCCGAAACTAGCGCAATTTTTTGGTGCGTAGTAAATTGCAACTTTTTAACAAGAACTGTAGCCCCCAGGTCGTTCATAAGAATTTTTTTAGACATGGAGCTACAGACCTGCAGCTAATAAATGTTTTACGAAACTGTTTATGGAGTGTATGAACTGTACATTAGTAGCTCTCTGGAAAAATATAAAAACAGATCGTACACAGTTTTTTCATATATATTGCCAAAAAAAAAATGCTTAGTTTTTATGATTTCATAACCTATCATTTTAATTTTTATACAAAAAAATTCTTAAGATTTTTCATTTCATTACAAATGAGTTCACCTAATCACTTGCCTCCATCAACCTCCAAAAAGTAAAGTTTGTCATAATAAAATTCTTGCAAAAAACGACTCGAATTTTCTCCAAGTTTACTGACTTTGTTTTGCTTACTAGATGGTTAAGGAGATATGGGCCATATCTTATATAGTTACTTTCTAGAGGTGTTGAAAATTTGTTATTTCTAGAGCGAAAACGGCGCACACCTGAAATGTCTTGGTAACGAATTTATAAGGACCCGGAAGTAGTACCGTTGTAAACACACTTGACGTGTGACAGCTATCCAACAGTGCACAGGTAAGTTGTGTAGTAATCTAAGTAGAGTCTGTTACGTCAGAAGTGTTTTTTTTTAAAAAGATAAAATACATAGTGTAATACCTTATTCTGATACATACACGTTTTAGCACAGGGACATTTCCACCCAACAGCCCAAGACACGAACATTGATACTGCTAATGTAAACAGCTGGTAAATAATAATACAGTACGTAGGCCTAATGACGTAATTATTTAAAGTACAATTAAATGAAAGTGAATATTTTAATGAATGTGAAGAGTGACAGACACATACATGCAGTAGCAAGTTTTCATCCTTTGAGGGGGTACACGCAAGTCAAAATCTTATATACAGAGGCACATCCCCCCTTATTTAAACTACTTTTTAAAATACAAAATGGGTAATATATATACAACTCTATTGTCATATGTTTCATTTAGAAGTAAATTCATCCCATTTCTCATTTGTTCAGATCTTTGCATGGGATGTTTTAGAGGAAGTGTCTTAATTTTCTTTATACTCATATCTGAATGTTGGGTTCTGTTGAGATTTTCCATATCAGCCATATAAATACTTTAACTTATATGGTTACTACATGTACATGAATAAATCTTGATTTGAATGTGTTTAAAAAGATCAATCAGGTTTTGTTTTGTATATTTTTTAAAATCAAAATGGAGAAGAGTTGAAACAGAAACATGCATTTATATATATACATGTATAACTTACAGAAAACTCAGAAAAGGGTTATGTATACAAAATTTCGGTCATTTTTTTTAGCAGTTGAAAGAAAAAGTGATGGACCTGTTAACCTTGATCAAGAAGAAGTCATCGCCCCTTAAAAAGCTGGAAATTGCCATTGAAGAGAACAACATCAAGGAACTCAAAGAAGTGCTAGAAAGTGGTGAGGTGGATCCAAACACCGAAATACAGAAACACGGAGGGAACTGTGCTGTACACATTGCCGCGCATAAAGGCTTATTTCTCTGTGTAGAAACTTTGTTGGAGTATGGTGCAGACCCTGACAAAACCAACCATTTCAACCTAACACCCCTTTACATTGCACTCAGGAGAAACTATGCAAAATGTGTGGAGATTCTTTTACGAGTAAACCGAGTGCTTATGAGTATAGACCCGGTTTGGATGCAGATGGATAATGCTCAGAGAGTATGGAATGATGCTAAAGATATCATGATTTGTGTCTTGGTAAAAGCCACACCAAACCTAGTGAGGTGCAGGAGTAACACACGGAGTAATTTATTCTTTCTGTGTAAAAACAAAAGTATGTACAGTAGCCTGCGTGCTATGACAATTGCTGGATATAAATTTAGTGATGAAGAAAAAACCCACTTTATGAAGTCATCTGTTGAAGGAGACAAGTCTTTTTATGAATGGTTAGACAATTATCAAAAACGGCCTCAACGATTAATGCATTACTGTAGATTAACAATACGCCATAGTTTTTGTGGCAATTGTAATGTGTTCTATGGTGTTGAGCAGTTAAAAATCCCTCCCCTTCTTAAGAACTATATTAAAATACAGGATATCAATGAAATTGATGAATGAATGAAAAGCAGGAAAGAGTGTCTGTGAACATCATCAATGTCTTAATTTTATCTTGAAAAATATTGTTACACATTTTTTCGTACTACAGCTGTATTTCATAAAATCATGCATATTAAAATCTGACATATTTTATAAATTGTGTCTTTGTTATTTATTAGTATATGATAATAATAATACATGTACCTGCACATGTATAAAGTTGTAAAGAAGAGCATATTTAATTGAAAGATTGAAAAAAAAAAATAAGTTATCTAGGATGTTGGACTTAATTTATTATTTAAATTACATGTATTAAAAAAAAATAAATTTACAAGTTGAAATGACTGGAGTTACATGGCCGATTTTGTTTCCCATCTCTGTTTATGTTCAAACCTGAAAAAAAGGATGTTGAATTATAATATGGGGGTATACGTAACAAAAAACTATGGTATCTGAAATCAGAAATTTTAAACATTGTCATATGAACTTCACAAAACATTAAGGGATGACTATAGAAACAAAGCTACAATTGTAGAGATTAATGATTACTAGTATTCTTATATGAACAAATAGAATTTTAAATGTACATGTACTTGTATCTCCACTACAAGATGTGGACAAAATATCAAACACTACCAATGTATATCAATTCAATTAGACCACAGCTTTGCTAACCAAGTGTTTTCACTCCCCTCCCCATAAACCTTTGGCAGATTTCATTATGAAAACTTGGTGATGCGGTGGTGTTATCTAGCGAATAAATAAAGTTGCGCCCCTTCACATTTTAATCCAATGAGCATGTTTTATACACTCTACAGAATAAATAATTTATAACATGACGCATATTGACTGGCGGATATCAGAAAAGAAATTTCGTACAATTGTATACAAATTAAGATATAATCTATTATAGTATTCTAGGGAAAGCAATAAATTTTTTATTAAAACTATCGTAATGTTTGTAGAGATCCTGGCAGTAAAATTTCGCTGATGACATGAAAGCATTCATGTCATAAAACCAGGTACACATCATTTAAGTGAATATTGTGGGTACATGAAATTTTGAAAAATACACAATTTATTGAACTTCGTAACTACCTAGTAAGCAAACACATGGGGGAGGCACAGTTATCACTGTGTCGACTTGTTAATAGCACCGAACATTTTACCACTCGTGTAGTTCACACTACAGACTCTACATATTTACAAATCATGTGTTTTAAACATTGCAGTTGGATCAGCTACTCTCAGCTGCAGCCAATCATAAAACAGAGCTTGTCACTGAATTTTTGTAATGAGATCTGCCAAGGATTCATGGGGAGTGGAGTGGACCAAAAATCCTTGGCTGGTGAAGGTGATAAGACCACTGCATGTCAGTACATGTACTATACATGTAGTTGACACTTCCTGATGAGACAGTACTGAACCCTAGAATGCTATAAGTACAATAGTACTGCTACTTACCCCCAGGCTAACTTCTTTTTCTTCTTTTCTTTACTGGATTCCATTTTCTCCTGTACATGTGGAAATAAGTGCATTATCAGGATAACAGATAAGGACACTGCATATAAATCTGTGGTGTATACAAGTATTCTTAAAATTGTTGAAATTTGAATGATTATTTACCTCCGACTGCTCACTGAACTTCTTGGCATCTATAGCATCTGCTATCTTTTTACCAAACTACAACATAAAAGAAAGATTGGTTTTAGGGCTGACAAACAAAATTACACGTGACAAATCTAGTAAGAATGGTAACAATTTTGTTCTTGTGAGTATTTCAAACAGCACCACAAACAAACTGCCATATACATGTAGCAGTTTTTTTAAAAATGCATTGCAATGCATTTTTTTTAAACGCATGTACATATACACTGTGTAATAACCCAAATTAGCAAAATAATGGACATCTTCGCTAGCCAAGGGTGACGATCCACGGTGTTTCTCTATTCACACTACGACTCAATATAATGTGAATACAGAAACACCGTGGATCATCACCCTTGGCTAGCGAAGATGAATAATGGATTATTTGCTGGTTTTTATATTCAAGTTTCATGGTCCAAAATATCAGTAAAATAAACTTAAAATATTTAGTCAATGTTGTACCTGCATGTATTGACTGAATACATGTAAATAACAATTAATTCAGAATTATTTGTTGCAAGTGTTAATTTTTGCCATAACTTCATTATACTATAATAAGCATTTCAAAAGATTTTATCATAGTATAGATACCCGTGTCTTGGCAGCAGGATACATACCTCTCTCGTTGACATATAATCACTTAGTTTTTCAGCTCTTTCAAAATCTCCCTCAGTGATAGATTTATCTATCTTTAGTTCCAGTGAGGTTTTGGGAGCATACTTTCCAGGATCTGTTCCCTTTAAATGATCATTCACATTAAGAAATCCTTTAATGTTCTTCCATTCATTGTTGTTCTTTGGTTCTTCATCTTTCTCTCTATAAAATTACCAGAAAGGAAACAGTTCAGAACCTTTTGATGCACTGACTTTTCTTTTGAGGTGACCGAAACCAAATTTTGTTAGGGAATGTTAGTTAAAAATTGCATGTACCTGTATGATACCTTTATGCAAGTACAGTTCATAACACACCTGTTATTTTCATCATGCTTTCTCTTTCTGGGAGGACAGCTATTATCATTTACAGGGGGTCCAAACTTCACATCATGTTGGCGCAATATGTCTTTGTCCTCTTCATTGGTTATCTCATCTTGAACTAAATGAATTTATGATACTTTTATTTAGATACAAATATTTAATTAATATTAGTAAATTGATTTATTCAGACAAAAAAAAAAAAAAAAAAAAAAACAACAACAAAAAAACTGAACCCCAAAAACCTAGCTGCAGAAATATTAATTTTAGCATTAAAAATTGTGTTGGTATTTTCTTTAAAATTGTGGGAGAGGTAAAGAATCATTGTGTCTTAATTATTTAACTGAATATTGCTTCATAGTGAAGTTGTTATAAAGACTGAGTATGATCAAAGACCGATATCAATATATGACATCATATATATATACACCCATTTCTAATCATAACATTGTATGTGTTGCAAATTGAAATAAATCCCAGTTCAAAATTTTCCCAATTTTTACCTCTTCCTGCACCCCTTTATTCTGTTTATTTAACTGCATCAATTTATCAATGGAAAAATTTCATGTTAAAGCACATTTTCAAAACAGTACATGTATATCACACGTAGCTAAAAGTTTGGGGGTTTTATGGCACATATATCTGTACATGTAATTTATAGTCTGTTCTTAGTTTTTTCTATTGAAAAACATAAAATTTAATCAAATTCATTTATTTTTACATGTACATGCAAACTTAAATATTTGGGACCTTAAAACACATGAAGGCTAACATGAGTTTAATGGTAAAAGATGGTTGATGTCAGTTAAATTAGCATGTCAGTTGGAGATGTCTGTTTTCCAACATTTATAATATTATCTTACATGAAAATTCCTTTATTGTTTCTTTATTAAAGTTATTTACTCTTTAACATGTTTAATACAATATATAATAATTACCTTTTTGCATCAAAGTTTTTTTGAGATGTTTTATTCTTTTCTCTGTTGATCTTCTTGTAACGTCATCTGTCTTTTTCTCAAGTGCCTTGAATTTCTAAAATATATAACATGTACATGTCTGTCACCTGTTTGTAGACAAACAAAACTGAATGCCCATATTTTAACATTCAATTTTTTATAATTTTCTCTTGGAATGTAAAAAATTAAAACATCTCAAATTTAATGGTTTAAACATTTAAAACAAGTTAATGCTATCACCAGAGTACATATATACTTCTCTCACATTATAGTCCTCTTATCTCTGCGAGATTTGTCAAGCGAAACTGAAAATTTTTTGACTGACATCTTTTCGCGGACTCGTCAAGACTGAAAAAATTTTGACTGGCGTATCTTCAGAAGAGACCTCTGTCAAAACTTTTCAGTGTCGACAAATCTCGCTGAAATTGACTTTATTTTTATTATATTGTTACTGACATCAAGTTCATCAAGACATCTTATAGACATCCTAACTATACTCTGTCCCGAGTTTTTGCTTCCACCACTTTTTACTTGATATTTTAATAATAGTAAATACCTTTGTGCTCAAACTATGTTCATCCACTAATATGAAAAATGTCCAGATTATCTGTTTTGAAACGCCCCCTCTACCGCTTCAGGTTTCAATACACATCCCGAAATTGAAAGTCTACGGAGATTTTGCATTGCAACAGCCATTTATAAGCCCGGATGATAACGTTAAAAAATTGCGCGATGTATTCCGAATGGAGAAAAGCTGTAAACATTCCCCATTATAAATCTCCGTAAGGAATCTGTTTTCGTTCCTGTGAATTTTTCTGAGTGAAAAGGGATAATTGTTCAATGAAGATATCTTGGATATATTCCCTTTTAACGATTTCAATTGTATTTCTTTCACAGGTATGTGTAAATTTATTAAAAATCATCCAAAAGCGATGGAAGCAATAACTTGGGACAGACTATAACTGCTTAACATTTGACTCACATATTAATTCACAACTTCAATTTTACAGCCTTCCATATAAATCAAAGACTGTCATATTTATGTATATTCAAGTGTATGTATAAAACAGTAACAAATGAAATGAAGTCTTACATCCCATAGGTCAGATCTGATATGTTTTGGTTTCTTGGGGATAGAACTGTCTGTCTTCTCGTTTGAATCTGGATTGTCTGTTCCTGTTTGCTCACGTTCTTCTGAGGCAATTTCCTCCAATGCAGAAGGAATTGGTGGTACACGGCTGAACATAGTTGCTCACAAGAATCTACTTTCAATTTTACAGGAAGTCGGTGTTGAATCTACGCTTGTATTTTGGTAGCAAGTCAAATCGCCCCTTGGCCAGATAACAACCCCTCCCCATTTAAACAACGATGATTGTGAATCGACTTTGACTGAAAGATTCAGTACATAAGCGACTGTTTCAAGGCAATGCCATCCTATAGTTATATACCGGAATATATTTTTTCAAACTGCTTTTAAACAAAAATTATTTTTCGGGAATTCACATTCCCGTCTTATATTACCTAAACTTTATACATGACCTGTTGTCGTAATCAATATAACGCTTTGAAAACATGTGGAGATTACAATAACAAACTTATATTGGTCCTGATGGAGCATGAATGATTGTGAAGCTTACAACAAGTAACCCGATCATGGAACAAAAGCATGCCATCCAGGGCGATTTTATGACTGGTCCTGTAACCGCTTTACACACTGTCGGAGACAATATCGTGTTGGCAGGTACATGTCAGGCCAGCTGATATTGGGGATTTCCAAATCAATCTGCATTTCTTGTTAATTTGTATCACTGTACCATAAACCATTATAGCGAGCGCAAGGCGTGTGTGAATAGAAAATTCGGACTATTTGCACATTCATTCAACGGATTTTTTTGGCGTCAGTAAATCGGACCAGTAATGCATTGTTTTCATCGTCCCAGTAGTTCTCTGTAATCATGGCAATTTTTATCACTTCACACTCTCACGAGAATCAACAAGACAATAAAAACAATAACGATGTATACGACATACAGTCAGTGCTACCGCTAAAGTTCACCTCAGTACACTCTCGATCAAAAACAATCGAGTGACGTCACAAAGGTTTACACATTGATCCGATAAATTTTTTCGGCGTCAGTAAATTTTGACCCACAATTCATAGTACCAATGGTTTCAAACCTCACGTTCTCACGAGAATCAAAGTAATTAAAACTTTTAAGAAGCATATAAAATGTGTAATTTTAAGAACATCATGCTTAATTAACAAGCACAGTATACTTCGCGTACTTTTATTTCTCAGGGGAGTTTTGAAGAGTCAGGCGACACTTAACCAACGTCAGCTTTGACGTCCCAATAAGCACTGATAAGGGGAAATTACTCTAATTGAAGTTATTGTAAATCTGCTGAAATGACCAAAATCCTCTCAAAATCTTGCAAAGGCTAAGCTAAAGAACATCTGAAGATTAGAGACATTTCTTTAGATTCAGGAAACAGTTGTAAATTGCACTCATTTGGATGAATGCTCACATTTATTTTATTCACTATAATTACTGTAATTTCCTGGAACGTACACGTACAATGCAGCATCGCCCTTTTTTAAAAGGGAGTGGGTGGGTGGACGGCAGCCTCATCCCAAAAATCTTTGCAAGCAAAAAGAGAAAAAATCATGAAAATTCTAATCCTTCTGACAGCTCTTTAGCAGTTCAATGGTTTCTTTATTTTCACTTCCATTTAATACATGTGGGGGGGGGGGGGGGGAGGGGGCACCATGTTCTTTTAATATGATAAGCAAATATTTTTAAGCGTAAATTAAAAAAAAATAAACATTAATTTTTTTTTTTTAAAGTGGAGGGGGCAAATACATGATAAGTCGATTTTCTATGTGTAAATTGAAAAAAAAATGAAATATTTTTAACATGGGGGGGGGGGGGGCTCTATGATGAGTCCAGTTTTATATGTAGGTTTAGGAAAAAAATGTCTACTGCAAAAAAAGGGGGGTTGAACTGACGTTACAATCACTTTATAAGAGGAGAAACAGTGCAATGAATATTTATAT
Organism: Magallana gigas; assembly: GCF_902806645.1. Classification (NCBI taxonomy): domain Eukaryota; kingdom Metazoa; phylum Mollusca; class Bivalvia; order Ostreida; family Ostreidae; genus Magallana; species Magallana gigas. The sequence goes on along the minus strand of NC_047562.1, from coordinate 42,465,755 downwards.
ATTAAAATCTTTATTATTCAACAACATTGTATCTGAGATTAAACTACTGTTCTACTTATAAATAAATAAATTATAAGAAATCTTATAAACTATGAATAATGAAAATTTATTGAAAAATAGGTACCGGTATGTTTTATTTTGTTTGCATTCAAACTTTATGTTGTTAATTTTATTTTCATTGATTTATTATAATTGATTGTTTGATCACATGCTGTGCTCGCCCCAACGGTCGCACCATAAAACATATTATATTGATAAATAAGCAATATGTGATGTGAGGATAACTTTGGGCAGAGTATAATTGTTGTAACATATGATCATGAATTTGTTGATCTGAAAAAAATTTAACAATAGTCAACATTCATTAATGTTTTGTTTGCAATTTGTTTCTAGGAATGTTTGCATGATAGTGATTCCCAATAGTATTTTGTTCTCTATTTTTATTGAGATATGTTAAAGCCAGGGACACACGTATCCCAGATTGAAACAAGCATTTCAATTATTATCAAATTTTCTCTCTGACTTTAGGAATTGGAAGCTATCTTCATTCTTTTGTTATTTCGGAACAGAAGAGCAATAGCTGTCTGTTAGTTTTGCCATGTCGCTGTATTCATGGAATAAGAGGTTTGTTATTTTTTGCCAAAAAAGCAAATAAGAGATTTAATGGGTTTTTTTTTTACCATGAATTATAAAGGTATATATAAAATTTTGTATTTTGATAAACATGTTCAAGAGTATACTATAAACATGTTGACACATTCACACAAATATATAAGATACACTCTTCAATGTCATTGTTGGAAACACACCTTGAGGTAAGAGAAGCAAGACCGACAGTGGGTTCCTGACGATGATTCTTCAATGTTACATGTAATTAACTTAACATTAATGTCGTGCTTCTGATATTGGAATGCATATTGTATAAGATTGGATTATCTATTCTTCTATCTCCAAAGAAAGTTACTAACAGTCTAATAGACTTTTTGGTCAAATAATGAAGTTATTATGTACTCTTTATCAAAGCCTCTCTCAAATTGCCCACTCTCAACATAATTGTAAACAATAGTTTGACACATAGAATCTTTTATTCTACCTGACCATCATTCTGATCTTATTTTTTTTCCCCTTAGAATTTACCAATGAGACAGATGTTCATACTTTTGCTGTGTTTGGTGAAAAGTGTGTCACCGTTGTGGACTACCATTCAGCAGCACAAAGCGGTAAAAATGGAGGTCCTCTTGATCATAGTGACTATTCCATCACCATAACAACAAGAGCACAAATGACCGAGTTTGAAGACTGGATTTGGGATGCTGTGTTTTTAAAACCTGTGAGATTTTTGTCTTGTTTCTGATTATATTTTCTGGACATTTCATGGTTATTAGAATAAAAATGTAGTTTTATATACATAAGTGCTGTATTAAGTACCAGTATGCCCAGTGTACATGTATATACCTGTATATGGTAGACTGTACATGTATATTTATTACAGCTACATCTATCAGTAATTTACAAGGAGGCACACAACTACTTATTTTTAATTGTTGTCTTTATTGTACATGTAGATGTATTTGTTTTACAGAAAGATAGCTGTCATTTGGCCTTGGCTCTGGGACATAACTCAGTGATTTTATGGGACTGGAAGCATGCACGGCTGGTGGAGAAAGTCTCGTGTGTGGAGTCCTGTATACTGTATCCTCTTCTACAGGTTCAAATAAAAATATGTCATATACTGATCATATTATTACTTGTTAAGTCATGAAAAAAAAACCTGATAAGTGTTTTCATCTGTCAAGGACCAAATGTATCTGTTTTAAGAAAGATGTTACAGCCTCCATGTTGCCGTCTATAATTTGCTACTCTCCATCTATAAAATATAGACAGCAATGAACTAAAGTGTTTAATCCAATTAATGCTATTGTGCATATAGACAGTCTTGTTTCCACTATGGAGTACTTGCAGTGTGTAAGCCAGAAGAAAGTTTTAGCATAAATATTTACCTGCATGTATTCTTACGTGTACTAACATACATAACATTATCATTAAAATATTTACCAAATGTTTGAGTGCAGTCCTTTCTGCTTCCATCTTTTGTTACATTTGGGGCTTAAGACTATTTCAGTTTAAGTGAAAAAAAAATGGTTCAATATTTTTTTAGGAGGTGGAGTATGACAGATTAGATTAATGAAGATAATTTGTTAGGATGTTTTTGTCAAGTGTTTCATTATCAAGATTAGTGTATGTATTTGACAGTCCTTATCTTGTGTAATCAGATACTGTGCCAAGTTTATTAACACACAATGGGACTGTCTAATTTTGGCTGCAGGAACTGTGTTCAATGAGATATTGCTATGGTCACCAAAAGGTCAAAGGTCTCAGTCTGGTCATGTGAATGTGATAAAAAGTCTAAAGGGACACCAGGTTTGTTGCACTTATTTTTGTGTTGTATAATTACCTTATGACCTTGCAAATGCCCTGTCTTTAAAGTTGTAATCACCAACTTTCAATAGGACTAAGGTGAAAATCACCACAAGTATATTAATTATAACTTTTGCCTAATGGGTTCGTTCACATGTACGGAAAGTTATTTTCAATGTACTGCAAGGAAATGCATGTATTTGCCTCAATTTTATTGTCTAATTAGCTTTATAGCACCATCTTTATTTTAATCACAAGTCACCAGATTATTTTAGAACTCCCCATAAACTAAAACATAAACTTTTCATTTCAGGGTGTTATTTTTTCAGTAGACTTCTCTCACCAGAAGCAGATGATGTGCTCTGCCTCGGATGATCGCAGTATCCGACTTTGGCAATTTTCATTTGATAACCATTCTAATCTTCATGAAACTGAAATTCCTCTGGAATCATGGGAGAACAGTAGCTATACTTGTGTGCATGTGTTGTATGGACACTCAGCCCGGGTTTGGGATGTCAGACTTCTGACCTGTAAACTGGTCAGTGTGGGAGAGGTAAGTTATGTGTTGTATGGACACTCAGCCCGGGTCTGGGATGTCAGACTTCTGACCTGTACACTGGTCAGTGTGGGAGAGGTAAGACTTATACATCATTATTCCAGTGGTTGGTGTGGATTTATATAAGTTCTCTTTTATGTTCTATCTTATAACTCATTTCAATTTGAATGGCTTTTTTGTATAGTCTGATAAATTGAAGTTTTGTTCCTTACGCACCCCCCACTTTTGATCAAATTTGAAAAAAGGTGCATAGTATGCACCAGATTATATGGTACCTTAGATGTACTGTGCACTCAAAATTATGAATACTTCTGTAATGACATTGCTTACTTACATTTCCCATTTTTTATTTGGTATTTCTTTTGATATTTATGATATTTTGAGTTTAGATTTATATTTGATTTTAGGATTCTACATGCTGTGTTTGGAATTATGAAGGAGATGTTCTACAAAAGTTCAAAGGTCATAGGGTCAGTTCTCAGGGAATCCCATATAAGAAGTTGAATTTCACAATAAATTCACATGTTAGCTTTTCATTGGATTTGTTAAACAATTATAGTAAAAGGGGAAATTGCCTTTGCAGGGAAAAAGTATTTGGAGCTTATCTGTGGATGAGAAGGAAAGATATGTGGTAGGAATTCTTGAAAAATATTCTTTCTCTCTTTTTTTTTAATTTTCATACATTTGATACATGTTCATTATAATATTGATTATGATAATTAATGATTTTTCACATGTATAATTGAAATATATTTGTCTCTTTGAAAATATGATGCAGGATCTTTCTAATAGTGAGAGTGGTATTAACATCTTATTTTTGACTGTTTTGTATATTGGCAGGTGACTGGTGGGGGAGACGCCAGTGTACGCCTCTGGTACTTATCCTCAAGGTCAGAGAGGTCAAATTACATCACACAGTCTCTGCAGCTACAGCAGACTTCATCGGAGAAGGTACAATTATATAAGGTTAAAAAGCAACTGACAATTTTATACCATACGTAGAAGAAAAATTAGGAAATATAAATTTGATCAGTTAAAAGAAAAATTTTGCTTTAGGAAGATGACTACCCACGTTCAGTGAGTCTGCTGAGTTACAATGAAATCATTATCATCACCAATAAAGGGTAAGTTGAACTATTCTTAATGAACCATTATACATGTAGTATGTGGGTAGCCCTCACCCACAATTTTTACATCATTGACGAAAACTAATTATAAAAGATTTAGTTTTCCTAAATAAAACTGAAAACCAACGCATCCACAAATTAAATTTCATCTCCGCAATTAAGCAAAAATCCCATGATCTATGAACATTGGCCCCCACAAAATTAAATGATTCCACAGTAATTGATTTGCAGTTTTACTACACTGTTAAGATATAACTCTGATTTTGTTACGGGTTGAGTATCAAGTGTTTTTTCAATTTCTTTTGCAAAACATAACTTTTTTTTACATTTTGTTTTTGTGACAGGTTTCTTTACCTGCATGACATTGAAAAAGAAAGATGGCTGACATTAATGAATGATCCAGACTACAGGTCATATACAGTGATGTCTGTAGCTCCAGCACAGCAGAGCTGTGTAGTGCTGGGAAATATCCACGGAAAGCTCAGAATTTTCCTAGCAGAGGGTAAATTGCACGTAATCAGTGTATACCTATTTTATACATCATGTTAGTTTTAACAATGACTGATTGGTCCTTTCATTGTGCTTTGAAATGTAAGTTTTGTGTATGAGTGGAACTGTAAGATTTCAATTTGTAGTCCCAATTTTTTCTGAAGAACTACAGATCGCTAGCTTCATTTAAATCAAGGAGTGACATTTTAATGCAAGGAGCAATATGTAAACCATGAAGCCATTTGTCACCATGTTGTGTTATCGTAGGTTCTCAGCCTGTTTGGAAAAGTAAGGACTGGAACATCTATGATGGGAAAATAATGAGCATCCATTGGTTGTCTGGTACCCGGCTCCTGACCACAGGGCCAGAGGGGGGCATTGTAAGTAAAGGTCAGATAGAGGACTAGGAGTGGATTAACTTGCAATGCATATTGCAGTTCTAATCTTATTACTCTGAAATCAAGTGCATAGGCTTAACGTTTTGAGAAATTAATAAAGAACATAATTATGAAATAAAAGAAAAGGGGTTTCGAAGTGATCATTTGTACAAAAAAATATACGTTTATTAAAATAGGTTCAATTAACTTGTTTTTGTATACACTAATATCATTGTAGTTGAATATCATCCCCAATTTGTCAAATTACAGTTGTTATAAACCTTACAATTAAATTCTATCTGTTTGAGTCTCAGTGGATGCTAGAATTAGTGACTGAATGTCAATGATGATTGTTTTTTAGAAATTATGGAATTTTGATGTTGATACATTGAACTTGGAGCTTGATGAACAGTACATATTACCAGAATGTAAGCAGCGATGGGTGTCGGCAGCTTCTCTCAGTCATGGCTCATTGATTTGTGGAGACAGAGGTGGAACCATTCATATATATCAACTAGGAAGTGAATTTGTAAGTACATTCAATAAAGGCTGAGTATCGACCAAATAACATCAATACCATATGATACTTTAGAAGATAATCTACAATATTAATGCCTTTTTATTACAAGCTATTAGCCAATTGCTGGTAGAATTGAGAGTTCTCTTATGAAAAGTCAAACGTGTGAAAATTTACATGTACCATTTTTAGGATCTCTAACTTAATGGGAGATTGCTAATAGTGACTCAAGTATTCACTATTCTGAGACCTTTTCAGCAGAGTAGGGGATAGTGGGTGTATTATGTGAGTGTGCTGGAAGGCTACCTCTACTGAACAGGTCTTAGGACAGCTGTATATAATCTTGATGTATATTTGAATTAAATTTTTTTTCAAAAAAACTCATTGTTGGTGAAAAATTCATTAACATTTTTTGTTGTTGATTAAACCGACTTCTAACAAATAAGTCATTAAAAGCTTCCACCTATAAAGTTTTACCTATTGCAATTGCATGTATTTTGCAATTTGTTTTCACAGAGGAACCCATCTCAAAGTTTTCCAAAAATTCATGGAAAGACTGGAGTGACGAACATTATCTGTCACAAAGGTAATGTGTACACGAGTGGGAGGGACGGCTGCTACCGGGTGTTCAGTCACGATGACGGTCACATGACCCTCCTAAACACTCATCGCGTTTACAAAGGATTCGAGTGGATTGACAAGCTGCAAATAGCTGATGATGGAGCCGATTATCATATATTCGGATTTCAGTCTGTAAGTTAAAAAATGTAATTTTCATCTAACAAGATGTCACTTTTTTCTACTAGTAAATAGATATGATAATACCGGTAGTTGAAATAAGAATTATACTATTGATTGTTGAACATTTGATTCTTATGAGCTATTAATCATGGATTGTCAACATTGTAATGGTTAAAGGGAATATAATTTCTTGAATTTATATCTTTACCAATATTAAATAAAGACTGTTTAATAGTTCATTGTGAATGTTACATCTAAGATGGGAAATCAGTGAATGTTACATCTAAGATGGGAAATCATGAAAATTGAACCTCCACAAACTCAAAATTTTTGAACAGTAAACTTTAAATGCTGATGCATTATGATATATATAATTATGTACTTATTGCAGTGATTTTTAAAAAAAAATCATTTAATGTCCGAGTTGTTGATGCTATTGTTATCTACAGAGTGACTTTGTGCTGTGGAGCGTGAACAGGAACCAGAAACTCCTTCAGATTCCGTGTGGAGGCGGGCACAGGTCATGGGACTGCTCCTTCAGGGGAGATCACTTCAGATTCGTCTATCAGAAAACGCGAGAAGTCGTGGTGTGTGACACCAGACTGGAGCAGAATCAGCTCAAGTTAAAGGTGAGGAGAGATGAAACTCAGTAAAAAACTGCAGTTTGTATCTTTATAAAGAGGATATGTCAGTTTTAGGAAAGTAAGGTTAATGTGTGTGTTAAATGAACAATACTATAGCCTATATGTAAGCATACATGCAATTGAACTTCAATATCTCGAACACTGATATCTCAATTACTATGGATTTTTAAGTTTTTTATCCTTAATACCAGGAATACTTGTATATTTCAAAGTTTTTAAAGAGTCCAGTCTTGTTTGAGACAACGAAGTTAGAAATGTATGTTTACTTTAATATTTGTTTCAAATAAATGGCTAAAAAAAATAACAATGTTATCAAACACATGATACAATATGTAGTAAGTGTTTGAACTATGTACACATTCAAGTATTTTTTGTGTTCGTTGAATAGCTCTTTTTATTTAAACCTAGAATGCTCTCCATGGAAGGGAGATTACTTGTGTTAAAATACTGGATGCAAACACTGGTGAGTAGAACTTAACTTTCTTATTATGTGAAATCTATCATGATTTTTTGCTTACATTTATTTTTCATATTCAGGAGTTTTAGTATTAAGAGTTAATCATTATTTGAGGTTTTCTATTTTTATTTCAGAAGGATGCATTGTTGCTACAGGGAGTGAAGACACCAGTGTCCAGATATCGGCAATCAGATGTATCCTTAGTCTAGTAATTTACTGCTCACATGCTAAGTTTTGATCTCTGTTGTGAAATAGTGAAAATCAAATTGTCCAGTGCTACCATATTAAAAATTGAACATGAAAAAGGTTTTCTTAATATATGACAAGGTAATGAATTTGGAGTGAAGGAAATAGTTTGCCTAGAACATTTGAGTGGACACATCTCTAGTGTGCGGGCACTCAGTTTAAGTCCGTCCTCCAAAGACTCAATCAACAAGAAGTCTACACTGATGTTCTCTGCGGGCGGTCGCGCCCAGTTGTTGGTCTGGAGACTGACCATTAGAGACTCTACCTCCATTGTAACAGAGAATCTATGCATGCATATGATTGGCCAAACACAAAAAAAGGGGAAGACCAGGATGTGGAAACTACAACAGATCAAACTGAACCCAGAAACAAGGTTCATGGACTTGAGCAGTGTTCAGCTTTCTAGTGTATGGTCTGACTTTCCAGCTCATCTGCACCTCCTGGCTTCTGCTTGCTCAGATGCCTTCGTTAGGTAAGTTAGTATTAAGAGCTATTTGAACATGACCTTTGATTTTGGGTAGTTTATATCAAACAGCAATGTGATGTAGGCCTGTCTACCTGTGTAAGTCATTCAGTCATGGCTGAATGAAATTAAACAGATTTGATCCTGTAAGCAGTGCATATGTAATCTGTGCTTTTTAGCTCACCTGAGCTGAAAGCTCAAGTGAGCTATTCTGATCACATTTTGTCTGTCGTCCGTCTGTCTGTCCGTCCGTAAACTTTTCACATTTTCAACATCGTCTCAAAAACTACTGGGCCAATTTCAACCAAACTTGGCACAAATCATCCTTAGGCAAAGGGGATTCAAAGTTGTGAAAATTAAGGGCCACACCTTTTTTCAAGGGGAGATAATTAAAAATTAATGAAAAATTTTGAGAAATTTTCAAAAAGTTTGGAGTTTTAACAAGGAATATATAGAGTAAATATTTAAAATTCTTCATATTAGAAACTAATCAGCCAAGAAACCTGAAACTTGTGTGGAAGCATCCTCAGGTAGTGTAGATTCCAAGTTGTGAAAATCATGACCCCTGGGGGTAAGGTGGGGCACAATGGAGGGTCGAAGTTTTCCATAGGAATATATAGAGTAAATATTTAAAATTATTCATATCAGAAACTAATCAGCCAGGAAAGCTGAAACTTGTGTGGAAGCATCCTCAGGTAGTGTAGATTCCAAGTTGTGAAAATCATGACCCTTGGGGGTAGGGTGGGGCCACAATAGGGGGGGGGGGGGTCGAAGTTTTACATAGGAATATATAGAGTAAATCTTTAAAAATCTTCTTCTCAGAAACTAATCAGCCAAGAAAGCTGAAACTTGTGTGGAAGCATCCTCAGGTAGAGTAGATTCCAAGTTGTGAAAATCATGACCCCGGGGGTAGAGTGGGGCCACAATGGGGGTCGAAGTTTTACATAGGAATATATAGAGTAAATCTTTAAAAATCCTCTTCTCAGAAGCTATTCAGCCAGGAAAGCTGAAACTTGTGTGGAACCATCCTCAGGTAGTGTAGATTCCAAGTTGTGAAAATCATGACCCCTGGGGGTAAGGTGGGGCACAATGGAGGGTCGAAGTTTTCCATAGGAATATATAGAGTAAATATTTAAAATTGTTCATATCAGAAACTAATCAGCCAGGAAAGCTGAAACTTGTGTGGAAGCATCCTCAGGTAATGTAGATTCCAAGTTGTGAAAATCATGATCTCTGGGTCAGGGTGGGGCCACAATTGGGGGTCAAAGTTTTACAAAGGAATATATAGAGTAAATCTTTAAAAATCTTCTTCTCAGAAACTAATCAGCCAAGAAAGCTGAAACTTGTGTGGAAGCATCCTCAGGTAGTGTAGATTCCAAGTTGTGAAAATCATGATCTCTGGGTCAGGGTTGGGCCACAATTGGGGGTCGAAGTTTTACATAGGAATATATAGAGTTAATCTTTAAAAATCTTCTTCCCAGAATCTAATCAGCTAGGAAAGCTGAAACTTGTGTGGAAGCATCCTCAGGTAGTGTAGATTCCAAGTTGTGAAAATCATGACCCCTGGGGGTAAGGTGGGGCCACAATGGAGGGTCGAAGTTTTACATAGCAATATATAGAGTAAATATTTAAAATTCTTCATATCAGAAACTAATCAGCCAGGAAAGCTGAAACTTGTGTGGAAGTATCCTCAGGTAGTGTAGATTCCAAGTTGTGAAAATCATGATCCCTGTGGGTAGGGTGGGGCCATATTGGGGTTGTTAAAGTTTTACATAGGAATATATAGAGTAAATCCTTAAAAAATCTTCTTCTCAGAAACTAATCAGCCAGATGATCCTTTATAATTGTTAAGACTTTGGCTCCAGGACAATTCTTCGGCTTCACAAGAAGGTTCAGAGTTTGATGTAGCTTTATATCCCATATATAAACAATTGTTAAGGATCTTTTTGAGAACTGCAATACTCAACTTGTGATATGACTATAAAATCAACCTGTTAGATAAGGGACTAATGATGATAAACATAAGAATATACAGGGGGGGAAATGGATTTTATTTATACAGGATCTACGTGTATTATTGTACACTGTCCAGATTGTTTGTATTATGACTCCATTAAGCTGATTTTATCATACCTATTGTTCCTCAGGTGAGTGATGTGGCCCATGGGCCTCTTGTTTCACTTGCCAGCATCAGTTTTAACTTCTTTTGATGGATGAATGAGACATTTATATCATACTGAAATTCCAGTCAAAACCTGGTTAAAATTAGCATTAATGCACCCAGTACTGAATATTAGTAATGTGACGGTCAGATGAGTTTGAATACCTGCACCAGATAGCTCAGTTGGTAGAGCACCTGACTAAAGATTTAGGTGGCCCGCCAGTCAATATTTCTCCCATCCTGTTACAGTTGTTTAGTATTTGTTATTGATTTGACAAATATTTGTAAGTAACAACACTGTTTGATATTTTCAGGTTTTATATTTTTACTGAAGAAAAAAAAGAGTTGATACCATTTCTGGAATCCTCCCTTCATGAACACTGTGTGTTAAAGGTCTGTTGTCTAAAGAGACAGTGCGGGTCAGATTCTGTAATATACATTCTATCTGCAGCAACTGACGGCTGTATTGCTTTCTGGAAAGTAAACAAAAAGGACATACATGAAACTGTTAAAAAATTCTCACAACCAAATCTTGATAATAGGATATTTGAAACATGCTCTTTTGTGAAATGTGACATACATGAATCTTCAGCAAACAATTTCAATCTCAGGGAAGACTTACTGGATAAGGAGTCTATGTGGGGTGTATTGCCCTCAAATCATAAACAACATATACTTAAAAGTGATGATAGAAATGACTCGCAGTGCAGTGATGAAGGCCAAGTCAGCAATAAAGAACAGGATAGTGGAATGTCCGTAGCCAATATGGAGTCCAATTCATCAAAGGAGAACAGTATCCAAAGAACAAAGCATGTGTTTTTCATGAAACATCATCAGTCTGGTGTGAATGGGTTGGATTATATACATCTACAAGGTAAGGTAAAATGCCCCATCTAGTAAATTAGTTTACAGTGTCATTTCATATAATATACTTTCAAGTATTGGAAAAATTGAAATCTAGTCATGATCTTACCAAATGCTATATATATGAATTATGTTAAACTGTTAAGTATTGGAAAAACTGATAGTCATGGTCTTGCCAAATGCTTTATATATGAATTATGTCAAAATGCATTAAATAACTACAATGTATTTCCTTCTAGACTTTTCATTTTTGTCATAATTTTGACCACACAGTTGTGTTTTATGTTTAGATGATGATTACCTGATAGCTAGTGGTGGAGATGACAATGCCCTCGTAGTTACATCAGTCAGGATCAACAGTGAAGGTGTAAAGGTCATCACAACAGGCTCGTATTTATGTGCTCATTCAACAGAAATTACAGGTACATGTAAATAATGAATGTTGAATATATACACATGAAATGCAAAATATATTCAGACAGGAATTCAAAATGAAAATTTTATGCACAAAAATAAGCAGAATATAAAGAAATGCAGGTTAAATGTATATAAAATGTTATAAAATGTTTTAACTATAGTAAATATAGATATACATGTACTTGTCAATGAAAAGAAGGTTAATCAGTGAAAGCTTAATAATAACTGTGGTAAACATCAATACAAATTAAATGTACACTGTACATGTATTTAATGTATGTGGTTCTGATAAGACACAAATGTTACAGGTGTGAAGTTCTTGTCGCCTTCCAAACTGATTTCTGTATCTATCGACCAAAGACTGATACTGTGGAGCGTTAACATTACAGAGAGTCGCATACAGGTGAAAGTCAAACTCGAACCATTTATGTACAGTGTTATTAATTAATTTAAAAATGAGATTTATCTTTATAAATAATTTCTCTATATGTAATGAATGTTGATGTTTTATTTTTTAATATAGCTACAGCAGATGAGCTGTAAATTTGTGTGTGTTGCTGATATATCAAACATAGACTGTCAGAAATTAAACAAGTAAGCAAATTCAGATCAAAATTTGGTTATACAAAGTATTTGACCATTTATCAAAAGTTCCTGTTTATCATGAAAGAATACTGGGGGAATTTTGAAGAGAATTTGAAATTATTATTAAGCCAACAATTATAGTTTTTTGTGTATTCATGATATCTTTAACATATAATTTATTTGTATTTATTTTTCCATAGTGACCTATTTACAGTTGTTATATCTGGAGAGGGCTTAGCAACCTGTCAAATTCATGGTATGTGTATCGTTGTTGTAAATTAAAAAGAAAGAGTTCATCAATCAACATGGCAGATAAAAAGCAATATTGTGCTTTCATCAATATTCATTGCAATTGGCATCAATTTTAGTGGATTTAATATAAAATAAAAGATGACACATGTCATACTTGGTTTGAATTTTACCAGATTAGATTGCCAAAATGATGGATCATTAACTGTGTTGTAATATACATATCATACACAGGTTAAGGTCGTTGATTGTTCATTTTTGATTGCATATTTTTTTAAAAAGTTGATTTCTGAATCTTATATTTTGTTATTTTTCCAGGAATTTAACCCAATTTTTAGGTAAAATGAATAAAACTGATAAACAAAAATTTGTGTTTTGTATTTTTCATAATATCATACTGATAAATTTACTTTGGAGTGGTTCTTAGAAACGAATCATTCTAATGTCCTAATTCTAAAGATACACGCTGTCGCCAGGTGGCTTTGCGGCTCCAAAATAATAGCTCTCAGTAAGTTTACAAGGCTTTTAATCAGGTGTTAATTGACAAATACATGTAGATAGTCAACCTTTCCATAGACTCCAAATAAAAGGTACAAAAAGGGATCTGAAATACAAATGAAATGATAAATACACAGATAACAATATTTTACTTATATTTGCATTTTACTACTCATTACTTTACTCAATACATTTTTCTGTATTTACACTTATATTTGCACATTTTGCTGTACAGAACTTTACTACTTCACTACATATACTTTACTTTACACAATCATTAGACTCGTACACGTACTTCCCTTTCATATACTTGTGTACTACATAAATACAATTTATTACTAGTATACGGCAACTACTGCGCACCTTAATCTGTCAATGCATACAGCATGTGTTAAACTTTACATTACAACAATACACACGCTTTTCCTTTATACTGAACAGTTTTCATATGAGCAAATACTCAATATCACACTTTACTTCCAATTACTTCTAAATAACTACTAAATATAAAACAAGGTTATCTGGCCATTTTAGGAATTAAAACGGCGTTAAATCCGTCTCAATAAAAATGAAAACAAACCTACCCAGAATAGTTGGACTCTGGTCAGTAATACTTGTATGTTACATGAAGAAATGCTTTACATGAAATGAGGGAGCTTGTTGAAACGTCTCTCCAATTGCTACTGTTTCATAACTGTCGTAATTATCTTGAGGAGGGATGCCTCTACCAAAATTTTGAAAATTGTTCAAATGTTGTGGAGTTAGGGTTGGAATCAAACTGATCCCATGCATCCTAGTGACTTAAAAAAATCTCGACTAAAGCAGGCAACATATGTGCATGGTTACGGTGAGCAAGGGTGCCTGGGTCAGGGGCTAAGGGAGGGAGGGGGGCATATACATGTAGTGAAAGTACATTGATTTTTGCTGTATGAAATATCTGACGTTTTTGATATTTTTTTATGAGACGTGTAAAATATCATCATAAATATCAAAATCATAAAAAAATTCCTGGAAATCGGCAGATATTTCGGACAAGGATTCACGTAACATCTAGTCGGCAAAGAGTCCATATTATGAAATTTGTGACACTAGATCGGCGTTTTGTGTTTTATGTTGGCGCAGGGTGGGTATGGGGGTCCGTTGTTCAAATTGTAAGAATAAAATGTTTCTTTATTATCAATGATTCAGTTGCTTGAGAATTTGAACGATTATGAACCCAGTGTTCAGATATACTTGTACTTTACATTGATAATTGACAATTCAGTTTGGAATTACACATCATTCACCGAATTTCACACGAATGTCGGTATTTCAATTTTTAAACGAATTTAATCTAATTTGAGATGAGTTATTCCCTTCTGGCTATCAGTATGATGCGTCATTTGAAGAAAGGCATTTTTAAGAAATTTTAATGTAAGTTGATGCTTGAAACAAAAATGATTAAGTAACAGGCACCTGAATTTATTTTTCTCATAAAAACAATACATACCTTCTACCTAATAATACACATAAATATTATATTATTAAGTATAAATTTTAAATGGTATTAAACGTTTGAATATATGCATATGTGCAGTCGACTATATACCATATTTTTAGCATAGATATTAATGTACATGTAAAAGTAATTGCTTTCATATTCATTAGATTTGACTGTCGCTGTTCATTGTAGATTCAGTAGTAGTAAAAGTGGGTTATCTTTCTTTGATTGCCCAACCTATTTGGCCTACTTCGTCCAATATTTTCAACCACGTGCTTCAAATAAACTATTTTGATAGTACATGTAACAAGTTTTTGTGCGTGGTGTCATTGGGTGAATCAAATGATTGTATAATCCCCGTACACCAACAGTAGATCTATATCTAGCACAGCTAATTAATATCAAAATAACTTCAAATGTTAATGTTAGATAACATCATGCATAAAAACAATTTGCTTAATCTCAGTTTCCTTTTGTTTCTATTTAAATCTGGGGGAACTCTTCTTGCACAATCCTGAACGTGCGTTGGACATAAGGGTCAATTAGTTTATGTTTATTGATGTGCCACAGTTATCCAATCTGAAATCTCGTTGAAGCTTTTCATTTGTTGTTGGTGGTGTTATCAACCGTAGCCATAATTAATTCACATGTCACGTTGTAAATTTTGAGTTTACTGGGTGGCAGTACATGCAAAATTTACGTGACACACATATAAATTCACATACACGTGTTTAATATTTTCTTCAAGTAATATACTTCAAGTAATAGGCTACAAGACACATCAAGTAACTGGAATCATTGAATCAATACTTTTAGATAAAGTGTATAATATTAATTAAGATTCTTACCGTAAAATTTGCATCATATAAGAATTAAATATTCTATTAAATCTTTTCTTTAAGTAATTGTAGTTAATTATATAACATGATTATATATAATATGTAGTATAAATCTTGAAAGAGTCTTGATATTAACTACTTTCATCTTTGGTATATTTATTTGCAAGTAAGAAATAAAATTGTATTTTGTACAAAGTAAGATGCAGATGTAGAAATCAAAGAATACAAGAAAATCAAAGAATAAATATATTTGCACGTATTGTTCTTTCATTTTATTAAAAAAAGAATACAAAATTTTCTGTATCCTACAATGCCATTTATTTTAGATTGATTCCGAAGGTCTAGTCTACGGCCTGTTGTATTGTTTTTGTGTATTGGATGTATATATTGGGATTTTAAAGGAGTATGTTAAGAAGACGCCCATTTTATCTTTTAAAAAAAACAACTTACTTTTAATTCTAGTGGCATCCGTATATTAAAAAAGTGAATTTTTGTGTACTGGTCTACTGAATGTGATAGTGTATTATACCGTTTGCTAAAACTATACACGTGACAAAACCAATTGGTATAGACGAGAGCTGATGAAAGCAGAGAAGTTTGATTATTGTAAATAGGAGGTGATTAATACAACCAGACCCGACTCATCAATTTGTTAGAGAATCAGCCATGTCGCTCAGAACCCATTAATTGACACCAAGTCACCCAGCTATCGTCTATACAGAACTCTCAGAGCAAAACCACTCAAGAATCAAGTGGATGCTATTGGATTATGAAGGGGCTCTAACTGCTAAAGTTGGTCAGCTACAGCAGAATTGATGGTGAATAAAACCAAATGTATTGGAATAGTATGCCGATAAAAAATACAGCTTCGATTAGGATCCATAAAGTCGGAGTGATTTGAATTCAATTTATAAACATTAGTTTACTTTCCAGGAAATTACCACTGGCTTTTGCATTTTGTTAAAATATCAATTAAGCCGTGAAAATGGTTTTCTGTGGTTCACAAGCAATCTAAATAATCACATGCATTTCCAGAAAATAGTGTCACGTTTAGGGCACAGGGGCTTGGTTGTTGGATAGTGAAGTTCTTAATTATTTGTTCCCGAAGAAAAAATTGATGAAGATTGGTAATCTTAGATGCATTTCTGTGTATTGCATTAAATAAATACACTGAAACCCCCGTTTTAGTCATGTTAAAAAAGTGTATTCAATGTACTTTTTTTAATGTACATTGAATACACTTTTTTAACATGACTAAAACGGGGGGTTTCAGTGAATTTATCTATTGCAATACACAGAAATACATGTACACATAAGATTACCAATTTTAATCATTTTTTTTCTTCGTGAACAAATAATTAGGAAATTCAATATCCAACAACCAAGCCCCTGTGGTTTAGGGATATTATTGACCTTCAAAGTAACCATTCACTGGGCTTCAAACTTTAAGGATCTTACTTACATGTATACACTTTATTTTAAGCGTCTAACATTAGATACAATTAACAGTGCCTCAATAGTACAATATATCGTAATTAAAATACTAGCATATTTTGCAGGTTGGGACTAATTGCCTAAATGGGCTGTAATAGCCTGTTTTGGATATGATATCCCAATCAAGGTGTTTACAGTGCAAAAAGTTAAATATTTTTTATATTTTGCAAAAATATTATAAATTCGCATTGAAATACATCAAAATAAGAAACCTTTGGTTAAAAAAAATTCCTGTAACCCAACTGTTGCAAAGATTGATCTCTCAGAAAATGCTAAACTTCTTGTGGATCATGAATTCTCACAAACGGTAGGTTTACAGAAAAACTTGCCTACCAAAACTGTTGCATTTAATGTATATTGATACAGATTTAACACAAATATTGCCATTTAAAAAAAAAATTATTTATTTTTGCACTGAAAATATATACCCTAATTATATAAATGGGATATTATATTCCAAAACGGGCTATTATAGCCAATTTAGGCGATTGGTCCCAACCTGTTTGATCTATTCAGTGAGGCATACATGTATTGAAAAGGGATTGACAGTCATATTAGATGTACATTTCAGATGTCAGTTCTTGTGTGTGTGTGTGGGGGGGGGGGGGGGGGGGGTATTTTCTGCAATGACTAATTGAGGGCGCTCAGTTACGTCTAAGTGACCGGAAAAACGTATGAAACGACACCTAGTGGCTAAAATGCTCCTCTTTCTTCTGATAGAAAACCAGACTATCACAAAACCGGAAATGAAACACGCATACACGCGCACACATATTGTGCGTATAACTATGTGGTTTGTGTTCTATTCCTCGGGAAATCAACATGCTCGATTAATTACAACACAGGCTGGATGCTGATCACTTTTTGAGGAAAGAGGTAATTAAAGGAGCTCGACATCGGAGCACCTCCGCCACGATGATTTATGGGGTTTTCTTTCTGTTATAATGAAAGAATGGCATGCTTTCAAATCGTTGAGTTGTAGCACATCGCAGTATGATCTTCTAAATAATGAAAACAATCCCTTGTTAAGAACATACATTACATAATTGTGACCTTCACGTGGTTTTTTTTATAGCTTTAGGATGATTTTGCTTTTCTTCTTTTTGTTATTTTTTTATTTTTTTTATTTTTTTTGGTTAACGAACCTAATGTTAAGAACTCTTGCTGTATCATACTGAACTTATTTGTTTTCATATAATGATGTGAAACATGTGAAGAAACATGTAAAAATATGAACAAAACAAATTGTATATTGTCAAGTTTGATAATGTTAACGGTTTAATGATAACCGAGATTTGTCGTTGGTGCGTTCTGATAGAAGGCACTCTAACATCAATTTTACATAATATAGTCATTTTCGGTTACATCACGCCGTTATTTTAGACTAAGTACTGTATTATTTTTTGAACGTCTTCCTGTCAAAAAATATGTTCACGTATAAATACATAGAACCATTTTAACAAGAGCTTGGCCTTTCGGTAGTTGTCAAACGACAATACGTACATGTAGGCCTGTCTATTTTCTTTGAAATCAACAAGATTTGTCTGGCTTTTGAGCTAAGACTACACAATCGGTGTATATTTCGATTGAAACCATCGTCATTTTAACTTGTTTTGACACATGAAACAGATAGTTACGTCCTACTGGAAGTCCAAGGCCTTTTAAAAACGGTTCTTATATGAGGTTCTGAAAAAAGAGGCAAAAATGGTTTTCTTTGAGTAACGTAATTATATTTTACCTTTTTTAAAAAATATAAAGTAACTGTATAAAAAATCAATATATATCTCAATCATTAATCTTGATGTCGCTTCTTTCAAATATCTGTAATACATTTTTTGTTTATTGCTTAGATGAAAAATATTCTTCTAGTTCTTTGCAGTGCGTTTTGATAACAAAAAATATCTTCATTTATATAATATAAGCTATTTTAGAGCTATCTCTTATGAATTCACTCGACAATTGTCTAGCGTGCCTTCAACGTTAAGAAAACCATTACAGCTCGTGAACCCTGTCTTCTGTGCGTGGATTAACACATTCCAACTGCTGAACTAATGGACCAATTAAATCCGATCATATTTGTCGAGACATTAAGATATCTTTTTGCACACTTTTGAAACGTAAGACATGTTGCGTTTACGATAAATCTGTTGTCCCGCTGTTAAATATCGTTCTAAGTGTTACTAAATAAAATCGATGGGTAAACGTTTTGACGTTATGAAACGTTGGTTTCCTCCATTAAGCAGCGGAAGGCCAATCGTAATGTAGGTCAAGGATTTTAAATTATATACATATGATTTATTTATATAATTATATAAGAATATATAGCTTTGTGTTCAGTGTTTGGTAAATAAAAAAAAAGATTTCAGACACTCAATTTATGCAATTGTGAGATTTTTCCCATACTCAATTTTGAAATGATATGATGCATGGTTATTACGCAGTTTTCGTTTGCTAAAATATACATGCATGAATAAACATATAAAATCACTCAAAAGCACGGAAATTAATACTTTCATTACTTCTTGATACCTTATTGAGAATATTTATCAAGAAAATTAGAAAACAAAGAGTTTACTAATAAATTTATTCAAAAAATTCTAGCAGCAACGAAGAATGTCAGAAGCACCGACAATTTAGGACACATGTTTAGCCAAGCTAGAAAAAATGATTCGGAGTATGCATCTGATCTCAAACGTTCAGGTATTTGTTTCGTCAAACGTTCAGGTATTCGTGTCGTCAAACGTTCAGGTATTCATGAATGTTTTCAGACATTCAGGTGTTTAATTTGTGTCTTCAAAAATTTGGGTATTCGTGGCTTCAAAAATTCAGGTATAAGTGTCTTAAAATATTCAGGTATTCGAGCCTGTTTTCAAACGTTCGGGTATTCAAACCTGTCTTCAGACATTCAGGTGTTTGTGTCTTCAAACACTCAGGCTTAGGTATTCGTGCCTGTTTTCAAACGTTCAGGTATTCAAACCTGTCTTCAGACATCCACGTTTACTTGCCTGTCTACAAGCGATTTCTCGATCCCACGTGTACTTGACATAATCATTAGTAATGTAAAAATAACAGCATCACATCGATGTTGCATGTCACAAGAAAAGAATGAAAATATCTGGGTTTCAATTCTATAGTTATTGATGTTTTACGGGGCGTTTAAAACTGTGACAATTTCTCTCTCCGTAAACAAGAGCGTCTAGCACGTTGCTTGAAGTGTCAGAATTAAGCCTGCTATAGCGAATATTTGCATTTGATATAATGAAATTTCCGTCGAGTTTGAGTAATAATGCAATATCATTTAGCTTTTGTCAATTTTGGCAAACTCCTTGAATAATAAGGCAAAGCCTGGACGATTAGGCCTCTTTCATGGAACGCCTGAAGTATCCAATATTCTGGGAATGCCGTCCTTTTTCTCATTGGTGGTTATATATTAGCTTGCCAATAAAAATGAATGGTTCCCGAGTTTTTCGCCTAAAAGAAAATCCAAGAGTACTATTGATTCAAGGTTATGAAAATCACAATATTATTCAGCGTTTAAGATCAGAAGAATATCATCTAGAAAATAATTACTGTCTAGCTTCGAGATCGTGCTCTATTAAACGCTTCGTTATTGCCAATAATATTGGCATGTGGTCAAACGCTGATAACAACTTTCGAAAATCCGGAATAGAGGCTCTCTGGATTACGGAAGTGATCTTTATATTTGTATTGGTAACTCTTTTCATGAGCTTGATATACGATAGGTCTTTTCATTTACTCGATTTGGATTTTGTCCTAAGAAAAGGCAAAAGAAACCTCTGACTATTTCAGGTAAACGTTACAGTTACAGAAAATTCTTTAAGCAAAAAGTGCTTGCCTCCTTTAACCTCTGCTTATGAACATAAAACTACGGTATAATAATTGACATTTTCCAGGAAATTGAGTAAGCCTCATGTTCCTTGAGCTTAATGTTTAGAACACTTTTTGCATCCTACGTAACAGTGAAGAAACTGATATCAAAACATGAACGGTGGTTTCTTGTGGCCACAATTGAAAGATAAGCTTTTACATCAATCAGTTGGAATCAGACCATGATATGAAACAGTTAGTGACTAGTGAACTATAAGCTCCTTATGCTAAACACCAGACCAGGAATGACATCTTGTTCAACAATATGACCAGACCTGAGTGTAATTATGAGTTTATCGACCACTGGGTCACATTGTAAATGTGTTTTTACCCCAGATTGAAACCCCAAAGTTATTAAAACAGTTTGTGCAACAGCCAAACGACACAACCCTTTAAAATAGTTTGTTGAACCACCAGACCAGACCGTGTAAAACTTTTTACCATTTGTTCAAACTGTTTAAAGTTCAGCAATCAGGCTATACTGTGCAAAAGAATGCTTAACCACTAGACCAACAAAGTAAGGTGTTCTCTATTACTCGACCCAACTGTGTAGAACCGTTTCTCACACTAGACCAAACTATATGAAATATTGCTCAACCACCAGACCACAATCTGTAAAAAATTGTTCAACCACAAGACAAAGTAGGTTCTATCACATGACCATACTGTGTAAAAGGTTCTGCCATCGGACCATACCACGGTGTAAAAGGGTTTTAACCACTAGACCAACATTGTAAAGGTTTCTCTAACACACTGTGCAAAGGGTTCTTAACCACTAGACCAAACCATGTTAGATTTATACAACCCAAAATCACATGTAATTTTAAAATCATAAATTAATAAAAATTACGTATAAAATAGCATATCATAACATTACACCAGGAAGCACTCAGTTCGCCTCACCACCAGACTACGAAGTGTAACAGTTTGCTTAGCTACTACACCACGCAGTAAAATAGTTTGCCGAACCATCAGGAAAAAGCAACACTGCAAAAGTGTCGGTCTGTCTGTATCGATTGACTTATGTTACTTCTCATGCCATAGAGTTACACTCTCAAATTGTATTAACAGATTTTTGGTAGCTATTGATGGTTTTCAAATCCCAAGCTGGATGTTAGACAGACACATCAACCTTAGTTTAACATTTTGTTATCGAATTACAGTAAAGATTCATTCATCTCTTGCACTGGAACTAATCTAATATCCCCATGATATGTTTATAACAGCAATTTAACTTAATGCATGTCAATTCTGTTAAATTTGATTATTTTCTAATTGTTTGAGGAACTTTTTTACTTAATACCAAAAGTGAATCTAAAATTCAATGATGATTGTATATAGAATCATTATTCCCTTCGAAATTATAATCCTACGTGCGATCTTGGTAAGAAAGGCTTCTAGGTTGGCAGTCATTTTTAACTTGATTTTGGATTCTCTTTTCCTTAATTTTTATTAACTAAAATGGTTAATATTTTTTGTGGGTAATGATATAATGTCACTATCATTTAGTAAAATTTCAACGTCATTGCGACATTTGTCTTTCATACTAGAATTATTCTGATTTTTTAAAATCCATGTTCCAAACGCTCCATTTAAGATTATGTCGGAAAAAAGTAGTGTACAAATGTACGTCTTAATCTGGGCAATCGGTTTTTAGAACGCAGTTCGCAGTTCGCAATTCAATAGTGAACTGCGTTCTATAGAACGCAGTTCGCAATTCAAAATTTAGTGCGATTGAATAGTGAACTGCGTTCTATAGAACGCAGTTCGCAATTCAAAATTTAGAATTCATATTTGGGGCCCGCTTGCCTTATATGCAATTGAATAGTGAACTGCGTTCTATAGAACGCAGTTCGAAATTCAAAATTTAGAATTCATACTTGGGGCCCGCTTGCCTTATATGCAATTGAATAGTGATCTGCGTTCTATAGAACGCAGTTCGCAATTCAAAATTTAGTGCGATTGAATAGTGAACTGCGTTCTATAGAACGCAGTTCGCAATTCAAAATTTAGAATTCATATTTGGGGCCCGCTTGCCTTATATGCAATTGAATAGTGAACTGCGTTCTATAGAACGCAGTTCGCAATTCAAAATTTAGAATTCATACTTGGGGCCCGCTTGCCTTATATGCAATTGAATAGTGAACTGCGTTCTATAGAACGCAGTTCGCAATTCAAAATTTAGTGCGATTGAATAGTGAACTGCGTTCTATAGAACGCAGTTCGCAATTCAAAATTTAGAATTCATATTTGGGGCCCGCTTGCCTTATATGCAATTGAATAGTGAACTGCGTTCTATAGAACGCAGTTCGCAATTCAAAATTTAGAATTCATATTTGGGGCCCGCTTGCCTTATATGCAATTGAATAGTGAACTGCGTTCTATAGAACGCAGTTCGCAATTCAAAATTTAGAATTCATACTTGGGGCCCGCTTGCCTTATATGCAATTGAATAGTGAACTGCGTTCTATAGAACGCAGTTCGCAATTCAAAATTTAGAATTCATACTTGGGGCCCGCTTGCCTTATATGCAATTGAATAGTGAACTGCGTTCTATAGAACGCAGTTCGCAATTCAAAATTTAGAATTCATATTTGGGGCCCGCTTGCCTTATATGCAATTGAATAGTGAACTGCGTTCTATAGAACGCAGTTCGCAATTCAAAATTTAGAATTCATACTTGGGGCCCGCTTGCCTTATATGCAATTGAATAGTGAACTGCGTTCTATAGAACGCAGTTCGCAATTCAAAATTTAGAATTCATACTTGGGGCCCGCTTGCCTTATATGCAATTGAATAGTGAACTGCGTTCTGTAGAACGCAGTTCGCAATTCAAAATTTAGAATTCATACTTGGGGCCCGCTTGCCTTATATGCAATTGAATAGTGAACTGCGTTCTATAGAACGCAGTTCGCAATTCAAAATTTAGTGCGATTGAATAGTGAACTGCGTTCTATAGAACGCAGTTCGCAATTCAAAATTTAGAATTCATATTTGGGGCCTGCTTGCCTTATATGCAATTGAATAGTGAACTGCGTTCTATAGAACGCAGTTCGCAATTCAAAATTTAGAATTCATACTTGGGGCCCGCTTGCCTTATATGCAATTGAATAGTGAACTGCGTTCTATAGAACGCAGTTCGCAATTCAAAATTTAGTGCGATTGAATAGTGAATTGCGTTCTATAGAACGCAGTTCGCAATTCAAAATTTAGAATTCATACTTGGGGCCCGCTTGCCTTATATGCAATTGAATAGTGAACTGCGTTCTATAGAACGCAGTTCGCAATTCAAAATTTAGAATTCATACTTGGGGCCCGCTTGCCTTATATGCAATTGAATAGTGAACTGCGTTCTATAGAACGCAGTTCGCAATTCAAAATTTAGAATTCATACTTGGGGCCCGCTTGCCTTTTATGCAATTGAATAGTGAACTGCGTTCTATAGAACGCAGTTCGCAATTCAAAATTTAGAATTCATACTTGGGGCCCGCTTGCCTTATATGCAATTGAATAGTGAACTGCGTTCTATAGAACGCAGTTCGCAATTCAAAATTTAGAATTCATATTTGGGGCCCGCTTGCCTTATATGCAATTGAATAGTGAACTGCGTTCTATAGAACGCAGTTCGCAATTCAAAATTTAGAATTCATACTTGGGGCCCGCTTGCCTTATATGCAATTGAATAGTGAACTGCGTTCTATAGAACGCAGTTCGCAATTCAAAATTTAGAATTCATACTTGGGGCCCGCTTGCCTTATATGCAATTGAATAGTGAACTGCGTTCTATAGAACGCAGTTCGCAATTCAAAATTTGGAATTCATACTTGGGGCCCGCTTGCCTTATATGGAATTGAATCGTGAACTGCGTTCTATAGAACGCAGTTCGCAATTCAAAATTTAGAATTCATATTTGGGGCCCGCCTGCCTTATATGCAATTGAATAGTGAACTGCGTTCTATAGAACGCAGTTCGCAATTCAAAATTTAGAATTCATATTTGGGGCCCGCTTGCCTTATATGCAATTGAATAGTGAACTGCGTTCTATAGAACGCAGTTCGCAATTCAAAATTTAGAATTCATACTTGGGGCCCGCTTGCCTTATATGCAATTGAATAGTGAACTGCGTTCTATAGAACGCAGTTCGCAATTCAAAATTTAGAATTCATACTTGGGGCCCGCTTGCCTTATATGCAATTGAATAGTGAACTGCGTTCTATAGAACGCAGTTCGCAATTCAAAATTTGGAATTCATACTTGGGGCCCGCTTGCCTTATATGGAATTGAATCGTGAACTGCGTTCTATAGAACGCAGTTCGCAATTCAAAATTTAGAATTCATATTTGGGGCCCGCCTGCCTTATATGCAATTGAATAGTGAACTGCGTTCTATAGAACGCAGTTCGCAATTCAAAATTTAGAATTCATACTTGGGGCCCGCTTGCCTTATATGCAATTGAATAGTGAACTGCGTTCTATAGAACGCAGTTCGCAATTCAAAATTTAGAATTCATATTTGGGGCCCGCTTGCCTTATATGCAATTGAATAGTGAACTGCGTTCTATCTAGAACGCAGTTCGCAATTCAAATTGTTGAATAGTGAACTGCGTTCTATCTAGAACGCAGTTCGCAATTCAAAATTTAGAATTCATATTTGGGGCCCGCTTGCCTTATATGCAATTGAAGAGTGAACTGCGTTCTATCTAGAACGCAGTTCGCAATTCAAAATCTAGAATTCATATTTGGGGCCCGATTGCCTTATATGCAATTGAATAGTGAACTGCGTTCTATCTAGAATGCAGTTCGCGATTCAAAATTTAGAATTTATATTTGGGGCCCGCTTGCCTTATATGCAATTGAATAGTGAACTGCGTTCTAGAACGCAGTTCGCAATTCATTTTTGGGGCCCGAAATTTTCAGGGGCATCTACTAGTGGTATTTCACTACCACTGTGAAATTTGGTGATGCAGTAATCTATATTTTTTGAGATCTGTATGGTGTCCGGATAGGGTCATTTGCATTAGCGCGACATCGCGTTCAGATAAACGAGACATTGCGCTAACACATGTACACAACACACCGTCGCGCTAACGCAACTTTGCACAACACGCCGTCGCGCTAACACAACTTTGCACAACACGCCGTCGCGCTAACACAACTTTGCTTAACACGCCGTCGCGCTAACGCAACTTTGCAAGTTTCACAGTCTAGTAGGAAGTCGTGTCCGGAAATATTAGACTGCGCATGCTGAAATATGCATGCACGCAAGCATGGATAAAAAATAAATAAAATGTACTTTGAAATATATATATTTTTTTCATTTATTATCAGTGCATATGAATAAAAATATAGTTACTAGTGTGTCACTAGATAAGGATATGAATTTCGTGGATCATTGTTTAGTTGATCCACGAAATTAAATATTCATTGAAGTGCAATTTTAATTAACTTTTTGTATTGATAGGTTCATTGGCCACTAATTTACGTATACTTGATATTGTGATTTTCACTTTATCCACGAAAATTGATGCCCTTGAATATCAATGAAACTACAGTATTCAATTGCATATAAGCCCGATTCTCAGAAACTATAGATAACTGCATCACCATATTTTCACAGTGGTAGTGAAATACCACTAGTAGATGCCCCTGAAAAATTCAGGTCCCGAATATGAATTCTAAATTTTGATTTGCGAATTGCTTTCTAGATAGAACGCAGTTCACTATTCAATTGCATATAAGCCCGATTCTTAAACATAGGTAATAACAGATTACAAAGCTAACCGAGACGAGGGATCACCTTTTTGAGGAATCACCTTTATGAGACCACCTTTATCATATTATTTGAAAATCATAGTTAATGATCTTGGATATACATGGATACTGTTTTGACAAAATATCGTATAACAATATCATATAATAAAAATTGTATAATAATCATATGTTCATTTCATAGGGTATTATATGATACAATGTTTATCAATACGATAATATAAAATACTACATTGCATCCTATGATACCAGTACAATATATATCATATATTACAATAAAATACTGTAATAAATAATGATGAAATATGATATTGTAACATATGATATGACATTGTATCTTGTTATACATTATTGTATTTGATCACATAATACAATATCATAATATATTATGATATTGATATGATATGATACATTATAATAATATATGATACAATATCATATCACATAATGCATCACAATATTATTCTGTATAATATAGCATGATATTGCATTGTATGATATTGTATCATATTTAATACAATGTAGGATATTGTATCATATGATACAATAAAATTAGCTACAACATTGTATCATATCAATTGATACAATATCATTTGATATAGTACTATATTATATCATACAATATCATAGTATATATACTTTATTGTATTATATGATACAATATCACATTATACAATATCATATAATACATTTTCATATATTGATATAATAATATATTATATAAACCAATCTCATTTTATACAATATCGTATCATATGATATGATATATATTATACAATATCATATCATATGATACTATATTATGTTGCAATATCATATGAAATAGCATGTGATAAAATATAATATATGTGATATTATACAATATCATATTATACAATATTGTATCATAATAAACAATACTTTACATAACAATATCAAAATACAATATCATATCATAATGTACATAAAAAATGGATACAATATCATATCGTATCATATAACTTTTTACAATATAATATATGATATAATATTGTATCATATAAAACAATAGTGTATCATATCATACAATACTATATCATAGGAATCATATTATATCATTTAACAACGAACACATCTATCAAGCAGGTTTTAGATAGGATAAATTTTTTTAGCAACTTTGATAATGGAGATCTGCATCTGAAGCTACCTCTGCAGTTCATTAATATTATAGTTAAATCAACTATGCAAGCTATTATCTATAAAATTTGTGACCTGTTCCAAAAAAACAAATCTCATCCAGCATCCGAAACATACGCCTCAGATTCAGCATTCAAGCCTGCCAGGTGCATCAGTATCATAAGACGTATCATCCATGCAAGTTTTATGAAGTTAGGACCAGTAATAACTAAGATATAATCATCAGAGGGCACCTGCTCCAAAAACTTTAACATACTCTTAAAACCTTAACCTCCTTCAGCATCCGAAACCTATGGCTCAGATTCAGCATTCATGCCTGTCAGGTGCATCAGTATTATAAGACGCACCATCCATATAAGTTTGGTGAAGTTAAGACCAGTGATAACTAAGTTATAATCATCAAAGGGCACCTGCTCCAAAACTTTAACCAGCTCTAAAAACCTTAACCTCATCCAGCATCCGAAACTTATGGCTCAGATTCGGCATTCCTTCCTGTCAGAGGCATCAGTATCATACGACACACCATCTATGCAAGTCTGGTGAAGTTAGGACCAGTAATAACTAAGATATAATCATCAAAGGGCACCTGCTCCAAAAACTTTAACCAGCTCTTAAAACCTTAACCTCATCCAGCATCTGAAACCTATGGCTCAGATTCAGCATTCAAGCCTGCCAGGTATATCAGTATCATAAGACACACCATCTATGCAAATTTAGTGAAGTTAGGACCAGTAATAACTAAGATATAATCATCAAAGGGCACCTGCTCCAAAAACGTTAACCAGCTCTAAAAACCTTAACCTCATCCAGCATCTGAAACCTATGGCTCAGATTCAGCATTCAAGCCTGCCAGGTATATCAGTATCATAAGACGCACCATCTATGCAAGTTTAGTGAAGTTAGGACCAGTAATAACTAAGATATAATCATCAAAGGGCACCTGCTCCAAAAACGTTAACCAGCTCTAAAAACCTTAACCTCATCCAGCATCTGAAACCTAAGGCTCAGATTCAGCATTAAAGCATGTCTGATGCATCAGTATCATAAGATGCACCATCCATGCAAGTTTGGTAAAGTTAGGACCAGTAGTAACCTATAAATTGCTATCAAAGGGCACCTGCACCTAAAACTCTAACTTGCTCCAAAAACCTTAACCTCCTCCAGCATCTGAAACTCATGGCCCTGATTCAGCATTCAGGTCTTTCAAGTCCATGAGTAGGTCAAGATGCATCATCCATGCAAGTTTGGTGAAGATAGGACAAGTAATAACTTAGATACAGGACCTGCAACAAAAACTTTAACCAGGTTCGGACGCCGACGCCGAGGGTATAGCATAAGCTCCCCCCGACTTCGTTTCGGTGAGCTAAAAACTACCCAAATATGAATTCTAAATTCTAGATAGAACGCAGTTCACTATTCAATTGCAAGCGGGCCTCAAATATGAATTCTAAATTTTGAATTGCGAACTGCGTTCTAGATAGAACGCAGTTCACTATTCAATCGCACTAAATTTTGAATTGCGAACTGCGTTCTAGATAGAACGCAGTTCACTATTCAATTGCATATAAGGCAAGCGGGCCCCAAATATGAATTCTAAATTTTGAATTGCGAACTGCGTTCTATAGAATGCAGTTCACTATTCAATTGCATATAAGGCAAGCGGGCCCCAAGTATGAATTCTAAATTTTGAATTGTTCTAGATAGAACGCAGTTCACTATTCAATTGCATATAAGGCAAGCGGGCCCCAAATATGAATTCTAAATTTTGAATTGCGAACTGCGTTCTATAGAACGCAGTTCACTATTCAATTGCATATAAGGCAAGCGGGTCCCAAATATGAATTCTAAATTTTCAATTGCGAACTGCGTTCTATAGAACGCAGTTCACTATTCAATTGCATATAAGGCAAGCGGGCCCCAAATATGAATTCTAAATTTTGAATTGCGAACTGCGTTCTATAGAACGCAGTTCACTATTCAATTGCATATAAGACAAGCGGGCCCCAAATATGAATTCTAAATTTTGAATTGCGAACTGCGTTCTATAGAACGCAGTTCACTATTCAATTGCATATAAGGCAAGCGGGCCCCAAATATGAATTCTAAATTTTGAATTGCGAACTGCGTTCTATAGAACGCAGTTCACTATTCAATTGCATATAAGGCAAGCGGGCCCCAAGTATGAATTCTAAATTTTGAATTGCGAACTGCGTTCTATAGAACGCAGTTCACTATTCAATTGCATATAAGGCAAGCGGGCCCCAAGTATGAATTCTAAATTTTGAATTGCGAACTGCGTTCTATAGAACGCAGTTCACTATTCAATTGCATATAAGGCAAGCGGGCCCCAAGTATGAATTCTAAATTTTGAATTGCGAACTGCGTTCTATAGAACGCAGTTCACTATTCAATTGCATATAAGACAAGCGGGCCCCAAATATGAATTCTAAATTTTCAATTGCGAACTGCGTTCTATAGAACGCAGTTCACTATTCAATTGCATATAAGGCAAGCGGGCCCCAAGTATGAATTCTAAATTTTCAATTGCGAACTGCGTTCTATAGAACGCAGTTCACTATTCAATTGCATATAAGACAAGCGGGCCCCAAATATGAATTCTAAATTTTCAATTGCGAACTGCGTTCTATAGAACGCAGTTCACTATTCAATTGCATATAAGGCAAGCGGGCCCCAAATATGAATTCTAAATTTTGAATTGCGAACTGCGTTCTATAGAACGCAGTTCACTATTCAATTGCATATAAGACAAGCGGGCCCCAAATATGAATTCTAAATTTTGAATTGCGAACTGCGTTCTATAGAACGCAGTTCACTATTCAATTGCATATAAGGCAAGCGGGCCCCAAATATGAATTCTAAATTTTGAATTGCGAACTGCGTTCTATAGAACGCAGTTCACTATTCAATTGCATATAAGGCAAGCGGGCCCCAAGTATGAATTCTAAATTTTGAATTGCGAACTGCGTTCTATAGAACGCAGTTCACTATTCAATTGCATATAAGGCAAGCGGGCCCCAAGTATGAATTCTAAATTTTGAATTGCGAACTGCGTTCTATAGAACGCAGTTCACTATTCAATTGCATATAAGGCAAGCGGGCCCCAAGTATGAATTCTAAATTTTGAATTGCGAACTGCGTTCTATAGAACGCAGTTCACTATTCAATTGCATATAAGACAAGCGGGCCCCAAATATGAATTCTAAATTTTCAATTGCGAACTGCGTTCTATAGAACGCAGTTCACTATTCAATTGCATATAAGGCAAGCGGGCCCCAAGTATGAATTCTAAATTTTCAATTGCGAACTGCGTTCTATAGAACGCAGTTCACTATTCAATTGCATATAAGACAAGCGGGCCCCAAATATGAATTCTAAATTTTGAATTGCGAACTGCGTTCTATAGAACGCAGTTCACTATTCAATTGCATATAAGGCAAGCGGGCCCCAAATATGAATTCTAAATTTTGAATTGCGAACTGCGTTCTATAGAACGCAGTTCACTATTCAATTGCACTAAATTTTGAATTGCGAACTGCGTTCTATAGAACGCAGTTCACTATTCAATTGCGAACTGCGAACTGCGAACTGCGTTCTAAAAACCGATTGCCCTTAATCTGTACAGATAAAATAATATGTGTCAAAATATAAATACCAAAATTATATTGTCCTGAATCAGTGATTTGACCAACAGATTTGTTTTAGTTGTTATGAGACATCAAACAATCAATATATTTCAAATACTATCAAATATTTACTTTTCTGGTGTCATTGTCTGTGATAATACTATGAATTGAATTTGTAACGTATAGTCCAATACATTTTATGTATGATGAAAATGACGCAAGTGGGGCACAAGCAGGGTTGGCATATTAACAAAATAAAAACTAAGTGTTTATGCCAATAATTTAATATTTATTCGTACAGTGCTGAAAATTATATAAGGAATCATCCTTTGAATATTATGAGATGATCTTTCATAAAGCCCATTCGGGCTTTCTTGGATTTGATCACGCCCCGACCAAAAGTATATCTCATAATGCTCAAAGAATGATTATTTATTCCTTAAATAAGCTTAAGGTCAATGTTTATATGTTATTTTATGTGAGTAGGCCCTGGCAATGAAACTTTTTTTATAGGATTAAGCAATCTCAAAACTAATCACAGTGCCTAAGGAGAAAAACCTTTTATTGCGTAACATTGAATCGCTGAAAAAAATCAGCATCTTCTCTCTGAAACCATTAGATTGAAGAAATCCTTGAACATTGTCTTTAACTAATGATGTTTAGAGGGCAACAGCAACCATTATGTAGATAGATGGCACCAAATTTTGAATAATACAGCTTAATTATCTATAACGTCAACGTCCCACACATAACTACACTGAATAGCAAAAAATTGTCAACGAGCCATTACATTTTAGACATCAAGGTCATATCAGCTTTGTGTAATTTTGAATGGAATTTTTATGGTGCTGAAACAGACAAAACTTACAAGAAATCTGGGCTAGAGGATGCACTCATACAAAATGTGTTAGCATAAGATTTAATCTTTTTCTTTTTTTATCTTTTTTGTGAAAATATTTACAAACTCAGATGTTATCTGCAGCAGGCGACGATATTTTGTGGAGTTGTTTTGTGTGAGAACAGATGGAACAAACTAAAAAACAATTTGCATGCTGGCATCTAAAAAGAAATAAAAATCAAATACACATGCTTAAAACAACACAGTCAAAAAATACTTATTTAATACTTAAACAAAAATTCTGGCCAACTTTTACCAGTTCCTGAAACAAAGGAGATTGCCATAGGTCTGAGTGGTTTGCTTAGTTAAATCTTCTGAATGAAAAATCTACATTTTATAATTTCGGAGTCTTAGCAAAATATATAAGCGGATTAATATTCTTTCAAGCTGAGGAAAGAGATGATATAAAGGAGATAATTGTATGATGCCCCCCCCCCTCCCCAATGTGCTCAGCAACCAGAACATGAATGATTTTATACTAATTTTATCAAACGCTTTAAGGATGTTTCACACATTGTGTAACATTGAAAGTGGTGATGGCCTCAATGCATTTACGGAACGTGTATCGCAACATGATCTTCATTTCATTAGTAGGGTATACTATGGAATCATTTAAATTCTTGGGGGAAGGGGGGGGGGCAATGTTCGTTGACTGTGGTAACCACGAAAACCACGAAAATTGAGCCATCACGAACTCTATTGATTCCACACTATATGGTCCGAGGTGGAAATTGTTTCTTATGAATAAACTAAGGGAAATATACTGAAAAGAATTTTTACTGCTCCCATTACAATATCGGAATGCTACCAAAACAACAGTTAAACAGATGAAACACTGAAACGAAACCACAAAATGATACCATTTTTGCATGTAAGAATCTATGGGAAAATAGAAACATACACAATATTTAAATGTGTTTTAAATATCTAGATTTTGCCTTTTCTTTTTAAAAAAGATCAGTACCAATAGCTACTTCCCGAAAAGACGATTTTAGAAATAGATGTACCAAAATATGATTTTCTGGCAATAAACGCCATTGGATTGCCAAATAGGAATCCAATTTAGACCTCGACGAATTCCCCGAGCTTCTTAAAACAGTCGTAATAAATCTAAATCCATCGATTCAGATCTTTGGAGTGAAATGCTTTTACGCACAGATGCAGTCCGGATTCTTGGTTTTCAAGTGGCGAAAAAAAATAGTTTGATAAAATGGTATTTTGTATACAGATCTTCACTTACAACGACCAATACCCAAAATGATCACTATTAAAAAAAATATTGGTTCTTCATATCTTATTGTAATGTAATTTGTGGTATTTATCAAATTTGATCCCTGTTTGCCAAGTTTACTTTTGGTGACATTATGTCGTGAGGCTTTAAATAGAGAAACACAAAATGATGACTTAAGCAAAAAATTTGATTCACCCAGCTCCTTTGAGAACATGTGATACAGTATTAAAGTAGATAACTGGAAGGCATACATCGCGCGGATGTCAGGAAAAGGTCATTGTCAAAGTGCGGTAAGTGTCTTGGATGACAATATGCCTCGATCTCGGCTCGTTTGGTTAATTTTCTCCTGCTTTTTTACCCGTTGGTAAACGAGACAAGAGATAGACAAAATTATATACAATTATAGTTTTTATTTTTTCTTAGGGTCAATATCTGTCTTTTTTTACCTTAACTTGGGACTATGTATCCGCATTACTGTTTTATTTTCTTTTGCCCTTCCCATGAATGTCTAGACTATGTTCATTATGAAACAACTTGTAAACACTAAAAAAAAACAACTGAACTTCGTGCAGAAAACCGATTCATATCCTTAGCATCACTCCTTGATATCTCGATTTAATTGATGCAATTCTGGTCTTTCAGCGATACAAAAATACATATACATAATCCCTAGGCGAAGACGGATTTTTTTTAAAAATCTTTTATAGAAGTAAGTGGTAAAAATAAAATACAATAGTAAGAAAGAAAAATGAATTGCTGTCCTCACAGAAATATCGATGCAATGTTTTTTTTTTTACACCAGCATACTTTGAAAACAACATCTAAACCACCAAAGCTAACCCAGCCTTGCTAAAATCATGAATATAATTATATACCTGATTTTTTTTTAAAGGCGGAAAGAGCACACTCTCATAAAAGCATTATAGTGTCAATTAATAACTAGTAATTTGCTGTACATGTACGTGAATCGTTGTCTTAAATCACATAAAATCCTGAAAAACCGAATAGAACACCGTCTCGGGGTTCCCCCTCACTATTTGCTTGATGATTTGAACAACAGACCTAAACAAATGAATCTTTTCTCAAGGACAGAGGCACTTTTCTTTTCAGGCTTGGTCTGTTTTACCCCCTTTACACCAATAAAGATTTTCTTAAAGTTACTTTGTTTAATTCACCTGATAATTAATTATCTTTATCATACACCATACTTCTGCCATTTTCATTATTTTTTTCTGAGAGATTCTCCCTCTCCCCCCCCCCCCCCCCCCAAAAAAAAAATATGCGCTTTTGTAGAAATGTCAGTATACTATTCAGGTAATATAAACCAATATAAACTAGTTGTTGAATTTTGAAAATTATGTTCTACTGTTAAGCAAAAAACATTTTTTCTTCGCCTCGTTCTTAAACGTGATACAAAGGTTATATTTACAGTTTCCATGTCTTTGTCTGTGATAACACTATGAGTCAAATTTGTAATGTATAGTTCAACACATTACATCAATGACGCATATGACGGACTGTGGAAGTGACCGGGGTTAGCATAATTATACGAAATTAATGTAGCGTACAAATTTCAATAATTTAACATTTAGTCGAACATTCGCTGAAAATCATATAAATATACGATAAGTTTGAATATCAAGAGATGGACATTCCGGTCTGGCCGTGATCAATTCTATTGGAATTGGTCACGTGCCGAAAATAATGATCACCTCATAATACCCAAAGAATGGTTCCGTAATTATTTTTTTAAAGACCATTCCAAATTATAAGCAACGTTACTTGTTCGAAAAGAACATCTTTTGAGTTATCGAGGTATTTTTAAAGTCTTGAATTATAAACTAAAGAATTTTTAAAAAATATATATATAAGCAACAAATTCTTCTGATAACTGCATCCTTTGAAAATCTTTTTTATCTTAATTTATTAAAATGTTAAAGTAGTTCAAATGCTGTAAAAAAAAAAAAAGCAGAGAGACAAAGTATATGTGCATTTCAGATTTCATCGTTCCACTAACGCCAGACATATGGTTTTAATGAAACGATAACGCGTTTTGAAAACATATATACCAACCCCAGGAAACCCGTTAGAATTGACAATAAAAATGTCATCGATAATAGCTCGCACTTCTGTAAATTAAACCGGTTATGAAATGTGTCTGTGTCATGCAATACGAGTTTCGCAACACGTTCAGAAGAAGATAAGAACCGAAATAATTAGTACACCGGAAGTGATTTATATTTGTTTGTTTAATTGGAAAGGGCTAGCTTGTTGTGATAAGATTTTATTGATTCGTTGCGTGTTTCAGATTCTGTCAGCGATTTGTCGTGATTTGAAATAATTCCACCGTTAATTAACGATTTCATAACGTCATTTAAGTTTGCAAAATC
Source organism: Magallana gigas (assembly GCF_902806645.1). Classification (NCBI taxonomy): domain Eukaryota; kingdom Metazoa; phylum Mollusca; class Bivalvia; order Ostreida; family Ostreidae; genus Magallana; species Magallana gigas. Next base: position 42,430,159 of record NC_047562.1, on the reverse strand, counting down.
ACTTTGCCTTTAATTAGGAAAGATTACCGTAGACCTTTAGATGTCAATCAGTCTACGTTAAATAGCAGACGTTAAAAATATCTGGGTCATGTGAAAAGTAAAGAAAAAAATCAGGTTGAAAATTCTATGCTTTTTTCTAATGCATTTCAATTTACCCCTAAATTGACCTGCATTATATACGACCCAAAACCCCACCCATCGAAGTCGGAAGCCCAATGTTGGACATTTATGCCAAGGTACCGGTGCCAAAAAGGATTAAGGACCAGTATAAGAAGTGTATTACTAATGTAGCTTTATTCACAATGTTTCGCAATAAATCATTCGCTATGTTGACTTTGCAGTACGTCTCTAATTGAAGTTAAACATTACGTTTAGCTTTTTTATCGGTGCTTATTGGAAATGATATTTCGCGGGATTATGTTGTAGTTTTGGCAAGCTTGTTTATGTACATCTGCAATCTGACAGTTTTTCCGCGGTGTTTTAACAAGCTCCAACTCGCCAGGATCCTGTGATTGCTTTCATTTGGCACTTTCCTGAAGTAAAACAAACCAATATCTCTTTCAGTTATGGCTCCTTTTTATATTTTCTTTTGACTATGGTATGAATTCAATTAAACGTTCATTTATCATTTTATGTAACAACACCAACCATTGTCAATATCTCCATGATCAGTGTGTTATCTCTTGAGTAAATGACAAAATGACAGGCAGTGACTATTGACATACTCAAAAACAGAGTCATGTTAAGACTATCATGTAAGAGCAAAGTATTGCCAGACTCTCTCTCTCTCTCTCTCTCTCTCTCTCTCTCTCTCTCTCTCTGTGAGACTGAAAATAATCTTTGAAACCATTCTTTTAATTCTTTTGTTTACATTATCTCTGAAATCATAATTTGTTCCTGTGTAACTGTTATGCCCTATGGTTGCTTTGTCGAACACTGCTTCAAACTTATCCATCATAGAATGTTGTCTTTGTTGTAACCTTTTTAACTCGCAATGGGATCTGCAATTGTGTAATCTACTTTTTTAATTTTTATCAGTATGATGTTTTTTTTCACTTTTGCATTTGTCGAACGATGACAGATGAAAAAGAACCTTTTGACGGGTATTAGAAAAAATATAGCAGCACTCATTAAAAAGCTTTTTGTTTGCATAATAACCCAGAAAATGGATTAACATTAGTATGTTCTAGTTCAACAAAGCAGAAACATGATAATTTCAAATAACTGTTCCAATTCATGTAAACTTATATTTTGAGCATAAGACATGCATATAGTTGATGCAAACGCCAAAACCTTTAGGAATACTTTTAAAAAACTTTGCAAATATATAAGGATAGTACTCTGCAATCATAATACCAACAACAATAAAACAGAATTCATGATCATATTTATCATGTAAACTATCGTATAATGGTGATTATTTCTAGACCATTAAATGTTTTATTTTCATCTTTTTATACAATTAGATATTTTATCCAATCACTAAACTGCTGATAGGTATAGATAAATCATTTTCCACAGATTAAAAGAAATATACAATGCGGAACGAAGCGGCTTGGGTCTTTCTTTTTCTTACACTACTTTTTTCTTGGCTGGGATTTTCCTTGAGATTAAATGGACCTCGTTAAAATGTGTTACAATCAATTTAGCTGGCAACTGTTTTTGTCATAAATGTCCATTACATAGTCCCGATAGAGACTGTTCAATTATAAAGCAAAACCATACACCATTTTCCAAGAGCATCTAAAGCCGAGTAATTTGGCCAAACCCAATCTTTGTGCTTGCGATATCCATCCAGAATAATCTTCTATTTGCTTTTCGATCTGAAGGTTTTTAGAATTTTAATTTAAAGTGATGAGATTCAAAGCAGTAACACTGAAAGATTCTCTTCTTGCTATTTCGTTTTTAAACTAATATTTATCGATGAGAATTGTGGACATCGTGCAAATTTTCTCTGTAAATCGCTGGATGGAGTGGTGGTTGGACTATAGAAACTTGAAGTAAAGCTCACTGGAATGCATTTAGGATAGACAGAATATTGAATACATGTAAAATAGAAAAGAAAATACTATATCTCTACATGGTACACATGTGTATGAAATGAGTATGAAAAACTGTACTTTTGATTAAAACTCTTATCTGAACTTTAACAGGCAAAACTTCATGTAAGTATCATTCGTAAAATGATTCAAATAATTCAAAAATGGAATCATTATCTTGTAGTTTAAAGTTTAAGTGTTCCCACCAGTGCAATCTTCTTTAATATATAAATATTACATCAATCATAGTTACGTCACTGCTGTGTTTAAACCTTCTGTCAGTACGGAAAGAGACCATTATCTGGTCGGTTTTTTTTTAGTTCGTGGAGTTTTTGTCGGATCAGTTTGGACAATAATGTATGATTAGAATGCATTTATATCCTTCCCCTACGAATTGCACCGATGAACAAAATAAATGTCATGGACGAATTAACTAAATTGTTCAGCAGGGCTGAATGTCTTTACTTTGTGGATGCTAAAGTAGAGGTAACAAGTACATGTATATGCCCGCCATTATGTAAATGCGTTGCTGGTGCTTTTTGTGACTTTAACACTAACGCAATCATGTGGTTATTTAACGTATGTTATAGTTTGGTGGTGTGCTAGGGGATGAAATGATATAATTGATCGGTTGCTGTAAAGATTGATTAATAACTGAATACTTAATTGATAAATTGATTGATTAATTTAACATTTTTGTCCTCGTGACCATCTTGCCTCTATCTAAATATAATGCAGGGTGTCTAAAAATACATGTTTAAAACCTACCAATATCTTTTTCTATTACAAGTATCCCTGAGATAGAAATGTCAAATTTCTTTTTTGTTTGAACTGTTCACCTTATATGCCAAATGGTTTCATATGTTCTATGATAAATTAAAAGCTAATAATATTCTTTCTGTTTTGACACGACATGATTTAATCAAATATAACAGATATGTAAGTAAAAATAAAACTGCAGGTTAAAATTCTTGCTCAACCTGTCTATATTCTCCTTGATAAGCATATCCCCAAGGAGGGTGAGTATTAAAAGTGCAGACTGTTTATTAACAGATACGATATATAAAGATGAAAAACAGGTGCGCGCTCACCGCTGGAAGGAAGCTTTGTGCTGGTTGACATAGCCCGCAATCGCTTTTCCATATTCCTTATTTACATCTTACAGCTAAACGAGAATTCCGCTCTTGTAAATATTGATAAAGGCATGTCATTTTTTCGGAAACTTGGACGATCGACTAATTAGTTCTTGAATGCGTACCTAAGATAACTTTGTCTTGCAGGATTCGTCGCATAAATAGAGCACGTACCATTTGGAATTCATTTTCGGAAAATTAATAGCAATGCCGAAGTTTGAACACTGGAACAACATTCACTTTTATTTCATCAAATATCCTAGAACTGATCTGTGTATTGTTAGGATAGCCTAAATCAAACTGATTGACAATGCTGCAACACAATAGCCTATAGCTATCTAGAAATGTTTTTAACCAAAATGTGACAACTGTATGATGCGGTAAATACAAAGGGTAAAGTGCAATATGATTGTTATATAGATTTTAAAAAATATTTTGTGATTTTGCAATATATAATTAGAACATGTATTTAGAAAATCCCGCATTGAGGCCATTTTGCTGATGAAGATTTTATTTCTCTAGCCAGCTGTTGCAGTTCGTTATGAAGGGTTGTGTGGTCAACAAAAGATCCATAGAAACACTTTAATCAAGAACAAATATACGAATTTGTTATATGTACATTTGAAATAGATTTGTTGAATATGTTTGCCTCTCTTTACGAGTTTGTTCTGCATTGTATAGTTACGAATCAAAGTTTTTGCAGACAGAAAGACAAAAGAACAGACAGAAAATACTGCAAGCCTCATGGTCTTAATGCTTCGGAAGCAATAACCCGTAAATTGGACAAGTTACTGTATTAAAATTTTCTATTCTCTTCTTGAAACAAACCCAAGACCTGCATGACAGCACTATCAAAGGTTTACTTACAGACTCAAACGGAATAACCTCAACTTTTTTTTCATCACAGCCCAAAAATAAACCATACATTACAGAACCTTGGTATATCAGTTCATCCTTCATCGTAACCGAATTCTATAAAGTTGAAACTGTTTTAAAAAGAAAAAAAAAACTCTCGCATTTTCCAAATCTGAGAAACTGTATGCTATATTGCATAAAATCGGCAAGCGCAGATAATATATTAGTTGTTATTGGTCGGTGGTACGTCCCCTTCGATTTTCTTAGTTTCATTTCTTACATTTGCTTATGGTTTAATTTTAAAGATGTTTCTAAATTCACCAAAAGAAAGTTCCCCCAGGAATTTGACGAATGATTTTTTAATAGACACCCCCTTGAAACGTTTTCAGGCTGGAATTGATCCATTATTGTGCGGTATTATGACAACATATTAATTAACCCTCGCTTCTTTGTACAGCTATCAAGAGAATGTGCCATCTCAAACTTGATTAAAGCATTTCTTCTACAAATAAGTTTTTCTTGAAGATAAAAGGTTTTGCCATCGTATCATGATGTAATTATAAACTTCTCTAACAAAATAACTGAGCAGTGTTTTATGTAAATAAGAAAGGAAATCTTTTCCAAATCCAAATTACAATAATTATGGACCAGTATGTCACCCTCGTTGCAATTCTAGATCGCTTAATCATGGTGGCTTGACAGATTTTTCTTTATAAAACGAAAATGCAATAACAATTACTTCGGACCTACAAGTGCAGGAATTAGGTTAAAAAGCACGGCTCGTTAAACGTAATGAACGAACTTTCGGGAAACGTTTTTGACAGATGAAAAACGTCCTAATCTAATATACCCTTTGCGATCCAGAAGTTCTTGGTGGGTGACTTTTTCTGAAACTATGAGAAAATGAAAATTAACTAGACGTATTTCCGAAACGCTGAAAAAAACGCATCAATATTCAACTTACAATACAAAAAACCTTTTCTTTCGGAAGAGCTTAAAACATTTAGAGAGCGCAGCGTGTCGTACATGTAAGTTAGATAAGAAGATGAATGAATCCGCCTAATATATATTTTAATTCAGTAAAAAGTAACAAAGAAAATCATCGAATTAATTCGAACATTAACATTGTCAATTATGCACACAGAAAGTTACAAATAATATAATATTCGTTTTTCAATATATTTTTTAATACAAGTGTCATTATATGCACATATATATATATATATATATATATATATATATATATATATATATATATATATATATATATATATATATATATATATATATATATATATATATATATATATATATATATATATCCCTATGACAAATAATTACTTACTTATATCAGAAGTGATTAGTGTTTGTTTCCAAAAGTCCCAAATATCTACTTACTTCAAGGTAATTTTTTATTTCATCACTTAAACATTGATAATGTAATTCATTTTCTTACACGATCAAATTAACATTAAATTAACATTTATATTAAATATGATATAATTCTCTCTCTCTCTCTCTCTCTCTCTCTCTCTCTCTCTCTCTCTCTCTCTCTCTCTCTCTCTCTCTCTCTCTCTCTCTGTACGCTTGCAATGGTTAAACAGGGATGTTTAAATATTTAAGTTGTTAACACAACTTTCAGCCAACAGCCAAGTACTGAGCCTTAAGAATGATTAATGAATGAATGAATGAATGAATGAATGAAAGAATAACAAGTTTAGATTGTTTATAGTTTTACATGTATACATATCAACCTTTGGGAATTATAACACGACTGAAATCATTTGAACATAATTTGGAAATAAACGATAGATAGACAAATACCGGTATGTACTTAAAGCTATATTAAAACAAGAGATATTTCTATCAAATACGGGTACACCACCCCTAATACAAAGTTTGACCTTAACTAAACCTTTTACCTGAAGTTGCCCAGACTTCTCATCTTTAAAATGCACCTTATCTATAGCTAAACACCGTCTATTTAGCTTGTCTGATTCCTGCGTCCAGCGTTTGTGAAGGGGCGTGATAAATTACGTTGATAAATTAAAACGCAAAGGCGAAAACAAACACTTTTTGAATGGAAAAAATATTTTTGCGATAGCTTGCTCCGATACAATTCTTGTTTCCTGTCGTTTATCAGAAGTATTGCAAGCAAAACACATTTTATGACCTCGCTAAAACTAATTTTTTAAAACTTAGACATTGTATGTTGGATAATCTATTTCTTCAAAGTCATCGTCATGTATATACACTAACAGTTCGTAAAACTCTAATTTGTTGAGCATTCCATGTTCAGTTTTATACATTTGTTCAAAGTTTAAAATTCTAGCTTGATGATACCTATAGATAAGCAATGTAATTGGATCCAATATTATTACAAGAAAAACCCTTTGAGAGGAGAATACTATGCTTTCAGTCGTGGTGTATGATAAATATATCATTGGCAAACTGTGTGTGGCAGGCGGGAGAAATCCTCACATGCCATGATGGCTGAAAAGTCTCTGATCTGATCTTAAGAAGATACTATTGATACAGAAAGAAGGGCCGTGTTAATTTTACGGCCACCTGAGCCAAAGACTCTACCGAACTTTTCTGCTCAAATTTGTCAATTCTTTGTCGTCGTTGGTCTGTCGTTGTAGACCCATTCAATTCTTACAAGCAAGGGTTCTGCGCTCAGGTGAGATATTTGGCACCAGGGCCTCTTGTCTTCTTCTTGGATCTTGAATAACTATTGCAAACCGTGAACATTTTAAGTTAAGATATCCGTCTTTGTTGAGGTCTAGTAAAAAACAAAAGTGCAAATACATTATACATGTATATAAACACCCCATCATTTAGAGGAGTTCCATTTTTCATGTAAGTCTTATGAATCTAATAATAATCAGAGATATAAGTAAAATATGATTATGAACACTGTTTGAAATCGAATTATTTTACTTCTTTCGTGACATTTGAAAACTTTAACCTGCTCGGAAACAATTTGTGAAAGGTTTTACCATTTCCTGTTATACCGCAGTCACGTGGGTCCACGTGTTCGCCATCACTCCAGCGATTTAAGATGCCATTAACCACTTGACAGGTGTTAAGACGCGCATGATTTGTAAGCATTCCAATGGCGACATGCGCTCCGGTGTGTCGGTAGGTTTTGAGAATGACACGACCAAAAAATCAACATCTCAGGGATTAGAAATATGTAGTTATGTAATGTCTTAATATTTTTTCCTTGTGCTGGCTTTCATCATAAATATTGCCGAAAAATTGAAATATACATGATATTAAATTCTACCTAAATTTCTTATCAAGATTTACTAATCTTAAAGAAATTTGCAGACACAACAAATCTTTTAATTATAGAAAGGTATACATATGTATTAAATTTACCAGTTTGCTAAAATTTACTAAAATAAATGATAAATACTTTTTAGCAAATTAAATGCATATCAAACACCTCGAAGTCGTATTCAAGTCAGGAGAAGAATTGGTTTGGAAGGAGAATACTTCATCACCTCATAACCACCCCCCCCCCCCCCCCCCGCCGCATTTATTTCACTGCTCCCTTAATAATTACTGACATATGTTGACTCCACTTCAGAATTGCTGATATACACATCTGTCCTTATTCGTGGGTTTTTTTTACATGCGCATGTCAAATACCACTATTAGTTGTGTACTTTCCAATGTTATAATTCTAGGTATACCACATTCCTACCATTATATATAGGGTAACCTGCTGGGAGACATTTAACAGCTAGCAGTGAAGAATTCGAAATAACTCGAGAGTGGGTAGCACCGAGACGCTCTCCAGCAACACTCAACGACAAGGCCTTCCAAAGAAAATAAACTTTTCCGAGGTTCTATATACGAATTAATTGAAACGATTGGGATCTGAACAGAGAATGTTAAACCAGACTGTTTTGTCTTGCCTTTTTATGCAAGCCAAAGACTGGTTAAGTGCTATTCAGGGGCTTGGACTTTGGGTATAGTTGGTATCAAACAGAAATATGACGTACGCCTGTTTTTATTATTGCTGGCAACTCAGCCCTTTGAAATTGACAAGATTTTCTGTTTAGGACTAAGCAATCTATGCATATTTCACTCAAAACCAGCGTCATTTTTAACTTTTTTTTTTATGCAAGAAATAGATAGTTTCGTTCCAGCGAACGTCCAAGGTCCTGGTAAAAATTTTAAATTGACCGTTTCTATTTACGATTGGTTAAAAAAAATGGAAGTTAAAAATCTTATTCTACTAATTGAACTGGAGCAATTTGAAGAAGATGCAAAAGAAATTTCAAAAACGATTCGTTTTGTTTTAAAAAATTATTTTTTTTTTACTCAATTCAGTATTACTTCCAAAAATGTTATGAACAAAGATTATATACTGATAAAGATCTGTTGGTTTGGATAAATCAAAAATAATCTTGTCGAATCAAATAGAAATAAAAATAAGGGATGGTATTACAAACGCAGAAATCCCCAGTAGTAAACTTTGAAACCTGGCCGTGTGTATTTTAGGTAACAAAATACTAGAATCAATGGTAACAAAACACCAATCTCGCATCAAACATAGACGCGACGCTGTATGTTCCCTACCAATATGCCATGAATATAATTTATGGCAACAAAAAAATCCATGGTCTGAGAAGATAAGTGCAAGTTACCACGAAATCTGAATCAAAGATTGATTACGTGGAGATAATCAAATGTTTCGGAAGTCTGTGTTTTATTTGGATTTGCCAATAGATCACAGGGAAGGCGCCAACGACAATGCATTCGGTACAGCTTCTGCGTTTTCAAAGACTTCTACTACAATATCCGAGCGGTTTGATCAATGTCGTATGAACCCCCTCTGTACAACTGAACGTTGCCCACCCTCGGAATTGCGCCCATAACATGTATCTTTTAATTGTTTTTCTTTGCAGTATGTATAACTATGACATTACAAAGTATCTGGAGAGTTTGGAAATCAAGAACAATTTTCTAAGTGGATTGTTGAGTATGCAACCGCCGACAAGAGAAATTATCGGCGAAAACCCCAACCAGTGTACACATAACAGGCTAACAATGCGACTGACAGAATTGAACATTTGTCTGATATGTGTGGTGGATATGTGATTTAATTACAAAAAATTGTGCCTTTTGTTTATGTTTTCTGAATAAACATCTTATACTTTGTATTATATTTACCTAGCATTGTAAGATTAGTCACAAACAACTGAAAATTTGTTTGTACATGTTGCCGAGGAAAAAATGAAAGATTATTGGAAACGTGGAAGCCTGACTCGGTGTCGGAATTTCGGACAGGAAGAGAAGACGATGGAAATTGAATTATTAATCCATTAAATTAATGAATTTCGTAATTATCCTTTTTTTAATCATCTTCAAAGTTCTTTCCTTATTGTATGTGGGTGTTGTGATTAATGTTTCGCCGCAACAACGAGTTACGACCGAGAGCTTCCAAAAATATTGTAAGACGAGGAATTATATGTTGATGCAGGTGCCAAGCTATATTGGATCAGCTTTTGATCCGCAAGAGGTTTTGCAATCATTGCTTTCTGCGATAATGAAAGACGATGCATCTGACTCCGCTTAGCTGAAAGTTGTTTCCTCTTCCTTCCAACACTGTAAAAAAGTTTCAGTATTTTTGACACAGTGTAATTATGCATTTTCTATTGGTATTTTTTAAACCTATAATAAAGTTGCATAATTTCATCTAATGAATTTGGCATGCTCTAATAATTTCACCTAATGAATTCGGTTTCCGCAGCACACTATAAAAAGTGTCCAGTGAAGGTTTTAAAGTATACTATTTTCTACAGCAGTGATTACTAAACAAACGACTGTAGCATTGTCGTTCAAAAGAATAAAGATGTGACAATATTAAGTAGGTACTATAGGCTCTTTCATGTTGTATGTAATTTGTTTTAATTGGTTGTCATTTTGTTATTTCTGCCACCCGGTACATTTAAAAACTACAACTTTGCGAATGAAACGTTTTCTTGGCGATTCTGGTCTGGTTTACAACATTTCTTTACATTTTTCTTTCTTTAGTCGAGTTAACTCTACATGCCATTGTAACAAAGCTGACGAGCGGGGATCACTTTCCAATGGTTTAGATTTACTGCCATAGCTTCCGATCTAATTCGGTTTAAATCCGGCTGTGGAGGAATCAAATGAAAACCCCTCACATCATTGTCACGCTAAATGTGGCACCGACTTGATTAACTTTACAAAAATCCTCTATCAAATATGAAAAAAAAGACCGATTGAAAACTTGGAGTAAAAATGTAAGGCCAAATCAGATAAAAGTGTGTGTTTCCAGTTACCTAAACAACCTTAGTTATTATATTTAAAAAAAGAAACCAAATTCTTGTTTTAATCCTTATTCTAGGAAACTTTTAGAGAGCTCTATATGCCATCACTAAGACAAAAAAAAAATCTATGTTCAGTTTCTGTGCAGTGGTTTATGAAGAGCCGTATTACAAATGATTTCCTTGAACTACATCTACCAGCTCATGATATGGAAAAAAATCGAAGGAAGAAAAATACTCAATTTTAATGTTATAAATGTGATATATTTCGAAGTTAGAAAAAGTTTATTTCTCTCGCCTTGAAATTGTTATCATATGATATACTTATCTGTATATACTTTAAATAGGTACTATAGACGTATTCAAACTTGTCTACATTTTTATCGACATTTGGTTTCAGAAACCTCTTATATGTTTATGATTTGAATTCATATGGAGGTATAAAACATTTGAAGATTTAATATACGATATATCGTTTGACCTTGCACTTTGTATGAATGTCTTAAGTTATGGGATTGCTGCATGCCTCTCATAAGTTACGTACGTTCCAGATATCAAGGTCACTTGCTATAGCAACTAACCTCTATTGATATCAAAAGCTGGAGTATTCTTGAAACAATGGGAAGGGATCATTAAAATAAAAATAAACATGGAATCAACATCATATTACTATGTAAGCTTTCATTTCAATTTACTATGGTTAGATTCCACCTACAGTATGATAATGGTTTTTTTGGAGAAGGGGAAGGGGGAAAAGAAAGGGGATCCAACATTTCCCGACGACCACAAATGGTGTTTGATATTAATGATGCAACAAACCAGTATTCAAATAGTTACTAGGGATTTTTATGTAATGAAAAGTTAAATAAAATAATTCTGACCTCGTTGAGTTCTCCCCGTATCAGAAATCAATAATAAGGATACGAAACTTTAATTGATATTTATCTGCCTTAAGCGACAGCTGGTAATCTGGCCGTCTTCAAGTGTGTAACTTGTCCGATTACGACCGAGAATTACGGCGTTATTTTAAAACAATTTCGAACGTGAATTTGAGATTCTATCAGATAATATCTCGGTGCAATATTAAGTGCAACATATTCTAATTAACATCCTATGTGTTTTGGGTACAAACATTTTACGCGGCATCAATCACTGTTAATTTTTACCACTATGCTATTAGCATCACATTCCATAATAAGGTTGAATTCCTTGGGTGGGTGGCGAATATGCCAGTCTCGGCATCAACTGGCATCCCCTGGGAGGAATTTAGATTGTTCGATGTGTTGAGCAAGGCTGATAGAATATCTCATTTTTGTGTTAATTACTAAAGTTTTCACCACAGTACGAAACTGCATTTATTGGATTATATTATGATAGATCAGCGATGATACGACAGCACAGACATTCTGATTTAATCGCAACATGGGATTCTGTTAAAAAAAATAATAAAAAAAACAGCAACGTGACAGACTTTCGATCAAACAAATTGAAAACCTGTTACAGTGTAAAACTTTACATATCATTGGATTTCAAAGGCGTTTAGGTTAAACAAAACTTGAATTTTATATTTCATGTTAAAAAACAATTGATTTTTGTTGTTGTAACGATAAACGTTATAAGACTATGTATTTTCGAGTGATTTGTATATATGTAGTTTGGGTTACTTACCTAATCATATTAGCGTTCTAATGTTTGTTTGTTTGGCTTTTTTCCGCACACATTCAAGAGACGAGAGTGTATCTCAAATTAAATAATGGCTTTAGATGAGAAACACCTGCCATGCTGTGTGTAAATTTTTAGCACATGTACATATATTCTCTTAATGGCTTCAAATTACTATAAATCACCAAAAAGTACACCATATTTCTTATCTGAAGAATGAATGTTAAAAAATTGTTTGACACATAGCAAATAATGTTTCCAAGAGTGTAAAAGAAATATTTTCTTATTTTGTGGTTAAAAACGTTTATATTTAACGTAATGCATAGGAGACAAAAGTATTTGGATAATGCAAAAATGTCATTTATATCTAACGAGCAGCATTTCTTATATCATAATCTTATCAATAAAGTTCCAGTAGACATCGCCGCTAACATTGTTTGCATATCTAAGAACTATCTTCAAATTCGTAATGAAGATAAATGAATACTGTGTAAATTTATTGTAAGCCAGGAATAAATAAATGTGCATATAGTATACGTATAACTATTTGAAAGAAATTGATGCACCTTGAATCATAACTTAGTAAACAAATTGGTTCGCTTGTATAAGCACACAGAGTATCCGCAACCATCCACAGCTTAACCCGAACAACATGTTGTCTACAATATCAACAGCCATCGATGTGCAACTTTGAAATATGCACACGGTAATTAGTCGTGCATTAAGTGTACGTAAACCCAGGCTGTGTTTTGGGAATGTTCTTTTTCTTCTTAAGACAAAAATCAACATAAAAATGATGAAAATAGACAGATAACACACACATTAGATTCCAATAAGAGACCTGACTTCTTTGACGGCCCATATGCAATACATGGGGTGAGGAATTCCTGACACAGAGAGCGGCGGTGTCCCTGACAACTGGATGGCACATTGTTGTTTGTTCATATCCATCCTATGAAGCATCAGAAGATGCTGGCGTTGCCCGGTATTCGTTTAATTAGGTACGACAATTAGGTGCAGGTGTTTGTTACACTCAAACATGCTTCTGGTTTATTGCGTAATAAATTATTGTTTTAACACTTGTAACATGCACATCATTCCCTCCACAGTGTTGTGGTATCAAAAAGTTCTAAACATTGCACCTGGCTAACATCTATAACATTCTATGGATGTAACAAGTAACTCTTAGTGTATCGCTGAAAACATCAAACTGTTAATATAAATACGTACCGATATCTGTTCATTGTTATCATCAAATAAAAACAGAATAGTATCTTGTAACAGCTCATAAAAAGGTGTTTTCAGATAAACAAAAACTCTTCAGACTTGAAATCATACATCTATAGACTCTAAAAAATGCCACTATTTCCATTTGTAATATAGTTTTATGGATTTATTCTGATATTATTTATCAAAGCAGTATCACATAAAGTGTATGAGCTTTATGACCTCATCACAAGTACATTTATATAGAGCATTTAATGTTGGTACACTTAAAGATATCCTTATTTTCTGTGTAAGTGCTGACAGATTGCATCATTCAACTTAAAACCTATGAGACAAAAACTAAGAATATATTTACTTCCGGTCACCAAAGCGACTCTATGATAGTTATCTTTCGAACTTTTTTTTAAAATTGATGTTCAAGTGGAATTTGTGATGTGTGGCCCAAATGATATAACTTTGTTACATTTTTTGAGTTTTAAAACATCCACCTTACGTAGTAATTTTTTAAGATAAAAATTATATTCCCTACCTAATTATACACAATGTACGAATCGCCATCTTGGATATTTTAAGTTTCACATCAGCCTGTTTTTAGGCCTGAAATTCAAATATAAAATATCGTTACGATCTTTTCTGTCTTGGATTCCGTCCTACAGCATCTTAGTTCACTACCGATTAAACCAAAACAGTGCGTTGTATTCGCATTTAATCGAAACCTGTCCGTATTCTGTACCTACTGTCTCGAAAATGCGACAAATGGCTAGCTAACTAGCTAAAGCAAGATAGATAGAAACTATCAGAAAACTAACTAAGAAATATATAATTGTACACATGCTGCTAACAATATAATTGCATACGTACATGCTATTCAAGAAGCAGAAAACATCTATACAATTACAGAGATGCTTGAAGTAGGAGTGAATTACCCTCGAGAGAAAATTATGAAGTTGTAAGACCGAATAGTAGAACGTTGTAAAGGTTGATTACATTTTAAATTGTGTGGTCGTAGAAGCAATTTTAGAACAAGATGCGTTACCCCGCGAAACCACCACAAGCAAAATGGTTTGAAAGACTTCGTTCTTTGGGCTCGCTATTCACTCTGCGATTCGTATTCAATCACGATCGTTGTTTTTCTATGAAGACTTAGGAAAATTGATGTCAAATTAAAAGGATGGTTTAGAAAAGCATTCGACTGCTCAGATATATGGGAAAAGCACAAGTTGTAAATCGACCATTTTATCAATTACACAAATACAGATGCTGATTTGTAGGGAAATAACAAAGTCGTTTTATAACGCTGAGGATAAGCAAGCAATCATTCCTTGGAAGTCCACTGAACAGATTAGTGGAGCAGCAAATAGTATCCCTGACCCAATTACATGAACCAAAATATATTGCTCTTCGTGTGGAATATGAGTAAGTTATTAACATCTGTGGTATAGCATAAATACATCCAAACAGAACTAACTTGATAATATCATAAATGTGCATAAATATCATCGGTATAGTAGAAGAAAGTTATGAATTTAAGAAGTAGAGATTAAAACACTTGATTGTAAATATTTATAGTGACATTGGTATTCGATTTTTAAAAAAAGATTTCAGATAAACTCTTTTTTCTAACACCTCCCGTGTCAATGTGTTCATAAATCAGATGTATATCTATGATTGTAAATCGTTTTCACATGTTTATGTAATGGTTCAAGTTTGTTTGAAAAATTCGTTCAGCAAAAATGCGGTCTCTCACACGAGAATGATATTTGTTAGTTTTTTTTTAAATGGACAGTTCCTTGGACGATTTTGAAGCAACACGTTCTTAGACAGGCGGCTTAGACTAGAGTATACATCACACCACATAATATATATTTCAGAAATCCATGTTTTGTAGAAAGGGTCTCGTCTGCCAATCCCTTCAAGGATGGATAACATTGCCCGTTGATTTCATGCAATTAAGGAGAAACGAGTTTCTTTCGGTTAGAATTGATCGTCTGCCGAAGCGTATCAAGCAGACGTCACTGAAATATTTCCCTCCCATTGACAGAAGACCTATTTTACATTAGAAACTCATTTAATTGATAAACGTGCGAAAGGGTGTCAAAATGTCACGGCTGAAAATGGACCGCTGTCTTTTGTGAAGAATGAAAATGTGCTATAATAAAATGAATATCTTTCAATACAGCTGCTGGCATGGCCCTTCTGTATTACATAAGATAAGTTTGTCTGTAATGCAGAATTGTTAAGTTACTAGTCATCGAATAATGAATTGAATTTTTTTTTATCATTCCATGATCAAATTTTAACTAGATGTCGTAGTGGTTTTTCCTAACATTCTTCTTAGGAGGTAAAATGAAAATCTACGGCCCAGATCCCAAATTAATGTAGAATTTCGCGAAGAGAGAATTACAATCGACGAGACTTTGAAAAGATGTCGTCAAAATATCAATATTGTGTAAAAGGCGACCGTCTGGATTCGCCAATGACACACATTATGGACAGATTTTTTTCATTTATCAAAAGAACAGTAATTATATACCATCATTCACCAATAATAAATCGGTAGATTTGGTGTTTTGATATGTTCAATCTTTTTTTCTTCCCAAAATAAGTGCCATATCTTGCGACCTTGTCGATCAAACAAAATGGGAGCTGACAAAAGAGCGCGAATACCCGTCCAAGAAATATCAATACTCAAACCTTGTGTTCAATATTTGGATAGAATACACTTAAACATTGAACGACGTCGAAATTGAATGCGAGACAACATATTATGACCACTTAGTACAAAGAAAGAATAAAATAACGGTTTTGTGTTCAATACGAAATACCATGTATATTTTGTGAGAATGGCGGCGATATTATCTTTTGGCAAATGAGTATTAATGGAGTAAGTTTGCTTTATGAGTTTGTAAATGGTGTTATATCTTTTGTTCTGTTTTATTGATAATTGTGAATACTGTACTTGAAGTGTAACACTCAAATACACACGTGTTTATCTTTCTGTTTTGGGGGGCAACATGATACCATTTTCACTTGTATTGCTTATAGCCTAGATAATTGAGCCAACAGTAGCAATATCTAAAAAATTAAGAAGTATTTATTTGATTTTATTCAAAATTATCATACTTGTACATAATGTAGTGTTACACTGGAAATATTGTATTTTAAACCTTTAGATTGATTGATTTAGAACAGAGATTTCATGTAATATTGAACAAGCTAAACTAAATGTAGATCCTTAATTATTTATAGCATGTCTGATTTGATTTAACTAAAATTGACCACAATGGAATAAGTAATTGTCAACATTTAATGATGCACAGACTAATCGCCACCAACTCAAAACGAATTTAAGATGCTGTTCTGTCTTTATCTTAAGATCCGAAAATACACTAAGTACTATGGCATACTTTGAGACGAGTTTTGGCCCTGTAAACGTGTTTAAAATTGGGCTAATTATGTTACTGAGCGTCGTACACCACGCGCTGATGAGTTTCAATGGCGGGCGAAACAGGACATTGATTGGAATACCAATACCATCTCAACGTGATTTCTTACGACTTCTTACTTACAGAATTACAAAGGCCTAGTACATAGCACTACAGTAGGATTGCAATAACGACCAGGGCGCTTGTGGACACACGTGTAGAATTTCATTGGCCATGAGTTCTAAATATTTAACAAATATATAGTGTACAGTAAAATTATTTCTTGTCCATCGACCCACGTGTCCCATTTTTCGTCGAAAGCTGAAATGAAGTAGAATTCGTCAATAGTTGGCAATTTGATGTATATTTAACGTATTGCAAACCAAAACAAGTAGTTCGTCTTAAAAGTTTGATTGATTTCATTCACCTTTCTTATTTACAATCGACATTTAATTTAATTTTTGGTACGTTAATATAGTTGTTCTTGATTGCAGTCAAAATTTAAAGATTATATATTAAACATGAACCTAATCTGGTTGTGATTTGGTAAATCTGTCAAAAGATATGACATGTAATCGAATAATAAGATATTATTAGCATATAATTTTTTAATTTTTTTTATCAATATTAGCTCTGCTAAGGATACTTTATCTTGAAATCTTAACAATATTTATACTACATGTATCATGATGATAAACCGATGGGCCACACTGCCCACCATTGTGTTTCTGAATAAGTATTTAAATAGTATTATACATCTAAATATACTAGTTCACAGTACGCAATTAGGACCCTTTTTTTAAAGTATACTTTTGTTAGTATATAGGTCCCTAATATTAGTTCACAATTTCCGTTAACATGAATGATCTACTTCATGCTTTGTATCTAACACTTGTGAACAATTCAGTCATTGATGTCTGAAATTGGTAAAAGAATGTTGAAACTAGCTCATTCAAGCTTTTTAAAACCTCAGAGGTTTTGTTTGATTTGCATGTAAACAACCCATTAGCCTCGTGTTACTAGATAACTTTATTGATAAATATATATATTGAATAATTCACTACTGACCTACATATGCACAGTGTATATACCGTTATATAGTATGTGTAATCACCATCGGGGACGGACGCTTACCAATATTTGTTCACTCCGCCATGGGTAGAATCCAGTGTCTAACAGATCTATTTTAAAACTCAAAGAAAAACATACTTGAAATGCCTAACGACTTTCTCAAGCTTTAAGTAAATATCAGTTATGAATTTTATAAAACTTTAACAGATTAGGTTTCTAAACTTCTTCAAAACGGTGTCTCCCGCGGAGCGTTCGGTTTGAGCAGTCTAGTTTCACGTTGATATGGCAGTGCTAATGTTGTGTCAGGGGGTGATAGAAATATATCGGTTATGAATAGCGCTTAATAAAAAGTTATGAATTGCTGCCATGTTCTCGAATGAAAAATAAAAGAAAATACATTTTGGTTTTGCAAAACAATCTTCAAACAACACGCACATCCTCAGGCAAATTTCCCATGTAGGCTTTCATTTTTTACAAAAAATTTATGAATTTCTGACATGTAGATTAATGTCTAAGAAAATATAGCAATTGTTGGTGTATATGCATACTGTTAAAAAAAAACCCCGATGTATCAAGCTGTTCAATGTGCATGCATGGATTTATCAAAGTCATCGTGATTAAGCGGCAAATACAGAGTATAGACTTGTATATATATTATTTGATATTTTGAAGTTTTGTTATTGCGCACGCACGACATATCATGACGTCACTGTCAGTTAAAACGACATAATGTTTTATGGCGCACCTGATACAAATGATAACGCATGTAGGCTTTAGAATAAATTGAGATAATTTGTTAAATTAAGGGGCCCACTTTAACGCGTATGATATTTCGTCACCCACTTTGTATGGTACACCATTTCTCAGCATGAATGGAACTCACTCAAACGCTTTCAGAAGCAAGTTAACAATTTCAAACACCCATTCTACATAACCAGGTGTTGCGTTAACTACCGTGTGTAATTATAATCAGCACCCACTTAGAATATTTTATTTTCATCCTCTTAGCACTCTGAAAAGCTAAACTTGTAAGAAAAACAAGTGAAATAATCAACATTTTGGCCCATAACAAATATTTTACCATGAAAATACCGATGTTATCGTGGTTTTTGATTTATTTTTTGCCTCAAAGTGTGATATATCATCTAAAATGCATTTGATTATTTGGTATCTGTAACACTATTCCACCGATATTCTCCTTAGAGCTGTCTGTTATGTTTTATGGTAGAATCAAGAGATGTTTGGAAAAGCGACATTGGAATGCAGAAAGTGTGAACATTCGATGAAAACACAAGACAAAAACCAAGACAATTCTGCAGAAACCACAAGCGATTAATAATGAGCATTCGTATAGGTATCAAATCAATATGAAACCGAGAGCGCATTCCCTTGTGAATGCGATAATAACATTCAAAGATCACAGCGGCCCGCGAGCCACTGATGTTAACTACAGACTGCTGTCTTGACAGTTTACGGATTGTAAGCTGACAAAATCAGAGTGCTGCTTATTTTACAGACTGGTCAGTGACTGCGACTATTAATAAAAGGGTCAATGTGGGAATTGACCAGGAATCTACGTAAATATCCTAGAACAAGATTTGAGTGTATATGCCATGCAGATATACTGACTAGAGTAACAAATTTGGTTCTCCAAAAGACATAAGCAAAGAGGAAGGGGTTCCTTTATTTTAATTTGTACAAAAAGTGATTATCTATATAATTTATAAAGAATCGATTTAAGATAAGTTTTAAGTATGTATGATACGGTAAAAAACAAAATATATCTCTTATTTCTAATAAAGAAATATACTTTCATATACCTATCAATGTTTCTCATTATTTTTATTCTAGACGTTTCGACCAAAGTAATGGCTGGGTTACATTATACATTGTTTAATAGCGTATTTTTGGTTCAAAATCACACAATTACCAAGATAAAAACAATATTCCTCATCATTTTGGAAGGGAAATAAAGTGGAAGATAAGATAAAATGATGCTTCGGTACAAAGAGCGCCATTATTTTTTCTGACTTTCGTCACGGTTCAAATTTCAACGCAAGCAAAGATCAAACCTTTGTCTTGCAAATTTGATTGAAACACAATTTTTCCATTACCATCTTGTTTTAATGTAATTTGTAAAAAATGAGGGGCTTTAAGAGAGAATTGTAAGCATAAAACCAGTAAAATATTCATGCCATAAAAGCGACGTGATTTTTCTTGTTCATGCAATCAATTTTTCAACAAAATATTTTAGTAGTTATTTTAATGCTTGTATTCATGAAAGCCACTAAAGTTTGAATAATTAACTTCTTTTTAGAACATTCCTAATATCTTGTCTCGGACTTTACGACTTTAATGTCTATAAATAAACTTGAAAAAATCGTAAATAGTAATCTCTAAAAGCATATTCCCATTCACTTTATACGTGTTCCATTCGAACGTTTGTCAAGGTGGTGAAAGCCTTGAATAATTTCGCTTTTTTCGGTCCAGTGCCAGTCCATCTCTCTGCCGATTCTGTCCTCAGAAAATATCAATACAACTATTTATGAGGTCAGCAATAATTTTAGAATCAGACAAATCTGATTCCCAAACTGTCGGAAATGAACTAATTGTATACAGAACTGTGAGTTGTACCCCATTTCTGGGGATAACAAGGAGTTCCGGACGCGCTGGTCCAACTGTAATAGTCGATTATACGATTATAGACCTGTCTGCAAGAGGATTTTCGTATAAAAATGTTATGATAAATTGAATGATAAAGCTCTGTAATTCGCGCAACAGATCATACCACCAAATCAATGAATGATGAACACGTCGTCTGAGAGAGAACAGATAAGTGTCCGAAATGTTTTAGTTCGGTGTTTAGGAAATAGGATAGCTCTAAAGACGCGTGACTTGTTAGGAGCTTAGTTGTATTAAGAACACATAATTTCAAATGAAATTCTGTCTCTTATCAATATCAGGTCACTACTGCACCTATCTATTAGATATAGCCATCAGGCCTATCAAAGTATTGGTATGTGTATTAAAAAGGCCGGGGAATTCAAATCTTTGAATTTTATCAAAACTTATAACAAACGTTGGATTAGCTTGGCATATTTTCCTTAACATAAAATTGATTTAAAATTAATTTACCAATTATGCGGAATTTTGCAGCAATTTTAAAAGATTTTGCAAGATAATAACTACGGAAATTCTCAATATTCAAATACAGATACTGCATTGAATATTCATATTTTTTCAAATGCGATGTCTTGATCAATTTTCAAGGATTTAATGAAAACGATTTTCAGCCTTTAAATATTTTTTTTTTCGAGTCTCATTATACCATGACGCATGCATGCTTTAATCGTCGTTATTTCTCAAAACGTTATGTATCACTTCGCTTAGCGATTCCGTAGCTAGCAATCCGGATTAAAATAATGGTCCAGTCTTTCCTTTGAAACTTCCATTACATCCATCAGGACCACTTCCGGTCGATGGTCATTTGAACCGATCAAGATACAAACTTTTATTGATACCTCTTTCCTGTCGAGAGCAGATTAAACAAATCACGGGACTGCATCAACTGAGAGTGAAAGCGCCACCGTTAATCGACATGTAATAAAAAAGCGGTTCCCACAGGAATCAATTAGTCTTTAGTGGCACCACTTACAACTTATGGTTGATACAGTCTCAAAGAGTAAGTGAGTGTCGGCCCTTCCGGCCCTAGGTTTGACAGTGAAATCAATATAAAGCCAGTAACGGTCAAAGTCTCGTTTTGGTGAGGCTAGATGACAAGTTGTGTGGCATTAAAGAAAATTGTTTTAGTTTACTACTGTCATGCAATATCTATCTATCTATCTATCTATCTATCTATCTATCTATCTATCTATCTATCTATCTATCTATCTATCTATCTAAATCTATATTGTATTTAGATATAGAGTAATTAAAAACCCCAACAATATGCAATAATTCAGTAACATAAACCTAAACTCTCAGGTCTCGTCAGTATAAAGCTACATTTTAAAACTGAGCTCATAGCTGTTGGCTTGGTTGTAAATAAAACGGTTGCTTTACATTATAGTTTTGAATTACTTGCTTTGAAATGATCTTACACTGTAATTCAAATAAATGGTGAAAGCAGTCTATCAAAGTTACGCCGTGGAACGCTTCGAAAATCAATGCACGTGTTAAAACAATTTGCAGTGTCACTATCACCCAAATCATACAAAAAGAAGCCTTAGCATAGTCCAATACCCGTGCGTCAGAACAACTATCAGCAATCAGAGAGAGAGAGAGAGAGAGAGAGAGAGAGAGAGAGAGAGAGAGAGAGAGAAAGAAAGAGAGAGAGAGAGAGAGAGGGGGTTGTTATTCATATTAAAAAAACCACCATGAAAACTTTTGCGTAATGCTCATGCAGTAAATAAAGCTTGGCTATACCATTACCCTAATGGAAAGAGCCCAGATTTGGCTATAATCATGTGTTCTGTTCGATCCAAATTCATTGTATAAACCCATATATAAAATTACATAATTTAGTTTCTTAATACTCTTAATAGACTCAGCTATTTGAAGGTCAGGGATGCATTTTACAAATGACTTTGAGAAACAGACCTGGCAACACAACTGCGTTTTTACATGAAGACATTTGACTTGATCTTGGTTGTACGATAGATCGTAGATCATTTGTAGATAACAATAAAGAAAATAAAGCTACATTTGCTTGCAAAGTTTTAACAACACTTTGAGTACATAGTCATCAGTGTAAAATAAAAATCAGTTTTCAGCATACATTTGTACACAAAGACATGCCTATATGAATGTGATGTTGTATTACCCAAAGGCCAGGCACGTTTGACCCCGCCACTATCCTAATCTAAATCTCTATCGCCAAGTGCTTGTCCTTTTGGTCGGGAGTAAGGTCGATATCAATTTGAGTTAGCGTTGTACCGTCACGGATTATAAGTGATAAACTGGTCAACTTTAATATGTGTCCATTAATGAAGGATGTTGGGTTCAAAGAAACTCCTCCTGGTGCTATTTTATATCGGGTTAAGTTTTGGTCATCTGTAGGTGGAACCATGCAATTTCTGGCATAGTGAAATTCGATTCTCGTGCCTCAAACCATCAACTGAGACTAATGTATTTTGTATGAAACAATAACTAAAGATTCATTTATAACATAAAATATTAAAAAATTACATGTATCTGAAAGAATGCAAATGAATACAACGTTGAGTTAATATTTATCAAGTCAATTGAAAGTCCTATTGTCATTCATACTTAAGTTATGGTGGGTGTCAGACGAGCATCAAATATCTGCATTTCAAACTCATCAAATTCTGTATGAGAAAAATAATGCAGTCTTATAAATCATATACCTAAAAAACTGCCGTAAACAACATGAGCTTAGGTCATAGATAACTCTTGAACGGGCAAAGTAGATTAAGAAGATATTTTCTTGTCAAACTGATATCTTGTTTTGTATATCCCTTCGCCATTATTTTCTCATTTCCACCAGACCCCTGTCTTCTATCTCAGCATAAAACTGTCTGATGATGACGGCACTGCTCATAAGCGGTGCAATATATACTGATCTGTGGTACGCATGCCCCCTGCAATACTTAGTATTGCATCCGACAGATGCTTTAAATCAACCGAATCCAGAAATGATGTCAGTCGAAATTCTGTCACGTCGTTGCCATCGGTTGAGATATTCTGGTGATTTACCGAAGACAATTGTTCTGGTTTTGATTCACCGAATTTACTGTAATGTTGTAAATTTTAAATTTACCGGCTGTGTAACAACGCACTTTGAAAAAATACGCACTTTGAAAAAAGTGCGTTAATTTTGGGACCAAGTCAACGCACTTTGAAAAAAAAATATTTTTTTACAAAGTGCGTTGATGTCGACGATATCAAAACACTTTGGAAAAATGTTCATGGTTTAGTGAAATTAGTTGATAGTTTTATATACACTAATTGATTGTTTTAACCTTGTTTAGCTTAATGTGATATATTTAAAAAAGAACTCATTGCGTTCTCAGCTAACTTGATAAACAGTTTCTAGATGAGAATTTTTTTCCTTTTAGTAGTTCT
The DNA here is from genome assembly GCF_902806645.1 of Magallana gigas. Taxonomy (NCBI): domain Eukaryota; kingdom Metazoa; phylum Mollusca; class Bivalvia; order Ostreida; family Ostreidae; genus Magallana; species Magallana gigas. The sequence continues at coordinate 42,406,352 of NC_047562.1, read as the reverse complement.
TTGGGAGATTTGAATTATCTAAATATGAAATGAACTTCATCGCTAAGTAACTGCATTTTCCTTTTTTGAGTATGTGGTAAATTTAATTCTTATCTGACATATTGGGCTATGCCAGAACGAATATGATTTATGTATATTGAAAATGGAAATCAATGTATAACATATTTTAACTGGCTTATTGCATGTGTTTGTAACAAACATGATGTGAAAAAAGGATACATAGAATAGTTATGTTTATCAAAAACAATATGATATTTTAGAAGATCAGTGCGAGAAAAAAAACCCGCATTCTAATACTTATTTTTATGTTTATAAAAATTTTTAATGTAATTTTTTTTCATAAGATTTGATTAGAATATGAAAAGAGGGTTAATGTTGAAATACTTATAGATTCTTTACATGTAACATACCAATGGAGAATTTTTTGTTTTGACAGCCCATTTTTTCAATATCACTGCATTCACTTAATTTACAACAGAGCATGTTTCTTTTTCCGATCTTAAATGTTGTTGAAAATCATGTTTTGGAAGGATAAAATAAGGGATAGGGGACCTTCTTCCTCTAATCAATTACATGATGTACTGGTAATTGGCCTGTATCTTTGGTTATCCCCTACACCCATCCCCATCCCCGTTCTCAAATACGGTAAATAAGGATCACCATAGTGTTAACAATTCATCATACTATCAGCAAATAAGAAATTAGAGAATTTGTGATTGATACATATTTGTTCAAAGTGCGTTGAGTCTCAATACAACAAAATGTTGATGTACATTCTTAACGCACTTTGAAATTTTTTTTCAAAGTGCGCTGATTTGGTCCCAAATTTAACGCACTTTGAAAAATTTTTTGAAAGTGCGTTGCCACACGGGTGTGTGGCAGCGCACTTTGAAAAAAATTACACACTTTTAAAAAATATTTCAAACTGCGTTAAATTTGGGACCAAATCAACGCTATTTGAAATTTTTTTCAAAGTGCGTTGTAACACGGATGGCAGTAAATATAAATTTTATAACATGACAAAGTTGTCATAATTTTGTGTTTACTGCCATGCGGTTAATTCCAAATTTACAATATGACATTACTCTTCTCTTGTTGAGGTTTGGTTTGCTTCATGTTATAGCACGTCTGCTCAGCGTTTCAAATTTACATTAAACTGTGCTACTGTACAAAAGCAATGTACATGCATAAAACTGCTTGATGTAACAGAATAGGATACATTACAAAAAATATACACCATCTGAATTGAAATGCTTGTTAAAAACACAATACATAACAAGCAATTATAATACATTAAACACTAGCTTTATATTGACAGTTGGGTCTCTAAGAGTGCATGCAACGAGCCTGCAGAAATTGTTTCTTCCATTAGCCATCTGTTAAAAGTAGTTCTGCTCGATTCTGCGGAAACCATCCAGTGATTAGTGTATCTGTGTGTCGTTCCGTCTGTCCAAGCGAGGCATCTTGTTAAAATTCTTTATGATCCCAAGACTCAATCTTACTCAAACTAATTTGCAAAGAATACATAAGAAAAACCTCCAACGCAGGAGAGTGCGTTGGAGGAGAGTTCCGTGTAGATATGCAGAAGTTTCAGAGGGTGACTGAAAAAAACATCAGATTGTTTTCTTGGTTTGGGAGGAAACACAATAGTTTTGGAATTTTTCTGATGATGATAATAAAGATATCAGAGACCCCGTACACTTGTTTTCGTATTCATTTTTCACCAAGGACGTTGTAATTGGCTTCGTGATCTTTGAGAATTGTAATGATAAAATACAGGCATCCTATACTTCTTTTATTTCCCTGCTGAAGTGCATACATGTTTTGAATAATGTTCCTTGGTTGCAGTTTTTACTTTTTTGCACTCTTTATTGCACTGGGTGATCTCATAAATTGAGTTCATTCAGCGGACGATTAAATTCAAATTTCGTTATTACAGTAGAGTTCGCTTGAAATATAAAACATAACACTGGGAATACGATCAAATAATTATGATATTTTGAGTATTTCTTTTCGTTTCCCCAATTGGGTGAAATTGACATATCGCACTCTCTCTTAAGAATTTTTTGGGACAATTGAAACTTAATAGTTTAAATCTTTTCCCTACACTTAACACTTGTAAGAATATTATTGTGCACTCGTACAAGCAGCACTCTTAACTTTAATTGAATGCGCGATGGTTAATAGGATCTTATACTGTGTCAATGATTTAGCATTTTTAAATGAATTTGATTTACAAAGGCTTTTAAAATTTGTTTTCATTTTCTTCTTTTTTAAATTTCATTTGATCTACAAATTGGTCTATTTGCACATTTTAAAACCATTCATGTTAAAAACTGTAATTATCTTTAACGTAATTGAAATTGCTAGCTTTGGTCTAGTATTTTTAGGTCTGCAATATTACTGTTTATATCTACAAGCCGCTTATTTTTGCATCTTCCTATAATTCATTAGTGTTTCACTGTCTCTTTTCTGTTAGATGAACCTTCCAATTGCGTTATTTATGAAGAATTAGAACTATATATATATAGGACAGTTTCCTCTTTCCTTAAAATACAGTCAACTTCTCTTCGTGAAAATGTAGATATTGTAGACAGAGCACCAACTATTAAACACGCCCTGAAATAAAATGTTTACCTTGCATTAAAAGGAAGTCTAATTCATCTGGAAAGGTGTGGTTGGAAATAAACAGCAACCGATCCCATAAATGCAGAAAAGTGCGACGGTTCAAACTGCATTATTCATTCGAACATTTACATGCATTATTCAATCTTCCAGTCTCCTAACATTGAAGATACACGCATAATTACCCTTAGCTAGTGTGAACACATATAAATGTTGCGTTGTTTATGAAGTCTTTGAAGTGAAACATTTCCTTGACATCAGCAAGTGTCTTTTCCGTTTTCTGTATATGCACATGGAGGGTCGTATTAAACATGCATATGCATGTGTATGTAGTTATATTGCATACAATTAACAAAATTATTTTTGTCATATGTTCACATTATGTCACATACAAGGAGTCTTTAAGTGTCGTGGTATTTCTAACGTCCCTGGTCCGAGTCTGTGATATTGGCGGTCCTTTCCTATCAGGAATGACCGACTTATCTTGAACAAAGCACCGACTAACCAATGAAGGGTAGAGATGGGATCATCGCTTTTGGAGAAAAGAAAAGGCTTGCTAAGGTCAAAATATGTTTGTTATATTAAGAACAAAAGCGTAACCGTTGTCAAATAACATCATTCATTGATACTGCTTTACTATATACACATCCAGTAGCTTTTCCGTACTTCTAGATAACTTTGGAACTGTTAGCGCTTGAAGAACTGTTCTGCTGATTAATAAGTATCTGTCTGGTCTGTGTCTCTCAACTCTCTCTCTCTCTCTCTCGATCTCGAATTAATATCAACGTTTTTGAAAGTTTAGAAGTATTCAGTACATTGCATACATTAAAGGCGTTCTATGGTCATTTTATTTGGCACATCGCTGCTCGGCCATTCCCTTGTCTCGTCTACCCAAGAAATTCCTCATAAACAAAGTGTCATGTCTTATAATCTATCATCACTAACAAGGGTTCCCGTGTAGCGGTCAATTGGTGCCATTCTGATTAATAACCAACATTGTTTTATTGTTTTATCCACAGACTTGGTACACACGCCGATTAATATCTTCCTATGTTATTATATCTGATTGCTAGCGATCGGGTCATATCGTACACGTGTCTGTTTAGCCGCTTGGTCACTTGTACCAGAATTGGCCATATTCATCGCAATATTGGGCGCTCTTGCTACGTTTTATTAACCTTTATGATACGACTGCATGTAGCATCGGATAAGATAGCTTTTATCTTTGCTTTACAAAAACAGGAAAGAAAATAATTTCTAAGGATTATGTATTCATAATTATTTCGGGAAATAAATCCATGGCTTTAATACATTGGTACTCTTAGCTTAATCCGAGTTCCCAAATAATATCAAATGCCTGCAGCAGACTCAGTGCCTCTTCATCTCTCGCCTTCATGTCTAAGAATCCCGGATAAGATGCATTTTGGACAGTACTAAAAGCAATCAAGCAAGGACTGCTGATTAATTTTTTTCATTCTCCATCGATCTACCACGAACTTTAATTTCAGCCTCCATTTCTTCGTCATCGTAAAACTTCTTTTTCTTGGCTTTGATTGCAAGTTTTTTTTCTCTTTCTGCAGAATTAAACTTTCTCTGTACAAATCTTCGCAAATTTCTTAATATTTCGATGCATGAGAAAAACTGACAGAAAGCTGTGAATGGATTTTCATTCGATACCGTTCGTGATTATCCAGCTCACTTTATAACACATTTAATTTCACGAGGTTTTATTGTTTGTGATCATATAGTAGTAAATATGTAATATGCAATGTATACAAGAATTCAGTGGCAATACTAAGAAATAAAGCAATATCGAAGAGTTAAGAGGGCTCGATTGGCATGGCCTGTTTTAAACTGTATTGATCTCCTTTGGAAAAAGAGCTCTATATAAAAGTATAGGAAGATGCGTAAATATACAGATTTTTTTCTTTACTAAATAAGAGTTTATAGCTAAACAAATCAGATCTTATAATTTTAGGTAGTCTGATGGTTAAATTGTTGACTATCCAGCCTCCTTAAGGATCTAAAGGTATCAAATTTTTGAGGTCATCATTTTTTTTATTCCGAAAAGCATGAATATGTTTGTGATGTACGGCAAAGGTTTATGTTTTTCAAATTTGAAATAAAATAGAACTAGACCCGTCTCTAGGGAAAAATCTGTATGATATGTAGATATATTGATAAATTTACTCAATGTGGTTTTAATATATAAAGTGCTAAATGAACGTAATTGACTATATTCATAGAATGACCACATACCAATACGCAAAGAGAAATACCAATGTTTAACATGCAAAATAAATCAATATCCCCTAGTTTATG